>JBBELK010001024.1:0-600000 GCA_037783545.1 Henricia sp. BOLD:AAB3569
AAAATGTAGCCTGTCTGGAACCTTATTTCTAAGAAAAATGAACAATTTGGCACAAATTCAACAAATTTCTCAAAATCTAAATATTTCCAAATTTCATATTTTATTTTCTGGATGACCAGTCAATGTTAAATTCAAGGAATATCCTCTAAGCAACATTTCCTGTAATTTTAAGGAAAATCTAAATCATAACATTTTTGGCCAAAAATTAAAAAAATCACAAGGGGTTAGTCATCAATTTTTATCAAAATTGGCCAAAAATGACGTTTTTGAAAATGTCTTAGAAATGACTCATAATGAAAATTTAGCCTGTCTGGAACCTTATTCTAAGAAAAATGAACAATTTGGCACAAATTCAACAAATTTTCTCAAAATCAAATATTTTCCAAATTCATATTTTATTTTCTGGATGACCAGTCAATGTTAAATTCAAGGAATATCATCTATGGGTCCTAAGCAACATTTCCTGTAATTTTAGGAAATCTAAATCATAACATTTTTGGCCAAAAATTAAAAAAATCACAAATCATCAATTTTTATCAAAATTGGCCAAAAATGACGTTTTGAAAATGTCTTAGAAATGACTCATAATGAAAATTTAGGCCTGTCTGGAACCTTATTTCTAAGAAAAATGAACAATTTGGCACAAATTTAACAAATTTTCTCAAAATCTAAATATTTTCAAATTTCATATTTTATTTTCTGTATGACCAGTCAATGTTAAATTCAAGGAATATCATCTATGGGTCCTAAGCAACATTTCCTGTAATTTTAAGGAAAATCTAATCATAACATTTTTGGCCAAAAATTATAAAAATCACAAGGGGTTAGTCCATCAATTTTTATAAAATTGGCCAAAAATGATCGTTTTTGAAATGTCTTAGAAATGACTCATAATGAAAATTTAGCCTGTCTGGAACCTTATTTCTAAGAAAAATGAACAATTTGGCACAAATTCAACAAAATTTTCTGAAATCTAAATAATATTTCCAAATTTCATATTTTATTTTCTGGATGACCAGTCAATGTTAATTCAAGGAATATCATCTATGGTCCTAAGCAACATTTCCTGTAATTTTAAGGAAAATCTAAATCATAACATTTTTGGCCAAAAATTATAAAAATCACAAGGGGTTAGTCCATCATTTTTATTAAAATTGGCCAAAAATGACATTTTTGAAAATGTCTTAGAAATGACTCATAATGAAAATTTAAGCCTGTCTGGAACCTTATTCTAAGAAAAATGAACAATTTGGCACAAATTCAACAAATTTCTGAAAATCTAAATATTTTCCAAATTTCATATTTTATTTTCTGGATGACCAGTCAATGTTAAATTCAAGGAATATCATCTATGGGTCCTAAGCAACATTTCCTGTAATTTTAAGGAAAATCTAAATCATAACATTTTTGGCCAAAAATTAAAAAAATCACAAGGGGTTAGTCCATCAATTTTTATTAAAATTGGCCAAAAATGACGTTTTTGAAAATGTCTTAGAAATGACTCATAATGAAAATTTAGCCTGTCTGGAACCTTATTTCTAAGAAAAATGAACAATTTGGCACAATTCAACAAATTTTCTGAAAATCTAAATATTTTCCAATTTCATATTTATTTTCTGGATGACCAGTCAATGTTAAATTCAAGGAATATCATCTATGGGTCCTAAGCAACATTCCTGTAATTTTAAGGAAAATCTAATCATAACATTTTTGGCCAAAAATTAAAAAATCACAAGGGGTTAGTCCATCAATTTTATCAAAATTGGCCAAAAATGACGTTTTTAAAAATGTCTTAGAAATGACTCATAATGAAAATTTAGCCTGTCTGGAACCTTATTTCTAAGAAAATGAACAATTTGGCACAAATTTAACAAATTTTCTCAAAATCTAAATATTTTCAAATCTTCATATTTTATTTTCTGGATGACCAGTCAATGTTAAATTCAAGGAATATCATCTATGGGTCCTAAGCAACATTTCCTGTAAATTTTAAGGAAAATCTAAATCATAACATTTTTGGCAAAAAATTAAAAAAATCACAAGGGGTTAGTCCATCAATTTTTATCAAAATTGGCCAAAAATGACGTTTTTGAAAATGTCTTAGAAATGACTCATAATGAAAATGTAGCCTGTCTGGAACCTTATTTCTAAGAAAATGAACAATTTGGCACAAATTCAACAAATTTTCTCAAAATCTAAATATTTTCCAAATTTCATATTTTATTTCTGGATGACCAGTCATGTTAAATTCAAGGAATATCATCTATGGGTCCTAAGCAACATTTCCTGTAATTTTAAGGAAAATCTAAATCATAACATTTTTGGCCAAAAATTAAAAAACATCACAAGGGGTTAGTCCATCAATTTTTATCAAAATTGGCCAAAAATGACGTTTTTGAAAATGTCTTAGAAATGACTCATAATGAAAATTTAGCTGTCTTGGAACCTTATTTCTAAGAAAAATGAACAATTTGGCACAAATTCAACAAATTTTCTCAAATCTTAAATTTTTCCAAATTTCATATTTTATTTTCTGGATGACCAGTCAATGTTAAATTCAAGGAATAACATCTATGGGTCTTAAGCAACATTTCCTGTAATTTTAGGAAAATCTAAATCATAACATTTTTGGCCAAAAATTAAAAAAATCACAAGGGTTAGTCCATCAATTTTTATCAAAATTGGCCAAAAATGACGTTTTTGAAAATGTCTTAGAAATGACTCATAATGAAAATTTAGCCTGTCTGGAACCTTATTTCTAAGAAAAATGAACAATTTGGCACAAATTTAACAAATTTTCTCAAAATCTAAATATTTTCCAAATTTCATATTTTATTTTCTGTATGACCAGTCAATGTTAAATTCAAGGAATATCATCTATGGGTCCTAAGCAACATTTCCTGTAATTTTAAGGAAAATCTAAATCATAACATTTTTGGCCAAAATTAAAAAATCACAAGGGGTTAGTCCATCAATTTTTATAAAATTGGCCAAAAATGACGTTTTTGAAAATGTCTTAGAAATGACTCATAATGAAAATTTAGCCTGTCTGGAACCTTATTTCTAAGAAAAATGAACAATTTGGCACAATTCAACAATTTTCTGAAAATCTAAATATTTCCAAATTTCATATTTTATTTCTGGATGACCAGTCAATGTTAAATTCAAGGAATATCATCTATGGGTCCTAAGCAACATTTCCTGTAATTTTAGGAAAATCTAAATCATAACATTTTTTGGCCAAAATTAAAAAAATCACAAGGGGTTAGTCCATCAATTTTTATCAAAATTGGCCAAAAATGACGTTTTTGAAAATGTCTTAGAAATGACTCATAATGAAAATTTAGCCTGTCTGGAACCTTATTCTAAGAAAAATGAACAATTTGGCACAAATTTAACAAATTTTCTCAAATCTAAATATTTCCAAATTTCATATTTTATTTTCTGGATGACCAGTCAATGTTAAATTCAAGGAATATCATCTATGGGTCCTAAGCAACATTTCCTGTAATTTTAAGGAAAATCTAAATCATAACATTTTTGGCAAAAAATTAAAAAAATCACAAGGGGTTAGTCATCAATTTTTATCAAAATTGGCCAAAAATGACGTTTTTGAAAATGTCTTAGAAATGACTCATAATGAAAATGTAGCCTGTCTGGAACCTTATTTCTAAGAAAAATGAACAATTTGGCACAAATTCAACAAATTTTCTCAAATCTAAATATTTTTCCAAATTTCATATTTTATTTTCTGGATGACCAGTCAATGTTAAATTCAAGGAATATCATCTATGGGTCCTAAGCAACATTTCTGTAATTTTAAGGAAAATCTAAATCATAACATTTTTGGCCAAAAATTAAAAAAATCACAAGGGGTTAGTCCATCAATTTTTATCAAAATTGGCCAAAATGACGTTTTTGAAAATATCTTAGAAATGACTCATAATGAAAATTAGCCTGTCTGGAACCTTATTTCTAAGAAAAATGAACAATTTGGCACAAATTCAACAAATTTTCTCAAAATCTAAATATTTTCAAATTTTCATATTTATTTTCTGGATGACCAGTCAATGTTAAATTTAAGGAATATCATCTATGGGTCCTAAGCAACATTTCCCGTAATTTAGGGAAAATCTAAATCATAAAATTTTTGACCAAAAATTAAAAAAATCACAAGGGTTAGTCCATCAATTTTTATCAAATTGGCCAAAAATGACGTTTTTGAAAATGTCTTAGAAATGACTCATAATGAAAATTTAGCTTGTCTGGACCTTATTTCTAAGAAAAATTGACAATTTGGCAAAATTAAACAATTTTCTCAAAATCTTAAATTTTTCCAAATTTCATATTTTATTTTCTGGATGACCAGTCAATGTTAAATTCAAGGAATAACATCTATGGGTCCTAAGCAACATTTCCTGTAATTTTAAGGAAAATCTAAATCATAACATTTTTGGCCAAAAATTAAAAAAATCCACAAGGGGTTAGTCCATCAATTTTTATCAAAATTGGCCAAGAATGACGTTTTTGAAAATGTCTTAGAAATGACTCATAATGAAAATTTAGCCTGTCTGGAACCTTATTTCTAAGAAAAATGAACAATTTGGCACAAATTCAACAAATTTTCTGAAAATCTAAATATTTTCCAATTTCATATTTTATTTTCTGGATGACCAGTCAATGTTAAATTCAAGGAATATCATCTATGGGTCCTAAGCAACATTTCCTGTAATTTTAAGGAAAATCTAAATCATAACATTTTTGGCCAAAAATTAAAAAAATCACAAGGGGTTAGTTAGTCCATCAATTTTTATCAAAATTGGCCAAAAATGACGTTTTTGAAAATGTCTTAGAAATGACTCATAATGAAAATTTAGCCTGTCTGGAACCTTATTTCTAAGAAAAATTAACAATTTGGCACAAATTTAACAAATTTTCTCAAATCTAAATATTTTCCAAATTTCATATTTTATTTTCTGGATGACCATTCAATGTTAAATTCAAGGAATATCATCTATGGGTCCTAAGCAACATTTCCTGTAATTTTAAGGAAAATCTAAATCATAACATTTTGGCAAAAAAATTTAAAAAAATCACAAGGGTTAGTCCATCAATTTTTATCAAAATTGGCCAAAAATGACGTTTTTGAAAATGTCTAGAAATGACTCATAATGAAAATGTAGCCTGTCTGGAACCTTATTTCAAGAAAATGAACAATTTGGCACAAATTCAACAAATTTTCTCAAATCTAAATATTTTCCAAATTTCATATTTTATTTTCTGGATGACCAGTCATGTTAAATTCAAGGAATATCATCTATGGTCCTAAGCAACATTTCCTGTATTTTAAGGAAAATCTAAATCATAACATTTTTGGCCAAAAATTAAAAAAATCACAAGGGGTTAGTCCATCAATTTTTATCAAAATTGGTCAAAAATGACGTTTTTGAAAATGTCTTAGAAATGACTCATAATGAAAATTTAGCCTGTCTGAACCTTATTCTAAGAAAAATGAACAATTTGGCACAAATTCAACAAATTTTCTCAAATCTTAATTTTTCCAATTTCATATTTTATTTCTGGATGACCAGTCAATGTTAAATCAAGGAATAACATCTATGGGTCTTAAGCAACATTTCTGTAATTTAAGGAAAATCTAAATCATAACATTTTTGGCCAAAAATTAAAAAAATCACAAGGGGTTAGTCCATCAATTTTTATCAAAATTGGCCAAAATGACGTTTTTGAAAATGTCTTAGAAATGACTCTAATTGAAAATTTAGCCTGTCTGGACCTTATTTCTAAGAAAAATGAACAATTTGGCACAAATTCAACAAATTTCTCAAATCTAAATATTTCCAAATTTCATATTTTATTTCTGGATGACCAGTCAATGTTAAATTCAGGAATATCATCTATGGGTCCTAAGCAACATTTCCTGTAATTTTAAGGAAAATCTAAATCATAACATTTTGGCCAAAAATTAAAAAAATCACAAGGGGTTAGTCATCAATTTTTATCAAAATTGGCCAAAAATGACGTTTTGAAAATGTCTTAGAAATGACTCATAATGAAAATTTAGCCTGTCTGGAACCTTATTTCTAAGAAAATGAACAATTTGGCACAAATTCAACAAATTTTCTCAAATCTAAATATTTTCCAAATTTCATATTTTATTTCTGGATGACCAGTCAATGTTAAATCAAGGAATATCATCTATGGGTCCTAAGCAACATTTCCTGTAATTTTAAGGAAAATCTAAATCATAAAATTTTTGACCAAAATTAAAAAAATCACTAGGGGTTAGTCCATCAATTTTTATCAAAATGGCCAAAATGACGTTTTTGAAATGTCTTAGAAATGACTCATAATGAAAATTTAGCTTGTCTGGAACCTTATTTCTAAGAAAAATTGACAATTTGGCACAAATTTAACAAATTTTCTCAAAATCTAAATATTTTCCCAAATTTCATATTTTATTTCTGGATGACCAGTCAATGTTAAATTCAAGAATATCATCTATGGGTCCTAAGCAACATTTCCTGTAATTTTAAGGAAAATCTAAATCATAACATTTTTGGCAAAAAATTAAAAAAATCACAAGGGGTTAGTCCATCAATTTTTATCAAAATTGGCCAAAAATGACGTTTTTGAAAATGTCTTAGAAATGACTCATAATGAAAATGTAGCCTGTCTGGAACCTTATTTCTAAGAAAAATGAACAATTTGGCACAAATTCAACAAATTTTCTCAAAATCTAAATATTTTCCAAATTTCATATTTTATTTTCTGGATGACCAGTCAATGTTAAATTCAAGGAATATCATCTATGGGTCCTAAGCAACATTTCCTGTAATTTTAAGGAAAATCTAAATCATAACATTTTTGGCCAAAAATTAAAAAAAATCACAAGGGGTTAGTCCATCAATTTTTATCAAAATTGGCCAAAAATGACGTTTTTGAAAATATCTTAGAAATGACTCATAATGAAAATTTAGCCTGTCTGGAACCTTATTTCTAAGAAAAATGAACAATTTGGCACAAATTCAACAAATTTTCTCAAAATCTAAATATTTTCCAAATTTTCATATTTTATTTTCTGGATGACCAGTCAATGTTAAATTTAAGGAATATCATCTATGGGTCCTAAGCAACATTTCCCGTAATTTTAGGGAAAATCTAAATCATAAAATTTTTGACCAAAAATTAAAAAAATCACAAGGGGTTAGTCCATCAATTTCAAAATTGGCAAAAAATGACGTTTTTGAAAATGTCTTAGAAATGACTCATAATGAAAATGTAGCCTGTCTGGAACCTTATTTCTAAGAAAAATGAACAATTTGGCACAAATTCAACAAATTTTCTCAAAATCTAAATATTTTCCAAATTTCATATTTTATTTTCTGGATGACCAGTCAATGTTAAATTCAAGGAATATCATCTATGGGTCCTAAGCAACATTTCCTGTAATTTTAAGGAAAATCTAAATCATAACATTTTTGGCCAAAAATTAAAAAAAATCACAAGGGGTTAGTCCATCAATTTTTATCAAAATTTGCCAAAAATGACGTTTTTGAAAATGTCTTAGAAATGACTCATAATGAAAATTTAGCCTGTCTGGAACCTTATTTCTAAGAAAAATGAACAATTTGGCACAAATTCAACAAATTTTCTCAAAATCTAAATATTTTCCAAATTTCATATTTTATTTTCTGTATGACCAGTCAATGTTAAATTCAAGGAATATCATCTATGGGTCCTAAGCAACATTTCCTGTAATTTTAAGGAAAATCTAAATCATAACATTTTTTGATCAAAAATTAAAAAAATCACAAGGGGTTAGTCCATCAATTTTTATTAAAATTGGCCAAAAATGACGTTTTTGAAAATGTCTTAGAAATGACTCATAATCAAAATTTAGCCTGTATGGAACCTTATTTCTAAGAAAAATGAACAATTTGGCACAAATTCAACAAATTTTCTCAAAATCTTAAATTTTTCCAAATTTCATATTTTATTTTCTGGATGACCAGTCAATGTTAAATTCAAGGAATAACATCTATGGGTCTTAAGCAACATTTCCTGTAATTTTAAGGAAAATCTAAATCATAACATTTTTGGCCAAAAATTAAAAAAATCACATCAATTTTTATCAAAATTGGCCAAAAATGACGTTTTTGAAAATGTCTTAGAAATGACTCATAATGAAAATTTAGCCTGTCTGGAACCTTATTTCTAAGAAAAATGAACAATTTGGCACAAATTTAACAAATTTTCTCAAAATCTAAATATTTTCCAAATTTCATATTTTATTTTCTGTATGACCAGTCAATGTTAAATTCAAGGAATATCATCTATGGGTCCTAAGCAACATTTCCTGTAATTTTAAGGAAAATCTAAATCATAACATTTTTGGCCAAAAATTATAAAAATTACAAGGGGTTAGTCCATCAATTTTTATTAAAATTGGCCAAAAATGACGTTTTTGAAAATGTCTTAGAAATGACTCATAATGAAAATTTAGCCTGTCTGGAACCTTATTTCTAAGAAAAATGAACAATTTGGCACAAATTCAACAAATTTTCTGAAAATCTAAATATTTTCCAAATTTCATATTTTATTTTCTGGATGACCAGTCAATGTTAAATTCAAGGAATATCATCTATGGGTCCTAAGCAACATTTCCTGTAATTTTAAGGAAAATCTAAATCATAACATTTTTGGCCAAAAATTAAAAAAATCACAAGGGGTTAGTCCATCAATTTTTATCAAAATTGGCCAAAAATGACGTTTTTGAAAATGTCTTAGAAATGACTCATAATGAAAATTTAGCCTGTCTGGAACCTTATTTCTAAGAAAAATGAACAATTTGGCACAAATTTAACAAATTTTCTCAAAATCTAAATATTTTCCAAATTTCATATTTTATTTTCTGGATGACCAGTCAATGTTAAATTCAAGGAATATCATCTATGGGTCCTAAGCAACATTTCCTGTAATTTTAAGGAAAATCTAAATCATAACATTTTTGGCAAAAAATTAAAAAAATCACAAGGGGTTAGTCCATCAATTTTTATCAAAATTGGCCAAAAATGACGTTTTTGAAAATATCTTAGAAATGACTCATAATGAAAATTTAGCCTGTCTGGAACCTTATTTCTAAGAAAAATGAACAATTTGGCACAAATTCAACAAATTTTCTCAAAATCTAAATATTTTCCAAATTTTCATATTTTATTTTCTGGATGACCAGTCAATGTTAAATTTAAGGAATATCATCTATGGGTCCTAAGCAACATTTCCCGTAATTTTAGGGAAAATCTAAATCATAAAATTTTTGACCAAAAATTTAAAAAATCACAAGGGGTTAGTCCATCAATTTTTATCAAAATTGGCCAAAAATGACGTTTTTGAAAATGTCTTAGAAATGACTCATAATGAAAATTTAGCTTGTCTGGAACCTTATTTCTAAGAAAAATTGACAATTTGGCAAAAATTAAACAAATTTTCTCAAAATCTTAAATTTTTCCAAATTTCATATTTTATTTTCTGGATGACCAGTCAATGTTAAATTCAAGGAATAACATCTATGGGTCCTAAGCAACATTTCCTGTAATTTTAAGGAAAATCTAAATCATAACATTTTTGGCCAAAAATTAAAAAAATCACAAGGGGTTAGTCCATCAATTTTTATCAAAATTGGCCAAGAATGACGTTTTTGAAAATGTCTTAGAAATGACTCATAATGAAAATTTAGCCTGTCTGGAACCTTATTTCTAAGAAAAATGAACAATTTGGCACAAATTCAACAAATTTTCTGAAAATCTAAATATTTTCCAAATTTCATATTTTATTTTCTGGATGACCAGTCAATGTTAAATTCAAGGAATATCATCTATGGGTCCTAAGCAACATTTCCTGTAATTTTAAGGAAAATCTAAATCATAACATTTTTGGCCAAAAATTAAAAAAATCACAAGGGGTTAGTCCATCAATTTTTATTAAAATTGGCCAAAAATGACGTTTTTGAAAATGTCTTAGAAATGACTCATAATGAAAATTTAGCCTGTCTGGAACCTTATTTCTAAGAAAAATGAACAATTTGGCACAAATTCAACAAATTTTCTGAAAATCTAAATATTTTCCAAATTTCATATTTTATTTTCTGGATGACCAGTCAATGTTAAATTCAAGGAATATCATCTATGGGTCCTAAGCAACATTTCCTGTAATTTTAAGGAAAATCTAAATCATAACATTTTTGGCCAAAAATTAAAAAAATCACAAGGGGTTAGTCCATCAATTTTTATCAAAATTGGCCAAAAATGACGTTTTTGAAAATGTCTTAGAAATGACTCATAATGAAAATGTAGCCTGTCTGGAACCTTATTTCTAAGAAAAATGAACAATTTGGCACAAATTCAACAAATTTTCTCAAAATCTAAATATTTTCCAAATTTCATATTTTATTTTCTGGATGACCAGTCAATGTTAAATTCAAGGAATATCATCTATGGGTCCTAAGCAACATTTCCTGTAATTTTAAGGAAAATCTAAATCATAACATTTTTGGCCAAAAATTAAAAAAATCACAAGGGGTTAGTCCATCAATTTTTATCAAAATTTGCCAAAAATGACGTTTTTGAAAATGTCTTAGAAATGACTCATAATGAAAATTTAGCCTGTCTGGAACCTTATTTCTAAGAAAAATTAACAATTTGGCACAAATTCAACAAATTTTCTCAAAATCTAAATATTTTCCAAATTTCATATTTTATTTTCTGTATGACCAGTCAATGTTAAATTCAAGGAATATCATCTATGGGTCCTAAGCAACATTTCCTGTAATTTTAAGGAAAATCTAAATCATAACATTTTTTGATCAAAAATTAAAAAAATCACAAGGGGTTAGTACATCAATTTTTATCAAAATTTGCCAAAAATGACGTTTTTGAAAATGTCTTAGAAATGACTCATAATGAAAATTTAGCCTGTCTGGAACCTTATTTCTAAGAAAAATGAACAATTTGGCACAAATTCAACAAATTTTCTCAAAATCTAAATATTTTCCAAATTTCATATTTTATTTTCTGGATGACCAGTCAATGTTAAATTCAAGGAATATCATCTATGGGTCCTAAGCAACATTTCCTGTAATTTTAAGGAAAATCTAAATCATAACATTTTTGGCCAAAAATTAAAAAAATCACAAATCATCAATTTTTATCAAAATTGGCCAAAAATGACGTTTTTGAAAATGTCTTAGAAATGACTCATACTGAAAATTTAGCCTTTCTGGAACCTTATTTCTAAGAAAAATGAACAATTTGACTGGTCATACAGAAAATAAAATATGAAATTTGGAAAATATTTAGATTTTGAGAAAATTTGTTGAATTTGTGCCAAATTGTTCATTTTTCTTAGAAATAAGGTTCCAGACAGGCTAAATTTTCATTATGAGTCATTTCTAAGACATTTTCAAAAACGTCATTTTTGGCCAATTTTGATAAAAATTGATGGACTAACCCCTTGTGATTTTTTTAATTTTTGGCCAAAAATGTTATGATTTAGATTTTCCTTAAAATTACAGGAAATGTTGCTTAGGACCCATAGATGATATTCCTTGAATTTAACATTGACTGGTCATCCAGAAAATAAAATATGAAATTTGGAAAATATTTAGATTTTGAGAAAATTTGTTGAATTTGATCCCTCGGGATCAAGATTGATTCCCTGATAAGAATGTGTCAGTGTTAACTGCAATGATTCGGAGTGCCGCGTTTACATTCTGTAGTTGATCTCGAGCACGGCGCCAAAAGTTGCAGTCAAAGGTCATGATCTATGTACTTGTGTATGAACATAATAAATATGTATACACATATGTACAGCATGCAAGGCCACTTGAATTTTGTGGGCTTTTCCCCCTGCAACAACTGTGGAGCTGATGGGTAAAGATTAATTGCTTATCTAACTGCAAACTAATCCGAGCTCAGGGTACGACCCTAAGCGGCTGAGGCAAGACAAAAATCTCGGGGTCTGATCCGGGGCCGTTTACACTCAGTTTGTGATCCGCAGCCGGCTCCGAGCTCAGGATCAATGTAAACAGGCTGTATGTTTTTAAAGACTTTTATGGGAAATCCACAAAAAGCACACAAAAACAAAGATAATCTTTGCAATAAATGAGCACACACATGTACAAATGAGATAACAAATATTGTTAAGTGATTATTATTTTTATTATTATTTCTTTCTGGTATTCATACCAAGGATTCCTCAATAGTGCTCATGGCACTGTCACTCGCAAGCGTGAGGAAACCCATGAAGAATTAGAATTACAATTGGAAATGGCCAGAGACACCGGGGATGATCCCCCTTGCTCTTCACGAAAGAATGCTCTGGGATCTTTAGAGTGCGTTTTCATTACCTAACACACTAGACCAACGGCTTTACATCCCTTCCGAAGGATGGAGCAAGTGTGGTTGAGAGCCTTGCCCAAGGGCACAGGTACCGTAGCCGTGGGGAGGTTCGAACCCGCAACCCCAAGTTTTCACCTGTGATTGCGAGTCAATGACCTAAACCGCTCGGCCACGGTACCCCCACATGATCTTGAAAAAAGAGCCCCTTAAACTTAAACAAAATCAGGTTTAAGGTGCATTTCATCAAAAACAATCGATTGTATTCAATGACTTTCATAAATAGACCAGATAATTATTATATTTCTATACAATGTACATTATAATAAGAGCACTGAAACATTTAGCACATGCAATATAACACAAATTCTCTTGCTTTATAAAATTTAGTACATTTAAAAGTACCTAAATACATGTACATTCAACAAAAGAAAAATTGTAAAAGCCGACATTTGCCTATTTTCAAACAAGGAAAGATTTGTCCCTTTCATGCCTGTGAGGGGATATACCCAGCACGATATGGTGTTTCTAATTCATCTTTAAAACCATGTTTGGTTTTAGCCAGAGAAGCTGACCTGGGTCCTATTTCATAAAGCCCACTTAGAAACATTCCTAAATAAACATTCTTAAGTTAACTCATGTTTTTAAAAATAGCAACAATTTAATTTTATTGTTTCTAAATCCACTTAAAGGAGCGTGACCAGAGTTTCTGGAAAATAGTTTTCGATGTAACTTACCAATATTATCAAGTAACTCCCATACACACCTCCCATGTCCCAAAAACCCGAAAACATTCACAATTTCCAGTAAAAAATTGAACAAAACTATCGAGTCGGCTTTCAGCGGATAAACGTTGATACTGGAAAATTAGTTTACAAATAATCGGTGGATTTTCGACGATATCCTCGGAAATATGCGGCCTAGAAGCGCGGGAGTTTCAGTTTCGTAATCAGAAAAATATAACGGATGTTATGATATAAAAATCTCATGACCCATAAGGTAAGTCCCGGGGAGTTATGGGTAAAAAAAAGTGATCTGGTCACACTCCTTTAAGAATGTTTTTAACTTTTATAAAAAAGGACCCTGAAGTTTTGTATAAAGACGTTGTGTGCTTTCAAGTGATCTGGTGAATAGACAATACCGTGACCACCCCACAAGCACAATCATTATGTAAATGAGTGGACGTTTTACATGACCTTACAGATGGAGATTCAAACACTGTGCTACAGTGTCTGGAAGTTTGGTATGTTTTATTTTAAAACAGGGGCCGTATTCATAAAACACACTTAACTTTTAAGGGATTCCCTTAACTAAGTGATATCCCTTCAGTGATATTAAAAAAACACTTAAGTGTAATCCTTAAAATTTCCCTGTATTTAAGGGAATCCCTTAGCCAAGTTGCACTTAAGTGTGTTTTATGAATACGGCCCCTGGCCCCTAGCTGTAAGAATTTGTTTTTTAATATTTACCGTTTTAGCATGCTTTTTTTTTGTCTGAAGAAAGCATGATACATCACTAAAAACTGCAAACAACACTCACAATAGACTACTACAGTGTGACGTCAGTTGGCTAGGTAACTGGGTCAAAACATTCGCTGATAATCTAAAACGTCCATAATGATAGTTGTGCAGGGAAACAGTTCACTGATTTTAGTGTATACCCAGTAACCTTGGCAACACACAAAGGGTGACGTTTTAACTTGAGTACTCTATACAGTTGGAATGTATCACAGAACAAGGAAAAATGAATAAAAAATAAATCTGGTTTATTATGTCAGACAACCTCGTCGCTGGGATTAGAGGGCACCCTCAATGGTTTGAGTTTGAGAGGAGATTGCGTATTCGTCTTATCTTTTTTCTTTTTCTTTTTCTTCTTTTTCGGTTGTTGACTGGTATCCGCATTGTCTGGTATCAGGACTGTGTGGAAACTAGTCGATAACGTCCGATCTCTTAAATCATCCTGTTTTGTATCTGTGGAATGGCATTCACAAAAATCTTGAAATAATCATGGAGCTCACAAAGATGAATTTTCAGCAAATTGCACAGTACAAAATTTTGTCCCAAGTCAAATCAAACTGCCTTCGAGTCCCAAGTCAAATCGAGCGGCCTTTGAGTCTCAAGTCAAGTCAAACTGCCTTTAAGTCTCAAGTCAAGTCGAGCTGCCTTTGAGTCTCAAGTCAAGTCAAGCTGCCTTCAAGTCTCAAGTCAAGTCAAGCTGCCTTTGAGTCTCAAGTCAAGTCAAGCTGCCTTCAAGTCTCAAGTCAAGTCAAGTTAAGCTGCCTTCGAGTCCCAAGTCAAGTCAAACTGCCCTTGTGTCCCAAGTCAATTAAAGCTGCCTTTAAGTCTCAAGTCAAGTCAAACTGGCTTTGAGTCTCAAGTCAAGTCAAACTGCCTTTGATTCCCAAGTCAAGTCAAACTGCCTTTCGAATCTCAAGTCAATTCAAGTCCAGTCAAAATACATGTACCTTCAAGTCCCCAGTTAAGTCAAACTATCTTAGAGTCCCAAGTCAAGTCAAGCTGCCTTCGAGTTCCAAGTCAAATCAAACTGCCTTTGAGTCCCAAGTCAAATCAAACTGCCCTTGTGTCCTAAGTCAATTCAAACTGCCTTCGAGTCCCAAGTCAAGTCAAACTGCCTTTAAGTCTCATGTCAAGTCAAGTCCTCTAAGTTAACATGATCTCTATAAAAGTAGCTGTTTTATTACACTGTGTGAACAGTGAGACAATTTAACTCGGGAATGCTTGCCAGATTTTAATGCAAACATGGCTAAGGAGAATCCTCTGTACCTGTTGAATCCGGAACATGAGGCATCTGAACGGCCTGCGCATCGCCGACGATGGGTGGGGTTGATGAATTGCCTTGGTCTAAAGCATCAGAACTACCGGTGGGACCTACAAAAGGGGCATTTAAAGCGTAAAGGCTTTGTTAGTACACTGGGAAGGTTTCATTTCCTTTGATTGGTTGAATAATGGAATAAGGACTGAGCAAGGGAAGTTTGCCAAAAATGTGATTCGAATCTGAGCCTCTAGTTAAATCATTGTCCTACAAAGTGTCCTATAAAGCTTTTCGGCCTTACAATATGTGACCGGCTCCAGCAAAACCCAACACTTGTGATGAAAATTCAAAATTTAAGTTTTTGTATCAGCTTAATAGTGTGCATACAAAAAGGTATCTTTTAAAACATGTTTGAGGAAATTCTGATAATATTTGGCGAAGTTATGACCAATTAAAGTATGACAGATCAGAAAAAGTGAAATGGAGCTATTGGTCTTTAAAATTTGACAAACTAGTTGATTATTTAATTTTTTGTCAATAATATGAGGAATTTTGAGACAGTTCAAACAACAAAACAAATCTTGAATGTATCCCGATGTTGATTCTGCCAAATTTTTAAGTTGGTCCCAGAGGCCATTTTTTAAGGTTGTGGGCCCATATCACGTAATGGGAAATGCCGAGAAGCGTTGGGTTTTGCCAGAGTCGGTCACATATTGCAAAATAAAGTGCGACAGAATCGCGGCTAGAAATTCAATGGTGAAAGGGCTCTGCAACAGTTGCTTTTGATGGCCCAAGAGGTATGGGGCCACTTTTCAAATTTTAAAAATGGATTCATAGAAAGAAGGGGTTGTAGGGGGCAGCGGGATGTGGCAGCGGCACCAGCAGTATTTTTTAAAATTGATTTTTATTTAATCCCATAGGGGATGCAACTTATTACCATATGAATAAAAAAAAAGAGAAAAAAAAAATGATAAAACTTGCGCAAAGAGATGATTGAACAATAAACAAAAATGTCAAGGTACCATCATGAATAATGTAACTGTGAAAATGACTGAAAACTACTCCGTATGCAGCACGATATGTGACATAGGGTACTTCCCCCTTCCATTGTTCCCCCATTGTGTCTCAAATATCCAAGGAATTTTAAAGAAATCCCCTTTAGGTTTGGTGGGGTTGGTGCGTTAACAAAAGGGAAGAGTGTGTTGAGGTATATAGGGGCAGTAGGGGGAGTCCATTTGTCACATATCGTGCTGGGTATAAATTAGTAAATTAGTAAATGAGTAAATTTAAACGACCAAATGAAATGGAAACAAGAATTAGTGGATACACGTAATTTAAAAGACAAAAGACAAAACGAAATCCAAAGATGATGAATTCAATTAAATGTCCAAGGTGTGACATTAGGGAGGTTTCGGTCGCGTACGGTTAGGCAAAACGACGACTATTAGTGAATTTTACGTCATCGATTTGTGCGTACTTGTGGCGTTTACACAAATATCCCAAGTGTAGTTTTGTCGTTTACACTGATAGCAACGCCTCTATACCTTAGTAAAAAACGAACAGCGAAAGGTAACGATGTTGAGGTTTGGCTAATCGTAGTCGTAATCACTAACCGTGCACACCGAAACCTCACTATTACATATATTGGGAAGGGGAGCATTTCATGCTTTTTAATCATGCAAAATGTATGAGAAAAGCGACCCTGAAAATGGTAAACTGGCACACGTTCCTAAAACGAAATGAATGACTTTGGATCTAAGGGAAACAAATGTTATATGTGACTCGACCATTTGAAATAAGTCTGATGTCGCACAGTTGAGGTTTTAATTTTGCAACCACTTCTAGAAATCAGCGGCTGATCTAGACCCAATTAAAATACGAAAATATAATGGAAATTCTGGGTGTTACCCAAAATATCTAGGCGGTACCCAGGTACTCTCCAGAATATCTATTCAATTTTTGCATTTTAATGGGCCTAGATCCACCGTTGATCTCTGGTTACGGTTATGAAAACTCGGCCAAGACCGTGCAACATCCAACTCATTTTGCACTGTCGGGTCACATATTTGGTGCAGCGAAATGTAACGAACAAATAATATAGGATGAGAGAAAATTGTCAGTTTTTTGCTTGGAGGTTGTACTAGAATACATGAACAAAAAAGTGGTTACATATGGGGAGAGTGCTGGAACACATGAACCAAAAGATGCTCACATATGGCAGGCGACGAAGAATTGATGCAAGAGGATGGATTTTGAGCAGCCGCAAACGGTTCAAGCACTAAACTGCCATCTTGGTGATGCTTTAGTACAGTGACCTTACCGTGAGGCAGCGGCATCGCACTCAATTTGGGATTGGATGAAGTATCACCATCAGATCCACAGTGGACTTTGCTAAAACGGAAATAAAAAAGAAAAGAAAGAATGATAAATTTGACAATTTATGGAATTATTGTGGTTTGTTTCAGGGATAATGACCGACCCAGGGACTGCCGGGGTGAATTAATTGATACAAATGTATCTTTGGGAAGGGTGGTTATCTGATTGAAGGGTTTATCCCTCTGTAGGGCTTGTTAAGCTCACGTGATAGCTAATCCTCATCAGTGAAGAACAACTCCAATGCTGTGTTTCGAGACAACCAATTGGCTTCATAGCTCAATTGGTAAGGTGTCTGCACAATAAGCTGAAGGTCCCCGGTTCAAATCCTGGTGGAGCCAAGTTGTTTTTCACTGAATCCAGATTCTCCCTCGAAACTCGTGGACATTTCCATTAAAATCATGGAATGACAGTCTTTCATTTCTTATCATCAAGCAAGTTTTGTCACTAGCCAGTTAGGCTAACTAACTAAAGACTCTTTCAATAAATTAAAACTCTTTTTTTTTGGTGTCCCCTGTTAAAACTGACATCTTGTTTTTTGTAAATTCGGGACACATTCTTTAAATGCCTTCTATCTCAATGAGTGAGCATAGAATGTACTATTCATTAAAGAAAATGGTTTGAAGGCCATTTTAATGATACTTGTATGGCAAATGGCACATATCGGGTGTAACGAGGGACACTAAAATATCACACTTTATGGAAGACCCTAAACTCTTGACTATTTTACAGACTTTTTGACTAGTCCATGTGTGATTTACTTCTCATAATATAGCCTTGGTGCATATGGACAAAGGGTATCTCTTCCATTGTTCCCAATTAAAAATATAAATAACCTTTAAAGGAATTCCTTTAAGATTTTAGGGGGTAGGAGTGTTGGCTAATTCACCACAGTTTTTCACGCATTTGAAGACTAGCGCTAAGGTTGAACCCAGTGTGAAATCCATATTATGAATACATTCAAATTAACACGCTTTTAATATTTGCCAACTTACACATAAATTCAGGCAGGCACTCATTTTCTGCCTAATCATGCTGTCTTGCATACGGAATCAATAAATCTTATTGTGCATTGTCATGGAAATTGTTGCCAAGGCAGCACTTGCATCAGGTAACATAATAACACCAGTATATTTTTTGGGTATCATGTGCTGAACACATCTGCTAATTCTCATAGGAAATTTCTGTGCAACAACTGCTTAGGAAATTGGAATTTTTGTTTGTATATTTTTCATGACAATAAAGCATTTTTTTGCACTGAGCCAAACTTTGGCTCAAACAAAATAGGACAAACTTATACAAGAAATATTATGTTCTTTGAAAATGACATTCATGTACATCATTTTATGTATACATGCAGATCAAAAAAGAAAGAAATTATACCCCGACCGAAAATTGAGGAGGCTGCGAGATGTACGTTTAATCGGTCGGTAATGTGTATGACCACCTCTTGAGGCAAGGCCGACTGCACTAGCCTCCGTAAGAGCCGCCAAGGCAGGGTGCGCCACTCTGCCTGATGTGCCTCTCTGAGCTCATGCACTTCTAGGGCTGTTTTTGAGATGAGTGGCTCCAGAGGCCAGCTCAATCCATGCAGGTTTAATCAGTTTGAAAACCCAACAAAATGGGTTTCTGAGAGCCATTAAGTATACTATTAAAATAAAAAGATATAAATTTCCTAAAATATCAAGTAAGAAGAGGTTTGTTAAAACATGAATAGAGCTTCTGCACCAGTCGCCATGACAGGGGGCAGGTTTTCTTATTTAAATGATGTAACAATAGAACCACAATTAAGCACCTACTCAGGCATGACACATGGTAACAATGTGACTGCCCCCTGTCATGGCCGCCGTGCAAAGGCTCTATACAGTGAACTTGGGGATAACAAGGCACTGATCGACCAATCACTTTGGAATTTCTTCCAAGACTGTTCCGCTTCAGTGAATTTCTCTAAAGATTTGTTTGAACAAAGTGATTCCCACAGTAAAGAATTGTGACATTTCTATTTCTGGGAGAATCATGCAGTTTAAGGTACAGGCTCGTCAGCTATGGAGCTGCGTATTTCAAGGCACAAATTTGGCGCGCGTGCATTGCTGACGAACCTCTGCCTTTAAGGGGTCTCAGACAACCAATTTTGTTGGTTGTCAACCTACATTAATTAAACCTGAACGGGATGAGCTGACTACTGCATCCGTGCAGCTCCCATGTTATACAGCCATGGATGAAATTCAACCATGTCTGTATTCAGAAGAAGTTCTATAACTTACCAAGTCCCATTTTTCTTCTTTAAAAGCAAAAAAATCGAGCCGACGACTACAATAGCAATCAATATGCTGGCAAGAACAATGATGACAATTGCCCAAGCGGCTAGTTTTTGTCCTGTAAAAACAAAGAGTTCATTTTTTGTCAGCTCTGTGACACAGTAAATGGGAAAAGCAAGTCTCTGTCATATTAAAGCCTAGCGTACATCGACCTTGCAACTAGAAGCAACTCATCTGATCAGTTGCTGTCGATGTGCGCCCACGTGATCAGGCGCACTCGTTCTACTGACAGTGCACTAGTTGCAAGTAAGCCTACATCGATCGACAAAACTGACCGCAACTGGGTACAACTATAGTCGCCTGAAAGTAGAACATAAGCAACTCGCGGCAACTGGAATTTGTCCAATTGTTACAAGTGCACGTACATTCGACCTTTTCAAGCAACTGATCACTAAGTTGCTCCCAGTTGCCGCAGGTTGCTTCTAGTTGCCGGAAACATCAGTTGCCACAAAGTTTAAGCAAGAGCGATTTCAGCCCCGATCACCATTAAAATGAAACCACCAAAGTTTGGATGAGAACAAAAATCATATGGGCCTTATCGAGATTCAAACTTGATAACAAAAACAGCCATATAATTGATGTCACACAAATTACTGTCACATAACCAATTTGTATGCAACTCAGTGGCCTGGGGCCAATTTCATGGTGCAGCTGTTTAGCACAAATCTTTAATATTTGCTATATTTTGCAAAAATGGGTTGGCAACCAAAATCATATGTGATGTGTATTTACTAATATTCTGCTACCGTTTCTAGGAACACAATTTGACAGACAATTTTGGCTGGTAACCCATTCTACCAAGGAAATAAATTCTGTGCTGGGCACATTTTTGTGCCCAACAGCGCCATGAAAGTTATCTCCTTAGATCTGTCTTAAGATATTTCTTTTGTTTTGAGAAAACACAATTACCCGCATTAACTCCTGGAGATTCTGCTGAGATTGTTGTACCCTCTGTTGTACCCTCTGTTATCAAAGGTTAATCAGAAATCAAAGGTTAATCAGAAATCAAAGGCTGATCAGAAATCAAAGGCTGATCAGAAATCAAAGGCTGATCAGAAATCAAAGGCTGATCAGAAATCAAAGGCTGATCAGAAATCAAAGGTTAATCAGAAATCAAAGGTTAATCAGAAATCAAAGGTTAATCAGAAATCAAAGGTTAATCAGAAATCAAAGGTTAATCAGAAATCAAAGGTTAATCAGAAATCAAAGGTTAATCAGAAATCAAAGGTTAATCAGAAATCAAAGGTTAATCAGAATTCAAAGGTTAATCAGAAATCAAAGGCTAATCAGAAATCAAAGGCTAATCAGAAATCAAAGGCTGATCAGAAATCAAAGGCTGATCAGAAATCAAAGGCTGATCAGAAATCAAAGGCTGATCAGAAATCAAAGGCTGATCAGAAATCAAAGGCTGATCAGAAATCAAAGGCTGATCAGAAATCAAAGGTTTTAAAATCATAAGCCCAAGGTTAATCACAAATCAAAGGTTAGTCAGAAATCAATAGTTTGGGATATTGCTAAGCATTCCTATTTTTCAATATCATACGTGAAAAGGCGTTTTGTATGAGCCTGCAAAGTTGAACTAATGAATTCCAAACAATTAAATGACTGACATTTTTAATACCAAACCATTTGTTACTGACAGCAATATAACAATGTACAAATTACCCGCATTATCTCCTGGAGGTACTGTTCTTAAGACTGTTGTACCATCTGTTAATCAAAGGTTGATCAGAAATCAAAGGTTGATCAGAAATCAAAAGTTGATCATAAATCAAAAGTTGATCATAAATCAAAAGTTGATCAGAAATCAAAGGTTGATCGGAAATCAAAGGTTAATCATAAGCCCAAGGTTAATCACAAATCAAAGGTTGATCACAAATCATTAATTTAGCAAGACAGTCCTGGGTTTACCTTCTAAGTTCACCCGAGGAATTACAAGCAAGCTAGATTACCCCACCACAGCTGTGACACAAATCATGAAACAAAGTGCATACCCTGGGGTAAGATCTTAAGTGTGAAAGGATTAAACTTAATCCAAGAGTCAAGAGATAAGTTCAGTGTGAATATGGGAGAGGTGCAAGAGAGTATAAAAGGGAAGGGTATAAAGAGCAAGAGTGCAAAGAATGTGTCATGAGATTCTGGGGAAGTAATTTTAACATTTTAAAATAAATTCGCAATTTTTCACACAACCCAGTGAGTTAGGGTTAACTTCTTCCCAGAAAATATCTGGTGTAAGTCCTGAGCATTCGTGTATGAAATTATGAAATTAACAAGTGCATACATGTAAATACATGTTTCTAATTCAACTTGGAAGTTGATAGTTATTCGAATACATGATCCCCTTCCTGTAATTGGCGGGCCTTCTGCTGTTGGATGTGGTAAATAAATAAATAAATAAATAATAAATAAATATGCAATGCTGTTGAAAGTGCAACAAAAATACCAAAAACAATCTTTGTGAAACATCAAATTCAGCAAAGTTTATTTGCGCAAAATCTCATTACAAACCGTAAGTGAGTGAGTGAGAGTCCAAAATGACCATATTAGTTACATGTAGATTATACAAACATCAGTTAGATTTACAATTCAGATGTAAATGCACGGCATGGACAAAAAAGCGCAAATGTTGATTCAACTACTCTACAGAATTTTTAAGCAATAGCATTATGAGGGGTCTGAAATGAGAGCAAGATGGATTGAAATAACATGTAGACCAAAATCTGATTATTCCCGAGTAGGGATGGGCAAAATCAAATAATTTCAATATCAACATCAAACATTCAAATAAATATCGAATATTCATTTCGACCAACTTGACCACCGTCTCTGTTTAAATTAAAAATCTAACAAGTGTATACTACAAACTGTGATGCTTTAAATAAACTAAAGGCTCGTTTATACTCGATTTGCCTTTGCTGAATTGAACTCCGCAAATTCTAAAAAGCGAGTTGAAGCCGGGTAGGCACCAAGTGTAAACACAAAAGGTGAATTGAAATTGATTAGCGGTGGGGCGCTGTACCCACGGCACTTGCGACACGCACTCGCTCGGCTTCACGGATTACCGTGACAACGGGTTTTCGACAGTCATCTCAATTATTCCACCCCATAGACGCCGATATAATCCTGAAACAGATATACAGTTGGTTGAATCTGTATCTGAGCTCTATATTACCAGCGAATATTTGTGTCAAAAACACAAATTAACCGCATTTTACGAGTTTGAAGCGGATGATAGCTCCACTGACCTGCCAATTCTCATACGATTCTACATGAGAAGATTGAACGCCGAGGCACAGTGTACATACTAGATTTGTATCCCATCATGTGCAGCGCACAGTGAATTGTAAAGGCACGTATTCCAGAAATGTTTGAATTGCCCGTCAGGGATAATAAAGATGATTTTAAAAAAAAAGGGAATTTTATTCTATTATGAGCAGTAAATGTATGGTCTTGAAAGCATCGGGATGTGGGCTAGATCATGATGAGCACGATATGTGTAGGTAGTGTTGAATTTTTTGTTTTAAATGGACATATTTTTAAGCTGTATTCATACCTCTTTCACCATCAGTGCCATTGACTGTCTCATTTTGAGTAGCCATGGTAACATCAGAATGACTGGCAGGCTGTGAGGAGGGGGCACTGTTTATTGGCCGATCAGTAGCTGTGGCTAATTAGCATTATATAAATATTCGACAGATTAGCAGGGAAGATACATCAAGACCATCCTTGTGGCTAATTAGCATTATATGAATATTCAAGAAATTAGCGAGAAAGATACATGCATATAGGACTAATACTAATGAATGTTTACATTCATGTAGCTATTAAACTTAAAGTGCCTGGTAAACAATAGAAATAATAGACCGATCCAGTAAGCTCCGCCCATTTATAAATTGCCTAGCAACATGCCACACATGTGAAGCACGTGTGCAGTAGAGTCGCGTGGCCGCGCCGTGCGTCAGCGTCCGCGCCCTGGTCAGCGCGTATTGAAATACGCACACGCACACAGAAACTGCACGCTTAAGTATCCGGTCGTATGCGTGCACGTACAACACGCCTGCATTACGCGTAACGCGAGCGATCGGACAAAAACATCTCGACACAGATCTAGAACGCAGTGAATGCACAACATAGCAAAACGACAAGCTAATTTTGGTGAGTTTTTCCCGTTTACACGAAAACACATTTATGAAGGGATAAAAAGTAGGTTAAGATAGTCTTATACAATCCGATTTAAACCGGCTAGGGTCCTCTGCGCTGATAAAAATGATGGTGTTTTTGCGTCACTCGTGCTGCATTTGCCGTAGCTCTGTGCACAAAATTTTGAGGACTCAGGTAACCAAAGATTTTGGTTACCTGAACCCGAGGCTGTGATTGGTCAATTCCAAAATGGGCGGAGCTTACTGGATCGGTCTATTGTGCTTGATCCATCGTACAAAGGTTGACTTGCATATAAGTATTTTAAGGAAGTACATGTATGTGGTGAGAATTCTTGTTAATTATTCGGGGGTGCGGGTGGGGGCTGGGTGTCCTTTTTTGTCCAACCTGTCAGAATATTTTGGCATATATTTTAATCAGACCATGACGACATCGACATCACACATCCGTCACTGACAGCTATCATGTGCAAGCAAAAACAAAAATCACCAACAAAATTGAAACTCTGAGGGTACGGCACTGGGTTAGGAGTTTTGCAGATTTCACGCTTAAATAAGAGATATTAAACTGTTCAGTTCACTTTATTTCCATACTCAAGATGAATTACAATATTACTAATACACTGTAGTATAATAAGGTAGTATGGGGGGAGTTCACAAAAAGCAAAGCTTATCGAGTGTGAGCTTCCTCAGAAATAAATATTAAGTTATAAAGTTAACAAAATTAATTAATAGTGCAAATAAATGTAATATGAGCCAGACTATTATTATAAGTAAATAAAACCAAGCCAGCAAATCAATATAAATGATCCAGAAGCGCAGCAATGGTCAGCATTAAAATGAAATTAAGCAACTAAGTTGAGCTGTGAGTGAGTTCAACAAACAAAGCAGCAAAGCGAGTTAAGGTAAGTAAATTAAGCAAATATGGCAAGTAGGTTTAGTTTAACACAATGCAGAGCTGGGCAGGTAAAAACTGCCATTCGTACAAAGTTATGGAAGTATTTTGTTTATGGTTTGTTTATATATAATACAAATTTAAAAAAAATTTAATCGGCATATTTAGCAAGGAGGAAAGTTTTAAATTCTGTTTTAAATGCTGGTAATGTTTCTTGACTTTTCAAATTAGGATCAATTCCATAGCTTTGGGCCTTCGAATGTGAGATAAATAAGAGATATAAATAAACTGTGCTGCTGAAGGAAAAAATGCAAATTTTTGGGTGAAATTACCGTACATAAAAGCATGCTTGGGGTGCTGTTGCCTGTTAGGTAACAAATGTTTTGTGCACGGGGCTGGCAAAAAGGAAGAAAAAAAAATAGCAGTACAAATAAAATCAGATTAAAGGCACAGGCTCGTCAGCAATGTGTGCACGCCAAATACGTGCCACAAATTACGCAGCTCCATGCATTTGCTATGGAGCTGCGTATTTCGTGGCACGAATTTGTCGCGCGTGCATTGCTGACGAGCCTGTGCCTTTAATGAGAGAGGTATAGAGTCGTGGATAAACTTTGTAACACTTATGGAATTGAGTTACAGTGAAGAGTCTTGTTTTTAAAAAAATTAAGCACTTGCAGAAAAAAATGAAACCAAAAAAAAGAGAAATTTAGGTGCTGACAGAGCACGACATCGAGGTAAATTACGACATTGACGCACAGAATGGTGGAGTGGTGGGCGGGCAGAAAATAGAGGGACTTACTGCGCTCCCCCTGTGAGGTAATTATGGGCGTGGTTCTTTGACCACCTGTGGTGGTTTTGGGTGTGGTTATAGGTGTGCCTGAAATACCTCCTGTGGTGTGTGTTACATCTGTGAAGAAGGTGCCAAGAGTCGACAGTGATAGGCCTATTCAAATGAAATGTCATCTCATTAAAAGGGAAAAACGTTAAAGGCAGAACACATGATTGGTAAACCGTTGCAAATGGTTTTATCTTCCTGTGTGATTGAAGATATGCATGATTAAAACCAACCTGAGCAAAAAACCAGCTCCGTTCTTGGTCTAACTTTTGAAAAAAACTGTCAAAATAGCTTTACGGTCACTTCGCCCTAAAACCATTGAAGGGCGAAATGGTTTTGAGGCGAAGTGAATTTTCGTCAATAATGGTTTTACTCATTTCTCAAAAACTATGGCAAATTAGACAAAACCATTTATGGGGAAGTTTACAACCGTCATCATGTTTATATTGTGTAAGTTATGTGTAAATCTGTGAACATTTCTGATTTTAGAGATTACCAATGATGTGTTCTAACTTTAACAGAATGAATTGTTAATTTCTAAGGAGCATGACTGTGCCACTAGTAAGAACAGACTCGTGAAAGAAATGTGGAAAGTAATTTTTTTAGACAGTTATTAGATTTATTAAGATAGAGAGGATTTAGACAGTTAAAGGTGCATTTATTAAAAGTGGATTGTTTGTGTTTGGGGCTGTTTTCACTTGGAAAAATAAATGCGCATAATTTCATAATTTGCTGAAGTCATCCTTTATATGAGACACCGCTGATTAAAATCCATAAGTTTAATGGAATTTTAAAAATGCATTTTGTGAAATGTTACATCTGACAAAGTTCCTTAGGGTTGGGGGAAATGCAGTTTTTTCATTTCATAACTTTTAAGTGTTTTTTAAAATTATTATCAGTGTCTCATTTGAAAGATAAATTTGGCAAAATCGAGAAAATGGATACTGTTTATTTCAAAAAGCTGTTTAGCAGAAATTAGTGCTTAGCGCAAAAATAAAAAATTTGCTTTATAGCCAACACCGTTACCAGCTAAAATTCCTCTGTTTGTTTTAGTTTTGAGTACAGTACTCAGATTCAGGTCCGGTTTTAGGGGAATGTAAAGTTTTGCCGAGGTTATCTTACTAGGTCCGTCTGTGCTGGTAATCTCAGGTGTTGACTTAGGTGTGCTCTGGGTTCTGACGTCAGTTGTGGTATGGGTTAGGGTAACACCAGTTGTCGCAGTAATCCCTAAACACACATCATGCACCACATGAACGATGTTATGTTAGTTAAGTGTTCCAGCCCAACTACCCTATCAATACTGATCACAAATATATTGTATTCGTCTTCAATACATTTTTTAACTTGACTTTGAAAGAGCAATCTCTGACACACAGCACAAATACAGTCTGGACCACTCGCTGTTTTCTTCTTAAAATCCTCGATTACATTTTGTATATGTGTTTTCATAACCTTTACTTTCAATTGTCTTTAATTCAATATTTTAACTTTATCCTTTCTGTAGTTGTCATCTGGATTAACTTCTTTCTGTAAAATACGTTCTTATGATATTTGGTATTTGGTATTTTGTCTAATTTTTATTCCCATGATACTTTCCTTTTTATGTTTCAATTACCTTTCTTTTGTAATTTACATCTCCATGATACTTTCCTTTTTATGTTTCAATTACCTTTCTTTTGTAATTTACATCTCCATGATACTTTCCTTTTTGTGTTTCAATTACCTTTCTTTTGTAATTTACATCTCCATGATACTTTCCTTTTTATGTTTCAATTACCTTTCTTTCGTAATTTAAGTCTCCATGATACTTTCCTTTTTATGTTTTTTTTGTAATTTAAATCTTCATGATACTTTAATTTTTGTGTTTCAATTTCCTTTCTTTTGTAATTTACATCTCCATGATACTTTCCTTTTTATGTTTCAATTACGTTTTTCTCAACTTTTTTGTATATATTTAGATAACGACTTAAATGTACGGTATAACCCCTTGCCCTCGCTCAAAGTATTAAAGTAACGCACACTATTTAACAGTAGTAAAGACAACGAAATCACCATTAATTAAATTAACTATTTTTTTACTAACTACCTGTGGTTGGTTGGTCGGATGTTGACCATGTACTCGTAGACGGTAGCTCGGTTGTAGTAACTAGAATTGAGTCATTAAAAAGATCTCTTTTGGGTCAATTCTTGAATATATACACACAAATCCAGGAAAAAAATATTCTAAGGATGCTACTTCCTCCATGAACATGGTAATTTAATTTAAAATATCTGGGCTGAAATTTAGCATCTGGACAGACATTTAAAATTTGTTGTTTTATTTTGTATAGTATTTGGGCCCTTTGACTTATCGATCAAAAATTGATCATCGACAAACTATTAATAACAAATTTAATAAGTTGAAAAATTGCAAGTCAGAGAAAGAACCAAAGTTAAAATTTGTAACCAACCAACAAGTTACATGTATGTAAAAGCAAAAGCAAGTGCATGTATTGTGTATACTTTAAAAATTTCTGGCGACAAAGTACTCAGTGAAAAGGCACCCTCCAATTGTTGCCAAGGTTACTGAGCCTGCACTAAAACCAGTGAACCGTTTTACTGCGCTTTAGCAATGGTTGTTTTAGATTACCAGCCAATGTTTAGACCCGGTTACTCTGGTTACTGACATATAATACTTTAGTAGTTTATTGCAACTTTTGTGACCCTGATGACATCAGAGACCTATAAAATTAGATAGTGTATACACCACTGTACAAAACAGCAGTCAATTTCACGAAAAGGTGCGTAGCTTGCGCAACTTTTAAAAATGACATAGTCCCCATAGCTTGCGTTAAATATCGCATAAATGTTGCGCAACTTACGCAATAAAAAGTGGGCTTATGCACTGCGTAAGGTTTCGTGAAATCAGCTGCAGTTCCAGTAAGTCCAACCACAATACAAAACTTGTTTTGACCTGGTTTTTTTTGTCAAAAAAAAGGGGAAAATATAAAAAGATAAAAGTACCTCAAATAAGCTTAACCTCAAATACAGAAAACATGTACTTCATATTATTTCGAAAGTCAGATTGCGAATGTCAGATCTGCTTTGCAAAACTCTACTCTCTCTTCACTACAAGAATTAAAAATTGTACTGAACAAGTTTTAAATTTATCTTAAAATGAATAATTTTTGAACAAAAGACAACACAGCTGCATCACTACATACAGGTACAAACACGCGCACATTGCAAACGTTTGCATCGTTCGCCAGCAACTGGTACCCGGCTTTCCATAGACAAGTGCACAAAAGCACTGTAACCAGTGGCCAACATTGGCAACGTTTGTGTAAGTGGAACACAGCCCTGATCAATATTTTTCATAATACACAATATTGGTTGCTATGACAACTACGTTTGTCTGCCCATATGTGTGCCTCGCAACATAAACACTTTTTTTTTTTTTACACCCGACAACATTTACCAGTCAGTTATGGTTATTAAGGCTTGCTGGCAATTTTATCAACAAAGGAGCCAAGAAATGATCATCCAAAATGCGTCAAGAATTTTAAAAAGCACGAAAATGTTGTACTGTCTTGAAGATTTTATAATGGAACTATTAGTAAGTATTACATTTTGAACATTTTGAGGTTTGTGTTACATCAATTTAATGGCTGCTTTTTGTGATGATTTAGGTGACAACGCTGCAGGGAGCTATGTATAGTGATTGTGGGTGGGTTTTAAATGTTAGCACACACCATGCAATCAAAACGCTGAAAATGTTGAACTTTCAAAAAACTTGTAAAACCTCCAAAAACCAGAAACGATTCTTGGCCAACATAAATTTCTCTTTAAGGAAAAAAGCGGGTTCATTGTTGAACTACAATGAAATATTTTGAATTACATTCAGAACAGAAATTGGTTCACCTAAAAAATCTAGGATTTAAATTTTTGGTTCTTTTAAAAATCTCTAAAAAAAATTGGGTTTTTTTTGGGGGGGAAAAGAAAAAATGTGTCGACCATATCAAAACAAAAACAAAAAGTTCAAAGGAATTTATGCTGGCCATTAAACACTCCTTGTGAAAATGCATGCACAACTTTGGAAAACTCGTTACACACAAGAAATCGCTAAAACAGAATAAAATAAAAGGAAAACTGAAGACTTACCGGGCAGGCAAGCTTGTGATGAACAACCTAGAAACAAATTAAGAGAGGAAAAGAACTGCGATGAAAACAAAAAACAAAAGAAATTACAATTAAATGCTTCTAGAAGTAGAAACTTTTAACAGTGAAGTCAATTGGGTCACTTCTGCTCTCTTTTTTAATTTTTTAATTCCTTTTTAATTTTCCTTTTTTCCTTAGAAGAGTGCAACTGTCGTGTTTTTCATGGATTGAGGTTGAATGGCTGTGTATTAAGAAGATGATTTTGTAGAATTTTCACACAAATGAGGACTTGAGTTTTCTTGTCTTTGATTCAAGCTGAGTCGAGTCTTTAAAACTTCAGTTGAGTCATTTACCCATAAAAAAAATTATTAGAGCCTACCGGTATAGTCGCCAAAAATCGTGACCAATGATGCCAACATTGCAATTTGAGCGTGTATAAGGGATGGGACGTTAACCAGTTAACTGTTTAACCGAAAGAAAATTTAAAAAACTGGTTTTGCCGAACGTTTAAACGAAACCCAATTTTACAGAATTTACAATTTAGTTTTCAGAGTGTTATTTGCAATGACTTCTTGAAATACATTTATATGGGGTCGTAGTAAAATTTTGACCAGATAAAGGTTCAACGATTATTTTTGGGGCCTAGGGGGATTGTTTGCATTGCAAATGCATAGTATAAACACCAGCAACAATCTTTGGTGTTGGCTGAACAGTTAACTGGTTAACCGATACTTGAAAGAATTGCAAACCAGTTTCTGAATTAACCGTAAATTCCCAACCCTAATAAGTATTGTAGCAAGATTTTACTTACTTAAGAAATCCGGTAGTTTCGGAAGTGGTGAGTTGTTACAATCATTAACTTCGCAGCCAGTCGAGATACCATTCTCGCTTTTCTGACAGTATTCCATTGCACTCACATAAAATGTGCCGAAAAAGCACAAAGACGTCCAATAATGGAGGACGTACTTCAGTTGATATAAAGTCACCATCTTATTCGACTGGCCACTAGTCCAAAGACTACCGACAAAAGTCTACCAGTTGAAGTCAGTTTACCACTTTTATATTACCCAGTTGAAAGAGATGCATCCATTTTGTGTTGTCCTATCAATGTTGACATTTTTCACAACTTGCAGAAAATTGCCTTTCTACACCAAATCTTGGTTTGATGTTGGCTTGTTTACAAAAATTGGTGTTGTAAGCTGACTGGTGTAACAGAAGACACGACAATAAATTCAACTTTCAACACGATGGACGAGGTTCTAAATAGCTGTTCACACATTCTCGTTGATGGGATGACCTCAGTAACATTTCAGAATCCTGCATGCAAAAACAAAAACACACATTAAATTTATCAGAGGGTAAATAAATATGATCAATAATATCACAAGGCCCCGCAAGCCCTCACAATTCTACTGGTCTTAGTAAAACTGTTACACCCTAATTACACTAATGGTCCCAACTTTATAAAAGGCTTTCCCAACAATAAGCTAGAGCTATCCCAACTATAGCTGGGACATTCCTAACTTATTGTTGCTGGGAAAGCCGTAACAATAAGTTCGGACCGCTGGCGCAGTTAGGGCGTAACGAAGCCACAAATTCACAAGCTATTTAAAGGCACAGGCTCGTCAGCAATGCGCATGCGCCAAATTCGTGCCACGAAATATGCAGCTCCATAGCAAAGGCACGGAGCTGCGTATTTCGCGCAACGAATTCGGCGCGCGCGCAGCATTACTGACGAGCCTGTGCCTTTAAATGCATACATTTTTGCAAGAATTATTTGTTTTCTTGCGACTGAGTTATGGTGGACGATTCATTTTTATCGTTACTAGCCAGTTTTGAGGGCTATAACTTAAACGTGACCACAAATAAAATACACATTTACAGCTCTTATTTTGCATCAAAATATCATTACAGAAAAACAGCAACAACATACACGTAGATCATCATTTGCAAAATTGCGAGCAGTGCACCATGGGTCATTCTATAAATTTGAGGTCCAACGTGTGACATTTTGCTGTCCCCGTTACACCTGACATACTGCTATTTGCCATACAAGTATCATTAAAAATGCCTTCAAACCATATTTTAATGATTTGTATTTTATGTAATCACTCTTTGAAATAGAAGGCATTTAAAGAATATGTCCTGAATTTACAAAATACAACATTTTACAAGATGTCAGATGTAACGGAGACAGAAAAATTGGACCCCAAACATGCCAAATTTATAGAATGACCTTCTTACCTAAACATGTTCATGCCTCTAACAAAATAGAACGACTAGGCCTGAATTGTAAAAAGCTCATCCAATCTTCAAACATACTGCATGCATACTATTCCAGCTTTAGAGCTACGTGTATAATGATATTCCTTCCCATGTAAAATGACGCACCACATAAATACATTTCTGAGAAGCAATCTATTTGTTCTCTAGTGCATGGTACAGTGCAGGGAAAACCCCTAATTATCTATGCGTTACCATGGACACTGATCAACAGTCTGTGTTTACAGCACAAGGTCAGACGAAAAAAACCAGGGTGGTGCCAAATTGGTTGGAATGCAGTAACATAATACAGTATTTAAAACAAAGATTTCTTTATTTTATCCTTGTAACAGTCATGGAGCTATGTAACAATGGACCTTTTGTTAAGTTGAAAAAAATGTGTTGTGTACACACAATTTTTTTTACCATTCACTTAACACAAAAAAACATGCACTGAAGCATTGATGCATCTATGTAGTTTCTGCAAGCTTTAGATATTTTTATGCCCTTATTCCAAGAATCCCTAAAATAAGTTTTATCTTGCAAATGATACATTAGGCCTTTATTTTAAACATGTTAAATTAGGGACTTGAAAAAAAAGTTTGTTTTATTTTGATTAAAAATGTAATTTCACAATCAGATTATTTCCTGTAAATTCCAGAACTATACATTCATCGCGTAAATTGAGCAAGCGGTAGCCGAGATATATGCATCTTAGAAATTGGCCGTTCTCCCGCGAAATCGTGTATGTAACTATATAGAAGATAGCTCGAAAAATGCGATGCAGTATGAAGCGCCCCCACATGCAGTGACAGATTGCACCAGCAAAGAATTCTTTAAGTCTGATCAGTCTAATCTAATTAGTTTATTCAACACGCTATCTCGTTTTGCGCTACAAGCTTTGTCACAAAAGCTTAAATGCAGCAGGAGTATGTAGCACACATGAGGGCGCGCAACGTCTTTGTTTATGTGTAACAGCACACATTTATGCCTGGAATGAAGACAATGCACTTGACAACGCGACGTTCACAACGAGGAGCCGTTATTTAAATCATTTTTGTGGGCTAAAATTAACAAGCAAATTACATGTTTTCTTCATTAAGATTTGGCACAAACACAAACAACAATCTCCCTAAACCGTCAGCAGTTTCACAAGTCTGTCTCGCAACACAAACTATCTTTTTTTTGGAACAGCAATCTCACTATCGAACAAACATCTTGCTGCTCCCCAATATAAATGCATATCGTCAGAAAGTATGCTTTTTTTTTTAATAATAATAATAATAATAATAATAATATCTATTTAAAAAGTTTAAATAGTTTGAACAATGCTTTGATGTTTTAGGGCTTATTTTTTTATGATGCGCAACTTCAGAATTGGCAAGAAATGGCGTTGTGAAACTGAACTGTATTACTAGTGTACCCAGTGCACGAGCGATGACGTCACGAATTTCCAAGTCCCTATTTAAATAAAATCACACAGAATTTAATTAAATAAATGTACCGTCTAAAAAAAGGAGTGCTGAAAAGTAAAACTAATCTTATAAAATATGAAGAGATACAACAAAATGACCGGTGTGAAGTTGGTTACTTATTCGACGTTCAATATTCAACGAGCTGTTACTTCTTATTCAACATTCAATAAGGAGCTGAGCTGTTACTTATTCGACATACAAATGCACAGAAAATGTTATTTCATACAATCAGACTGTCAACTTTTGACCCATGTGTAATTTGTTTTCATAGTGCATGGTACTGGAGCCTGGAGGAAGAACTGAAGAATATGGTTCTGTGAGTGTGATTTGTAAAGGCGCATGCTGGAGTTTTAATAATTTACAAATTGGTCATCACCCCTGATCCCTATTTTCCCTAAAAGACCTATCTGCTATCAGCCATCGGCATATGCAGATGTAATAGAAAAACCAACATTTGACAGGGAAAATATGAAGATTTTACTTGGAAAATCTTACCTTCTATTGGACGTTGGTAAAACGCGGAACGGTGGAACGGAACGGTGGAACAGAAGGGTGTAGGGGTGGAACAGAATGCGGAACATGGTACAGTGGAACGGAACGGTTCCGCGTTCCGTTCCGCGTTTTACCAACATCCCCTTCTATTTGCTGTGCAGCTCATGAGCTGTGGACGTCAACAAGACACGAGTGTTGTTGTTGAGCTGCATTTATACTGTACTCAATTCAAGCCGGTACAATTTTTGACTGACCACTGACTACACAATGAAGAAATGCTCCTGTTCAACAACGTGATTCAATTCAGCCTGGAAATAAGGCTAGAAACAGAAGGCGAGTTGTCTAGATTCCTGTATCCACCGAAGCCAAGGCTCGTGCTTCGCTATTCAGGACACTGGCTATTAAAAATCTGTATGCAGTTTCATCATGCCTTCGTTTCGTAACAAAATTTGTTTCACCTACTTTATTACACGCTAGAAAAATTACCTTTTTACATAGAAATGTAATTATTGCGTAACGTGTACGATATGCTATAAAAATGGGTAGTTGGAAATTGGAAACTATTCGGGTAAGTAAAACAAATTGCCAGTTTTTTTGCCACTCAGTGCACCACTGGCTGCTAAAAAAACACTTCACTGCATAGTATAGCCCCGCGAGCAGTGCTTCGGTTTCCGGAACCTTAGCCCTGTGTTCTGCTATACACCAAATCTGTGGCAAACTCACGCAAATGAAATTTGGCCCACGGCTCTGATATTTGCTCAATAGGTGCACTCACCCCAGTTTATAAATATTCCGAAGAGTACGCATCGATCCGATGTCTAGTTTCGGTGAAATCGTGAGGACAGTTTGAGACCTTACTTACGATGAAATTCACATTCTTTGACCAAAAATCAAATATGCGCATGCGCGAGGGCGGAGAGGTCAACATAATAGCGCCATCTCGCGACGGCGTCGTCACGTACCAGCTGCACAGCGGCTGTTTCATGAGAGAGCACATCGACTCTATGGTGGCGTACATTTACCTACCTAGGGACTACAGTACCTCTTTTACTCGTCAAAAATGATCAAACGTCTGGCTTGGCGGCATGGCATCGCCTGCAGCGCGCGCTGTACGTGTAGATCTATAGAACGTACCGCGTGATAGAGTCGATGTGCTCTCTCATGAAACAGCCGCTGTGCAGCTGGTACGTGACGACGCCGTCGCGAGATGGCGCTATTATGTTGACCTCTCCGCCCATATTTGATTTTTGGTCAAAGAATGTGAATTTCATCGTAAGTAAGGTCTCAAACTGTCCTCACGATTTCACCGAAACTAGACATCGGATCGATGCGTACTCTTCGGAATATTTATAAACTGGGGTGAGTGCACCTATTGAGCAAATATCAGAGCCGTGGGCCAAATTTCATTTGCGTGAGTTTGCCACAGATTTGGTGTATAGCAGAACACAGGGCTAAGGTTCCGGAAACCGAAGCACTGCTCGCGGGGCTATGCATAGTACTGCCATGGAGGTAGGAAAAGCTGACTGCTAGCTGCATCATGGCATATGCACTGCCGGTGCCACCATGGAGGTTTTGTTTCTTCCTCCATGGTGCCACCATGGTGCCACGGCCACTGGTTAAACCAGTTATTATGTTTTAATATGTGTCTTAAAGGAGGGTGACGAAATCACATTTTTGGACCCCCATTTTTCCCATGGGTGTTGAGATTTTGACACCATATTAATATTATGTGTCGTATTTTTCTAATTTATTACCATTCTGAAATGTCACACCCTCAATCCGCATATTTCCAGGGATATCGTAAAAAAAAACTGATGTTTTGTAAACTAATTTATCCAGTACAAACTACAATCATGGAGAAAGAAAACAATGCAGTGATTATGTGAGATGGAAATTTAAATGGGTTTTGTCTTTTGTTTAATATTCTTAACATGGCACCTTTTCTTTTACATAGCTTCCTTAGTTTAGCCAGTAACTTGGTTACAATGCATAGTTCCGACCTGTCAATCAAGCCGAACCCGCGACCAATCACAACAGAGCTAGCAGACAGCGCCCACAAAGGTCAAAGTGATGCAATCATCACAAACAATCCGCGATGTTCTGCCCATACAGTTTGTATGTTGTATGCGCCAGTGACCGGGTGAATTTTGGTTTCAATGTTGGGCGATTCGCTGTTCAAAGGTAGGAAAGCGCATTTTTATGAAAGATATGTCATCCCTGCATTACTAGCCCTTCGCTCAGTGTGTGCTACGGTAACTGTCGACCTCAAAACATAAATACCTTTGGGTTTTCTCCAATGAATCTGTGCTTTCCATGCCGAGTCCCGTTGCTTTGTACGTAGTCGCGCCATTTTTTTGCGATGGCTTGTGAGCACATAGCAACAATATCCAAGGGGGCGGGGTTAACTGGGCAATCTCGGAACTATGCATTACACCAACCTTTTTGCTTTCACATCTAAACTGGGGAATGCGAATTTCATGTTTTCTTCCATTATATTTTGGGGAGGTGGGCCTATTTTATATGATTGTAGGTTATAACGAAATCCATTTTTGGAAAAATCTAGTCACGCTCTTTTAGTTTAACACCAGGGTAAGAGTTATTTATTATAATATAACCATCAGTTAGTGTGAAACTGATTTAAAAACTGAAATCCTGGAGTGAAACAAATATATTTGGGCCTACTTTGGGAAGAATTACCTTAAGTTACAGGCTTGTCCCGAGTCCTTTTAAGTTTTGTGAAGAGGGTCTGCAGTGATTTTCAAATGATTTCTGGTTATGGAACTATTTCAGAAACAAATATATCAGTTATTCAGTTAACAATTTTTACGAAATGTTAACCTTTTAAATTAAATGGCCCTAAAATAATGCAACATACCAGAAAAATATTTCAAGGCGAGTTTAATTTTATCATGGCTTAAAGCAAAGCAAGGTGTGCCCACTAAAAAAAAACCTGAATGTTCAAAGCTGGCATAACATTGGATATTCTCTTTAAATTGTGTTTTATGTTTGCTTCTGTCACAGATGAGCATTTATGTGTTTTTCCCTGTGGCAATGTTCTACTGTTTCAACAGGACAGAGCTGTTTGAGACGTATGTCACAAAGAAAATTGTGAGTATTTAATCACTTTGCATTTTGAATTCTGTACAATAAACAAATGTGTCTGTGACCAAAGCTGATATGTTATACTGTTGTTTCTATTTTCAGAAAGTGATGTACCCGCCAGAAAGTAAAATGCATGTAAGTTATTGATAATTGTTAAGGAAACTTTGACTCTCCCACCTACCCCCTTTCCCCTCCCCATCTCTTCCCCCACCAATTTAACCCCCTTAGATCTCACCGTTTTTCACCCACCCTTCACCCACCACTCCTTTGAGCTTTGTTACAAAAAAGCAAACATTTCATACCTTCTCTTTAATTTTGAGTTTTACATCTGATTGATATGACATAAATATCTATACTAGATAAGGAATTTTTCATTAAAACCAAGACTTACATGTGTATAACACAATGGGAGGCATATATGCATCACGATGTCTGAAGATAAACCACGGTGGTTGTGCTCCAAAACTAGTCTGTTTTCAGTCGTCGTAACACACCCTTTTGTGTACATTTGTACATCGGACCATTGGAGGTCCTGCCTCCATGATCGGACTTCAATAACATCTAAATCAAACCGATTTAATTGATGTGCGTCCTTGTATTTAATGCACCTATCAATTGTTTCCCTTACCCCTCCCCCCTGGGCTACCCCACCTAAGAGGTGGGGATTGTCACTTTTTTTGTGACAAAATCCCCACCCCTGGGGCATGCACACAGGACCGCCTCTGAGACAAGGTTCTAAACCGCAAACAGCACGAAGAAGAGACTACGTCAATCCGCTGGTTTTCATGCAACAGGGAACCAGTGACAAAGACCATACAATGTGTATGGTTGGAACCAGTGGCAAAGACCATACAATGTGTATGGTTGGGAACGGTGGTTTATCTTCACATGTCGTGATGCATATATATCTCCACAATGGGCAGATGCTGCACCAGCTGAGCTATGAGACACAGTGCCATACTTTCAGGTTTTTCCCAAACCCAACTTCTCTCTTGGTATTGCATGGACCGGATACACAACTGAGAAATGTAACAAACGCAATTATACCAAGTCTTCACATTAAAAAAGGCCAATGGCCTCCTGCCCTGCTGAGTTGGCCCCGATGCCCCTTCAAGATATACACTTTCTGAGGCCAACTTGGCCTATCCTCTTAAATTTCATGAGGCTTGTATACACTAATAACCAGTACACATTTAAAACAAAGTTAGCCTCAGTGCCCTTTGAAATTTTGACAATATCAAGACCGAAGTTACCTACCCTACATTTTCATAACATCAAGGCCTGTCAAACTGAATTAGTAATCTGTTAAATTGTTTTTACAGCGGAGAGAGTTTGATGAACTGAGAGAAAGGATGGAAGAAAGAATCGCCACAAAACAGAAGAAAAGAGAAGAGGATAGTTTGCGTCTTATTGAAGCAGCTAAGACACCGCAATCATCATAACAGCTTATGGAGTCCACATTGATGTCAAAAACAAACTACTAAAACATCAAGGTTTTTTTTACCACGTTACGTCAAACTGCCTGAGATCTACCGTAGTCTGGAAACTTGCAGCGAGCTGACATAATACTTATCTTAAGATGTTGACAATAAGTGACTTCAAACTGAGAATTGTTTACTCTTTTTTGAGGAATGTATTAGCACTGCATGCTTGGCACTTTCCCAAGATGCTGAAAACTTTATAGCGTGCTTGGGTGGGTTTTGAACCCACAGCCTTTGGCATTCTGAAGGAGACGTATTGACCACTCTGCCACAGAACGGGCAAGTGTTGAATGGCTGGGTTCAAGTTGCTACTCTTACATTTTCCATCCAGAAGTGAAGAAAATGCAATCACCTGCTGCACCTGAAGCATAATGGTTCAGGTTGCCGTGTTCTCTCCCTCCTTCTGGGGTACAAAAATGGGGGAGTTAGTGTCCTCTAACAATATAAAACTGTATGGAATATTATTTCCTGATCTGGCATTGTAGAAATGTAAATTTACATAAGCAGAGAGCAATTTCCAACGTGTGTTTTAATCCTAAACCTTCTTGTACTTTCTCGATGCCCTGCCGAATGCATACCATAATCAAACAAAAGCACAAGTTGGAAACCTGCCAAGATACTCACACTATGACCAACTAACAATGGAAATTGGGCACAAACCATTGTTCACAACAATGGTTTGTGCCCAATTCCCATTGTTAGTTGCTCACAGTGTCATGGCGCTTTACAACATTATTATCCCTGGGGAGTATGCAGCCCTGACAGCCTGACAGAAGCGCTCAAAGGCTGCAACCCTTGCTGGTAACCCATTTACTCCTGGGTGGAGAGAGGCAACTTATAGCAAAGTGCCTTGCCCAAGGGCACACATCTGTGATTTAAACTCACTACCAAGGTCTTGAGTTCGGTGTGCCAAAAACGTTGGCAATTGAGTGACTCCCTATTGGAAAAATAAATTTGTTTGGTATTGTTCTGACATCTCAAGTGTGCATTTTTCTTCTGTCAAAATGGCTAAAATTCTATTCTTTTCTCCCATAGAGGATAATCGTTTCTGAAATTAATGGTCCAAAATGTTTGCCACCCCAGTTAAATTTGACACATTGTGTTGAAAATAGTAATTATCGGAAGCGGATCCAGCCTCATTGAAATACAGGAATACAATGAAATCCACTGTATTGCTGTATTTTAATGAGGCTGGATTCCCCACTGATTATTATAGTTACATAATTATCAAGGTGCAAATAATCTTTGCTATAATTACTAAAACAAACACATGTACATTTATACAAATTTGTTGCGTGATTATTGAAAACAATTTTTGCTGTCCCTGTCATGACGGACAATGGCTTGTTTAAATTAGACTTAGTGTATTATTCGTTTGCCTATTATATGGCAAGCCTTAAAGGCACAGGCTCGTCAGCAATGTGCATGCCCCAAATTCGTAGCTCCATAGCAAAGGGATGGAGGTGCATATTTCGTGACACGAATTTGGTGCGCGCGCATTGCTGTCGAGTCTGTGCCTTTAACTTTTGACAATACCGATAAACTCAATTTTAAAACATTACATTTTTTAACGCCAAATTTCAAGAATGAACCAGGATCATATTTGTTTTTATGAAAATACACTCAAAAGAAAAATATATTCATTGATGCATGACCAACAATAGATTTATGCCCCTACCATTTCACATTGGAGTCCATTTTTATCTATTAAATTGAGTTAGTACATACACTTGCCCATTGCTTACCCTCTATTGTTAAAAACTTGTGAACTTTGCGGGGTTATAAAAATACAAAAGATCCATGTCATTTACAGAGAATATGCTTGGCACTGTTGTTGCTTTTCCCATAGCAACCGCTTTCAGTACCTATTATACAATTTGCCGGTGATTTCCCTATTTAGAACCCCAAAGGGGCTTAATGCATTCACGGAGTTGGGAAATATCCATTGCGTTTAGTTTGGCGAGTGGCACAGCGAAAAATCTGACTCGCCTTGTATGTTGTTTTACCAGTAAATGCTAGGGACTAAAAGTGTACATCATGGATTATTTTGGTCTATGCTTAGTTTTCATATCACTGTCCTTTGTTGGAGTTGTCAGCCCCGAAATTGAAGTTCGGGATTGGTGCGTTCGAAACACCAGTGTAACATGCAATGCAGCATGCTCCGAGGCTCTACCTAGTCTTCCAAATCTTCCAGGTAAAGAGTTTTATTTATTTTCTTCAGGAGCGTGACCAGATCACATTTTTTTGACCACCTACCTTTTTTTCCCGCATGTTTTGGGATTTTGATACCATATCAAAATGATATCATGTGTCATATTTTTCTTAATATTCTGAAATTACGTGCTCTCAATCCGTCTATTTCCAGGCATATCGTCAAAAATCCACTGAAGTTTAGATAGTAAACTAATTTAAACAACGCTGAATGCCGCAATAGGGCGACATTTCGGGAAGACTCTCACCGTTGACCACCGAAATTTCGGCAAGAGTGACTCAAAATGACACCTTATTTTTTTACCCAAAGCTTCCAAAAATGGTTGCAGACCGAAGAGAAACAGCTCCAGTCCCGATAAAAATGGTTCTCGACCTAAAAAAAAGAATTTTAAACTCAAAAATATTAGGGCGACACCAAAATGTCGCCCTATTGAGCAGGTCGCCCTAATATACCTTTTTTACACACGATTTGTCGCCCTATTCTAGCATTGATAGTAATTTATCCGATTACACCAACCTTTTTTCTTCTACATCCAAATTGGAGATTGCAAATTTTCTGTTTCCTTTCCATGGATAGTATTTTATGATTGTCAGGTTAAAATGAAATCAATTTTGAGGAAAAAATCATAAGTAAAGCTCTGATTTTCCAATTTTCCCCACAGTTTAAGCACCAAAATGTTTAGATGAAACCGATTTTGTTTTTCCTTTTTCTTACAGGAAGTTATTTTGCTTGCCTTGAGCCCACCACAACGGGTATGTTGGCATGTTGTCCCACTATTTGTAACCCTTTTTGGGCCTAAGTTATCTCTTGAGAACAACTTAAACTTATATCTTTTATTTTGAGACCAGACAAAGGTATTTCCTCGAAAATATGGTCCGTGTTGCTAAAATGCCCCCATTACCATAGAAAGACCCACAAGCAAAATTTAACCATTGTGTAGTTCAGCATTGTTATAGTTGCATGGCAACAAAGCTTGCACATGTCATTGTGGTCTAGCTGAATGTTTTTCAAATTCAGGCACCATAGAATGGTTTTCATTGGGTCTTTTCCATAAACTGTATTTCTCAAATGTACCTTCCTTTCACAAATTATCCTTTCTAATTGTAACCTTCAACAGTCTAACAATGATGTTTTCACATAGACTCTTTGAAACCAACACTGTTAAACTTATTTTATGGTTAATTTTAAAAATGTTTTTTTTAAATTATTATTACTTTTTTTTATTAAGTAGAGGAGTGATGAGAATAGAAAATGAACACGGTCAAGTTTGTTCAAAACTGGTTAACCTCATGGATTAACGGTTTTCTTTTAATATGATTGTTAGGTTAGAGTGAAATCCATTTTCTGGAAAAATCTGAACAAGCTCCTTTAATTCTAAATTCAATTCTAAAGAGAGGACTACTACAACAGAAACAACTGGAGTTACAACGGGAGTTACGACAGAAGTTACAATAAATGTTACAGGGACAGATGTTACATCGACAGACGTTACAGGGACAGAGGTTACATCGACAGATGTTACATCGACAGATGTTACAGCGACAGAAGTTACAGCGACAGAAATTACTGTCACAGAAGTTACAACAACAGAGACTACAGTGACAGGAGTTACACGCACTTTTCCCACATCGTCATCAGCAACCGGTATCTGTTGCAACACACATACAACAGAACAACCAGAGGCTACAACAAGACCAGGGCTAGGATCGGGAACAACTGCCATAACTGGTGGTACATCCTCAAAAAGTACGTACCCTAACTCAGCGACCAGTTTAAAGTTGTGGAGGTTTTGACTTTGCACCAGTGGCTCTCCAAAAATGTTTTAGACAACTCCCTTTTATGTAACAGCATATTATGACAGTCCCAAACTGGTGAATCTAAACAAACAAACTATAAAAGTATGTGTTTTTAGCTGGCATGTAATTGGAGTGTTAACAAAAACCTGAAATATCAGTCAAACCAGCATGTCAAAATTTCACGCGATCTAAAATTAAAGATAGTATACATGATTGGTAAACTGTTACAAATAGTTTTATCCCCCTGTGTGATTGAAGATATGCATGATTAAAACCAACCTGAGCAAAAACTAGCTCTGTACTTCGTCTAACTTTTGAGAAAACAGTCAAAAAAGGGTTTGCAGTCATTTCGCCCCAAAACCACTTTGCCCTTAACCATTTCGCCCTGAACCACGGCCTGTGCACGAAGTGGTTTTGGGGCGAAGTGGCACTTGGGCGATGTAGTGTTTGGACAAGTGAATTGGGGCGAAATGGCACTCGGGCGAAGTGGTTTGGGGGCAAAATAATTTTGGGGCGAATTGAATTTTCGTCTCATGAGACGAAAAATAATTGTTTTACTCATTTCTCAAAGACTATAGCACTACAGACAAAACCATTTCAGAGGAAGTTTTCTACGGTCATCATGTTTATATTGTGTAAGTTAGGCGTATGTGAACATTTCTGATTTTCGAGATACCAATAATGTATACTGCCTTTAATAAGCTTGGTAATGCCCAGCCCTAAAGTTAGGGCTGTAAATTGCTAGCTTTTCAAATCTGACTTATTACAGTCGCAAATTTGCTACTGTAATAAGTCAGATTTGAAAAGCGAGCAATTTACAGCCCTAACTTTAGGGCTAGGTAATGCCCAACACACAAGACATTTCATGAAACGAGCAGCCTGTCAAAAACCACATATGAATAAATATCTTCTTGTTTTTATGTGATGGTCCCTCCAGCTGGTTTTTTAAAAATGTAATACTGCAAATAATTTCTCTTACCCTCTCTCTTTCTTGCTTCAGTGTTGCGGAGTGCAACAATCTGGACAGGTGCTGTATCTGCATTGTTATACATCATCGTTGCATTGTGCCTGTGGTACGTTTTGGTCAAGAATGCTGTCCGACACAAGTAAGAAAGAAATTTAAATTTAAAAACCAAGTTCAAAAGTTGGTCTTGGTCTTCAGGCCAGGGAGGTTGACGAGTCAATCATAAGTCCGTCACAAGCCATTCAAATAAACAAAGGCATTATTTTGTGCATGGTAATCTTTTGTTGCTTTTAAATAGACTTGTGATTGACTTACACTAGTCTCGACTTTAACCCTACCTCTTCTAGCACCGACACCTTTAAAGTAGGGTGTCCAGATCACATTTTTGAACACCACTTTTTCTCCATGGGTGTTGAGATTTTGATGCTGTATAATTTTTTTTTCAGATTGTTCTCATTTATACTAATGTGAAATTTTGCAATCTCAATCCATATATTTTTAAGGATATCATTAAAAAAATGTTTTGTAAACTAATTTATCCGGCTTCTGTCTAACTTTACCAACAGTAAAGTACACGCCGATACACAGAACAGAAATGACGAGGGTCAAGAAAGCAAAACGGAAAAAGGTGAGTGACAGTCAAAAAGGATCAAACGCTGTAAATGAGCAGTCAAGTCGAGTTTGGATTTGATGACAAGCAGTAATACGATTATGAAGACGACATTGGACCCATTTTTAAAATGGAACGGGAGGTGCGAAAAGGGATTAGTTGTGAGACGTACCAATTTACTGTCTTTTTTGGGCAATTAATTGGGAATTACACCAAAGAAACAAAATACAAGTGTAACTCATACATAATTTGTTTAATACAAAGAACAAGGAATTTGACCCGCTGAAAATCAGATATGAACCTCACAAAGAATGGCAATTGCAGCGCACACCATGTACAGTTGTAATCAGAAGTTTACATACAACTGTGTTAAAACTGGTGTGCTTAAACTTGCGTTGTCACAATTTTTGTAACAGTCTTGACTAAAGTCGTGATTTTGTGGAATTCCTCACGTGCTTGCAGTACTTAAAACATAGCTTGCACACCTTGCAATGGCTCGGGTAGTCCTGTTTACCATTTTGGGTGATGATGGTAGTGGTGTACCGGTACTTGTATGTAAACTTCTGACTTCAACTGTAGCTATTTTGTCCAGAAACTGGGCAAAGAATGTCATTTTCGCAGACAAATCCTCCGTGTACTCCTAGAGCAATACACGAAAAGGTTGTAGGCAAAAATGTCATTCCTTGCCCAGTTTTCAGACAAAATGGCGACCCCCATAATTGATTCTTATACTGTACAAGTTACACTCGTTTAGTACAATGTAATTTGTTTTTGGGGTATAATCCCTTTTATATTCAACCAGTTCATATCTTATATATTTTGACTTGGTATTCCGTGCACTGTAGACAATTTTAAAACTGTCTAATTTCTTTACTCATTACAGGCCAGCCCTCAAGTGAAACAGAGCAACCTGTTCCGTCGTCTTTCCAAAAAATGTCGCAAGGTTCCTTGACAATCGGAGTATTACAAGTCCAAGTGCGGTTGATTTTAGCTGGCAGCATGGCTGTCATATTTATCTTGATTATCATTGGAGTCGTTCTGGCAGTAACGGCCAATCACATCGCCTCTCTTGTAATATTCGCTATTTGCATCGTAATCAGTCTTGCGTTTTTTGTACTCCTGGTGGCCGTAAAGATGATGTATGAGTAAGTAAATTTTTAATTTAATGGACCATCAAATCTTTTGAAATGACCTTAAATTTTACTTCATGAGTTGACAAGAAAATGTTTACTCAAAGCGTTTACATTTTACATTAATGATTTTTTGCTGTCCAAAATGGCATATTTCTGTTAGAAATTAACAACTTAAGGTTTTTTATTTTTTTAAAAATGAGTGATTGATGCACACTTATTTTATTAAGGTTCAACTTTGTTTTCGTTTTTGTTTTACTCCAAGTAAACCCAAGAAATACCATGATGAAGAAGATGTGTGTCTGGAAAACTGCCCAGAGAAAACTTTCCCATTCCCAAATGAAGGTGAAACCTGAATGATGGTGTGTGCCCTTGGGCATAAATTGTCCCTCTCCACCCAGGAGGAAATGGGTACATGCGAGGGTAGTGAATATGATGTGCATGATGCGATAAGCCCATGAGTGCTTAACTGGCATTCGGGGCTGTATACTCTCCAGGCAGCTGTGAAGGTTTTAAGGAATTATATAATTGAGCCTAATGACCAGGGATAATGATAAATGTTATCAGCACCAGCACCTTGCGTGGTGCACTGTATAAGACTTCATTATTTCTATACTATTTGAAATTGGCCGAGAATCACTGATATTTTCATACATAATTTCATACAAAGTAAGGCAATTTTGATAAGTGTATTATTTATACCTACCTTTATTCTTCAGTTATTGCCATCTGACCTCACTTGATTGGTCCAATTGTGTAGGTTTGAAGCCAATCAACGAGGACCGTCCGATTGAGAATGAACGCCCAATTGAGAATGAACGCCCATCTTCAGCCAGCAGCTCCAAAGCTGGTAGAGTTGTTACGACACCACATGGGGAAAATCCAAAAGGTAATAGAGAGCCAAAGTGTGACGTGGGTTGCCATGGCAATTGGCTCTAAACTATCATGGCCGTCGGAAAAAGTACCATTGCAAAAGCACAGGGACACAGTTCAGTGATTTTTAGTTTAGAGCCAATTGCCTAGGAAACCAACAAAAGGTGACGTATTTACTTCGGCAGTCTATATTGACCATGGCTAATTCTAGAGGTTGTGGGTTCAGGTCCATGGTGCCTGTGCCCTTGGGCAAGGCATTTTGCCATTAAAAAAACCAGCTAGCTTTTTTTTTTACAGCGCTTTCTCTGTCTGCCAACAACGCATTGCAACTATCAGGAACCGCCTAAACATTGAGATACATAGGCGGGTGGCACCAAGCCAGAATCACCAGGGAAAATCTACTTCTTTGCGAACGAATGCTCTGTTATCTTTTTACTAGTGCATTACAAAACACACTGGACCTACAGCTTTACATCCCTTCTGAAGGATGGAGCAATTGGGGTTAAGCACCTTGCTCAAGTGCAAAATTGCCTCAGGCAAAATTGCCTTTCAAATGAGCTTCCGTAAAAAACAAAAAAACAATCACGACAATTATTTACAACTGACTTAAAATCCCACATGTTATTGCTACTTTCAGAGAACAGTGATGACCGAAACAGAAAGATTTCCTCTGGTTCTCAAGCCGGCGATACTACATTGCTTGTCACAGTCGACACGGACACCATGTACCGAAAACCACGAAAGAAGAAAAAGAAAAGAGCAAGTCGACCAAGTATTGAACTGAGCGAATTACGGCTGCCAGGAGCGCGGTCATCATATGGTCATATCTACAATGAGCATACGACGTAAGGGGGAGGGGGGTAAGATTTTCGGTGTTTAGAGTTTGTTTCTTTTGTGACAAGAAACAAAAGGGGAAATGCAGCACAGATTTTGGAAAAATTTGGGCAAGAAATTGTCACAATAATTTAAACCAGAGTTGTGTCCGTCTTTTAGACACCCTGTTTGGCAGGCCTTGACATTAACCAAGGTCAATGGCCTCATACCCTTCTGAGTTGGCCCTGATGCCCCTTCTAGATGTACACTTTCCGAGGCTAACTTGGCCAGCATGCCCTATCTTCTTAAATTTCATGAGGCTCATATACACTAATAATAAGTACGAATTTGGAACAAAGTTGGCCGTGGTGCCCCTCCAGTTGGCCTTGGTGTCCTTTGAAATTTGGACAAAAATCAAGGCCAGAGTAACCTGCCCCTTATTTTCATAACCCTATTTAGTTGGAACGTAACAGTACACCGTAAATTAGCAACTTGGGTGCACAAGTGTCATGGCAGTTTTGACACGAGATATCATGTCGCCGCATGTCTAATGCGTAAACTGTTCAGATTTTTCGTATTTGAATTAAACTCACCTCATTTGAAACGAGACACAAACATTGAAATCAAGAGATGTATCCAGCATGGAAGTAATATGGAGTTTTATGGCAAAGCGATTGACCACACTTGCTTCATCCTCGGATGGGATGCAAGCTGTCCAGTGTTATGAAATGAGAAAAATACAAATGCAAGACAAGAGATTATTACAATGGGTAGAACTTTTGACTTATGCTATCTCATCCATAATTAACAAAAGTTGGAAAAGGGGATTTCTACATTTCAATTTGTTCAGCTAAAATCTTACTGAAATCTAGCTTAATGTTGTATTATACTATGCAGTTTTATAGATTGTATAATAAGCAAGCATAAATGATACTTAGATCAGTTTTCATAATTTTTTTAATTTTTTCACTCAAATTTGTTTTGGCCGATTTTAAAGAGTTGATTTTTCTTTTACCCAAAGTGAGCAGTCTTGTACCTAGTTTTTAAATAAATCAAGGAAAATATTTTTAAAAATGTCAAATTTAACTTACCCAGTTATGCCTTGAGTCTTCTTTTCGAAATATGCATCTTGGAACACTTTTTGACAAAATACGAAAGCGGCAATATTTCTTGGCTGGTTTCATAGATAAAATTTTAATCTGTTTCACACATGTACCGAGACTCTGACACTCTCATGCATAAAACAATTTTTAGGGTTCATTATAATTTTTCATTTAAATAATCTCTTATTTTAATGGGCATACATAAACATACATTGTACTTATGACCAACAAGAAATTGACAGGAACCACAATTTTTTACACATTTTAAATAATAAAATAAGGTTTTTTTACACTTGAGAAATTATACAATTGATGATCCCTTGCAATTTACATTATGTTGTTCTTTCCATAACCTGGGCTGGTATCGAGCGTGGCACTAGTGATCCCTGGCGCACGTCTGAAAGCATTTTTCCTTGGGAGGCTTTTGAAAAAGGACATTCATGCCATGAAAGAGGAGGGTCTGGAGGCACAGTGGACACGCATCAGACATTTGGGCGATGGCTCGAAGCCTGGTCACCGCTATTGCATTACAGGGGAGGGGGGCGGGGCATGTGCCATTTCCAGTGCTCCCCCACGAACAAATCCTGATACAGGAAAAGTGAACAAAAAAATATTTGTTAAAAACGATATATGTAGTTGTAAGTGACTTGATGTCTATGTGTATGCCCTGATTATACATGTATGTCAAATGTTCGGTAGTCCACTGTACTCCCCCACTAAAAAGCAATGCCCCCCTGTGCCCATCCGGTGACAAAATCCTGGCTATGCCGCTGTTGCATTGAGTCCTTAGACAAGACACTTTACTCAATTCTCTCTCTCCACCCAGGTGTATAAATGAGTACCAGCAGATACCCATTGGGAAACCAAACTAATTGCTGGGGGTAAACCTGCGATGGACTGGCATCCCATCCAGGGGGAGCAGCAATGCTTTTAGTCACTCCATGCAATGCCAACTAACTGGTGTGGGAAACTTGCGATGGACTTGCATCCCATCCAGGGGGAGTAACAATGCTCCTAGTCACTCCACGCCATGGAAACCGGGGATGGTACTGGCCGTATGAGCCAGATCAGCTCATGTAACGACTTTATCTAAAAAGGAGGGCAGTACAGAAAATAATTTGGTCATAATAATTTGTGCCCTTGATTCAAAAGTTGCATGTCTAACCCTGCTATTGTTACCACATATCTTATTTATCTAGTAAATTTCTGACAATTAATATTTAGTGTTACGGCAGAATGGTTGGAGGTTACATACAGTGTACAAGTATGTGTGCCAAACTCAACCCAATTTGTATTGTTTAGAAAGACTTGTTAGCTATACATATGATGTGCCAGTCATCACCATATCTTACAAATTTACAAGAGTTTTTAATAGCCAAGAGATCCCACAATGAATATATGGCAGCATGATCAAGGTTTCTGCATGGCAAGTACATGTAGAACAAAAAAAAGTGAACTAAAAACAAAAATCAGATAGTTAATTTCAACAAAATGAGGTATTTCCATGGATTAGTGGAGGGAACGAAAACAAATATTATGCCCTGCTTAGTTGGCCCCCGATGCCCCTTTAAGATATATCTGAGGCCAACTTGGCCAGCATGCCCTATCCCAGGCCAATGGTCTCATGCCCTGCTGAGTTGGCTCCCGATGCCCTTATATACACTTTCTGAGGCCAACTTGGCAAGCATGCCCAATCCCAGGGCCTTTACATTAACCAAGGCCACCGAGGCCAATGGCCTCATTCTCTGAGGCCTTGATTCCCCTTCAAGATGTACACTTTCTGAAACCAACTTGGCTAGCATGCCCTACCCTATTAAATTTCATAAGACTTGTGTACATACACTAATAACCAGTACACATTTGGAACAAAGTTGGCCATGGTGCCCTTCCAGTTGGCCTCGGTGCCTTTGTTCCATGCCAAGTAATGTAATGCAGTGAACGATTTCGTTCTGAAATATTGGATTGCAAATTTTGTTTTGCGTAGCAATTTTAAAATTTTGTTTAGCAATCCAGTATTTTTGTATAGCAAATTTAAAATGGATGATTAAACGCTGCAAATAAGGGCTTCTTTTACGTGGTAAGCCATAAGCCGTTGCGGTACGTTATTCTGGTCATTTTTCCATTTTCGTTTTTTAATTTTTCACTAACATTAAAAAAACTAATCTGGAAGTGCAAGAATAAGGACCAGATTTTTGGAGAGAAAAATGTGTCGCAAATTGCATCGCTAAATCAAAAAAATGCGATGCACTTTGAAAAGTGGCATCGCAAATTGTCAAAAAAACGTGGCATTTTGGGATGCGATACAGGGGAAATTGTTCACTGCAATGTCTGCAGAGCTCTACTGCAGTAATAAGTTAGTTTTGCTTTTGCTACTTTTTGCAATTTTCTCCATCAAAATCAAGCAATACCAGACATTTGATGAGACCAATATATAAAATTTTACACTGTATTAGCTTAAATTACAATGCATACAGTACACTTTGGAAAGCAACGGTTACACTGGCTGAATGTATACAGATTTTAAGAACCGTCTTTACAATTTTGTCACAATCCGAATTCTCCCACTTTAAAAGGTTAAGATCATTTGCCGACCCCGCATTGATTAGGATATGTACAAAAATGTGCACCGACAAAATACTTTAAGTCACAAAAAAATGTACATGTGTCTATTGTTAATTATTTTCTAGTCAGTAAAATATGAACACAGGAGGGTCGGGATTTCAGCACAAAATTTAAACCGGCGATTACGAACTGACAATTTTGTGACTTGTCAAAGTTTGCTTATGACCGATAGATTTCAATTTTACAAAAACGGAGCAAGATTAAAGTTACTGATTTGGGCCCCTCCCAGTTCACTATTCTTTCCCCTATAATACTGTCTGTCTAAAATAAGATAACCAGTTTCATATATTAAAATACTTGCGGTAATATACATGGACCGGGTTTAAAAAGCACCACAATAAACGATAGTCATAATGACGTCACAGTTTGCTTACATGCATGCTTTCCAAACCGTCTGGTACCCTGAGGCACCTATAGTAATGCACTCATGTAAAGAAAGCATGGCCGCATTGCGTAATGAGTCTATTACATATGAGGGCGAGTAGTTAGAAAGACGTACATTGCGCTCAATAACAATGATGGCAGTATGAGAGTTAAAGCGCTCAAATTTTAATTTCAAATTTGGATTTGAACCGTAGCCTCCTGATTAATGTACCAGTGCTCACCAAGTCAGCAGGCTATCTGGCGCCCTCTACTGGCAGCAAATGGAGACAATTCGGAGCCAGCTCGAATGACGTATGATCCCCACATAAATAAACTGACCTCATCTAATCTGATTGGCGCCCTCTAGTGTTGCGTGACTTGCGTCCCTATAACGTCTTGTGCTACGCATCCGATGCTGAAACGTCGCTCTTAATCGTCGCAGCTTGGGTCTTGTTTTGGTCCGGTTGTGCCGATTTACTCTCGATTTGTGTCTCGACCTCTGGGGTCGGCCAGGCACTGCCACCAACATCAAACTGTCAAAGGGCAAATATGGCAATAAATGATAAAATAAATTAATACCTACTCATTTTGTTTGTGTAAATGGTCTATGATGTATGAGGTCTAATGAAACAAGACGGATAGTTAAATTGATGTGTACTAAATCTGAAGTCGTACGAGTGACAAATCTGCTGAGCGATGAATGACATCTGCTGAGTGATGAATGAAAAATTTGTTACGCAATGAGTGACAAATCTGCTGAGCGATGAATGACATCTGCCTAGTGATGGATGATGAATCTGTTAAGCAATGAGCGACAAATTCGCTCAGTGATGAGCGACAAATCTGCTGAGCAATGAGGAACAAATCTGCTGAGCAATGATGGAAAATCTGCTGAGCGATGAATGACATCTGCTGAGTGATGAATGAAATATTTGTTACGCAATGAGTGACAAATCTGCTGAGCGATGAATGACATCTGCCTATTGATGGATGATGAATCTGTTAAGCAATGAGCGACAAATTCGCTCAGTGATGAGCGACAAATCTGCTGAGCAATGAGGAACAAATCTGCTGAGCAATGATGGAAAATCTGCTGAGCGATGAATGACATCTGACGAGTGATAAATGATGAATCTGGTAAGCAATGAGCGACAAATTCGCTCAGTGATGAGCGACAAATCTGCTGAGCAATGAGGAACAAATCTGCTGAGCGATGATGGAAAATCTGCTGAGCGATGATGGAAAATCTGCTGAGCGATAGGAGACAAATCTGCTGAGCAATGAATGTTGAATCTGTTAAGCGATGAGTGACAAATATGCTAAGTGATGAGTGACGAGAAACAAATCTGCTGCACAACAAATCTGCTAAGGATGAATGACAAATCTGTTCATGGCAAGTGTGAAATCTAATGATTGATGAGTGGTAAATCTGCTGAGAAATGAGTCAACTATCTGCTGAGCGATGAATGATAAATTTGTTGATTGTTGAGATGAAAATCTGCTGACTAATGAGTGGCAAATCTAACCTGGCATATTGGACCCTATTTGGGCTTACAGGGTTTCTGTTATGCTTCTGAAGATGCCATTGAATCACCCCACGATACTATGGCGCTTTTAGACTTAGTGGAGCTCTCCTGCCATGAAAGACAAAATTATGTGCCAGAAAAAATGAAATTCTATTGACAACCTGGAAAAACAAATAATATTTTTTGGACATCCATAGGCAAAACCACCTGAAAAATCACAAAATATTAAATTTAATGGAAATTAAGTTAGACCAGTGTGGTAAAGAAAAGTTTGCAGTTTAATACTCAATGAAAACCAAAATAAATATTTGCCCGAAAAATCTAATGCAAATGTGCCTAATATTTCTCAAACTTGTCACCTTGATTAAAGGTTTCAAAGGACGTTCAGGTGCACATTTGAACACAGAAAGACAAGCACAATACTACCCCTTTCGACTTTGTTGGCAGAGTATAAAAAAATATATTTAAAAAACCCCAGATTTTCAAAATAATTGGGGTATTGGTGGCGAGTTATGCTTCAACAGAGACCTTTTAGTACAAAATACAAAATTAAAAAGACGTTTACAAATGAACAGGCACATGCTCTGTAAAATAACCTAGTTGACCTCAGATTAAACAGTTTAAGACTTTGGGCTAAGAAGAGATTAAGCTAAGGCCAAAAAAAAAAGAACTTTGGTTAGCGTAAGTTGAAGTCTCCCAAAACGACGCGGTGTTGCAGCTTTTTTTTTTGGTAAATGGATTCCAAGCAATAAAGTCAAGTTGACATGAAGCCAACAGGCATGTTTTTAATTAAAACACTAAAAAAAAACGAAAAACTTTTGACGCGCAGGGTTGAAAGTGACGCGCGCTAACGATATAGTTTTTTTGGGGGGGGCGTTTCTGAAAAAAAAAGCTTTTACGCGCAGGGTTGAACGCGCACGCGTGCTAACATAGATTTTAAAGATGCTTTGAGGTACCTTAACTGATCCGAAGTCAGCAAAGCTGGCAAAAGGATCCGAAGAATTCCCCTCCTTCGTGTTGGAAGAAGATGTGACGGAAGTAGCAAAGGGATCTCCACCAAATGGGTCACTCGAAGCACTCCCGAATGGGTCAGCACCGGAATTGGTAGATTGCACGTTACCAAAAGCCGCAAAGGCATCCGAGTTTGCGGAGGCTGTGGAAGTAGCAGTACTGGCGGGTGCGGAAATGGTCGGCGATTTGGAAGAAGGCGTCGTTTTACTCTTTTTTGGAGGGAGTGCCGGGGTTTCCTCTGTGGGGTTGAAAGGGTCGCTGCCGAAGGTGTCCGTATTTGAGGCCTGGTTAGATAGAAATAGCCAATATATTCTGTACATCTAATACAGATTATTACTGACGTAAAAAAAAACCTGATTTCACTAAAAACTGCCCAATTTTTTTAAATGGCATAAGCCCCGTAGGCTTGCGTGTAATTATCACAAGAATGTTGCGCAGCTTACGCAATAAAAAAGTTGCGCAAGCGGGCTTATGCAGTGCGTAGGGATTTGTGAAATCGATTGCAGACTCAACAAATAAACAGCTGTTTGTCCAAATACATGACGAGCTTTGTGTAGAAATCAGGTTCGTGTAGCGGTACTTTTCTTGCCTCTGTGGCCCTGGTTCGAATCCCGACCGGGTCTGTTTGGATTGGGTTTTCCCCTATGCATAGAGGTTTTCCTCCCACCTCTAAAACTTAGCATTTCTTCAGTCTTGTGAGCTACAGTGCCTCGGGCACTTTTGAGGAATCGTTGGCTTCAGTACCAAAAGAATTAATAATAACCAAAAGTGGTCATTGGTTAAATGACAAATTTTTGCCGAATCGATTCTCAATTTACCAACTAAGCAAAATAACTAGGGGAAGCTTCACATCCCCTATGGACCCCGGGTCTTAGCTGTAATGGCGCTGCACTTATGTACCGACACAATACAGATTTCTAAATATCCAGTTTTTATTAAAAACATTCTACTTTGCTCTCACCTTCATAAAAGCGTCTGGTTTAAAGGCATCGCCACCAAATGGATCTATTGAACTAAAAGCTGCAAAAAGGAAAAAAGTTGGTTTAAGATGAAAATCAGGTCATCTACCAATTCAATTCAAACAAGATTAAGCAGCAAGAAAAATATTTTATGCAAGTCTTGGCATTAAACTGCGGCCAATGCCCCATGCCCTGCTGAGTTGGCCCCCATGCCCTTTCAAGATATACACTTTCTAAGGCCAACTTGGCCAGCATGCCCAATTCTCTTAAATTTCATGAGACTTGTATACACTAATAACCAGTATGCATTTAGAATGAAGTTGGCCGTGGTGCCCCTTCAGTTGGCCTCAGTGTCCTTTGAAATTTGGACAAAATCAAGGCTAGAGTGACCTGCCCAAGAGTGACCTGGCAGCCATCTTAGGAGGCAATAACCTGCACCCTAAAATGGCCGCCGGTGTAAATGGTCTATAAGTTCCAGTATTTGTTAATTGTTGGTTCTTACCGTCAGTTTTTGTCGAAGCACTGCCGTTGGCACTAAATGGGTCTTTAGTCTTAAATGGGTCATCGGCAACACCCACGGTCGACGACACCCCTGCTGCCACAAATGGGTCATCGGCACCTAGTGACGTGCCTTTTGAGTTGAAAGGATCGTCGCCCTTAAATGGGTCAGAGTTCATGTCACTGAAAGGATCGGCGGTCGTTTTAGAGCTAAAAAGATCGGCGGTCGCGGTCGCACTCGGGAAGGGGTCGGAGGTTGTTGAACTCTTAAATGGGTCCATGCCAAAAGGATCTGATGAAAAACCTTCGGTCTTGAAAGGATCTGAGGAAAAAATATTCATCTCCAAAAATCAACAGTCAAATACCAAAGTAACGCTTATGTCATTATCCTGTTTGAAGTATAGGTGACACACTTTGATTTGTATCGGTGACACACTTCGATTTGTTATGAATTCCAAGTAAATGCAAAATAACTGCGTTTTTCACTTTGTGCTTATTTATTTATTTTATTTATAATCAGGTAAAGCCTGTTTTTGAAAGAAATACATCTTTAGAAAATAAAAAATACCTAAATAAAATTTCGCCCTCATTTTGTTCCGCCATACTTCAAGAAGGCTAAATGTTTGCGTAGCAAAGTTACACCCTAGTTCATGAACTAGATCTGATTTTTCGACAAAAACTATGCTTACTAAATTTTTGCCTGGTTTTGATTACGTAGAGACAAAGATTTCATATCAGAATCCAGAGAAACCTAGATTCTGATATTGCCTAGTTTGGCCTAGCCTTTGTCCAAGGCACTGCAGTAATATGTATTGCGAGCCCATTTGAACGGGCCTGCTATACTCGTGATACATGGTGATGTGACACCTTGAACAAAGGCTAGGACTTATCGCGTTATTCTGAATGTAAACATTATTTGTAAACAGAGTTGGTATTTTTTTTTTTTTAAATTGCGTCCCGAGAAAGAACGTACCTTCAGTGAAAGGATCAGAGGACTGGAAAGGATCAGCAAATGGGTCTCGTCCTTTGAACGGATCATCCTGCACCAAAGACACAAATCAAAATTTGGGGAAATTTTCAGAAAAATGGAAGACTTCAGAATAATTGAAATATTGTGAATTTGTTCATGTCTTTTTTATTTTCAAGACTTTGTCAAGGGATGGCTCACCTTAAAGTCGTCATCCCCTCGTCTTGTCTCCGAGGTTGTACTGAGGCCACTTAAACTACTAACTGGGCTGTTACCCGCCTAATAAAAAAGTGGGAAAAAATTACTACATTTGTTAAATTCTGTTTGCTTAGTCTGAAGCGGCTGTAGACCTGTCCATTTGGACTTGGTCGAAATAAATTACTTAAAGAGGAAGAATCCCCCTTGACGAAAATCCAGCATTTAGGCTTTTTTCGATAGTCCAAACATCCCTCTTGCCGACATGGATTTTTATTATTTTTTAATTGTCGGTTTTAAGTGGATAAATTGCAAGCAAAAGTGCGCTTTTCGAAAATGAGATTTTCGCGATTTCTGAAACGCTCATTAGGTATTCATGATATGCGCGTGACCCCGTGACGCAATCCTGAGAAAGAGAAGTCAACACGATTGTTAGCTCCATACGCAAAAAACTTGGAAAACCGTGTCTGTTAGATGGTATTTTTTGAAGAATTTTGTTGGTCCAAAAAGCCAGAGATATGCCCAGTAGCTGCATGTTTTACCAGACACTATGAAAAAAGAGAGCAGAAAGATTTTCTTTTCTATTACCAAGAGAGAAAAAAAATGAGTCGCTCATTCTAACTTGTACCGGCCGATGCCCGCAGGGAACCGTTCCATGCTGTACACAGACCGCTGTGAATGCCGTTCGTTCCGTGACAAAACCACCCGTCGCAATGCACCAGTATTTACTTTAAAAGAGCTTCATTGTGAGCCACAATTTCACCGTTTTTTCACAAAACAGGTAATAGTAGATTGTTCGTTTGTATTTTGAATTACAAGGACAAAACAGGCATGATAAACATTCACTTCGTGTATTTTCTATTCAATACTGCACAAAGCGTTTTGTATGTTTCTCAGGATGACGTCAAAACCCTGTTGATAAACAAACCAAGTGACCTCGAGTGTTTCAGAATTTCGGGTGAAGAGGGTCGGAACTGCTTTACGTTTTAAGCAAAAGCCCGTCGATTTTTTGTGAAAAACAAGTTGTGATGGTGTTGTAGACACATACACCTCCATGATAAACAGAAAAACAAAAGAAATGTGGATAGGGGGATTCTGGCTGTTTAAGCAGAACAGTCTTGAAATTGATTCCAAAGTGATGTGAGAGTATCACCGGACAATTTTGTTGAACATGGTTGGGGCCAGTTTTAAACCATTTGGTCTATGGTTGATTCGTTCTCCCTGCTGCAGGGCCTGCTGAATTGCATTAATGTTCCTGGATGACCGACCAGTTCCCCAGACCTTAGACTGGACAAAAAATTGCTGCATTCTCATGTAGGTGGAATGTGTTCTGTTTAAGAAAATGCATGTTTTTCCTGACCACCAACATTTTATCGGCATGTTAGTTTCTGAGGCATCTTAGATTTTGCCAATGGTTTAGGCCAATGGACGACATGAAAGAAAGTGGCGCAATTCCCTAACTAGACCCTTGCGTAACATCGATCACTGCTTAGTCAAAAAGAAACACAATGACATGATCAGGGTGTCATTTTAAAGGGCCGATTCAGCCCTAACAGAGTATATCTCCCTGTGATTCATATGTGCCCTACTTTAGTTACAATTAGCAATAATATCTCGTTTTTTTTACCACTCTGTATATCCACCCAGAAGGAATTCAAACAAAGAATCTCACCGTTGCCCTTGTGCTGAGGAGATCCGTGTCAAAGGACGATATTCTGCTGAGAGCGCCGAGTTCTTCGATGCCTTGAATAGTCCCCTGGTTGTTGTTAGCGTGAGGTATGACGGGGGACAACGTTGAGTGATCGATTTGTTGGATTTGGTGGTTCAATTGGTTCTTGCTTTCGACGAGGCTTGTCAACTTTGCGTGAAGCTGGTTTTAGAGACAAATCAGAGTGAGAACTAATACCAGTAAATAAAAATCTCGACTCGATTGATTTGGAGTATATGCACGTATTTATAATACAATAATTGCACATAAATGGTAAATTTTAAAACACATGGCTTGTAATGCTTTCAAGCATTTCTGGGAGAGCCTTAGAACTTTTTGAATGACCCTCGAATTTTGAAGATTTTGGCGAAAGAATCACAGAAAATTAGTAGCTGATCTAGGATCATTAAAATACGAAAATAACAATGGAAATTCCACGTAGTACCAAACAATTTCAGGCAGTACCCAGGTACTCTCCAGAATGTCCATTATATTTTCGCATTTTGACACTTTTAGACCAACTCGCGAAACCTGTTTGACCAGGTCTCAGTGGCTTGTTGACACTTTTGGACTAACTCACGAAACCTGTTTGACCAGGTCTCAGTGGTTAGTTGACACTTTTGGACTAACTCGCGAAACCTGTTTGACCAGGTCTCAGTGGCTAGTTGACACTTTAGGACTAACTCGCGAAACCTGTTTGACCAGGTCTCAGTGGCTAGTTGACACTTTTGGACTAACTCGCGAAACCTGTTTGACCAGGTCTCAGTGGCTAGTTGACACTTTTGGACTAACTTGCGAAACCCGTTTGACCAGGTCTCAGTGGTTAGTTGACACTTTAGGACTAACTCGCAAAACCTTTTTGACCAGGTCTCAGTGGCTAGTTGACACTTTTGGACTAACTCGCGAAACCTGTTTAACCAGTCACTCATTTTGCACGGTCTGGGCTGTATTCGAGCGCTGCACCAGGGATCCCTGGTGTTTCCTGGTGCTCGCCAAAAAGCGCGTTGGTGCACCAGATGGTGGCACCAACTGCTCCCGACCTCCGAGTCGTCAGGACAATGGGAGACAAGCGCAGTTGCGCGTACTCACGCATGACTCGCAAAAATGGCTGGCGCGTCGTAGAATAATTCTGGAAATTTTGGTTGATATTTTGAATGTTCAAGCTTCCACATCGAAACCAAATGTTGTTAATATTTTCCTGATTTATTTTCATCAGATATCTGTGATTTATTTTGTTAGAAAATCAAGATTTTATTAGCGGGGATGTAATTTCTAATGACCGTGGTGCACCAGGGATCCCGATAACACTTTTGAGCGCTATCGCATGTACGCATGTGTGTGACGCAACGTTCCCAACGACTGGGAGCACCAGGGACGAGCGCTCGAAAGCAGCCCAGGTCATGGTCTTAACTTCAATATTGAGCCCATGTATGTACCTGCTGTAGTTCATCCTCAACTCCTTTTGTAGACTCCACTACCAGGTTGAGCTGCGTCTTGCCCGACTCAAGTTGTTGCTCTAATTGCACCTCTTCTTGCCTTAGATTGTTGAGTTCAACTCGAGCTGACTGAAGCTCCTCCTCTTGGGCCTAGAGAAAAAGAATAAAAACATTTGAATTTGGCCAATAAACCAGGATGTTAGAAAAATGAGGGGCAAGTTACTCTGGCCTTGATTTTGACGAAACTTTAACGGGCACTGAGGCCAACTGGAGGGGCACAATGACAAATTTTGTTCCAAACGTGTACTAAATACAAGCCGCAAAAAAATTAAGAGGATAGGGCATGCTGGCCAAGTTGGCCTCAGAAAGTGTATATCTTGAAGGGGCATCAGGGCCAACTCAGCAGGGGCCAATTTCATAAAGCTGTTTAGCAAAAATATTTGCTTAATCCAAATATTTGTTGCTTTATAAAAATGGGTTAGCAGTCAAAATTTTATGTGATGTGTATTTCAATTTACTGGTGTACTGCTATTCTTGCTAAAAACACAAGTTGACATAGAATTTTGACTATTAACCCATTTTTATAAACCAAACAAATTTTGGATTAAGCAAATGTTTTTGCTAAACAGCTTTATGAAATTGGCTCCTGGGCATAAGACCATTGGCCTCGGTGGCCTTGGTTAATGTCAGGGGCTGGTAATCTCTACAGCAAAGGCCCAATTTCAAAAAAATGTTATTTTTAAGAAAGTTTGGAATTGAGCATAGCAGAGGTGTAGTCAAGACCTTTCTGTGACCTTTTAAAAATAAATCAAATAAATCAAATTTAAAAAAATGATGAAGAAATGAAGTCAGATTTGCAATCATGTATTTGATGCTTTTACCAAGGATTGGAAATGACATCGTTAGCACTATACAATAGTTTTAAGTAATATTCACAAACAATTTTACCAAGACCTTTCTGAGACCTTCCAAGACTCTTAATCTGACTTTAATCCTAATCCTAATCCTACCTTTATACTGGTCTCCTGCGAGGAGATCCGATTCTGCAGATTGTCCACGTCCTGTTGGGCTTCGGAGCACTGCTGTTTGACTTCGGCCAGTAATCCTTCCAGCTTAGTCTGTTGTTGATCCAGCTCATCTAATCTCTTCTGGGCTTCGGCTTTCTGTGATTCCAGCTGTTTGCATTGTGACGTTGATTTGTCTAACTCGCTCTGGAGGCCCTGTGGTTCCAAGAAAAGAATATTTCCTTTGGTGGTTCGCTCTGGTGAAATGTTTTGGACGTTGCAGTCTTTCCGAGTTTTCGTGACCAGTTTTAAGAAATTAGCGGGTGATCGAGGATCATTAAAATACAAAAATACAATGTAAATTTCGGGCGGTATTCTGGGTACTTACTAGAAAATTCATTATGTTTTTCCATTTTAATGTGCCTAGATTCACCACCAATTTCTGGTTATGGTTGTGAAAACTTGGCACAGTCTGTGCGACATCCGACTTGTTTTGTCAGAGCGGGCCACATTTCAGGGCAAGGACTTCAAGTTAAGAAAAAAGGATTTCCTTAAAAAACAATTTAAAAACTCAAAAATACTCTAATAGCAACAACGATATCAAATGGGGTATAGCATTGATTTAGCGGTATTAACTCTTTCAGTGCCAAGGTTGTACATGTACTATCTATCGTATGTACTCTGAAAGTGCTATCGTACATGTACTCGGAAAGTGCTATCGCCAACCGTCTCGCATGTTCGACCTCAATTTCAAAAAAATTACGAAAAAACCAAAAGTTGGGCACTTTAGGGTTAAATGTTAACAACAATGGGCACTGAAAGAGTTAACACATTGAAAAATTGTATTTGGAAGTATCACAAATAAATATTATTCACTCCTTTTACATTGGTGTAGCAGTTCTTTCCTCGCCTTCCACCTCTTTGAACCCGTTTCGGAACATGTCCGGGTCAATATATAGATTGGGTTTAAGAATGTCTACAGTGTTTGGTTATTTTAAATGAAGCACATCTCAATTGAAAACAAGCAAATCAACTGATCTGAGGAATTCGTTTTACCTGAACTTCTAGTGTCTTCATTTTGACGTGTTCTTCCTTTGTTCTGATGTCAATTTGAAGCTGGCCTTTCTCTTTACTAAGATTCTCAATCTCTTTGCCGATTGCATCTAATTCTTTGATGGCCGAGAAATCCGCTTGTGCGCAAGCTGTTAGATCCTGCAAAAAAGGCATTACATAGATGAAGTGAAGGTACAACACTACAACCACACCACTATAGGGCTGTGCCAATTATTCAAATATTCAATCGACAGGGGGAAAACGTTGAGTGATCGATTTGATGGATTTGGTGGTTCAATTGGTTCTTGCTTTCAACGAGGCTCGTCAATTTTGCGTGAAGCTGGTTTCAGAGACAAATCAGAGTGAGAACCAATACCAGTATATAAAAATCTTGATTTTATTGCTTTGATGTATATGCATGTATTTATAATACAATATTTGCACATAACTGGTAAATTTTAAAACACTTGGCTTGTAATGCTTTCAATTATTTCTGGGAGAGCCTTAGAACTTTTTGAATGACTCTTGAATTTTGAAGATTTTGGCCTTCGATAACTAAATCTCAATTAATTTAAATTGCCTCATCAACCCAAGCAATATATGGGGAGCTGTTAGGAAGAATGCCAAAATCCAACTGCTGATAGGGTTGTGTGCCTTGGCCAGGTAGCCACCTAGTTGGAGTGAATTGGTTCTAGTAATTTCCTGATGGTAGCGGTAATAATGGCAACAGCGCCAGGAGCACCCCCGCAGGGGCGAACATGTGCGCTATATAAGTATCCACTATTATTATTATTATTAAGACCCCTTCCTCCCCCGGAATACTACTTATCAACATTTGTTGTCACTACCATGAAATGTCAACATTTTACAGTGTATGTAAAGTCCTACGCGGCATTCGACACCCGTCCCTGCTTCCTACACTTTGTAGAACCGTGAATATGTCGACAACTTTGGACAGCTCCTAATATCTTACTTGCAATCCTCCTGCGGCCGCCTTTCCAGGTTTCGGCCGTTGCGTTGGAGGGACCATCTCAGGCGTAAGAGCCTGTGGAGGGTTGGTACCCACATTAGCCTGGTTCACTAGGTACATTGCTAATGCAAACTGCTCGGCGTTTAGTTGACCCGTCTGTTTAGTATCACACAAATTCCTGCCAAAGTAAATTTAAAAATTGCATATTAATAGACCATATCGAATAGCTACTATCTTGTGGGGCAGTTTCTTTGTTTCTCTAAAATCCACCAAACTTTATAAATTCAAGCCTTAATCCTCCCAAATCCTTTAAAAGTGTGAAAATTTATTCCGTGTAAATCCTCTGAAATCTCTAAAATCCTCCCAGTGGGATTGAGGAAGATTAAAACCCTCTTTCAAAAATCACTCAAACGTTCTAAAATCGAAAATCCTTAAAAACTGTGAAAATCTGTTCAGTGTTAATCCTCTGAAATCCTCCATATTCCCCAGAGGGGATTAATGTACATTATTACACTCCTCCAAAAGTTTTAAATCCATACCTTAATCTTCCAAAATCTTCCAAACTGTCAAAATCTGTTACAGCCTCAATCCTCTAAATCCCACCCCCTCCTGCCCCACCCCCCTCCCCCAACCTCCCCCCAATCCCACAGAGGGGATTAAGATTAGGATTAGACTTACCATATTTGGGCCAGTACATTTTGCGGTAATCCAGATTGCAGGAGCACCATTCTAATCTCCTCACCGCCCACTAATCCATCATTATCCCCATCAATCTGACTGAAGATCATATCGGAGTTGGCTTTATCCTCCGACGTCACCACCCACGTACTTTGTTCCTGAAATCGAAGAAATTCTGTGCTAAGCAAATTTTTGTGGTTAGCAGTGCCATGAAATTGGTCCCAGGTAATAGAAAGGACACTGCAAATTTCGATATTACTTTTAAAAATCAAAAAAATGCAACATCAAAAAAAAACCATCAAAAAAATGCAACATGTTTTTATGACATCAAAGATATCGAAAGAATACAGAATCAATTTAAAGGTAATTTTATGAGTTGACAAAAAAAGTTACTTAAATTGTTGAAATGGTAAAAATCACCACATAGTTTTTTTTTTGCTGTCCAAAATGGCACGTATTCGTCGAAATTCAACAACTGAAGATGGTCAAAAAAATTAGTGCGCACACTTATTTTTTTTTACCATTTACACAAAAACCATGCACGGATTTAAACGTTTTTTTGAAACACAGCTGCTAAGTAGCTGAAATTTCTGCAGGCTAGTTTACCAACAATCTATAAGGTATGTAATGCCATTGTTCCCTTAGCAAGTAATGAAATTATATTTGATATTACAATTTTTAAAGCTAAAATTCACAAAACTATTTTGATTCACGAAACTTCATCAGTGACCGACAAGAACAAGCTGTCCATAAGACTACACGTTCTAACTAGGTTTGGGCGACTCTAATCGCGATTCCATTCGGAATTGATTTCATTTTTCATGGGGAAAACCTTAAATACACTGAGCGTGTTTTAGTGTATTGACAGTACTACTTGTGCCGACGATGACCCAATTATTGGCACTGAACGGCACTAAACGTCCATGAAATGATGCCGGATTATGCCACACACACACACGTTCGTAATAATGCGAAAATGATCAGAGGCTGAATACTCTTGCAGAAATAGAGTGTTTGGGCTCTGGAATTGCGAGGTAATTTCTGGATTCGGCAAGCTACAAATGTATCTCTGGGAATCAAATCTAGATGAAAGGGAATCGATTTCTACTGGGAATCGATTTCTCAAATTTTGAATTGCGATTCCGATTCCAAAATTGATTCTACTTGACTCTGGTGTGGAATCGTCCAAGCCTACACGTTCTAACCTGTTTGGTTGATAATACAGGAGATCCCCTGGGTGACCCGTCTGAGGGTATCGGAGGCGTGCCTCGTTTCGTTGGTAGGACTGCCACTGCACCCGCCATGGGGGGCTTTTTGCGTTTTGGGGGTGGGAGGAGCTGGGGTGGTAAAGTCATAGGGGTGGGCTCTTTCTCCAGGGCTTTGTAAACTAAATGCATTGCCTGGGTGGGGAAAAAAACAAAAATATAAATCAAACAAAATTAAGAAATTAAGAGGACCAAAATTGAAAAGGGCCACTTTCACAAAGCTGTTTAGCAGAAAAGTTTGCTTAATCCAAAATTTATTTGCTTTATAAAAAATGGGTTAGCAGTCAAAATCTTATGTGATGTGTATTACAACTGACTGGTGTTCTGCTAAGAGCACAATTAAACATACACATTTGACTGCTAACCCATTTTTAGAGAGCAAATAAATTTTGGATAAAGCACATTTTTTTTGCTAAACATCTTTAGAAATTGGCCCCTGTTCACTATACTATGGTTAAATTTGGAAATATGTTTAAATTTATTTATTCCATTTTGTTTGTCAAACTCGAAGCATTTTAGAAAAAAGGGAAAATTTAAAACTAAGCAAACCTACCACAGCAAATTCATCCTTGTCTAGTAACCCGTCCTTATCAATGTCACTCAAGTCCCATATCTGCAAAAAAAAGAGTTACAGTCTGTTGTCAAATTTGTAAGGAAAAAGTACAGGTTGGAGTTGAACCACGGACCATGCATCAATAAGCCCTGTAGTCCCACCCCTCAGCCCTACTCACCCTACTCAGTATATCAACAGGGAGGTTCGAATTCATAAAGACAGTCTTGACTTTGTCTCCCGATAGTTTCTGGTCGATGGGATTCAGTCCTTCAAAAATGGCGTCGTATTTGGCTTTTTCTTCCGGCTATAACAAACAAAATAAAATCCCTAAAACTTGAATACTGAAATTGAAATATCTCGTGCTGCACAATAATATATTACAGTGCTGTGCAGTTGCACATCCATTCAACAAGAGAAAGGTTTGGGCCCAAGGAAAAAACAAATCTGAGGGAACAATAGATCCTATTCAGTCTGAATAGGATCCTTGAATCAGTCCTATAGAGTGCAAAATGATGATTAGAAACGTGCCTTACTATTTATGCGTACCAAGCCTCGTCTTCAGATCGAGGCTTAAAACGCACGTGTAACTGGCACCTTTCCAATCAGCAGTGTGTATTCTATAGAAATGATTCAGGGCACACGACTGAACCATCTTTCCACATGAAAAGAGTCTACACTACTTACAAGAAGTTAGGGATATTGTGGGGGTGTACACAAATATTTTATCGAGGGTATGCATTCCGCTTGAATGATTTTTGTATATGATTAGACAATTGTATCTGCATGATAAACACACCTTGTCACAGGAATAGGGAAACAGTCATTTGAGAAAAATTCCAAAATTGACAACATACCAATATCCCTAAATTATTTGTATACCACTGTATCTCATAGCTTAGCTCAAAGAGGTGGGCCATCTATGTTCGGCACCACATGCACAGAACAACGTAACAATCCCATCATGCATTGGAAGAGACATCACATGACTTACCGTGACGGACCATGAATGTTCCGGAGAGCCCCCTGGGATGGGTGGTGTTATGGAGGGAGAGGTTTGCACCACGGAGCCTTGCTGTAAGAACAAAAAATTTGCATCGAGGTCTCAGTTGATGCACGACATTATTGTGGGATTTACATGTATTTTTATTTATCTACTGTAGACGGAGGTGAAAGCATCTGCTATTGACATGGTTAAAGCAAGTTCCTAACACTAGGAGTAGTAATAATGGTGGATTCTTGTAGTGCATATGTCTACCCTGCAGGGTAATCCTGGCGCTGTTGCCATTATTATCGCTGCCATCAGGGAATCAACAGAACCATTTTGCTTCAACTAGGTGGCTGCCTGGCCAAGGCACACAACCCTATCAGTACTAAGATTGTGGCATTCCCCCTACAGCGTACTCCTTGCGCTGTTGCCATTATTAACGCTGCCATCAGGGAATCAACAGAACCATTTCACTTCAACTAGGTGGCTGCCTGGCCAAGGCGCACAACCCTATCAGTACTAAGATTGTGGCATTCCCCCTACAGGGTACTGCTGGCGCTGTTGCCATTATTATCGCTGCCATCAGGGAATCAACAGAACCATTTCACTTCAAGGTGCACAACCTAGTATCAGCAGTTAGATTGTGGCATTCCCCTACAGCGTACTCCTTGCGCTGTTACCATTATTACCGCTGCCATCAGGGAATCAACAGAACCATTCCGCTTCAACTAGGTGGCTGCCTGGCCAAGGCACACAACCCTATCAGCACTTAGATTGTGGCATTTCTCCTAACACTACATTTTGTGCTGCACCTGACTGATGATCCATTTTTTGTTTTAATTTAATACAAAAATATCTGTTCTGTGTCCTTGCAAGGTTAACCCGAGGGCTGCATTTTGCTTACCATATTTGGGATGGGGGCAGGCAATGTAATATTAGATATTACAATATCACGACCGCTCTGTGCTAAAGCTATTAGCTTCAACGCCACGAAGAAACCCTGACAATGATAAAAAACAAATTATTAGTTATATACTGAAAGTCAAAAGAAACTTATCAAGATGTATTTTTTTTTCTATTTTCAGCAGAAAGGTCAAATTGAGCAGTTCACAAATAGAGAGGCATTTGAGCATGACGTGCTCAAATTTGGGTTACCATTAGGTGAAATTGACATTTAGGAATAGTTGTCATCGATCGTAAATGTTTTAACTAAGAAAAAGATATGGTATTTTGGCAGTGAAAACAGAGGTTTGCTAAATGTACTTCTACTATAAATTCAACATTTTCAAATTTGAAATGCTTAGAATGTTCCAAGGAAAATATTTTTTTTGTAACAATTTGGTAACACGAAGAGTTTGTTTCTAAAATGTTATTCATTGTTTAACTATTTAGCATACTTTCCTCCCTGAATTACAAACAAGCAAACATGGTTTGAAATTTTTGAAACATTCCATTTGAGACATGTCCATGGTAAAACCTGTACAATATTCCTTCTACTGCACTTCTTTCATTTATGCTACAGAATTGTAGACTGTTAATTGGGTTTAAAGCCCATGAATTTATATGTGTGTGCACACACATTTTTTTAATGGCCGCCCTCATATGAATGAAACAAGGCCCCTGACTGTTGTGGTTTCCATGCATCATAGCCGGAGAACCAGACAAAATAGGATGGTGGCTTCACACATTTTCTTGAAAAACATGGACAGTTTATCATTGTTTTCTTGGAATGTAGCCGAGGTACTGAGCTGGCTTACACACAGGTTGGTTTTTATCATACAAATCCTCAATCACACATTGAGATTTAACGTCGTCTGTAGCAGTTTTCCAATCCTGTAATCCATCTTTAAGAAGATTTGAGGGCTACCTGTTTATCTAGATGTCCCCTGCCTTGAGGATCAGACAGTTCCCATATCTTATGGAGCAATGTTTCTCGCAGTCCTGACCTCTTTAAGAATGATGCGGCATCAACGGCGCCAATCTTGCCAATACCAGCTTTGTCCACCTGAGGAGAGAGAGGGTTAAAATTGATAATCTCTAGTTGACTTGAAAATGACACAGTGAACCACAAGCAGGGTTAAGTATCGACAAGTGTTGATCATTCAACACGGACTTTAAGGTGTGTCAGATGCTTTGGGTTCAAATCCTGATTAAAAGTATGAATAAAGCGGGCCTCCCACTGTACGATTTTTGCCACGAATTTCCAACGATTAGGTACGATTTGGTGAGATTACCAGAGACTGTCTATAGACTTTATACACAATCGTACCAAATCGTACCTAATAGTTGGAAATTTGTGGCAAAAATCGTACAGTGGGAGGCCCGCTTACATGTAGGTGATTTCTTTCAGGTGTTCAGGGATAATGACCCAGGGACCTTTGAGTGAATTAATTCAATAGAAATTTGGACAAATGTCCATTGAGCTATGAAGCCAACTGGTGGTCTTAGAACACGGTATTGCAGTTGTTCCTCACTGTTTGGGATTGGCTATCATGTGAGCTTTACAAGCCCTAAAAAGGATAAACCCTTTAAATGTACACTTTAAAAAAAATCAATTTTCACACACCTAAAAGCTGCTTGCATTTTCAAGATAAATTATATAAGTTTTCAACACAAATTTCAAATAAAATCTGATATCTGATACATGTACATGTATTAGTAAAGCAATACTATGCGCAGTACATGTACAACTTGTAATTTTATCAGCACTTATCATGACAATCTGTGAAAATATATACACACAGTACGCACTGTGCATAAACTACATGTATGCAATTATTATTAGTCTGGCAGAGAAGCAATTTTAATTCAAATCAATACCCAGTATATGAGATTCTATATAAAACAAATAACATGATCATTTGCCTTAAAACTACCCCAAAAAACAAAACATGACATAAATTGGAAAACGTCCCACTCACAAAAAATATCAAAAAGAGGGACGCTGAATAAATAATGTAAATGTACACATTACCAGGAAAAAGAGCTCAAGTTGTGTTTACACGTCCACACCCATGCAACAGATGTAGTGGATTGGGTCATACGTAGCATGACTCATAAATATTCATGAGATGTAAAACATGGGATGGATTCATGTCACATGGAGTGGGTACAAAGGTCAAGTATTACACCCATGCAACAGATGTAGTGGATTGGGTCATAGCATGACTCGTAAATATTCATGAGATGTAAAACATGGGATGGATTCATGTCATATGGAGTGGGTACATTGTACAAAGGTCACGATGTGAATTCTCCCACCACTTGAGAAAGGAAATCCACTTTAATATCTAATGTAATTTGTTTAATTTTATGGGCAACATTTGATCAGCAGTAATGCTTAAATATAGACAGGCTATTTACAGAGTAAAGAGGACAACAATAATAAACTCGTCAAAGCATCTTTATTTTTGTTGGATGTTGTACTCTAAGCCAAATATGAGATAAGAAAAAATGTATGTGGTTCTCATCAAGATTCGAAACTGAGACCTTTGACACACTGGGCAGATGCTCTTTCTACCTGCTAGGAAAACCTGAGGAGTAATACAATGTACCACTACACCTCATACATTTAGCTCAGCTGGTTGAGCATCTGCCAAGAATGTCAGCGGTCTGAGCTTCAAATCCTGATGAGAACCATGATTTTTCTGTCATCCCATGTTTGGCACTTTAAAAATCTATGAAGTCTATGACTAATCACTAAAAGAGTATTTGGCTAAAGTAAGAAAATGAAATGGTTTTACTGCTAAAATTACCTTTTACAATGAAATTAACTCTTTCTGTTTGGTTTTTATGAAAAGAAAAGAAAGAATAAGTTGCGGTTTAATATGCCTTTACTTAATCAAGGACACTAAGGACAATGGCCTGCCCTCAGTTGGCTAGGATGCTCCTTGAAGACGCACACTTTCTGAGGCCAACTTGGCCAGCATGCCCTATCCTCTTAAATTTCATGAGGCTTGTGTACAATAATAACCAGTAAATATTTCGAACAAAGTTGGCTGTGGTGCCATTTTAAAAAAATATTCACATGGTGGGGAGAGCCAAGATAAATTGTTATTTCTCTAAAAATATGCAACTTTATCCTCTAAGTGGGCCGTTTCCACAGTAATGGGTGCATTTTGGCAACACAGACCATATTTTCCAGAAATTACCTTTGTCTGGTCTCAAAATAAAAGAAATGTTAAATTTTAGGACGTCCCGCTTACGAGCGTATATTGGAAATTTGTACGCAGGTGTTTTTAGAAAGGCACGTTGTCACACTATTTATAACCCTTTTTGGGCCCTCAGAACAACTGAAACTTATTTGTTTTATTTTGAGACCAGACAAAGGTATTTTCTGGAAAATATGGTCTGTGTTGCCAAAATGCCCCCTTTAAAAAGACTCAAGTATCGGTATGAGTTGCTAGGATACTACTCCCATGATAAATCACCCATTGCATTATATTTCCTTGTTTTTTTTCTTTTCTTGTCTTTTTTCATTTTTTTTTTTAGCAGGTGTACCGACACCCGAGTGGATTTATATTGTACTCCCCAACAATTCAATTACATTTCATATTCACTGAATTGCAAATCATATTTGTGTATTATTGAGCTCTCATAAACCACACACACATGTATGCATTGTCCGTGTTGTTTTGGGAGTCAAATAAAACCACATCACAATGCATTAAGTGTGTGTTTCACCTTAAAGGCAGAGGCTCGTCAGCAATGCGAGCGCACCAAATTCGTGCCACGAAATACGCAGCTCTATGCCTTTGCTATTGAGCTGCGTATGTCGTGGCACGAATTTGGCACGCGCGCATTGCTGACGAGCCTGTGCCTCTAATTTTGACTCCCAAAATGATAGTCTGCACACATGTCTACACAAGCCCAATAGACCTTATGCGTAGCGGCCATGATAGAGGGCAGGTTTTCATATTTAAATGATGTGACAATAGATCCACAATGTGCCTACTCGTGCATGACAGACTGTGACAATGTGACTGCCCTCTATCATGGCCGCTACGCATAAGGTCTATATTTGGTGAGGTGTTATGGATGGATGTGTGCTCCAAACCCAAAATATGCCTAGTTGTTGGAATATGGGTTAAATTTCTAGCCATGACGGGTGGTGACACATGTCCCGGGGCAAGATACTTTGTCATAATTCAATTATAATTCAATTCAATTCACTGTATTTCTATACATTTTTGAATATATTATAAATACTGAGAAATACAAGTGGTGTACAAATATGGCAGAATTCCATAAATAGAACTATGCTTGCCGAGTATGGGAACAAATTATTTTTTATCTGGAAGAGGCAAATACAGTATGTACTGGTATAACACCTTGAATTTGTAAGGCAGTTACAACAAAAAACATACATGTAGCTTGGAAAAACCAAAATCTTTACAAATTGTTAACTCAATACCAGTTACACACACATGGTCAAGCAGTACTGTGGTTTCCCTAAACTCCTATAAGATTCAAAATTATGACAAAATGAGGCAAAATCTTTATTGGAATCAATATATTACAATAAAATGTGTTGTGATGACACTCCCTTTTGTCAAATACTCGTCTTACATGTATTTGATACATTTTGGCATACAGAGGGCATATATCCTAGCAAAAATGGCCTGCAGCCGATTTCACGAAACTTTACGCAATTGCGCAAGTCCACTTACGCCATAAATTATTGCGCAAGTAATGGCGTAAGTGGACTTGCGCAATTGCGTAAAGTTTCGTGAAATCGGCTGGTGGTGGCTAAGCATTAATCAACACTAGATTCTAAAGTCTGCTACAAGTGAGTTTTGACGAGATAAAAAAACACCAACCTGTCTAAAGAGTGATTCGTATGCAGCTTGGTTGTTGCCTGCCACCTGGAAAAATGAAAAATAAAACCAAGAATGTTTAGGTTAACCCCAAGTTACTATAGCCACTGCAGTGTTACCCTTAACAGCTGGTAATTTACATCTGGGTAGGAGTGATAATATTATTATTATTTTTTCTTTCTGGTACTGAAACTAAGGATTCCTCAAAAGTGCCCATTGCACTCATGTCGCTCACAAGCGCGAAGAAACCCATGAAGAGAAGACGATGAATCCCCTTGCTCTTCACAAATGAATCCTCTGGGATCTTTAAAGTGCGTTACCTAGCACACTGGACCAATGGCTTTACATCACTTCCGAAGGATGGAGCAAGTGTGTTTAAGTGCCTTGCTCAAGGGCACAGGTACCTCAGCTGGGTATCGAATCTGCAACTCCAAGTTTTCACCCGAGTATTGGGAGTCAGTGACCCAAACCACTCGGCCACGGTACCCCACCAAGTCAGTGACTCAAACCAAGGACACCACGATAGCCACGGCCAGACTTTATTTAGCCAGCAGCTTTGCATCTAAATCTAAAGTCCAACCCACTAAAAACTGTAATAATACCCTCATAAATTGTTCATGTCTCATCATAGAAAGTGCTGGCTGACATTTCCTTCTTTTGAAATGAACAGGAAATACAAATTACACACAGATGTCATTGAGTTTATACAAATGGGTAAGAGTTGAGAAGTTGATCAGAAATTTGTTTTCTTAAAACGACTCATCTAGCATGGGAATGTGTGGATTTGATGGAAAAACCCAAAAGTGGGAAAAATTTAAGATTTTGCGAGGAAACACTTAGAAATGTTTTTAGCCTGTCTCATATGTTTTGCACACAAGGTCTAAAGCCATAATCAACTTCTCAATTCTTTCCGTGAATTTGAGGAGCATTTATTGCAGAATAACCCGCAACTCGAAACATGGTGCACGTGCCGTTGTTTATTGACTAGTTTCCGGACTGTTCTTCCCTTTTTAGTTTTATGCCTTTCAGTGTTTATAAAACGATTTTCGGATGCTAGCCTACTTTACAAGACAAGTAGTAGGCTTAAACGTTAGATTATTTTCAAATTGTACTGAATGTTACTCGGACTGAGACTTTGCAGGGTATTCTGCAAATGTACTCAATTGGAGCGAGCGGTTACGAACCGAGAAATGGTCCACAAACACATAACATTAGTCATTTATGTCTCAAAACCTAAACGTCATTATAATACAATTTTATTAAGTCATGTCTCGTGTCTGTGACTGTGTCTGTATTGTGAGTGTGAGACGGATGTTGGTAAAACGTGGAACGGTGGAACTGGAACGTTGGAACGGTTGGAACGGTGGGACGGAACGCGCTCACGTATGTGCGGTGACTGCAGTCGTCATGGTCGTATGAACATGTGCGTGTTCCACCGTTCCGTTCCACCGTTCTGTTTTTTACCAACATCCCTCAGTGGACAGTGCTGTGGGTGCGAGTACTCGAACTCTGTGTGAAACTGTCTGTGTAAAATTCAAGCTTGAAACACACCAAAATTAAATATCGTCAGAACGCCTACCTTTCTAAAATATTATGGCAGTACACTTTAATCTAATCGAACTTTCTTTTGGAACCACAAAATTGACAGGAAGCCAACAAAAAGACAGGAAAACCGCTGTAAGGAAACACCCGTTAAACTTACCTGCGTTGCGGAAGGTAGAGCAGCCATTTTTGTTTATTTAATTCAAGGACCATCCCATTTATTGTGAAGGGCGACCTCTCTTGACGTTAAATAATGCCTCTGCATGCCTCTCGCCCCCAACTTTAATAATACCGAGTTTTCAGTTCTGCATTCGTGCTGTGTTTTTTTTCATTTAAAGACCAGTCATGGCGATGGAGTATATACAGTTTACATTTATGCTCGTAGCAGCTTTCTTTGCAATATATTATAGCGGCCAAGGGCCGCATCTTTTGAGGTTTGTCATCTGCTCATAGATGCATGAAATGATGAGATGAATGATCATGATGGAGCTGTTGTTGAACGCAAGCACAAAAAAGTTGCTTAGCACAATCTTTTATTTGCTTTGCAAAAATGGGTTACCAGGCAAAATCATATGTGATTTTGGAACTATGATTGACTGGTATTCTGCTATTGTTGCTAAGAACACAGATTGACACCTATTTTGGCTGGTACTTTGTAGGCTAACCCATTTTTGCAAACCAGATAAATTTTGTGCTAAGCAAATTTCTGTGCTTAGCAGCTTCACGAAATTGGAATGAGGCTTGGGCTAGGCCTATATGAGGCCCATCAAAATTAAAATTGAGATTAAGTGTCTTGCCCATGGACACAAATTTGTATTGGTTGTTTTGTTTTTAAAACCTGTGCAAATCTTTGTGTACCTAGACAACTCAACGAACTAACGACGGGCAAGAAGGGATGTTCCCCCGTCGATGACATCAACTTTGTCACGCTTCATTACTTCGCTGGGCGGGGACGGGGCGAGGTCATACGCCTGATGTTGGAGGAGGCGGCCATTCCGTACAACCAAACTAACTTCACCAAGGAGACTTGGCCACAGGCCAAGAAAGATGGAATTCAGTCGGGATTCTTTACGTTTGGCCAAGGTCAGAAAGCATTCCAAAGATTGTTTTCTGAAATCTTATCTTTCAAACGATGGATAAATATACTCTCCAAAAAAAGGGAGATGGAATTTTATTTTAAAATATAAATTCTTGAACAGAACAGAAGTTTGTTGAATGCACTGATCGACCAATCTCTTTGGAATCACTTTCAAGACTGTTCTGCTTCAGTGATTTCCTCCAGGTCCAAGAGGACCTGTTTGAACAAAGTGATTCCCACAGTTAATTTATGAATTGTGACATTTTCTGTTTCTGGGAGAATCCTGCAGTTAAGAGCTCTCAGAAAATCAATTTTGATTAAACCTGTTTGGGGTAAGATCTGACCTCTACAGCTGCACATCTCAAAAACAGCCTTAGAAAGAGGCCTACAGAGCTACGTGAAGCACTTCAGGCAGAGTGGCGTACCCTGCCTCAGTGGCCCTTACAGAGGCTGGCGCAGTCGGCCTTGCCACAAGAGGTGATCATACACATTACTGACTGATCAAATATGTCGTATCTCTCAGCCCCTAAAATAAAAACCTGCCTGCAAATGTGTTTCAGGATTTCTCAGTTAGCAACCACAGCTAGCTACATAGCAAATTTGCAGTCCCCAAAAGATTTCCCACAAGTTTCATATTAACAAATATTCCATTTGGAGCAGTTATTCTGGGACGAAACCCTGAAATGACTGTGCATGTTTCTATTAGCACTTTCCCCTACTGATTCATCATTGCCATTCTAAAATGACTTTGAATCCTTTGGGCAATATGGGTCTAATATTTTGCCTCAATCTTGTTGGTAATTTACTTAGTTCCAGCAATCAGCACGCCATCCGGTCTCCGTATGGTGCAGAGCCAGGCGATAGCGCATTACATCGGTAGGGCTACTGGGATGGAATGCGATTGTGAACAGCTTGGCCGATGTGAGGTTATCGCGCTTGGAACAGGTGTGAGGGGGAGGGGTGAGGGGGAGTGCATAGGGTCTGTGTATCCATCCCTTTTTATACATACCTTCCCAAAATAGAAACACATTTTATTAATTTGTGACCAGAACAGAAGTTTATTCAATGGTAAACTCGTGGATGACAAGGCACTGATCGACCAATCACTTTAGATTTGCTTTCAAGACTGTTCTGTTTCAGTGATTTCCTCCAGGTCAAAGAGGGCCCGTTTGAACAAAGTGATTCCCACGGTAATGAAATGTGACATTTCCTGTTTCTGGGAGAGTCCTGCAGTTAAAGGCAGAGGCTCGTCAATGCGTGCTTGAGGCCAAATTCGTGCCACAAAATACGCAGCTCCATGCCTTTGCTATGGAGCTGCGTATTTCGTGGCACTAATTTGGCCTCACGCGCGCATTGACGAGCCTCTGCCTTTAAAGGCTCCCAGAACACCAATTTTTTATTTTTTAAAACCTGATTGAGCCTGTATGGGATGAGCTGACCACTGCATCCGTGCATCTCCCAGAATAGCCCTAGTTAGTGCAAGATCTTAGGGAGCTCTTAAGGCAGGGGTCTCGGCAACTTTTATGGAAGCTGTTGCAGTCAGCCTTGCCACAAGAGGTGGTCATATACCTGTTACAGCTCAGAGTAAAACAACAAATAAAACTTTGTGGTTAACTTCTAGAAATGCTCTTCTGTTTTTTAGAGGACTTCCGCTCTAAGCTTGGCAAAATCATCTACGATCCCAACTTCTCTGTAGCAATGAGAGACGAATACGTCCACCAAACTGCACCAATGTGGCTGCAACATTTTGAGAAGATTGCACCCAACATTCAGGCTAAGGTAAATTTAGAGAGAAAAATTATAGAGTCCTCAAAGGGATTTGAACCCGAGACCTCTGACACACCTGGCAGATGCTCTACCAGCTGAGCTTTAAGGCACAGTGGTATACTCCCTCGGGTTTCCCCCCCAACACCTCTGACACACCGGGCAGATGCTCTACCAGCTGAGATATGAGGCACAGTGGTATACTCCCTCAGGTTTCCCCCCAAGACCTCTGATACACCTGGCAGATGCTCCACCAGCTGAGCTATAAGGCACAGTGGTATACTCCCTCAGGTTTCCCCCCAAGACCTCTGACACACCAGGCAGATGCTCTACCAGCTAAGCTATGAGGCACAGTGGTATACTCCCTTAGGTTTCCCCCCAAGACCTCTGACGCACCAGGCAGATGCTCCACCAGCTGAGCTATAAGGCACAGTGGTATACTCCCTCAGGTTTCCCCCCAAGACCTCTGACACACCGGGCAGATGCTCTACCAGCTGAGCTATAAGGCACAGTGGTATACTCCCTCAGGTTTCCCCCCAAGACCTCTGACACACCTGGTAGATGCTCTACCAGCTGAGCTATAAGGCACAGTGGTATACTCCCTCAGGTTTCCCCCCAAGACCTCTGACACACCGGGCAGATGCTCCACCAGCTGAGCTATAAGGCACAGTGGTATACTCCCTCAGGTTTCCCCAAGACCTCTGACACACCAGGCAGATGCTCTACCAGCTGAGCTTTAAGGCACAGTGGTATACTCCCTCAGGTTTCCCCCAAGACCTCTGATACACCTGGTAGATGCTCTACCAGCTGAGCTATGAGGCACAGTGGTATACTCCCTCAGGTTTCCCCCAAGACCTCTGACACACCGGGCAGATGCTCTACCAGCTGAGCTATGAGGCACAGTGGTATACTCCCTCAGGTTTCCCCCCACGACCTCTGACACACCTGGTAGATGCTCTACCAGCTGAGCTATGAGGCACAGTGGTATACTCCCTCAGGTTTCCCCCCAAGACCTCTGACACACCTGGCAGATGCTCTACCAGCTGAGCTATGAGGCACAGTGGTATACTCCCTCAGGTTTCCCCCAAGACCTCTGATACACCTGGTAGACGCTCTACCAGCTGAGCTATGAGTGGCACATGTTCAGTATTACACCACTTGGGTTTTCCCTAAACTTTCTGATATTTCTCTTCAGAATTTCCTGGTCTTAATGCATTTTTTTAAGGAACAATATATTTGGCCCATTTTTTAAAATTCACATCAGAGAAATCACTTTGTTCGACAAAGATTCTGGGTAGATTACCATGCAAGGATGCCCAGGATTTTCCATATTTATGGTTATATAAACCATGTAAAAATGTTAGTTTGATGATAAAAACGCAAAATTAAGAGGGGGGAAAATGTGATCATTTTACTGAGGAAAAAAGTATGAGAGCAAGTGTGGTTGAGTGCCTTGCTCAAGGGCACAGGTGCCACAACCCGTCACGGCCAGGAATCAAACCTACATTCTAGTACTAGCACAGGAACTAGCACTAGACCGCTCGGCCATAACACCCCAGAGTTGACTCATAGGTTTAGTGCATGGGGTCCCAGTGGGTGTCTGTGCTTGGTAATCTTTCCGTAAAATGTGATGTGTGTCTAGCTTAAGGACACGCACAACAACTAACCACTGGGAATCGAACCCGCATTTCAGCAACTTAGGGTTATGTACTTGAGTTTGGTGCACTAGACCACAAAACCACACCAAATATCACACAGCCCAACAGGTTAATTTTTAGGGTGATCAACCTTGCAAAGACCTCACCAAAAGCATGGATCTTATTACTCTTAATGTCTCACAACCTGAACACTCATCATAAGGAAATCAAGCAAATACCCCACAGGTAATTCACCTAACGACGTGCATCTTTCCTTCAGGATGCGGCGTACTTCGGCGGGAGCCACCTTACCTGGGTCGACTTCCTGGTCTTCGATATGTTGGACATTAATGTGGAGTTTGCTAAGGTCGACGTAGGGCGCCCTCTTGTGTCCATTCTTGATCCGTACCCAAAGCTGTTGTCGTTTTATAACCGGTTCAGGGTGCGGCCAAGGATCGTCGCGTATTTGAACAGCGACAGACGAGCTGCTTATAAACTGCCGCAGATGCCAAAAACGCAGAAACAAGAATCAGCATAAGTTAGTTTTTCTTTAGAAAGAGGGAAACGATGTAAATGATTAAGTGTCCTTTTTCAGGCAGTAAATATGGTGTTGGGTTGTCTTTTTTTCAACATGTTATTTAACAACAAAAAAAAGAAGATAATAATGTATGAAGTATCTGAAACTTTGCATTGTGTTTTCAGTGGCATTTGTGTAGATCAGTTGAAAATTCCATTGGATTACATGACTATTTATATTTTCATTTAACAATGATTTTGTCGTTTGTGCATGCAGGTATTTGTAAATTTAGCATTTTGACAAATGTATTCAAAATAAATGAAAGTCTAGAACACTATAAAGAAAATGGCACTAATGACATATTACTTTACTTGATCCAAATAATTTATTATAAAATTGGAAAATTCTCAATTTTTCTCAATCACTTTTATGTTCACTTATACACACTCTCCTAACACGTTTCATAGTAATTTCGTCACCTGTAATTTTGTTTCCTGTTAACAATACACTGGAATTTAGTTGAAATCGACCGACACAGGAACACAACGGTCTCTCAACTTTGTTTTGCCCTGAGCTATCATGGCTCGACTCTAAAAACATCAACATTTTACGCTACGATAAATTCACTAGAAAAAAGTTTCATTTTGAATTGAAGTTATACAGTTTATAAACACAGAGTCTATGATAACATACAGAATATGACACTGGGCTGTACGTTAATACGTGATATACAGTACGATTGATAATACAGTACGGAACGTTACAAGAACTTTCTATAATGTTTATTGTTTTACAACAACGGTGTAACACTAAATACAACCTCCGACTGAATGGTTGATAGTTGGGAAAAAATTAGCATGCCGACAACGAAATATATTGCGGACTGTCCAGCACAAGCAAAGTAATGGCTTTTTGTATGAAGTGTCGACCGGTCGTCAGTTTTACAAAGTCACAATTCAACCCTTGAGACACCTACTCAACTTAAATGACCTTTCAAGCTTATAGACTAGGGTCAAGGGTTAACAGACAAGGTCACCGTACGACCATGTGTTTATCGCGAAAAAAGGGCAACCATTCTGCAGGCATCGGAGTTCTGTGCAAACCAACCAACCAAATCAGGCTTCTTCGACCTGAGAATAAAATCCAATTGAGAATGAAAAATACTCAAAATATGTTAACAAAAATTGCGACCATACATGAAAATACTGGTTTACATGTAAGATGCTTAGAACTTTCAAGCAGAACGTCTTTTATAAATACACTGAAAAGTTCAGACAACAAATAAAATGTGAAGCAGTTTTCACAATACAACAGGAAATTGTTTTGACTGTCACTAAAATCCAGTCTTTAGGAGAGCTCACTGATGTCCTTTATAAATAAATAACCATTCTTTATTTATATACACGTCCCGGAGGACTAACACACAGATGTCTACGCTAATGTTGCAGGTTCCACGCTGCATATTTTTCTCCACATAAATGTTTAAATTAAAGAAATAAACTTAAATCTGTGGCTCGTGTTGGGTTCTATAACTGAGACAAAACTACCAAGATAACACTACATTGCACCTATCTCTAGTTGTCCTCAATTTTTATTTTATTTTTTACAATTTTAATTTTCTCTCTATTGCTACGACATCTATCAGTTTTCTCTTGGTTTTAATAATCGTTTCTATGATTCATCATTTAAATGATCATGACAGCACCATTTTCGCAGTTCATTCTTGTCCGAGTCGCCGTTTCCGCTCAATTTCATCAAAATTTTCTGGACACAACTGAAACCATCAAGCATCTTACAACTATTTCTTTTCATTCTATTGTCCTTTTGTAATGCAGCAGATATAAAGGTCAAAGGTCACATCTTGGCAGTAAACTTTCAATGGTCTAGTATGTAAATCAGTCTACATACGGCCAAATTTCAATTCTCAATACACTTCACTTGACAGGGTTAAAGCAGAATTTCTTGCTTGTTACTCATAAATATTCATAAGGTTCAATGTACTGTGTACATTTAATACGGAGTTCATTTTTACATAACATCATGCAACTTCCAAGAGTATAACAAAATGAGGTAGATACAAACTAACATTTGGCGAACGATATGTGACAGAGGATACACCCCACCCACCCTGCCCCCCTTTCATTGTGTCCCCAATGTGTATTAAACATCCAAGACATTTTATAGGAATTTGTTTTTAGTGTGTTAAGATGTAGAAGGGGAAACCCCATGCCACATATCGTGCTGGGTATACAAACTAATATGACATATGGAGGATAAATAAGTTTAAATCCACAGTTCTTAATGTGGAAGAGAATATAATCAAGGAAATGTCAAAATTAAGGAGCCTTTCCTCTTACAAGATACTGTTGCTCGTTTTCAGGTTCCCTAGTAACAATTTAGCCTGGTTACATCACAGTAACAAAACACATATTTATGTAATTTTTTTACAATAAATTGGTTTAAAGTACGACGATTTTAAACTTTGATTTGTTTACCCCATTGTTAATGTGTCTGATTATTCACTGGTGCCCATTCAAGCTGGTAACCATAGAGTGAACTTGCACAAATAACAGTTGCATTGTGGGAAGGATATTGATTATTATCAAACAAGCTTCCCACAATACTATTCTGCCATTTGTACAGCAGCCGATTTCACGAAAAAGTGCGTAGCTTGCACAACTTTTGAAAACGACATAAGCCACATAGCTTGCGCGTAATTAATGCTTAAATGTTGGGCAACTTACGCAATAAAAAGTTGCGCAAGTGCGCTTATCCAGTGCGTAAGGTTTCGTGAAATCGGCTGCAGGTCCACACAAGCAGTATTTGTGATCCGCAAAACTGATCAAATTTCTTGACTATAATCGTGATATGGTGTTGAAGTGCAACCACACAATACATGCATTGTCTTAATTCCTGCCTCCTGTGTGGGCTGTTGATTGAGTTCCAGGGCTGGGAAACCAGACTGATTTCCTGACATTAGTTGAGTCAACACGATGATGAATATCACACGATACGTGACCGAAAGTGTGGCGTATCCTGGGACCTAATTGATAACGCTGTAAGCAAAAATGCTGACTGGTACGTCCGTGCTACGTCAGGGTCTTAAAGGCCCATTGTATCATTTGCAATGATCCAAAATTTTACTTCACGAGTTGAAAAAATGTACTCAAAGTGTTGATAGCAATGGTAACAAACACCACATGATGCTCCTTTTTGTAAGAAATTAACAACTGAAAACGTTTTTTTTAATGTGTGCGCACACACATTTTTTTCTTTTGCCATTAACTTAAAGGCCCTGTAGATGATCTGTTTTTGAGCGATTCTGGGAACTAAACTATTATAAATCAAAAGAAGGACATCAACAAACCTATCTGAAGATGTTTCAGCTCTGTCAAATGTGTCACGTTTTCCAAAAACATAAAAATCCATGTGCGTTTTGCCGGAGCTTGACGAGAAATTTCAAAACAATTGTTCGAGACTTATTCTAAATTTGTCTCTTCGTTCTCAGTCGGGGGCGTTTGTACACAGCACTCTGTGGCTGGCGTCATACTGGTTGTGCACGCGATTAGTCTCGTGCACATGCCCTTCTTACGGAAAGGAAGGGCATGCCTGTACACAGCGCTTATTTCGGACACCCCGGATGCGAGCCAACTAAGTTATTCCAATGTTATGAGGGCGGGCTTCTCAGTAAATCGTTTGCAAACGATCTAAATAAATTTCATCTTCATGGATTATTTTCTGGAAAAATTATATCATCTCGGGCGAAAACATTTCATTGGATAGTTGCTACACCAATTCAATCTTTACTTTGAGGAAGGTTTTCCTAGTCAATTCGTTGATTAACATTTTGGGTCATTGCAAATGATACAGTAGGCCTATAAAAGGCACAGGCTCGTCAGCAATGCGTGTGCGCCAAATTCGTGCCTTGAAATACGCAGCTCCATAGCAAAGGCATGGAGCTGCGTATTTCATGGCACGAATGCATAACTGACGAGCCTGTGCCTTTAACACAACTATGCATGGATTTTAAAGGTTTTCTGAAGCGTTGATGGATCTATGTAGATGAAAAAACTGCAGGCTAGTTTACCAACATTTTTCTTAGATATGTAATGCCCTTATTTCAGGAATCCTGGCTATATTGGGCCTTTAAAGCAAGTTTAAAGTTCCAGGGTTGTGGTCGCGTCCATCATATTATCAGACACCTGATTTTGATGAAGGGGACCCAGTATAACGGGAACCAGTGGCTTCTGTTATGAATGCCGCGGAGGGAAGTCTCATGGATATCAGATAATTTATCTGTTCTGCGGAGGCAGGAAAGCGTTTAACTGTGAAACTTGGCTTTCAACTATGGCGCGATTGTTACTGCGGTTTGTGGGGTCACGGCGGTCAGAAACCATGATACATTAGTCAACGCTTTTATGATTCATACAAATCCCCCTCCCCCCTTCCCTTTGAATCAATTGGCAAGATCATCTGGAACAAATTAACATTTAAAACTCAACTTTCGTTCAAAGGATTTCCTAAAAAAAATCTAAATAATGATTGAATGGAAAATTCAGAATCGATTAACCAAAATTTGAATTACTTTGATTTAAAAAACAGAGAGTAAAATTGTTCTTAATAATTTTATCATTAAAAAAACCGGAAAGATTAAACTATTCTGAGCAGAATCAGATGAATAAACTTGGTCTTTCAAAAGTTTTATTAATTTGAAGGGGAAAAAAGCAGCTCGTAATAAAAAAAAAAAATTTGTTTTAAAATTGGTAAGATTTTAAAATGCCCCCTTTCTAAAAACTAAAACTGTTGCTTTAAAATATCTTTAAAGTCAGTTTGGTTAAAACTGGCAAATGACTTGCCAATACATGTACTTCTACATGACACGGAATACTGTTTTGGTAATTTATGACGGCCAAAGCTGGACATTTAGGTTTGCAATGTCGGAAACGAATGGCAGATATTTTTTATGTTAAATGTGGAAATACATTGCACTGTGTTCCTTTCTTTTTTTAAACTGGACTTTTAAGCATTAAACAGTAATATACTAGTTCCGACCATATTAAAAACAAAACCCTATAAAGTTGACTTTGGTTCTCTATACTGGTGGGGAAAAAAATTAAAAATGATTTTTTACAATTTTCCTATTTTGAATCAAATTTGTTTTCGCCAGTGTACATTTAAACCCGCTAAAACAATACTGGCAGGGCACAATATGTGGCATGATTTAGCACACCTGTTCTTAGGTTAATTAAAACCTACCAACAGGTGTGCTTAAACGAGCAAGTTGATTGCATATCCCATAATACACCATCTGTCATCCAAACCGTTCCCGTACGAGGTGCATGAGTTTTTTCTTGCCGCGATACATGACCTTGAGATCCTCGATGAGTTTTGCGAATCGTATGTGGCCGTCTGGCGCCAGTAGAAACGTCTCCCGAGCTTTGCTTAGGAACTCGATGAAGTCTCCGTAGTGCCGTGGACTGATGTGCGTTAACCGTGAGTGCGCGGTGTTGATGTAGGCTGCGATGGCGGCATCTAGGAGTTGGCGCATGGGGTCTTTGTCGTAGGGTAGTAGTTTGATACAGCGCCGTTTGCCGTCCGGTAGGCAGCCGACACCGGGAGCTGTTAAAGTACATCTGTGAACAAGCAAAAAAATATTTGTTTAAATGTTTGTTGAAAATTGTTTTTCTTTAAATTTATATAAAATAACTAAATAAAAAAATAACAACAGACTCCACACACTCAAGCAGAATTTTGATTTTGTATTAAACTAAGAAAGCATTTTTTTGTGAAAATTTGACAGGGTTAAATTTTCAAGGAAATACTGCAGAAAACCTTGTTTGATATTTGCTATTTCATTTTAAGGCTCGACTCGCACAGCCTTTCCATGCAGAATTTTGATGAATTTGGAGGAAAACTACACTGAAAGCCACAGAATCAACTTGGGTGCATCGTTTCAATCCAAATTCCTTCCACATCACCTTCTCTCAATGCGTCACTCGTAAAATTTATGCGCATTGACATGTGAAAAGGTTCGGTCTAAGTGCCACTTTTTACAAATAGGTACAAACAAAATCACATCTTTCATTGCAATAAAGGCTTTACCAGTTTGGTTAAAACAAAAGAGGAATTTGGTAATGTTTAGTGAGCTGTACCTGTGTAATACATCGGCAAGGACGGACGCACATTGCACACTTTTGACCACTAGAGGGATCATACTACTCAGCTGGTCTCGTCCTAACGAGTGACTCAACGCACATGCCCAGTACACGTCATTAATGGCGGGATGCGTGTCCTGATTATAACCTAATGTCAAGTTCCTCATAGCAAGCACAGCTAGGTTATAGGCCAAGTTGGCGTAACCTCTATGTTCCATGTATCTGGCAATCGTGAAAAGTTGGGACGAATTCATGGGTCCTGAGGCGGCATCCACGACGATTTGATACGCCGCCTTAAACGCTATGGGCTCTTTCTCGCAGAGCGTGAGGGCGCATAAAGCACAGGATGGTGGGTCCTTTGTAGCACACCGGAGAGCGACATTACGAGCATAACGTGCTAGTTCCTCTTGTTGGGTCATGTTAAGGTTCAACCGTACGGCCGTGTTTGGCGACATGACCGTCGTGGCCACGATCGTGGTGGCTTCTGTCGGCGAGAACAATGTATACCAGGATTGCATGATGGTTGCCAGGGCACTGATGCCGATTTCGGTGGCGCATGTTACCATCCAACGCACCATTTCGCGACGTCGCCAGTTCATGTTTGATAGAGTCATTCTCATAATGTGAAGTCCTAAATCGAATGTGGCTTTGAGGAGCGTGTTGTGGGTGGGTCCGTCCACTGGCGTGGCGACTTTGAACGCTTCTTGGGCAAGTTTGAAGAGTTGGGAGGCACCGTGGATGTGATTCTGAGCTGCTTCTAAGACCGTCTGTAAGCGACGTATATCGTCTGCAAGGGCAAAAACGAAATTGTTAAACTGGTGGCCAAGGGTTCACATTTCAAATCTGCAAAATGTCTTTGCTTTATTGACAAATATGCAAATGACAAATATACAAATGACAAATATGCAAATGATATGCAAATGAAAATATACAAATGTATTAAACCTTTGAAATGTTACCTAAGATGAACCTCTCCTCCCGCAAAAAATGCTTAGCCCGAGACTTTTTATATTATTGACTTGTTCATACATTTTTCTTCTCCCAAAGACGATGAGGTTTAGAAATGGATAACTTCAAGATATGCACTTTCTAAGGCCAACTTGGCCAGCATGTTTGGCTTGTATATACACCAATAACCAGTACACATTTTAAACAAAGTATGGCCATGGTGCCCCTTCCAGTTGGCCTCAGAGCCCTTTGAAATTTGGACAAAATCTTCACTGGAGTGACCTGCCTTATATTTTCTTAACGTAGAGGTTTGAAAAACGTAAAGCCATAATAAAAATATTTTCTGACCTTTAGCTGCAGTCATCATGCAACCGGCTAGTTCACATTGTTGAGATTCGATGTGGCCCAGTACAAACCATCTTGGGTAACGCCCCATTAACATGTTGTTTGCAGCACTGCTGGGGTTGCTCGACACCTCCAGAATTGGCAATCTGGGGAAAAAATAACCAAAAATAGTCAGATTACAGGATTTGGAAAATGTACGTTATCTCCACGTGTGATTGAGGATGTGTATGATAAAAACCAACCTGTGTATAAGTCAGCTCAGTACTTCATCTATGTTCCGAGAAAACAATAAAAAACTGCATCCATGCTTTCAAGAAATTGTGCAAAGGTACAATCCTATTTAGGCTGGTTCCCTGGCTATAGACGAATCATGTAGCTAATGGCTTCTTCACTGTACGTCCGCCAAAATCAGAGGCCATCCAGTGCCATGAACTGTGCGTTTTGTGTTGATGATAAGCTGTTACATGCATAGTTCCGACCTGTCAATCAAGCCGAACCCGCGACCAATCACAACAGAGCTAGCAGACATCGCCCACAAAGGTCAAAGTGATGCAATCATCACAAACAATGCGCGATGTTCTGCCCATACAGTTTGTATGTTGTATGCGCCATTGACCGGGTGAATTTTGGTTTCAATGTTGGGCGATTCGCTATTCAAAGGTAGGAAAGCGCATTTTTATGAAAGATATATCATCCCTGCATTACTAGCCCTTCGCTCAGTGTGTGCTACGGTAACTGTCGACCTCAAAACATAAATACCTTTGGGTTTTCTCCAATGAATCTGTGCTTTCCATGCCGAGTCCCGTTGCTTTGTACGTAGTCTCGCCATTTTTTTGCGATGGCTTGTGAGCACATAGCAACAATATCCAAGGGGGCGGGGTTAACTGGGCAATCTCGGAACTATGCATTATGTTGTCACTTCGAACAGTTTGCACGTCTATAGTAAGCCTGTGCACGCGAAGGGGGCATGTTGCGGGTGTCATGGATGCGCGGTGTTCGATTTAACAACACAGAACGCACACTTCATGGCACTGGATGGCCCCATTGCTATGGCGGACATGCAGGACCGGATTCGTCTATACTGCATTGAAAACAGAACCCAGAGCACAAGCGTGTACGTACCTCATTGCCCGTAGCCCTACTTTGTAAGCCAGATCCTCGTTATAAGGCAGGAGAGTCTGGAACAAGTAGCGACCAAACGTGTGCATTGGAACACTCTCGGCAGGAACATTATAACTCAGGCCACTGGACGAACCTCCTAGTCAAAAGGAAAAGAAGAAAAAAACACTTTACACAGAGGAATTTCGGTTGGTAATCCATTTTGCCCGACTGCACTGAAACGTTTCTAATCCTTGGCCATTTGATTCTGTTTTACATGTTGCCGTTGTAAAAAATGAGGGTGGAAACTGCAGCAGTTTGCCACAACTCCAGTTTGAATTATTGTTTTTTTCTGTACTTTTCTCGTGTGTGTTCCTGAAATGACATGCCTTAAACAGTGCCCTCTTTCTGTGAAAAAAAGTTTCAAAGATGGCACATACAAACCCAGAAACTTGCACATTTCAATGCAGGAAAAAAACCTTGTGCGCATTTGCAAAGGCTCATGGGACTGCAGAGGCTCATGGGACAAACATTGCCAGTGAAGTGTGTGTAAACCTATGAAGTCAACTTTTCCACCCATTTTGACAAAAACCTATAGGTGTTCAGGTATCAATATTTTGTCTTTGAAACATATCAAGCATACTGACCAACATGTCCAGAAACAGAAAGCGGCAAGAGTCCGCGTACACAGACGACCAGCAGAACGCGCAATGCAACCCGCACTGTATGGCACGGCACTGGTTGCATTTCACGTGACGCTTCTAGTCCAAATTAACAGGACATTTTGCCGCTGAAGAGAATCCCATTTGCCACGTTTCTGTTCCAAGACATGTTGGTCAGTATGCTCAATATGGAAAGAATTGAGAAGTTGATCATGGCTTCAGACCATGTGTACATAACATATGAGACAGGCTGAAAAACTTTCTAAGGTTTTCCTCACAAAATCTTGACATTTTCTCACTCCTAAATTTGGGTTTTTCCATCCAATCTGTACTTGCTGATGCTTGATGAGTCATTTGAAAGAAAACGAAATTCTGATCAACTTTTCAACTCTCACCCTTGATATGTTGGAAAGAAAAAAATGCTGAAAGATTGATACCTGAACTCTTTTGGGTTTTGTGAAAATTAGTAAAAAAGTTGGCCTGCTCCAAAAGGTTTATTGAAGCCCCAGGAGACTGGGGCAAGAAATGTGACTAAGGAAATAACTAAATCAGCCAGGCCTTCGTACAGTCAAACCACCGAGTGTCAGGAGGGCATTAATTTTGCAGTAGTTTCCGCTAACAGCAAATTGACTTGGTATAATGTCCGTAATGTAACATGAGTCATTGTCAGTTGTGACTGCGTTTTGGACGGACATTTTACAGATGTACTTCGTGACAGTGATAAAGTGTGTATTAGGCTTGAGGAATCCTCCCTGGAATCGATTCCAGGTTGTAGGAATAGATTCCCATCAGTGGCAGATCTGGAGGGGGCTGGGGGGGTTTGAGGGGAGTTGCAACCTCACCCTTGAGTGGCGAACTAATGTTTTATGAAGAAATAAATAAAATATTGCTTTAAAACTCCCTCTCCTGAAACCTTTAAAAAAGCCCCTAAAGTGCCTTAGATTGCAGGAGAAAGCACCTAAATTTCAAAATTTTCCGGGCCCCTAGCATGACGTGTTTTCGGCACACAGTAGGAGCCACAACACCACCCTCAGCCAAAAGCCAAATCCGCCCCTGCGCATTATCTTTGTGATTCCATCTAAGAAGTATTCAGTGATTCTGAATTTTAATGGATGTAGAAATTACAAAATTTTAGGAACATGACAGTTTTGTATAAGGTTTATGAGATATTTATTGTTTCAAATTTTAATACCAACTTCTGTTTTGAAAGTGGAATTGAATTCAAATGGAATTGTGATTACTAAATGGAATCCAAATCAATTAAAAATTGTTGAATCTCTCTAGCCTAGTTGTGTATCTCTCCTGTATTTTGTGGCCAACTTCCAATAAATATGTTATTGTTCAAATTTTATTGGCACTTCTTAAAATGCGACAATCAGATATTTTTTCGACGTGTTAGGAATTCAACAAAATTTTTTGTGAGTTTTCTGAAACATCTTGAAGTTGTGATATGAAACACTTAGCAAATTACTAATTGCAGTTTTTTTGGCTTTCCGCACTCCTGCGGAAAGCCTTTGAAACTGTTCTTATTTTTTTTTTTTTTTTTTTTTTTTTTTTAGCTTTTTTTATTCTTCTCCCAAAACCCCATAGACAAAGCGCATGGTCTTTCGGCCTGGCAAAACGGTCACTTGCAAAGCTCGGATCATCATCAAACTTGGTCACAACAATCACCTCATAGTGAAGTACTGCACAAATGTGTTTACATTTTGATGACGTCATCAGGTGTCAGATTACAAGCGTTTGAAATATATGGCCTTCAAATTGAAACTTCTGTAAAAATTCAACCGTTTGAGATACAAACTTTATTCTTTCGGCAATGGTCATGACTATCCAAGGTCTAAATTTCATACACAGACATTGACCTTGAATCTTGCTTCCTATTGGTCGAAAACGAGGCTGCCCTGTCATTTAAAACTGGTAGCAGATACAGAGATCGGGTCAAAAGTGTTAGTCTCAAGACCTCTTGGGCATTCCAAAAATACCAAAAGTTAAGTCGTGACACGAAAGAGCGCCCTCTAGCGGCAAGTTGAAAAATGGCCAAAACCTATTTTGAAGAGATGTCTGTGGCGAAGTTTTTGCAAATTGGCCCAAAATTGGTGCATATGTTCACTGAGGGTCAGTGAACATGCCCATACCTTCAAAAGTTTGATGACGTCACCAGGTGTCAAATTACACTCAGTTGAACATGCGTTCTTATAACGGTTATATCTAGAGAACGAAAAGGCCGATGGAGGTCAACTTGTGTGTTTTAGGTTTGTTGTGACTTGGTCTAATGCATATTAGCAGCAAAATTTGGTGGCGTAACGATGACGTCATCAAATAAGCCCGTTTGTGCAGCATACATTAGCCAAGGTCGTTCACTTCCTCTATTGGGCGTATGACCTTGAAACCTAGCAGGGACGTAGACTTGGTCATTAACATATAACATACCAAGTTACATTAGTGTGACGTCATTTGTTGATTTGTTATGAATTTTTGAATCTGGCAACCTATACCACAGCATACACACAGTGCAGTATATACGAGTGTACATAAGCATGTACAATATGCATAGATCTCTGCACTTCCCCCATATCCCATAGACAAAGCACACAGTCTGTCTCGCTGCTAGAAGGGTCGCTTGCAAAGCTTGGATCATCATCAAACTTGGTCACAATAAGGAACCCATAGTAAAGTACTATACCAAAGAGGTTACATCTTGATGACGTCACCAGGTGTCAGATTACATGTGTCTGAAATTTAATGACTTAAACATTCAAAAAATTGTAAAAATTCAACCGTTTGAGATACAAACTTTATTCTTTCGGCAATGGTCATGACTATCGAAGGTCTAAATTTCATACAGAGACATTGACCTTGAATCTTGCTTCCTATTGGTCGAAATCGAGGCTGCCCTGTCATTTAAAACTGGTAGCAGATACCGAGATCGGGTCAAAAGTGTTAGTCTCAGGACCCCTTGGGCATCAAAAACATACAAAAAGTTAGGTCGTCACACAAAAGAGCGCCCTCTAGCGGCAAGTTGAAAAATTGTCAAAACGCGTTTTTAAGAGATGTCTGTGGCGAAGTTTTTGCAAATTGGCCCAAAATTGGTGCATATGTTCACTGAGGGTCAGTAAACATGCCCATACCTTCAAAAGTTTGATGACGTCACCAGGTGTCAAATTACACTCGGTTGAACATGCGTTCTTCTAACGGCTATATCTAGAGAACGAAAAGACCGATGGGGGTAACATTTTGTGTTTTAGGCTTGTTGTGACTTGCTCTAATGCATATTGTCAGCAACATTTGGTGGCGTTACGATGACGTCATCAAAAAAGCGCGCTTGTGCAGCATACATTAGCCAAGCTTGTTTGACTTGGTGCAATGTGTATTATCAGCTAAATATTGTGATGTCACGATGACGTAATTAAATAAGAGTTCCTCAAGTATACATTAACCTAGGTTGTTTACTTCTTCCATTGGTCGTATGACCTTGAAACCTAGCAGGTGACTGGACCTGGTCATTAACAGGCATATGACATGCGTGATTTGTTGATTTATTATGAATTTTGGAATTTTGTCACTGTGCATGTACATGTACATGTACATGTACATGTACGTATGTATTTACATTGTACAAAGTGTACATGTACGTATGTATTTACATTGTACAAAGTGTACATGTACGTATGTATTTACATTGTACAAAGTGTACATGTAGTATTATACAGCATGCAGTTTTACATGCATACAAACATACAAAAAAAGAAAAGCGGAAAGCCATATGCTCTGTTATCAACAGACATACTTCTAGTTATGTTTATGTTTTTTGTTTTTTTACTTTTCGCTGCCTCAAGAAAATGTGGTGTGCAAGGAATTTGGTGTAAAACAATGTACTGAAAACCACAGAATCAACTTGGGCAGCAATTGTTTTTTGTAATTATGTGATTTTCAAAAATTTTCTACACATCGTATTTTCGCGAGACGACGCGCGTCAAATTTACGTGCGTTAACGCGTGAAAAAAGCAGTATGAATTTAGCCTTACCTTCCATGAGCGTCGTAGCTTGTCTCTGCAACACCGAAACCAACATGGGATCCATGACGATCTCTCGATGTCTCGCGATCAACTCCTCCTCCGCGTGGCAAGCTTTGTCTTGGGCGTAGAGCCCGGCAGGCATGATGCGTTGTTGGCCTAGTCCGATTAGCACTACCTCGTAGGCTAGGGTTAGATAGGTTTCCTGTTGGCTGTTGGAACCTGGGAGTGCGACGTGACGATACTGGCGTATCGTTGAACTACTGGTGGGTATCTCCGTATTGGTGGATTCTGAAATGGGATTAAATAAAATTATGTGGCGTGTAGGTAACAAGGCTTCATTCAAACAATATGACTACATATTACAATTACCTGCATGCATGAGTCAATGCATAGTTCCGAGTTTGCCTAGTTAGTCCCGCCCCCGTGGATATTGTTGCTATGGCTCACACGCTATCGTAAAAAATGGCGACACACTACGAACAAAGCAATGGGACTTTCAACGGAAAGCACATATTCATTAGAGAAAACTCAAAGGCATTCATGTTTCAGGGTTGACAGTTATCTTAGAACACACCAAGTAAAGGGCCAGTAATACAGAGATGTTATATCATGACATACGTGCTTTCGTACCTTTAAACAACCGGCCTTGAAACCAAAAATTCACCCGGATCATCGCATACAACACTGTACAAATTGTACGGGGCCGGCAGAACATATCGCGTGATCATGTTGTTGTGAGACGGTGCACTTTGACCTATGTCAGTGATATCTGCTAGCTCTGTTGTGATTGGTCGGCGGGTTCGATTGATTGACAGGTCGGAACTATGCATTGATCACTCTCAAATGACGTCACTTCCTACAGATTGCCACGTGCATCAGGTTCTTGAGTGTACATTTTTGTGATGCGCATCGGCTCTGTCGTATTTCAAACAACACGCACTCATTTTTTGAACATTCTCCATGATGTGCATGCGCGTACCTGATGGCGTGTAACATGCAGTCCATGTAGTTTTCCTACGAAGATAGTTATCTGTGAGAGTGGTCAATAGCAGACCCTTTAAAAAAAAAAAAAAAAAAGTACCAGAAAGAAGGAATGCTATTTGGGGGCCACACAGAATGCATTCTGGTTAACATATCATGTACATGTAGAGGGTTTGATACCCGGTCGTGGTGCCTGTACCCTTGAGCAAGGCATTTAACCACAATTGTTCACTTAAAAGATCCAAGAGCACTCTTCCGTAAAGAGTAAGGGGAATGCATGGGCCGCGTTCAACTTATGCAAAAGTTGCCAATGTTTTACACTACTGGTTACAGTGCTTTTGTGCACTGTTGTTGCCAGTTGTTGGCGAACGTTGCAAATGTTCACATATATATTTGGACCGTAGCCCTGGTGTCTCTGGCCGTCAGCTGCCAATGGCACCACCCACCGATATTTAGGTGAAAAAAGGTTTTAATTCGGCCTACGGACTGCAAACTAAAGTTCCATAAGCCTATAAGAGAAAAACCTTGCCCAGTAAAAAACAGGCAGAAAGATCATCATCCTATTCACGCAACATTCATCATTGATGGGCGATATCCTGAGGATGAGACCCTTAAATTTCCTCTTCCCACTCAACTGTTTAAGACTAAGATTTAGCGATAACACAGATAATCTGTCACTTCTTTCCTGAAATACTCATCAAGTCGACACTCCTCGCACGATAATCACCCACCCTCGCTTTAAGAGCGTGTAGGTCAATCCCAGATGAAATAGATTATCTGATGATTGATTCATCGAATGTTCAGTATTGATTACTGATCACTAATTTCCTGATGATGCACACGTTTCTCCACCATGCCCAGCGGCAGCACGCTATATTTGGATGGGGGAGGGGGAGGAGGGTTGGGGCAAGGTCAAATCTTGGTGGGACAAGGATAATTTTTAGGACAAGCAGTATTTGCTGGATTTGAAGCTTTGGACTGAAAGGGAAATATATCGATAGCTGACAAGACCAACTTGTGGTTTAGTGGGTATACAGCTGTGCTCATGATCGAGAGGTAGTGGGTTCGAAACTCACTAGTTCCAATGTGTTTGTGTCCATGGGCAAGACACTTAATCTTAATTGCTTTGTCAACCCGAATGATATTTGGGGAGCTGTTAGGGATAATGCCACAATTTATAAAAGGAGCGTGACCAGATAACACTTTTGAGCACCCCTTTTTTCCCCCGTGGGTGTTGAGATTTTGATACCATATAATCATGTATCATATTTTTCACATTACCATTCTGAAATTTTGTGCCCTCAATCCATATATTTTCTGGGATATTCTCAAAAATCCACCGAAATTTAGTGAACTAATTGACATAAAGCAGTGCAGTTGTTACACCAGCCTTTTTGCTTCCACATCCAATTTGGGCTGCTTTCGAGCGCGGCACCAGGTGCTCCATGGTGCTCTATGGTGCTCGCCAGAAAGCGTGTGTAAGCATGTGTGTGACGTAACGTTTCCACCACCTGGGAGCACCAGGGACGAGCGCTCGAAAGCAGCCAAGGAGATTGCAAATTTCTTGTTTTCTTCCCATGCATAGTAATTTTGGTGTTTTATATGATTGATAGCTTAGAACAAAATCCATATTTTTTAAAAATCTGGTCACGCTCCTTAAAGTGCTGATAGGGTTTTCCCCCCGGCTCCCTCCCTCACCTCCCCTCCCCCCCCCCCCCCCACCCCCACGCCCCCAAAAAACAAAAACTGTAAGCCCTGCTAAAAGGCATAGAATTTTTGATTACCTGAACTAGACAAGTCGCTATCCATCGCCAGGGACGCATCCAATAATGTATCCATCAGGCAACCAATGGGGTCCAAGGAATGTCCGATCCAGGCCTCTGCCATTGTGCTGTTCCGACTGTTGTGTGATGGCTCGACAAAGGACATGAAATTCTGCGACGCTTTCCTATGTTTGCCCTTCCTTGCGGCTGCAATGAAAAATAGAGAAAACTCTTTAATAACAACACTAGATTTAAGAAAATGCGTCGGGAAGAATGAATATTAATAAGGGTTCATTTTGCCTAGACACGGCATGACTTGATTAGCACTGTATACTAGCATGCTCGGGTGGGACTCGAACCCATGATCTCCTGCATACTAGCCAGATGTCTTAACCACTCGACCACTGAGCTGGCTGTGTTGAGTAGCCAGTTCGAGTAATTCAGCAGCGGGTACCGCAACTGATGAGAGAAAACCCCAATAGAGCCTTTGCACGGCGGCCATGACAGGGGGCAGTCACATTGTCACATTGCGTCATGCATGAGTAGGCACTTTGTGGTTCTATTGTGTCATGGCCGCCGGTGCAGAAGCTCTATTAACACTAGAAAACACAAGCTGGAATAGGCTACTAAAGTGTGAAATTCCGAGCAGTACCTGCATGGATATCACCTGGAATTATTACCAGGTACCAACCGGAATTTCCATTAGCATTTTTGGCCCAGGTTATGCGACATACAACTCATTTTCATAGAGCGGGTAACATTTCTGTATTTACTCCTTTCATACGCCCCAAGTGATGAATTTATGATATACATGTACACAGAAAAATTCCTCATAGAATGTCTAAAATTCTTGGTGTTCAATGGTAAGCACACATTTTCTGACAACAAATGCACTTAAAAGCTGTAGTAACAAAGTTTTACAATAGGCCCTTTGTATGTAGCGGCGGCCATGACAGGGGGAAGGTTTTCAAATTTAAATTATATGAACAATAGAGAAACTTCACCGACGTCATCAGGCTACCATATTGGCCGTCAAGTGGGGGCGCACAGTTTTTGTTTTGCGATCGAACAATTTGCTCGTTTATTATAACTTGTGCTCAACTTTCAGCGGGTGTATGCAAATGAGCGCATTACACGTGTCGCACGCATCTTGGATGTTCAATTTAACAACACCACAACGCACACAGTGCATGCACACCGTGCACATGTGGCCTCATACATATCATGCATGATATTGCATACCACTTGACGGCCAATATGGAGGAGTACTAGGTGATGACATCACATAGGCTTCCTCCATAGATCCACAAGTTGCATTGTGACAATGACTGCCCCCCGTCATGGCCGCCCGTGCAAAGAGTCTATAGGCTTGTTCAATAACTAGAAGCCAGAATTTCCAGCATTTTTCTTGGAAGAATGCCATCAACATGATTCTGTACGAGATTTGTCCGAGGAAGAGGCGTCTAGACTCGCCACACGAGCTCTGCATTACTGAGACAAAGCTGGTTTTGTTCCAGCGTCTCAAAGCTCCCAGGGTCCTGTAATATAGAGATGTCTGTGGTCAACTCCCTTCGATGAATACATTTTAGGTTACTCCATTCCGACTACCCACTCTCAACAGCATAGACAGCCGAAGTGTGGCGTCAGTTGCCGTGGCGATTGGCTCTATACTATCATGGCCGTAGGAAAAAGTATCAGTAGAGACTGTAAATCTTCAAGACTCGCATTCAGCCGATATAATCCCAGACACACCCCTCAGTTGGTTCGAAGCCAACATCTTCTATACGTCCCATTAGCCCCATGTCTGTCTGCTTCCAAAACGCAGGCAGACAATCATTTCCCAGAACTCAAACCTGATATTTATCACCAACAGGTGTTTGAAAATTGCTTCAAATTCTCATTTCCGAGACATGACTAAGAACAAATTCTCATTTCCGAGACATGACTAAGAAAGTACAAAATGACATAAGATATGTCTATGCATTGGAAGGTGGCGAGGGGGTGGGGGGGGGGTGGGGGGGGGGGGGGGGGGGGGGGGGGGGGGGGGACGACACGGACTGAAGCTCATTTAAAGACATTTTTACAGGCATCCTCATTGGGATTTTGGGATTCGAAACAAGACATCGGGCAGATGCTCTACCAGCTGAGCTATGAGGCACAGTGGTAAACTCCCATGCTTGGTTATTTCATTTCCATGGTGATTAGGCCCTATACCAAATATTGCAACGGGTTCTCAGGAAAATATGAGGGCGTATACCACTGTGCCTCATAGCTCAGCTGGTAGAGCATCTGCCTGGTGTGTCAGAGGTCCTGCGGAAAACCTAGGGAGAATACCACTGTGCCTTAAAGCACAGCTGGTAGAGCATCTGCCAGGTGTGTCAGAGGCCTTGGGGGAAATCTGAGGGAGTATACATGTACCACTGTGCCTCAAAGCTTAGGTGGTAGAGCATGGTGTGTCAGAGGTCTGGGGTTCAAATCCCGAAGAGGACTGTATGATTGTCTTCCAGATAACCAGTTAGGTCGTTTGACTCGCCTCCAGAATGTGGCTGCCCGAATCGTTACGAGGACTAAAGCTAGGGAACACATCACACCAGTTTTGAGAAAACTTCATTGGTTGCCAATAAAGGACAGGATTTCCTTCAAAATTCTTATGTATGTATACCGTTCGTTCAATGGCAGACTACCACCATATCTATCAGAGTTACTACAATTACATCATACAAACCGGGACTCCATGCGATCAAACAACAAACTTCTTCTCAAGAAAGCCCGGTCTAGGAGATCCTGGGGTGACAGGACATTTGCATCAGCAGCGGCAACATTATGGAACAAGATACCGGAACACATCAAACTCTCAACATCTATGGCCTCCTTTAAATCATCACTTAAAACATATTTTATGAAATTATATTAATTTAATATTTTAGTACCTTGGTTGTGATATTTACATGTGTTTTTCATACTTGTGTTGCTGCGCCCTGAGCATCTTTTTGATGGATACCGGCGCATTACAAATATTCATTATTATTATTATTATTATTATTATTTTGGTCTCATGTTTGGTTGCTTTGTCTCAACTGAAACGCAAAACTCACTTATTTCTTTGCTGAAAGACAAAGGAGTAAAACAACGGGGTTATCCATCTTACATGTTCTGAGTTGTTTAAGGCTGTCTCTTTGCTGTTTCTTGAGGTTTCGGACGATGCTCACAGCTAATCTTAAGGCATCTTTGGGGTAGCCATGTGACCTCAGCGCGTCTACTCTGGCACAAGCTGTAGGCAAATGCTCTGAAAAAGATGGGGAAAAAAACAATTTATAACAACTAAAAAGTGCAATGGTTATACATTTTATAAGTGAATTCTTGATAAAATCCATGATTTTTTTGCTTCACTTTTTTCTTTTCCAAGACGAGGGGGCAAACACTTGCCTACCACCTTCAATCCCTTCCCACTCCACTACCCCCCCCCCCCCCCCCCCCCCCCCTGCCACTTCACGACAACAATGCAGAGATGACAATACATTGTATTTACAATTTAGGCATAACTTTTTTGTTACAATTTTACTATACTTTTAAAAAGCAAAGCTCCAAATGTAGGAATTTTTTGGTTCTAACCTGCAACTATTATGACGTACATGCGAGTCTTCAGGCACATTCATTTTGTGACTAAAATATTCAAATACAGAATGTGTTTTTCGTTTTATTACTTTTTCCAAAGCTATATATGTAGCTTCACTCTTTATTCTATATGAACTTTGACACAGCATTGTGAGTGATCAAAGGGTGTCATTAACATCTAATTACTGGTAGTCGGTACCAGCAGATTTCAATGTCTAGAAAACCCCGAAAATTTTATAATGGATAAAAAACTGTTATAGTAGACATATAAAAGGGTTATTAAATTTCTGTGTTCCTTGGGATTAAAGTCTGCACAGGCCTTTGTACATGTACATACAGAGCTAGTATTAATCTGGACTGTGGGTCGAGTGAGTCATGTATTTATATTTCAAGTTTACGTCAACACCCCGAGTTGACAACTTAACCTCTCAATTCACGTGAGTGATTCGGTACAATAAAGTAGGAGCACAGTCTTAGTTTATTGTATTTCGGTAGGGGGTTGGGGCAAAATGGGGATTACAGGATACCAATGAAATACTGGTAACCGTTGAGCGTGCGTCGCCGTCGTTGTGGGAATGAATGCACACGCGGCCCTAAGGACACACAACGCAGGCGGTGATGGGATTTGCATAGCATTACACACTTGAATGATGTGCATAAAGAAGGGGGTATATAGAATGGATAAATCGACCTTAACCCAATGCTTCTAATTCCGTACTTGTGACTAATGCACGGTGGGAGACGCCATATGCATGCATAATCTAGCACTGCTAATCTTGATAATGACATCAGAGAATTCCCGAATATAAAATACGGCATCCTTCTTTGACGTTTTTAAAATGGCTGCAATTCTCGACCAAATGCTGGAGTTGTGAAATAGCTGGAGATATGCACACTGTGTAAAAATTGCAAGGGCTTTTTGTTGATAAACAGAACGATCCGACATGATACTGCCATGGATCTACATCAATTACGGCCATAAAACCTGATACGGTGGCACCAATTTTCATATTTTGTAACCCTGACACGACAGTGCACTGTACTAAACACGGTATGTGTGGGATTGCATAGTCCGTGTGCTGGAGCAACAAGCCTCAAGGCACGGTTGGAACGACGGCCCAAAATGCAATGCATATTGGGTAAACTGGCTTATCGGCAACCGGCTAATTCATCCAACGGTGTTTGGCGCTACGTCATGCCGTGGCTGTAGCCCCTGGGCCTGGTTGGGTTTACAGTGCATGGACGCAGGGAACCGGTGCAGCTTACAAATAGTACAGTGAACTATGATTAGGTTCACATCGAGCAGAAAAGTTCAGAGGCAGATCTTTTTTTTTGCAGCCTTCAAACTGTCGAGACACTACTCAGGCATTTGTACAAAAACAGTTAGGATATTCATGCAATACTTCTGCTTGGGCACTTTGCACTATAGATATGAAGGGGTAACATTTTGTATTTCAATTTTAATCTGACATTAAGTTTGCATTATCACTCACATACGGTTGAATTTGGAGGCCGCGTTGGCATACCGGTACATGTACATGTAATATTCGAAATCAAAAGTTTGACAAAAACTTCACATTTAGAAATCTGTTTCAATTTGTATAGATCTTGGAAACATGCATGCCGCAATCCAGTATATTTGAAGTCAGGAGATATAATATCACAAATACACATAATCCTGATTAAAGGAGCTTAACCAGATCACATTTTTAAGCCCCCCATTTTTCCCCAAACCATATCATGTGTCATATTTTTCTCATTACCATTCTGAAATTTCGCTGCCCCAATCCGTATATTTCCAGGGATATCGTCAAAAATCCACCGAAGTTTAGTAAACTAATTTATCCGTTTCCATAAAGCAGTGGAGTGATTACAACAACCTATGATTTGCTTCCACACCCAAATTGGGGATTGCAAATTTCCTGTTTTCTTCCCATGGATAGTATTTAGGGATGTATTTTATATCATGATTATTAGGTCAGAACGAAATCCATTTTTTTGGTTGAAAAATCTGGTCATGCTCCTTTAAATAACTAACTATATCTCCAAACTACATGTAGCTTTCCGTAAAGGGATAAACATGTATGCATCCAATTGACAAAACTAGAGAATTAAACTAATAATTTAATCTACTGCGGTGTTTTTGGTTGAACTCTAATCAATCAAAAGCGTTACTGACACGGATACGGTAATAAAATGTAAAAGCACCCGGATGGTTGGCTGTGGGAACATAATTTGTTGAGTTTACTGAAGCAAAACCATCACAAAGAGCTGGAGATGATCAAAGTTAAAAGCACTCACTTTAGAGTATCAGTGTACTGAGCTGCAAATTTACGGTGGATCTGTGTCGCACACATCTGTAACCACAGAAGTGTGGCAATGAAGTCCAATTAACTAATGACTTGGGGGTGGGGGGTGGGGGAGGGGAGAGGGGGGGGATGGGTTTGCCAGATATATGGCCGGTTGTCAAAATGCTTGCTACAAGATCTATGCCTATGGGTTCATCAGAGCATGTCTGAACTCAAGCATACACAATATGACAATGTTAATTAATGTTACGACCAAAGTAGCTACAGAAAAATCTTGATTATTTGTATGTCAAAGTGACAAACTCACAGGTACATCATTTGCAGTGACCCCAATTTAATTTGTTCACGATTTGACAAGAAAAACGTTACTGAAAATGTTAATAACAATGGTACCAAACACCACAGAATTTTATTTCAGCTCAAAATGGTATTTTGTGTGAGAAATTAGGGTGGTTTTCAGTGTTCTCCACTGTTAAAAATCTTGTGCGGGCGCGCTGAGCAGTGCCCTAAAGCGGCGAATCAGTGTTCATCGCGTGAGGGCGCTATTCAAAGCGAATGCATGCAAATGGCATGGCCGTTATCGACCACGATGCAATAGATATGCGTGGTGTGTGAACGATAATGACACCAGTGGCTAGCGAATCATGTTTGGTGACTTTATTGGAATGACTTGGCTGTACTTTGAAGCGTTTTAGAGGGTAAAATTTATTTTGTTTTTTGTCCGGGCAGCCAAGATTTTTGTCCGGAAGGAAAAATTTGTCTGGGCGCTAATGGTACTTTTGTCCGGGCGCTAATGGTCTTTTGAAAAGACTTCTTTACCATTCAACTCAACACAAAAGCCATGAATGGATTTTTCAAGTTTTCTGAAGTATTACTGCGCCTCTGTGGCTGAAATTTCTACAGGGCAGTTTTTTCAACATGAGCTTCTGATCACGAGTGGAAATAACGTCCCTTTTGACAGTTTAACTCAGAATGTCCCTTGGCCATATTCCTTTGAAGTCTGACCTAACAAAATTTCACTTGTTTATTCAACTCAATTCCCATTTAGCTTTTAAGCATTCGTTTCCTTAATTACTAAGGTACTGGATAATTAATTACAAAATACGCAATTAAATAACAGTATCCATCCAATACACTAAAACATACTTTTACTTCAAATCTCTTAAACTTGCATATGTACAGTATGTTTTCTTTGTTTACTTTGAACAAATTGACACTGTGCTATATTTCTGGTTCTCTTGTTGTGATGTCCATTATAATGTCCTTTTATTCCGGATGTGGCATGATTTTTATCTAGTTAATCTTTGGCACAGCTCTGGCTCTTAGTACCAGGGCCCAATTTCATAGAGCTGTAACAGCCCGTTTCCCATTAACCGAGCGTCAGGCTGTTTCATCATCGTTAACGGTAAGCAACTGGAAAACCTGCCTTAACCGCAGAGCCAAATTTTGCTTAAGATAGTGACGCAACAATGGCGGTTTCCAAGCGCGCGCATGCTTAAGCACACCGCGGCCGTGTAATAGCCTTAACGTTAGCACAACTTTTCTGCTACAGTAAGCACACGTTTTCAGCTAGCGCTTAAGCAGCTCTATGAAATTGGGCCCATCTTTGAGGTCAATATTAAACAACACTTGCATGGAACTTTGTTTAGTACAATGCAACTTGAATTGTTCAGTGGTAGTTGTACTGATATTGTTAAACTTATTTCTGCAGGTTCAAAGAAATTCTGCATGGTGTTCAAAAATATCTGCAGAAAACGGACATGGTCTAAATCCAACATTTATCATGATCTTTATAATATTTCTAAAAACACTGTTTTGACTTCAAGATTTAATGTCAATCTTAACTAAATGTAACTTCATTCTGAAGTTTAAGACATAATCAGTGAAAAATCAACCAGGGGCCAATTTCATTAAGCTGTTGCTAAATAAAAAATTTATTAGCTTTGAAAAGTGTGTTAGCAGTAAATTTTGTCAAATTGTGTTTTTAGAAACAACAAAACATTATTAGTAAATAAACATCACATATATGATTTTGGCTAGCAAAAAATGTTCTTTCTGGTACTGAAACCAAGGATTCCTCAAAAGCGCCCATTGCACTGTCGCTCGCAAGCGTGAGGAAACCCATGATGAATTAGAAACGGCTAGAGACACCGGGGAATCCTCTTGCTCTTCAAGAAAGAATGCTCTGGGATCTTTCAAGTTAGTTACCGATACCCAACACACTGGACCAACGGCTTTACATCCCTTCCGAAGGATGGAGCAAGTGTGATTAGGTGCATTGCTCAAGGGCACAGATACCCCAGCCGTGGCAAGTTTCGAATCAGCGACCCCAAGTTTTCACCTGTGATTGCGAGTCAGTGATCCAAACCACTCGGCCACGGTACCTCATTTTTGTGCTGAACAGCGCCATGAAATTGGCCCCTGGTCTAGGCCCTCTGTAACCCATCAACCTTTTGGGGGGATGGGGGAGCAGTGGGTGTGGGTTACACAGACAAAATTCAAAGTGAACTTACCTGACCAAAGTGGATATCCCTCGCTATCAAAGCCGCCAAACTCGACTTCAGTATGAGGCATACTACGATACAGTTTATTATTGAGAATTCTTTGCAGATGGTTGTCACTCCACTGAAGAACACAACCTTCGACGGCTCGCGTGAAGATGGTTCGCGGCCTGTCTGCATCCGCTGCGGCTTTAACAAGAAAATAGGGTACATAAAATGATTACATAATTCAGACCCAGTTTTGTTACTCGAGGCAATCACATAACCACCATGTGCCATGCAGGAGTATGAGCTTTGTACATGTAGATCTACAGTATTGTCACATCATTTTAAATCAGAAAACCTGCCTGTCAACATGGCCGGTGGTACAAAGCATATATTACATGTATGGTTAAAGATAGTATACATGATTGGTAAACTGTTACATATAGTTTTATCCCCCTGTGTGATTGAAGATATGCATGATTAAAACCAACCTGAGCAAAAACCAGCTCCGTACTTAGTCTAACTTTTAAGAAAACAGTCAAAAAAGGGTTTGCAGTAATTTCGCCCCAAAACCACTTCGCCCTGAACCATTTCGCCCTGAACCACGGCCTGTGCACGAAGTGGTTTTGGGGCGAAGTGGCATTTGGGCGATGTAGTGTTTGGACGAAGTAATTTGGAGCGAAATGGCACTCGGGCGAAGTGGTTTGGGGCGAAATGGTTTCGGGGCGAATTGAATTTTCGTCTCATGAGACGAAAACTAATTGTTTTACTCATTTCTCAAAGACTAAAGCACTTCAGACAAAACCATTTCAGGGGAAGTTTTCTACGGTCATCATGTTTATATTGTGTAAGTTAGGCGTAAATCTGTGAACATTTCTGATTTTCAAGATTACCAATGATGTATACTGGCTTTAAAGGAGTGTGACCAGATTGTTCCAGAAAATGGATTTTGTTCTAACCTAACAATCATAAAAAAATACCTCCCAAAAATACTATCCATGGGAAGAAAACATGAAATTTGCAATCTCCAGTTTGGATGTGGAAGCAAAAAGGTTGGTGTGATCACTGCGCTGCTTTTTGGAATGGATAAATTAGTTTACAAAACATGGGTGGTTTTGGACGATATCCTTGAAAATATACGGATTGAGAGCGCCAATTTTCTGAATGGTAATGAGAAAAATAGGACAAATGATATGGTTTCCAAAAACTAATTATTTTAAAAACTGAAAACAATTTTAGAAATAAAAGGTAACATTTACCTGAAGGATTATTCAGGACACCAACGAGTGAAGGGTTTGCCAAGTTGTTCCTCGCATCCGCATCTTCAAGAGGGCAAAGGTCATTGAATGCCCACACTATAAGCTGTTCCTTCCAAGTTGTCTTCTCCCTCTGCGTGTAGCCAGGGTTCATAACCACTACCATCCAGAGCAGGCCTAGACAGGAAGGGGGCGGTAGACACAAAATAATCAGCAAATTACCTTAGACAGATGTGTTTGGTTTTCTTAATAAATTTCATAAATTTTGAGGAAATAAGAGGTTGGGTGGGGCAGGGTGCTCCGATATCAAGACCAGGGATTTGGTAAATGTTAAAATTGTGTCGGTAATTTGAATGGATGGGGGAAGAAAAAATGTAAGAGAGTCTGAAACGCCCAGGGAAAGTATTCACTGGTTTTAGTGTAGACCCAGTAACCTTCGCAACACACAAAATATGCAATTTCCACTTTAGTCCTCTGTAAGGGTCAGCAAGAGCTCATGGGATGCACAGTCACGATTAGAAAAAAAGTAGGCAATTTATTTTTTTCTTTTGGATCATCGCCCAAGAAACATGGACTGGCGCTGAAGACGTAAGACACTACATGTACATGTACACGAGATGCATGTTTGTGTGTTTAATGCATACATGTAGTGTATGCTTGACATGTTTTTGAGCGTATTGAATAGCCACTATTTCATGGGGCAGTTTCTTTGTTCCTGGAGGACATGCATGGCTGCACATATGTGACCGGCTCCAGCAAAACCCAACACTTGTGATGAAAATTCAAAATTTAAGTTTTGGTATCAGCTTAGTGTGCATACAAAAAGGTATCTTTTAAAACATGTTTGAAGAAATTCTGATAATTTTTGGCGAAGTTATGACCAATTAAAGTATGACAGATCAGAAAAAGTGAAATGGAGCTATTGGTCTTTAAAGTTTGACAAACTAGTTGATTATTAAATTTTTTGTCAATAATATGAGGAATTTTGAGACAGTTCAAACAACAAAACAAATCTTGAATGTATCCCGATGTTGATTCTGCCAAATTTTGAAGTTGGTCCCAGAGGCAATTTTTTAAGGTTGTGGGCCCATATCACGTAATGGGAAATGCCGAGAAGCGTCGGGTTTTGCCAGAGTCGGTCACATATTGTGCTTCGATTGTTGAACGGTTTAAGTAAAACAAAAGGTGCCCCACGAAATGGCGACTATTCGATACGGTCTATACACTGCATGCCTGCAATATTAGCAAAATACCGGTAGATCTACCGGTACAAGTATGTACTGGTACGTGTATTATTATTTATTATTATTATTATTTCTTTCTGGTATTCATACCAAGGATTCCTCAATAGTGCTCATTGCACTGTCACTCGCAAGCGTGAGGAAACCCATACAGTGCATTTAGAAAATAATACAATGTGGGTCACTCTCTGTTCAAAAAGAAACGAACACAGGTTTCTTTTCAAATTACCTTTTGAGGAAAAAAGTTTAAAACCCTTACGAGTCCTAACTCCTTACCCCTGATGTTCATATTTGGACCTCCATATTTCGATCTGTATGCATTTACCTCACAAAAATCAAATGCACGCCACTTGGAATTTAGCTCCAATATTGGAATGAAATTCAAATTCAGTCGATCTCCACAGGTTAAAAACAAATAATTAAAAAAATAAACAATCATCCTCAAGGGAACATTTCCAAAACAAAGATTTCTTGGCTATTGTGAGTTGGTCACTCAGTTTCAAACTCCCAAGGTAAGAATAACATTTTAATTTTTAAAACTCAATTACTTTTCTACTACAGCACAGTCAACTTAGGCCTCCAAATTTCCGACGATGGACGAGGACATTCATCCTAAAAACCTTTCTATCAATTTACAACAGTGTCATTAAAAGGACCAACGCTAATGACCATTGTTGGTTTCCATTGATTTTTTTTCCCTCCTCCGTATTTTTGTGCTACAATATTACACAGCTGTGGTCGTCCAAAAGACAAGGACATTTATTGTCAACAATCTTAGACTCTTTCACCAAAATGGAAGGAGCCAGACATTGTCTGCATATATTGCAGGTTCATCTCTGGAGTTTATTCCTTGGATAGCAGCTATGTCAACGGTGGACCGCGAAGCCCTGCTATAAATCTATACTGCTATTCATCAAAGCGAGTGTACATACGTGGTGATGTACACTGCGAAACATACAAGTATTGGGTATGTAATCAGAGTGGGCCCTAGTACGTTAATGACACTGTGGCGTGCGCCAGCCGGGGTTCGGTATAAAACAGATGGTGGACAAGATGTTGAAACCACAAAGGCGCATTGTGTTGGCCCCAAGGAGCCGTCCCTCTGCCCGTGGCAACGTGGTGCCGCGCACTGCAATCCGTGACCTGCTCTATAGGTAGAGCTCTGCGTGTTTATATACCGCAATGCATTCCGAGGTTGAGAAAACCTTGTATGATGTAGACCGTACACACGTTATACACGCACACATGGTTTGTGTCGGAGCTATGGAGTGACAATATCTCGTGTTGCATGTACCCAACAATGTATACGTACAATGACTGTACTGCCACACAATGTACGAGCATGCATGGACGACTGTTGGTCCATTTTTCAATTGTTTCCCCTCTTTTTTTGTTCAAACATATCTTCTTGTACTACCACTACCAGCACAACCCTGAAATAACTGCAAAAATTATCATGGAAAATTAATAAGGGATGTGGGATATTGGAGACAAAAAAACAGCATGTTTTGGGGCCTTGGGGATGATACAAAAAATGTATACGCTTGTGAATTAAAAATTGTTCATCCATGGTATATGTAAAGTAAATTATGTTTTCAATATTCAAGAGTATGCATTGCTGAAGATAATTTATCATTCTCTCTTTCAAGCATACTTTTTCAATTTTTTTATTGTCCATATTTCTGAATTTATTTTCAATTTTTTTCCAAATCTCCCACTTGATTACAATACATCTGTGTTTCACGTCTGCTCCGGACAAAGTTTCCTCCAGACCCTGAACCGTTTCAGCTTTCGAGATTCAATATTGAACAGTGCTATCATTTGATCTAGCTCATGAATTCCAATTTTTTTTTTTTTTTCAATAAGTCCCAAACTTCATCAGCATAATTGCCCGGAGAGAGCCTGCTCGGGTATTTAATTCCCACATACGGTCGTTGAACAGTAGAATCCTGATTAGACGGCATTCATATGCATAGCCGGGTGGTTCTGCTGGCTGTGTGATCCACTGTGTGATCCAATCATTGGCAAATACAATTATTTGAGCTTGAATAGAACACTTAGGAAAGATGGAGTCTTTTGTTCGTTGATTGGGAGGTTCAGTCATTATGCAATCCTTTTGGATACATGCCGAGGGACAATCGAATGTACAGTGTACATGTATATAGTGAATGCATTCAAACCCGTTAATAAGAGGTCCTTGGGACATTGTAAATACAGGAACCTTGTATTATCAGGAATGAAGAACAATGGATTGGGACCAAACATTTCCTTGTTTTAAAGGCCCTATAGATTATCTGTTTTTGAGCGATCCTGGGAATAAAACCATTATAAATCAAAAGGACATCGAAAAACCAATCTGAAGACGTTTCAGCTCCGTCAAATGTACCACATTTTCCAAATTCAAGAAAATCCATACGCGTTTTACCGGTCTTGGCTGGGTGTTTCAAATATTCGTTCTCAGTCGGTCGCGTACTCTGTGGCTCGTGTTATGCACTCTGTGGCGCGCGTCATACTGGTCTAACAGGGACACACTTGTGGGGTACCAAACACAATGGAACAATGGTACCCCATAAAGAAATTCAAAAGGAACAGTGGTACCCCACAGAGGAATTCTAAAGAAAAGGGAAAATAGGAATGCAATGCAAGTACCCCATAAACCCCTGTGTACACAGATAGTTGCGTGTGCGCGCGACCCACGCGATGCATTAAAAAATGCATCGCGTTGGAACAGCATACACGCAGCGCCTATTTCAGATCGCGCAAACGATCTAAATAATTTCATCTTCATGGACTATTTTCTGGTAAAATTCTATCATCTCGGGCGGAAACATTTTTATTGGATATAGTTGCTACCGGTTCAATCTTTACTTTGAGGAAGGTTTTCCCTGTCAACTTGTTGATTAACTTTTGGGGTCATTGCAAATGGAATATATGGATTTCGTTCCAACCCAATAATGCCTCCCCAAAATACTATCCATGGGAAGAAAACAGGAAGTTTGCAATCTCCAATTTGGATGTGGAGGCATTACGATAACCTTGGAAATATGAGGATTGTGAGCACGAAATTTCAGAATGATAATGAGAAAAATATGACAAATGATATGGCATCAAATTATCAACACCCCTGGGAAAATGGGGGTGCTGAAAATGTGATTTCGGGAAGTGATATATCAGGAAGTGATTTAGCCCAAGTTAGCCAGCTACCATTGGCTCCTGCATAAGATTTGTCACCTGCAGCTGCTTGACCATCCCCTCCCTCTGGAAGTGGAAGATCCTGTGTAGGCGTGTTTGTGATTCATTGCTCCAGTGAGTACCACTTAACTGGACATCCAGTATCTACATGTGGTCTACATGATTCATCCAAACATAACCTGTGGGGATTCCAACTCATGCTTAGTGGAGGTTTCGCATCTTAGATGGACAGGTTCGCTTATCGCGTATCATAAGATTTACAGGTGATGTTCAGTTTAGTGACTGTTTGTTACAGAGAATAGTTGGTGTCATTTTTATTGGCTTTTGATATCACAATTTGTATTAGTTTACTCGGTTTGTTTAGTACGTGTACAGTTGAAGTCAGAAGTATAAATACATGTACATGTACACCACTACCATCATCACCCAAAATGGTAAACAGGACTACCCGAACCATTGCAAGGTGTACAAGCTATGTTTCTAAGTACTGCATGCACGTGAGGAATTCCACAAAATCAATAATTGAGTAAATACTGTTACAAAAATGGTGTAAGCACACCAGTTTTAACACTTGGTTGCATACAGTTGTATTTATACTTCTGACTTCAACTGTATGTCATTTGCAACAAACCCCACAAGTTTGTTTGAGTGAAAAATGGATCAGTGGGCTACCGTTAGTCTTTCAAATATGTTTTCTTTGTTTTTCAACTGTGGGTTCCCTTTATGACTAACTATGAACAGGGCTCTCACCTGTCAAGAAAATGTTGATGGGGAGAAAAGGCAAAATTCTTGCTTAAATAAAAGCAAATTTGAGTTTGCCCCTTTGTCTGCAGCAGTTTGATTATTTGATTTGTGTGTAAAACAAGCTGGTTGTTAATTTCATATAACCTTTAAGATGGACAGCAAGAACCAAATTAATTCATTCAAAAATTCCACAGGCAAGAAAATGGGCATGGTAAAACGTGGTACGCAAGAAACAGCTTGGTCAGATGAACAGCTACATGTACAGGCTAGTCCAGGATCAAAGGTTAAAACGAAGTGACCAGTTGACAACTGGCGCAAAGAGAATAACGACACGACACTTGGCGCAGCATTGCCTGCCGCCGCTAGTGGCTGCCACATTCGACGGCCGTGCCACAGATGGCCAGAAAAAAAAGGCTTATTAAAGCCGCGGCAACGACCGACATTGTTGTTATTGACAGAACACTTCATCCTGGATGCACAGTGTTTTTGACAAGATTGATTTTTTCGGTTTGCATCCCCAAGGTTGGGTCACTTGCTTAAACCCGCATCTTTGTTGTGTTGTCATGCCAACGTTCAATACAATTACTGCCAGTATTGAGTTTTTATCATTAATAAGAGCTATGTGAATAACAAAGAACACTACTACATGTAAATGATGAATTTGTATATATTCACAATTTGCATACATGTAACGGTACGGTGTGGTGCCTTCATGTACATTGTAATTACATGTACCATACCAGTAGGAAAAAAATAAGAGACATGTACCGGTACCGTACACGTATTTGACAAATCTACATGTAATTTTTAGTCTTTTACTTTAAAATTACAGAAGAGAACACATTTAAATTCTGCGTATACAAGGTGTATGTTTTCAAACTACTCATACTATGCTTGCTTCCAACTAGTTTGAATTTTTTATTTTATATTTTTAGAATGTATACAATGTATAAAATTGTTAGGGTCTCATCACATTTACAAGTTGCATTTTACTCATAATACTGTATTTTAAAAACTAGAGTTCTCGGTTCGAATCCCGATAAGGCCCTTACAATTTTTTTCTCTCAACCCAAGTTTGGTTGTTTCATTTCACTGGTGATGATGGACCATAGCAGATATTGCGTTTGTATTTTTTAAAAAACAAAGAAGACAGTCATTTTCAAGCACATGGAAATACATGTACTGTAGCACAATACTACCGGGGTACATGTAGTCTTTTTTTCTTGTTACATCAGGAGAACAAAGGTGTTAGCTATACTCCTGGTTCAAGCGGTCCAATTACTGGCCTCATTATAATCAAGCAAATAAGCCCAATGCCCGGCCACCACATGCTAAGCATGAACAATGCTCATTTAGTCTGCCGTTTGCGATTAGCGCCCTGCACTTAGTGGATGCCTGCGCTTGGCCACTTCAACAAGCTATGCGGGTAGCATGTACTATAGGCACTCACATTTGGTATGCATGCAAGTACTGGGCTATCCATCAGAATAATGTCAGGGCGCACACACTTCACGAATTGTCTACTTATTAACCATGTCACCAGTAACTTTTATTTGGTTTCTTTTCACTTATTTACGAATTCCAATGTTCAGATCATCTGTTATTTTAGGGATGGTCCCAGAATTTTACACAAAAACCTAAATTATATCTTACGGAGACATATAGAAGTATTTTTGAGAAATATTTTTGAGACATGTATTTATTCATAAGAAGTATTTTGTTCCTAAAACAAATTTGTTTTTACTGATGATCTGGGCCCAATTTCATAGTTGTCTAAGCACAACAATCTGCTTAAGCACAAAAAACTCTTGCTTAGTAAAATTCCAGTGAAATTCTCATGTGATAGAAATAGTGTATTACCAGTGTTAGAGGACTGTTTCATTTCCATGACAATCGCATGACATTTTTAGTGGGAACCTCATTTTATCAAGCAAGGTTTTTCATGCTTACGCAATTTTTAATGCTTTATGAAATTGGCCCCTGTTTGGCTGACAAAAATCCTGAATTTCAAATCAGATTAAATTGCGAAAATACTGTTATAAGTATCATTACTGGCTTTGAAATAGATGAAAATCAGCATATTTGATGGTTCTTGCATCAATTTTTCATCAACCAATTTTCCTGATTCCTTTTACTGACAATAATATGCAATATTATCCTTCATGTAAAGTTCATGAGTTGACCTAAACAAAAAACCCATAGTAAATGGGTCCCAAACGCGAGATTACTGGTTTCATATGACCATAATATTTGTTTGTTATGGCCCTGTGGAGATTTCCTCAAGTTTCCATTGCAATCTACATGTTCACTGCCTCATCCTGTCTCTTGTAAAGTAGTAAAATATCTTGGAAAATTTCAAGGATTCATTTGCTTTTCTCCCAAGAAATTACCACCCCTGTTCTGTAATATGGATAGGCAAGAAAATGACAACTATTTTTTTCTGACCGACAATTTCATGTGTAATTTCTAGGCTGGTATTCTTAAACGTATGTCTGGCATTTTCCAGCTCAACGGTAAACCCGGCATCTGCTAAGCAGTAAACTTACCATCTGCTACATGTGCATGTATAAGCAGCAAAGCTTCTAAGCAGCCAGGGTGAATCCAGGATTTTGAAAAGGGGGAGGGGGGCGTGAAATTTTAAAGCATGAAATTCTGATGACAATGAAATAGCGAGCGCGTAGCGCGAAGCCCTAACGGCTTCTAGATGGATTCTAGATGCTCTGTGGTGCGATCTGGGGCAATATTTAACCACTTTAAGCAGAAAAAGTGTGCACAAAAGTGGATTTATTTGAATTTGTTTTTGAAGAGGGGGGCCGTGCGCCCCCCACACAACCCCCTGGATCCGCCCCTGGCAGCAAAGCTTCTAAGCAGCAAAGCTTCTAAGCAGCGAAACTGCTACCTGCTTAGAGCATCAAACCTACCATCTGCTAAGCAGCAAACCTACCATCTGCTAAGCAGCAAACCTACTATCTGCTAAGCAGCAAACCTACCATCTGCTAAGCAGCAAACCTACCATCTGCTATTCTGTAACAACTGCTATTCCTTAAATCAACGTCCACTAATCAAAAATTTTCATTTTGAGCAGAAGTAATTTCCTATGCAAGTAAACGAAATGGCATCTTACCTAGTTGGTCCCACAGCTGTCTGTGCTTATCTGTCATTGGCGTTCCCTGTTGTTTCCAGAGCTGTAACCGAGGATCTAGCATAAACTGCTCTGTAATTAATGTTAGCATTCTAGCACCGTTGGAGTCCCGTACTCGCAGCATTTCCCGTACCTAAGTGGAGAAAATTACAGTGGATATTGTAACAGAAATATTGTATTTGTTTTCACAGTGGAAGTATTAGATCTTGTCTTCACGAGTGTACAAACTGCGTACTGAAGAAAGAAGTTCACGATGTGATTCTATTGGAACTCATTCCATTTTCAAAACCAAAGTTAGCATTAAAATTTGAAAAATATTACCCCTGGACATGAAAATGTTAAAGATGTTATGCCGTGGAGAGAGGAATTTACCAAAATTACACATTAAACCATTCAATACATCTAATTATGCCAGGAAAATTGTTCAGAAAAAAATTAGACTGTGCGAATGTTTTTTTACAACAGCAGTTTTTGGCCCACTTTTCAGCCCAAACTCGAAACAAAATCTGAACAACAGCCGTCGGGCCTAAAAGTTTGACATTGGAAAATCAACGGATTCGTGACGTCATTTTACGGACGCGCCCGGCCGACGGCTGTTTCTTGTTATTCCACAACGTGGCGTTTTGGAACAACATGTTGACAATTAACTCCAGTGTTGACGTTTTTTCCGATGGAGATAGCGATGTTTGTTGTTGCTCATCGCATTTATTTCATGACGACAGCGATGAAGAATCATCCAGTGAATTTCCTACGGTTGAACCGTATCAGTTTGAGCCAGAAATAACCATGTTAACCAAGGAAGAAATCCGAGAACAACGCGAGTCCGGTGTTCGAATCGACGACCGAAATCGACAACAGGAAACTGGAACAGTACTGCCTCGGCTTTCTCTTTCTTTCTCAACTTTTTCTCAACCCTTTTTCGTCAATAATTATTTAGTCCGTTTTCATGGTAAATGTACCATGTTTGAGCCGATTGCCTAAATTTTTAGACCATGTAAATGTGGAATTTATATTCATCGTAAAACTTACCATGAACGTACGTTGTTGAGACGAAAACCAAACCCTAAAATATCCGTTTGATGGAAAAACTTAGACCTGTTCTTTCCTCTTCATTTGATACTTGTGTATGTTAAATTTAATCCCAACACTAGAACATTTATCCAGCAGTGTTTTGGGGGCGTCTTGTGATGTGACTGTGTCATGCAATGTAACAAGTTTACGAGAATGTTCAGCGCGCACTCGCTGAAACCATACCGGCTGGCGGGCCGTTCGTTCGGCGTGTACTTCACAAAGCACTTGATCACGCACGCACGCGGGCGAGCATACCGACCATAGCGGTGGGATTAAGACCAAACACAGGTTTCTTCTTACACAATGTGTGCGACACCAGACTATTGTATTGGCGCGGAGTGATATCGTGCGCGAGCCTTTCTTGGCTAAAAACGTCTCCGTAAAATGACATCACGAATTTGGCCAAATCTGTTTGCTGCCCGCAGCGGCGGGATTTCGACAGTTTCCAGAAAAAAGGAAAATCATGGGTTGGAATTAAGCCTACATTTTCACTTTTTTTATTAATATAAAATGTAAAACTAGATAAGAAATCGATAATTAATATATCAAAGAATAGAAACATGCAAAAATAATTATAATTCCTCTCTCCACGGCATAACACCTTTAAACTAGCGAGACCGGTTACTTGATTGAAATACATGACCAGGGGCCAATTTCATGGCGCTGCTTAAGCGCTAGCTGAAAACGTGTGCTTACTGTAGCATAAAAGTTGTGCTAACTTTAAGGCTATTTCATGGCCGCGGCGTGCTTAAGCATGCGCGTGCTTGGAAACGGGCATTGTTGCGTCACGAGTGTTTAGCAAATTTGCCTCTGAAGCTAGCAAACGTTTGCCAGTGCTTAAGATTACGGTCTCCATGAAATAGCCTCCGTTAGCACAATTTAGGCAATTTGTACTAACTGGCGAGAATGCATGACCAGGTCTCAGTGGTTGGTCGACAATTTGTTCCAACTCACGAGACCTGTTACTTGATTTAAATACATGACCGACGCCAAAAATGGAAAATAAAAAATATATATCCGTTTGCATGTACATTACTACATTTGCAGGTTTTGTGCCAAATTGTTACTGAATTCATTTTGCCTGTGAATATGCAAACAATAATGTCTGAATGCGCATTGATCTCCCAAATGACGTCACTTCCTATGGATTGCCACGTTTATCAAGATCTTGAGCATAAAATTTGTTTGTGACGCGCATCGGCTGCGCCATATTTCAAACAAATCTTGGAACGTTTGCCAGGATGTGCGTATGCGTGCTTGATGGCGTTTATGCAGTTGAATAAGCAGTTGTATTTTTCCTACAAAGATGGCGCCTATGTGAGTGGTCAATTGAATGAATCCAAACCTTGGCAAAGAGTGAGTTGAGTTGCTTCTCTGAGTCATAGTAGCCCCCTTGCTGGAGGTACATCTTGACTTGTTCCTGGACTTGTTCCGTGTCCAAATGCCAGCAACTGTCGTCATCGATGCTGGCGCCAGCTGTAGGGTCAGGTGCACCTGTGGGTTTGAATAGGGTTGAGAAAGATGTGATGACTAGGAGAAGTCTAATAATATAGAAAGCCAAATTGTGACATGACTGGTCAATGCTGCAAATGCATTCAGTAATTTTTGTCTAGAACCATCCACTGATCTCGGTGCAATGGATGGGTTGTACAATAGCAGATGCCTATAAGAAGTGAAGCAAAGTGTCAGACATTTTACTCCAGGCAAGACAATGCTTTGCCTAGACTGCTGTAACACCAGTGAACATCACCCAAACAACTAAGTTTTGAATTATAAGGTACAGTGTAGCTCAAAACAAACAAACAAACATGTTTGTTAGGCCAATAAAAAAAAAAATTTAATACCCACCCTAACCTAGAAAATCATCCAGAACATACATCTTTTTTTGAGAAAAATCAATAAAAATAAAAAAATGTACTGTGCCTACCGAAAATCTAATTTTTGTGTACATTCGCCTTTTAAAGCTTGAATAGGCAGCTGACTCTTGTGTTTGTATGGTATCCACAATCACCCGTTTTTATTTCAATAGTGATTACATGTAGGCATCATACTAAATATTGCATTCGCTGATTTTATCCTACACTCTTTTTGATAACCAGTGAATGTACAAGGATACAGTACTGGAATGTGGATTGTTAACTGTTAACAAAGTGTACGGGGTTAAAAAAAAAAATATCCACCATCCCACCTATTGTTTTCGCCTGCCAAAATTTAGAGAATAACAATGTTTCCTGCTTACCCACTAAAATTAATTTTTTTTGATATAATAGGAAACACAGCAATTTTTTTTGTCTTGTAGTAAATTTTAAGCTATAATATTTGGACAGAATTGTAAAAGTATAAAATGTATTAATCCACGAAGCTTCCGAGTTATAGCTAGTGGCAGGCATTATTAAGGGGACAGTGCAGTTTCCGACGAGTCCTTGGGCATGTCTCGAGCCCCTCAAACACTGCAGGGAATGGTAATTCCGGCCGTGCAGCATGCATAGTCTAAGACTAAGAGCAGTCCTCTTGAACAACACCACAGCCAGCCAGTGTATCGCGCCATTGCGCCGCGTACAGGTGAGGCGCTCCTGCTGGCATACATTTGTCATCAGAGGGAGAAGATATTGGATTTCAGACAGCATGAATAAGTCACTAAACTTCCTGCCGATTCACTCTCCGACACGTTCCTCCATTATGCATGGCGCTGAGGAGGCTTCGCAGCTGCCCCGTGCTTCACGCTTCGAGACGACTTAGCGCCAACGACGAATAAGATAAAATTTGAAGCGAGAACAGCGATGCACTCAACTGGATGGTGTAAATTTACAACAAACCCAGTCATTTTAGACTCTCGATTTCATTTAAATCCTTTCTTCCTTATTTTTTCCCCCTTTTCCCCCCTCCTTCTAACATCCTTTTATACATTAATTCTAGCATGAATGCAGATTCCGGAAATCTTACATATGTTAGAGCCGACAAGACTTTAAAGTAGCATTTTAGAGGAACGCAATTTCAAACGGTGTATTCATAAATTGGGCAGAAGCCGCATGCAATTTTCAAAGCTGAAGCATCGTGCATCAAATCAACTGTAATGCACCGCCACTGTTTATCTCTGAGGAGTGATAATCTGCGATGGATATGGCAAGTCATAGAACTGGTATTATGCATGAAAATCACAAGACCACTTGAAAATTCCGATAGTAATGCAAATTTAGTGAGCCACCGAGGAAAGACATTGTTACTTTGTGAAATAATGTACACGCTGGTTTGACAATGCACTCTATGGAATACAATGTGCATGCATACAATTATGTTATGTGTGTGAAGTTTAATCTACAGGCCACCTAAAATGGCGACCAGAATATTACAACCAATCTTAGGGTGTGAATGCAAGTGCATATACGTAATCTTGCTGCATTGGTGAGGCAGGTGGGATTGGTTTTCTTTCAAAATTCTCCCAGTGAGCCACCTAGTCTAATCACAACAGTAGGATGTGACTGGAGCCTCTGGGCAAGTGAAAAGTTCAACCCCATGGAGCAGACCAGGGGGAGACATGCAGTACACTCTATCCCAGTGACCTACAGCTGGTAAGAGAATTACGGCAAGGCACAGTAGGGTGTTTTAAAGCCTGTACATGTATACAGGATTTGCAATGTACCACGATTTTAATCAATTATTTGACCGGAAAAGCCTCATTATCCAAATAGAAGATAGAAGTGATTCCGCCTCTCCAATGCAATGATTCCATCAGATGTATGATATAAAGAAACAATAATTGAAGATGATGACTTATATAAATGTGTGTGTGCATACATTTATACAAGGGCGCCCTCGTGTGAACAAAACTGGGCCCCCGACTGTTCTGGTATTATGGCTTTGTTTTTCGTGCAATATAAGCAAAGGAACCAGCCTAAATTAAATGATGGCTTCACACAATTTCTCGTAAGCAAGGACACAGTTTTTCATTGTTTTCTTGAAATGTAGATGAGGTACTGAGCTGACTTGGCCTTGGTCAAACGTACCGAGACGATGGGTACTTTTCCTATTTTTAATCTAGTGCGGACAGCCTAGGACGTTTTCCTCTCAGTAACTTTTCCAGAGTCCAGCAGTTACTTTTACTAGCCAACTGCTGCCCAGGAACCTTTCCAATGCGGACACATCAAGTCGGTAATTTCTCTGGAAGCGTATGTCCGGGCCGGGAAGGTCAGACTGCGCAGTGCATGCTCTCCCACGGTCTCGGTAAAATTTTCTCATGTCGAAAAAGTCCAAATGCGGACAGCAGTAAAATTTAGCCATTTTTCATTTTACCATCGTCTCGGTAAAACCTCCCGAAAAACAAGTCGAATGCGGACACATCTTCATACACATTTTTATGTAAATTCTAATCTTGAACACTGCTAATATGCAGGCCATGAAAATACAGAAAACAGTGCTGTTTAAAAAAAAAAGAAATTTGAATGTTTCATTGAACTGTAGGGGTATGGAAGTACCTTTAAGTTTAAACCTTTAAGTTGTAGCGAGTGCAGATCCTGCGCATGCGCGTTCGCTCTCTCTCTCTCTCTCGCCGGTCGTTCGACACGCCAAGTTTGACAAAGTTTTTAGGCCAAAAGAAACCTATTAATTCATCGTTTTCACCAAATCCTGGGTAAAAGACATGAAAGTGGTGTAACCGCGCATTATTTAAGATGCGACTGTTGTGACAATGAGGCATAGACGAGCAACTGACGTGAGTAAATCTTTCGATGAATTTTGGATGTCTTCCGATAGTTTGAAAGTAACAAACGTGCCATATACGTTGTAGTGTATTGCATTGTTGTCCTTATATGTGCGTTGTTGCCCATTGCGTGTAGGTTGCAGCGAGTGAGTTAGCTTGAGCGGCGGCGTATGTGACGGGACACTGCACTGCGTGTTGGACCGACTTGGTCTGGGTGAGTTTTATTGTACCGTACATGTATGATGTAGTTTGACACATTCTCCATATAGTTAAATAATTACACAGAGACCTAAAGTTTTCATGATTATTGAAGATACTTTCATTTTATTTCTGTGTCTTCTAGGGTTTTTCTTTCGCTTTGTTATTTTACTGGGAATGAACATTTTGCAAGTTGATGAGCAAGCTGATGTTTACAAGTGTAAAGCTGACTGACAAGCTGGAGATGAATAAAGAGTCCACATCTGTTTATTTATGGTATTTTGCATCAGTTAATTAATTTGTGTAGAGATTCTGAGGGTACACACCCTCAACCCCCAAGGAGGAGTTCACACCCCCTTACTGGCAGGGGCTCCCCAGCCCCTATCCCATGACAAAGTGGCGTCGTAGGCAGGATCCCTACACAAGAAAGTATACTTTAATTGTTATTGCTACCAGCTTGAGATTTTTGAGTAAAGCTAAACCCCAGTCCTTGTCTGAATCATTTTGAAGTTGGGTTTACTAAACATTGTGCTGTATAGCCCGCCTGTGTACGACCATGTACATGTACATGTAAAAGTGACATGATTACATATGTAGGCAGTGCTTCACCTGTGTTATTTTTGTGGTTCTGCACATTACTTCGAGCGCGGTTTGCTTAATGTTTTAACACTGGCATTGGTCAATCGGGGAATGGCCATTGGTATTGTGGATATTTTGCCAGCATGAATGGTGTAAGTGCAACACACATTATTACACATACACATACATGTGCATGTTTCATGCATAGATTTTGTTGGAAAACAAAAGTAGCACCGAAAAGCACTGGCTTGCATGCAGTAGTTTCCAGAATTGTGCTTTAAGGGTTTTGAACACAATCTATCTGGCTATTGTTTTTTCCATTTTGCTGTGGTTTGTGTACATGTACATGTACATATAGTAATGTACAAATAGTAATGTATGATAATTGTTGAAAAAAAAAAAAAAATGGCCACGGCAGAGGGCATAGCGGATGTCATTGCAAAGTCAAATGAGGCTTTGGCAGAAACGCTTGCCAAAGCATTTCAAGGGTTAAAGTTTGCCAGGGCACCAAAGTTGAGATTATCCAAGTTTACTGGACCGCCTTTAAAAGTGGGGGATTTGACCTTGGCGGAGTGGATAGAAGAGTTTGACTCTTACTGTCGACAACTAGACCTGACCCAGAATGAGCAAATCGAGGTGGCTTTAGACCACTTAGGGGGTGTGGCAAAAGAGGAGATATTTTGTAGTCCCCCCGAAGAAAGGGACACAGTGGAAAAAGTGCTTACACTCCTTGTTAAAATGTTTGACCCGTCAGAAAGTGTCGCCTCATTAACAGGTACGTTGTATGCCCGGTGTCAACAAGAAGGAGAAACTTTAGCAGAGTTTAGTCGCGCGTTAATGACGCTGCATGACCGAATGGAGCGGAGCGCGCAAGGGCCAGAACTAGCCGCACTTCAACTTATGCGCGACAAAGTGCTAAAAAGCCGTTTTGTGCAGGGAGCACGTAGTGAGGCAGTACGCAGGGAACTGCACCGTGTTGAAATTGAGAAACCTGGGTTGACGTTTTTTAAGTTTAGGGAGTACGCCCTTGAACTGTTACCGGAATGTGAAGAGAGATCACTTAAAAGAAATAAGGTCAGGGAAGCCATGGCCTGTGGTGAATCTGATGATGTTCACGTTCGAGTTGCTACTAAAAAGTCTGACGATGTATTATCCCAGGTAGTGGCTTCAAACCTGTTGGTTGCGGAAAAGCTGGACTTGCTTTCACAACAGCAAGCCGCTACGTCCAATCAGCTGGCCGAATTGACTAGTGTTCTCGGTTCAAAACTCGATGCGGCAATTGCTGCCAGGGGTGACAGGCCAACTGTTACCTGTCATTATTGCAAGAAGCCTGGTCATATTTTCAGAAATTGCTGGAAAAGAAATGAGGGCCGGGAAGAGACACAAATAAAGCCAAAAAGTTCGGAAAACGCCAGACCTTCACCATAGGGGGCGATGTGGTGAGGGGCATTGACCAGCCCAAACTGTGTTCCATTGAGTTGACTAATTGTAAGCATTTAGATGCTGATAAAGTTGAAGTGTCGGGAATTAAACATTCTTACACTGAAAAACAGCTACGAGAAAAGCTGATTGCCAGTTGTCCAACGGCCGAGATTTTAATTGGGGGTGTGGCCACTAATTGTATTTTGGATAGTGGCGCTGAGACGTCTCTGATAACTTCAACTTTTTATAGGGAGCATTTAGCCAATAAAGTGGGTAGTTTGAGGTCGGTCCGGCAATATATACAGTTAATGGGAGCCAATGATTTGGAGATTCCAATTAGGGGTTACCTGGAGACGCCTATTACTATTTTTGGGTTGACCATTAATGCATGCTTCTTGATTCGAGATGACAGTCCCGATGCACCCAGTGAACACCGCAAGATGTACCCTGTGCTCCTAGGATGCAACATTTTGCGCACTCTTGCAAAGATGCGTGTCACCCCGTGTGGACCATCCAAAGATGAGTGGATGGTAGCTATGCAGTGGTTTGCTTGTCTGAATGAAGTGCAGGATGGTGGAGTTTGTAGGTCGATGTCACCAACGCAAGGGTTTGTTGGTAATGTTTGCGTAGTTCGTGATGAAACTATCGCACCGTTTTCGGCCCGTGTTTTATCCTGCTGTTTGAGTGAACCATCGCAGCTGTGTTTACCTGATACCTGTGTTCTTATACAGGCCATTACTTCTGGGGTGCAGGCAGATGATGTGGGGAACGTGCGCTGTGCATCAGTGACGGATAATGTCCATGTCATTGAGGGCGTGCAACTTGTAGAAGACTTGTCTGTGCGGGTCTTGGTTTGCAATGGGAGTGAGACTCCAGTGACTCTTCTAGAGCATTCGAGAATAGCAACTGCTATTGACGCCACGATCAATGATGAGGTCCACCTCTGTGAGCATGAGGATGGCATTAAGGTCACTGTTGAACAGGTGGTGGATGAAATGAATTTGGGATCCGGTGGTGCTGATGATAACGTTGGTATTTCTGGCGATCCTAGCAACAAATGCCCACCCAGTGACACCCGAGAAACCGTCATTCTTCTAGATGGTACTCCATACTTGCTTCCCCCAGGAATCAGCCTTAAGGAATTTGATCGTGAAGAGGCTACCCCAATTGCGGAGCTAATTAGAAAATATGAGGCAGCCTTTGCCATGGGACCATTTGATTTAGGGATGTGTACACTCATTCCCCATGAGATTAAATTGATAAGTGACCAGCCTATCAGAGAGCCATACCGACGTATACCTCCGCACTACATGAAAGAAGTACAGCAGCTGTTGCAAGACCTGCTGGAAAAAGGGGTCATTCAAAAGTCCGCAAGCCCGTATGCAAGTCCGACAGTTCTTGTTCGCAAGAAGGACGGGTCCATCCGACTTTGCATAGATTACCGCAAACTGAACTCCATCACACTAAAAGATGCATTTCCTCTCCCACGCATTGAGGAGACTTTGGAAGCCTTGGGCGGTTCTCGGTACTTTTCTTCATTAGATATGGCCCACGGGTATTTCCAGCTGGTCATGCACCCTGACTCGATAGACCAGACTGCATTTCGAGTTCCGTGGGGCCTATTTTCATTTACTCGCATGCCTCAGGGGCTTTGCAACAGCCCCAGTACCTTCCAGCGGACGGTTGAGCTCATTTTTGGGGACCTTAACTTGTCCAAGTTAATCTTGTACCTTGACGACATCCTGGTGTACTCAAACACCTTCGAGGAGCATCTGGAGAGGTTGGGTGTCGTGTTTGAGAGACTCATCAAGTACGGACTCAAACTGAAGGGGAGTAAATGTCGTTTTTTTCAGTCCGAAGTTAAACATCTTGGACATGTTGTTGGTAGTTTTGGAGTTGCGGTCGACCCTGACAAAGTTGAGCGTGTGGCGAGCTGGCCAACTCCACGGAATGCTGACGAATTGCGCTCGTTCTTAGGGCTCGCCTCATACTACAGGCGCTTTATCTGCGGATTCTCAAGTTTGGCGGCTCCTTTGCATGCATTGGTAGCCAAGACGGGGACAAAAACAGGGAAGGCCTCGAAGTTCTATTGGTCTCCTGAAGCGGAAGATGCCTTTATGAAACTCAAAAGGGCACTGTGTACGGCTCCCGTGTTGGCCTACCCTAACTTCGACAGGGATTTTGTGGTGGAGGTTGACGCCTCGTTTAAGGGGCTTGGCGCCTGCTTACTCCAGCTTGGTGATGATGGGGCTCTTCACCCCATAGCATATGCCAGTCGTGGACTACGGGGGGCAGAGAAGAATTACGCAGACCTCTCGAGTTTTAAGCTAGAACTCCTAGCCCTGAAGTGGTCGGTTTCAGAGAAGTTTCGGGACTATTTGTTAGGCTCACGATTTGTTGTCTATACTGATAACAACCCCTTGGCCCACTTGCGCACTGCCAAATTAGGTGCGACAGAGCAACGCTGGGTTGCACAGCTGGCACCCTTCAACATGGAGGTGAGGTTCCGCTCTGGTAGAACAAACAGATGCGCCGACGCCCTTAGTCGTCGCCCAGCAGATGTTGAAATGGTGAGACAAGTGACTAACTGTTCTACCATTCCCAACGATATTCGATCTGCAGCCCGGAAGGACTGCCCTGAGTCTTCTGATGAACCTAAGGTAGAGGTTCCTACCTTCTCATCTGTTCTTCCCTCGTTCACTTCTGACCAGTTAGCTGCGATGCAGAAGGAAGATGAACAGCTTGGTGAGGTTTGGAGACGCTGGACAGGGGAATGGAGTTCCGGTCACTTTGATCAGGATAGAGGTGGTACAGAACCCCAGGGGTTGAAGGGATGGCTTAAAGAGCGACATCATATCGTGGAGAGGAATGGCGTTTTATATCGCAGGGTGAGGGATCCTATATTGGGTGTTGTTCATCAGTTGCTTACGCCTAAAAAACTCCAGAAGAGCATGGTGGAGTCTGTTCATGATCACTGGGGCCACCCAGGTGTTAACCGTACGTTGTCTCTTCTCAGAACGAGGTGTTTCTGGCCGGGGATCGCAGGATACGTGAAAGAACATGTACGCACTTGTTTTAGGTGCGTGGCCTCCAAGGCACCAACCCCAGCTATTCGCACACCCATGCGACATGTACTGGCCTTCCAGCCAATGGAGCTTTTGGCAATCGACTTTCTAAAGTTGGATCGGGGACAAGGTGGTTTTGAGGACGTCTTAATCATGACAGACGCGTTCACCAAGTATTCATTAGCGGTCCCATGTAGAGATCAAACGGCGCCAGTGGTTGCTAAAGCCTTGCAAGATCATTGGATCTCCCACTATGGTATACCTCTTCGTCTGCACTCGGATCAGGGACGTAATTTTGAAGGGAAATTGATTGGGGAACTTTGTAAGTTGTATGGGATTACAAAAACAAGAACAAGCCCATATCATCCTCAAGGTAACGGGCAGGCAGAGAGATTCAACAAGTCTCTCTGTTCCCTAATTAAGTCCCTGGAGATTGCAGAACGTAGGAGATGGCCAGAGCGGCTTCCCCACCTGGTGTACATGTACAATTCCACGCCACATAGCGTGACGGGTGTTGCCCCTTGGACGTTGTTATTTGGCCGGCAACCACTGACTCCCGTAGATCATCTGCTGGGAAACACGCAACAGGATTTTGAAGAAGAGTATGTCCAAGTACAGGCTGAGTTTCTGAAACGTGCGTATGACCTTGTCCGTGACCGTCTTGTCAAGGCGGCAGATTCAAACAAAAGGTACGTGGATGCCAAGTGTAAACCTGCTCTACCTTTGGTGGTTGGAAGCAGGGTCCTCGTCAAGAACTCTGCATTCAAGGGCAGACATAAACTTGTTGATCACTTTGGACATGAACGGTATGTTGTCGTTCAATGTAATGACGAAGAGGACGTGTTTGCGGTCCGACCTGTCCTTGGAGGAAAGGAAAGATGGCTTAATAGGAGGTTGTTAATCCTTGACCCAAGAGGAGAAGTTGAAGAGCTGGATGAGACTGAGCCTTTGCGATGCTTACCTGATGTTGCTGGTTCTGACACCTCTGATTCGGAGCCTCTCAATGAAGCCTCATCCTCTGACGATGAGGTATGGGTGTGCGTTCCTAAGAGAACGTCCGAGGACGCCCCTAGTGTGGTGCAGGGTCTTCCCCCTGAAAAAGCAGCCACAGACATTGTGCCTCGACGGTCTGAGAGGCTAAAGTTGAAACATCAGAAGGGTAACTGGCCAAGCCCTATTACCTAAATAGTGTCTCATGTAGGAAATGGAAGTAGTCCGAGGCATGTGGACTGCATGGTTGATGCAACTTTGACCAAGTTTATTTAGCAGATGCTAATACAAGCGTTTTAATACCTAAGTTTGGTTTATTTGACAGGAATATTGGGATCTTGGAGCTACATGTACAGTTGGAGGCGGCCGCTTAAGCGGACATGGTGTAAACCCCTTCGACCAAGCTAGAGCTTCGGGAGCCTGTAATATTCTAACAAATAAGACTTTGAAAGTTTGTTCCGTAATAAAGTTGGAAATGCTTCTGCCTTAGTAGTCATGACAGATAGATTGAACGTGTATATTTTTGGGCATTCGTTCCCTGCGCGACTTTTAAGATATGCGCGTCAGAGTCACCAAACAGTGAGTAAATTGCTTAATTTTCAGTTGAGTCACAATGTTTTTATTGATGGACACCCAGGTCTGACTTATGAGCGGATTTCTAGGAGTGGGGATTATTACATTAAAGAGATGAGACGTCACCCTGTAGATTTGTTATGCATTGACTTAGGTTCTAACGACCTGTGCACGAGAGGAGGAACCCCTGGTGCTGTTGTGCAGGAAACTCTCCGGTTTCTTGAGATGCTTGAAAGTCAAGGGGTGCGTCCGGCTCATATTATAATCCTGTCCGTTATCCAGCGATCTCGAATTGCTCGTCCTGGGCAGGTCTCCGTCACTACATTTAACCACAGAGTTAAGAGATACAATGCTCTGTTGAGTAGGGTACTTCTGGAATACGATAAGACAGTTCGAATGTACCGTCAAAGGAAGGTTAACTATCCGAAGTACATCTCAACAGATGGTTGTCATCTCACTGAAGATGGCCTTCTGAAGTATTGCAAGGGCATCCGTGAAGCCATTCTTTCTTGTAAAAACTAGGTTTTAGAGTACACACCTAATTTCGTAAAAGTGGATCCTAGGGAAACCCAAGTGTTTGCTCTTCACTGAAGAGTCGGGGGTGTTCTCCCACACTTGTTTAATTTGTTTTTCTTTAAGTGTCCTGGAACGGAAAGGGACAATCAGTGTTGAACAGATAAAAGCAGCTATCTGTTGATAAACAAATGGAAGTTTTCCATTGTTAATTTAAACTTTAGTAACGATTGTTCTAAAAAGTTTTAATTGTCATCATGTATGTTGAGAACAAGCAGATTAGAGGCTGCATGTCTCTGTGGTTCGGTGTAATCCACTGTAGTTAATGTTATTGCCCAGTTATAAACTGTACCCTTGCATGTAGTTCTCACTACCAGCGTTAGAGTTCTATTGTTGTTCCGGTATTCTTGTCAACCGGTGTTGGCTTATTAATTTAAGAGCCCTGACTGCTACTTGTTTCATTAACTTTATTGTAGCAGATAATGGATGATTCCCATGATGCTTTTTAAGAGGTTTTCGTTGGGTATACTTTGTCATCCATCCTGAAGTTATTGTACAAATCAGAGGAGATTATTTGTATCGTTGTATAACTTTGAAATATGTTGTATGTAAGATTGTCATTAGAACTGAAATGACACTCTGTATGAATCCGTACGCTTGGTATAATGTAATACTGGATTAATTACCATCCGAGGGCGTATGGTACGCAAAACAGGGAATTTGTAGGGGTATGGAAGTACCTTTAAGTTTAAACCTTTAAGTTGTAGCGAGTGCAGATCCTGCGCATGCGCGTTCGCTCTCTCTCTCTCTCTCGCCGGTCGTTCGACACGCCAAGTTTGACAAAGTTTTTAGGCCAAAAGAAACCTATTAATTCATCGTTTTCACCAAATCCTGGGTAAAAGACATGAAAGTGGTGTAACCGCGCATTATTTAAGATGCGACTGTTGTGACAATGAGGCATAGACGAGCAACTGACGTGAGTAAATCTTTCGATGAATTTTGGATGTCTTCCGATAGTTTGAAAGTAACAAACGTGCCATATACGTTGTAGTGTATTGCATTGTTGTCCTTATATGTGCGTTGTTGCCCATTGCGTGTAGGTTGCAGCGAGTGAGTTAGCTTGAGCGGCGGCGTATGTGACGGGACACTGCACTGCGTGTTGGACCGACTTGGTCTGGGTGAGTTTTATTGTACCGTACATGTATGATGTAGTTTGACACATTCTCCATATAGTTAAATAATTACACAGAGACCTAAAGTTTTCATGATTATTGAAGATACTTTCATTTTATTTCTGTGTCTTCTAGGGTTTTTCTTTCGCTTTGTTATTTTACTGGGAATGAACATTTTGCAAGTTGATGAGCAAGCTGATGTTTACAAGTGTAAAGCTGACTGACAAGCTGGAGATGAATAAAGAGTCCACATCTGTTTATTTATGGTATTTTGCATCAGTTAATTAATTTGTGTAGAGATTCTGAGGGTACACACCCTCAACCCCCAAGGAGGAGTTCACACCCCCTTACTGGCAGGGGCTCCCCAGCCCCTATCCCATGACAGAACTTAACATACAGGCCTCTGTGTACTGGTTGTGCATGAAATGTTTCAAGTATACAACAATGATTCGCTGCACTAAAGGCCGAGTAACAATTGGTAATACAATCTCTGTGTTCTTGGAAACTTTTGTTCTGTACTAAAGTTTGATACCACAACTGGTAAAATTTCCTGCCCACAACTGTAAATTTTCAAAGGTCAAACTTTTTCCACAGAGTACATACTACATACCATAGCATGATAAAACTGCTCAATTGTGCATTGAAAATGTATCATAGCAATAAACTGCTCCCGGGGATTTATTATTTTTTTTAGAACGAAAGAGATCCTTTGTGAGAACTTCAATTGGTATGGGATCGGCACAGAGTCAGTGTGAAGTCATTTCTAAATCCTGAAAGTGAAACTATACCATAATATGCCAAAACAACCTTAGCCGAACCCAAACAAAAAACATGTTTCGTTCCTGATAAAATAGTTTAAGTTTCCAGTTTTAACCCCCTCGGCCATATACCGGTACTCAATACAGGACTTTTGAACCTGGTCATGGCTTTTCTTGAACCCCAACCCGCTTTGAAGATTCTGTAGCTGGATCTATTTTCTGTTTTCTCCTGGAGGTAATATCGGGATCCCCATTGAGCCTTCTTGTATGGCGTTTCCAAGAACGCAAAGAATGGGTATAGAAACTGGACTCCACTCAAACTGAAACTAAGTCTGACAACAGAAACCACAGGCATTTTATGCCACATTAGTGGGACCAAACAAAGTCTGGTGCTGTTGCATTCTTGTACATTGTATTTTTAAAAGCCTAGGGTACAACTTTTTTATACTTTGGCATTTGTTTCATGCTTTATCAGTCAGAAGGTTTTGGCAAGTGCCTCTGGGTGAATTCACAGACTGCATACATGTACCAGTTTGACAGTACATGTATGTACTCCCAAATTTGGAAGAAAATACATGTAGGGAGGAAAACGTGTATTTTACACAATTTAAGAGATACACAGACATTAACTGACAAGCATGAAATGTGCGTGCACACAATTTTTTTTTACCATTCACTTAACAAATAGTGTGACAACATGCCTTTCTAAAAACCCTGTGTACAAATTTCCAATATACGCTCGTAACCGGGACGGACACTTGTGTTACATTTTAGGCCGTCCCGGTTACGAGCGTATATTGGAAATTTGTACACGGGGTTTTTAGAACTTAGGCATGTTGTCACACTATTTGTAACCCTTTTAGGGCCTACATGTAAGTTATCTCTTCAGAACAACTGAAACTTATTTATTTTATTGTGAGACCAGACAAAGGTATTTTCTGTGTTGACAAAATGCCCCCTTTACCTTAGAAAGACTGAAATACATACCTGGTAATTGGTTGATTTTAGACTTGGACTGTAGTATTTCGTCGGCGAGTTGTTGAGCAGTTGGCAAGACATTGGTATGGTGGGCTGTGATCAAATACTGTGCAAACTTCTGCAGTTGTTCCCGATCCATCTGGAGTAGAGTCTCCGAGATGGGTAGTCGCAACTGGACACTGCCGGCTTTGCGGATACGGTAGAGGGAGAGCGCCACCACATGTTGGCACCAGAAGATGTCGCGGTTCCCGCAGGTGCACGTGACGGAGGTGATTTTGCAGCGGTCGAAGCTGATGGAGACCCGATGGACCTGCTCGGGTTCGTTGTAGAGTTGGTTTCCCGGCTCGGTGACCGTGCCGCTGAGGTGAAAACCTGCAGACGAGAGCAGAATAATGAGTTAGAGAGAACACTGTTGCAACATAAAATACCAATTATTCTGATTTTATCAATTTGGTCTTTTGATAAATTTATGCATAGTTTGGATAGCCGTTCTAAAAGACAACGAAATTCTTACTTCAAAAGCACATTCTGTTTCATCCTATAAAACAGTTGTTCTGAAGTTGTTCTTAAGACAAATCCCTTTTCAACTTAAACAAATTTATGTTGATTTTTTTGATAGCCCATTAATAGCCCATTAATAGAGCAGCAGTAAACACAAAGAATGACCAAAATCCTTAACAAGTTTTTTTTTAAGCCCTTCCAAAAATAACATTTTTATGAACTCCTATGAATGTTAAAAGATACTGCAGAACAGAGTTTGAGAAAAATTGTTTAAAACCATCGTGCATTAACTTGTGTTTTGACTGTGATACTACGTGTGGAATGCATTTAATTTTATTAATTAAAGACAATGCAACAATAAATTTGTCTTTTTTGTTCAAGTAATCAAGTCCAGAATCCCCTCTGTAATAGAAATAAATTTAGCAAAGAAACCTGATAACAGCACTTTTTTTCCATCTGGAAAATCTCCTAGAAAATCATACACTTTAACCTGATAAAACTTTTCTGAACCAAGTCGAAAACATGTCTGATTCAACTGGATGACTTAACTGAATAACGATTAATTTAATTAACTTTTACAAAAGCCTCTTTTCCTGCGCACTAATAAAGTTGGGTCAGACTTTAACAAGGTCCATTAACCATGCAGAGAGCAAAAGGTGTTTTGCTACTAGCCTCTGTAATTAAGACTTTCTCAAGGTCTAGTCGAGCACCCTTCAAGATCTTAGCAGGAACTTCCTTAGCCCCTGGGTTTGTGGGATTACTCTTATGACCTGGAAGGGGATAGGTGGAGGGTGGGCTTGGGTAGAGGGACAATCAGCCAGTCTGGGGACAATTTGGCTACAGTTTATCCACTCGCCCCACCTAGGCTGTCAAGGAAATTCCCATGTTTGGTTGTTTCATTTCAATGGTGAGAGAGAAAAAATGGGTTCATGGGGAAAACCTGAGAGAATATACCACTGTGCCTCATACACATGTAGCTCAGGTAGTAGAGCATCTGCCCGTAGAGTGAGAGGTCCCAGGTTCAAATCCCAATGAGGCCCAGTAGCCAAAAACAACAATAACCACAACATAAATAATCCATTTCCTCAAATATGCATTAATTGTTTATGCATAATGCTACACGTAGATTCCTGCACAATGCAAGCTGAAAGTTCATTTGAAAATGCCAAGTAAATAGCATTTGCATGTAAGGAGCTATCCGAGTCCCAATGAGCATTTTTTAAATTACCAGTGGCCCGTGGGTGTTGCAGTATGTATGAATTTTCCCACCATTTTTCCCCCACTAGAATCAGGATGAAAATGGAAAGCAAAATATTCATTGCTTTTGTTTTGCATTAAAATTGAACTGGTTGTTTTCAAATTTTCAGAATTTTTCTGAAAAGACCTTTGTAAATTATACACAAATTTATGTTTAACAAAATAAAGAGTGAAATTCAAGAACTGTTTTTCTAAAAATTGCAAAATATTTGTACAGTACAAAATTAAAATGATTTTCACGTTATATTTATCATTAAATGAATTGAATGTTAAAGTGACAAAATTGTTTTTTAATAGTACGTTAAAATGTTGTTTTTTTTAAATCTACCTTTTTGCATTGTAGATTTTTACCCTTTTTTCTGTGATATTTACTATCTGAATCAGAAAAAAATGTCAATAACCTCCTCATGTCTTTGTAAATTTTTTTCTTCCCACGAATACTAAATATGCCATGCATCCACGTCATGTGACATTATGCACATAAAAATTAAACCCCGTCTAATATAATCCTGACTCCTTTCCGACCTTGACGGTTAAGGGTGATTAAGTTTTGTTTTTGTGGCATATAACTTTATTGCTTATTCACATGCGACTCATGTAAATATTAATGAAAAAGTACAATAATAAATTGTGACTAGGTACAATATAACTTATCCATTCTATAAAATGCTATTATACATATGTACAAACATTTATTACTTGCAACTAAATTGTGGTCACCAAGTCATTACAAATGAGTCTTTCCACGATAAAGGGGGCATTTTGGCAACACAGACCATACATATTCTTCCAGAAACTATCTTTGTCCGGTCTCAAAATAAAAGAAGAAAGTTTCAGTTGTTCTGAAGAGATACATGTAACTTAAGCCCAAAAAGGGTAACAAATAGTGTGACAACATGCCTTTCTTTTAAAAAAACACCGTGTGTATAAATTTCCAATATACGCTTGTAACCGGGACGGCCTAAAATGTTACCCCTATAGTGTCTATCCCGGTTACGAGCGTATATTGGCTGAAAATTCTACACGGCAGTTTATCAATATTATTCTTTAATGCCGTTGTTCCTGTTCCGTCTTCAAGTACTGTAAAAGCCAATATTTTCGCGTACAGATATTTTCGCGCATTTCAACATTTTCGCGAGTTGTTATTTTCGCGGATGTAAATTATGTTTTGTTTCAGGGATCGCCACAATTGTTGCAAACAATATTTTCGCGGGTTGTTATTTTCGCGGGCTCTGTCTGGTGCGCGAAATGCGTGAAAATAAAACCACCGCGAATATTTCAGCTTTTACAGTAACCAAAAGGTCAAAGTCGTTCCAAACTGTTATAAAAAAAATATGCATTTTTATTCACAAACCCAATTCATCTGCTCACTGACAAATAAAGTTTCACTCGACTGGTGGTAATTACATTTGTGGCACAAAGCGCACCGGTCTGCATTTGTACGCAACGACTGATATTAATATTTCAGACAATTCATAAAACAGCAGCTGTGCACTGGAATGCTTTATCAAAAATGCGTGTCGATTGTCGAATATCTGGAATCTCCACAGATGGTTTCTAGCACCACACGATATTTTTGTGCAACGTGAATAGACCGTATCGAATAGCTGCCATTTCGTGGGGCACCTTTTGTTACTTAAACCTTTCAGCAATGGAAGCACAATATGTGCAACCATGCATGTCCTCAAGGAACAAAGAAACTGCCCCACGAAATGGCGGCTATTCGATACGGTCTATTGGTTTTTATTTCAAATATATTTCAGCTGCCATTATCGCCATTATCAATTTCAACCTTATTTTGTTTGTACTGCAAATGTGATCTTGAAACTAACAATTATCTGATCTGTGCTGAAGTTGTCAGTTTTCAATATTCAAAACAAGCTAGTCCTGAAAAAAATTCCACAGGAGGAAATATAAGCAATAAAATTTAAAAGACGCAAATTTATAATACTCCGAGACCTAAAAAAATTCACTTTTTCATAACAGGAGGTAGTTGTTTTAGCAAGCAATACAAACAAAATGAGCCAGATTTCCCAAAATAACTGGGTACAATTCCTTGACATAGTTTATGTTTCTGAAATGATACAGTTAATGTTTCTAAAATACACTGTAAGTAAACCCCAAAGAAGAATTGAAGCTGGCAAAATGTACGCCAGTAACAGGCCCTTTTGTAAAATCTCTCTTCAGACATATCTCATTTCTAGTCATAATACATGTATTGTACCGGTACATGTCCAACATCCAAAGAAAATACCACAACTTTTACTTCACTTTATACCCGGTCCTGGCTCAAAACAGCTAATTTTCTTATCCAAAAAACAACACACAACTCATCTGATTCACTGATAAAACTTGATATGTACCGGTACATACATGTTATACATGGTGGAATCAAATTTTCTTCCATTAAAACTACAATTCTACCATACAATTTTACAATACCAGCAAAAACTTACTGTAAAGTACATATGTATGAATTAGCCAATCACATTTCCAGGCATAACCGAACCATTCAAAAAAATACTGCACAATTTTGTTCTCCTCATACTTCATTTAATAGCATCTCAGACTATCCAATAAACAGCAGCAATTTAATCGGCAATATACCATATGTTGTTTCTTAAAGCTAAATGTACATGTACTGGTCGAGCAGTCAGCCAAGGGTTTTGTGAATTTTTCAGGCACAGAAAAGATGCATGTTGTGTCATTTTGTTAGATGTACATGTACATGTGTAGGGCCTACATGACATTACATTCAACACATTTCCAAAGGTGCTATACAGTAGAACTATTGAAAATTACGGTACACTGGCTTCAAAAATTAGTAAGTAACTGTAACCAAAAAAACTAATTTGGTATAAACAATGTGATGGCACTTTTACCAAACAATAAACATGTACTTATTTAATATAGTAATCTGTTGGTAATGTGCCCGTTAATGCGCTCGGTAATGCCACCTCAAATGTAGACAATGAATTTCAAACTATAGCATGGTAAACACTTTGCAAAACACATGTAGAATGTAAAAGAAAACGCAGTAACAGAAACTGCAACTACATGTGTATCCAGTGATACACTTGCCACACTATGAACAGTCTGCCAATAGACTTTATACACAGTGGTACATTGTGTGGAGTTGCTACAGTTTATGATTCACACCGGTGCCCAAGGGATGAACCCCATAAGCATGCAGACAACCAGGCACGGCCGGTAGGTCACTCACCCCACAGTCTGACACAAGAGGGACCTTTTCTCTCTAAACTCAGTACCATCCCACACACTGACCTGTTTATGGTGCCCTTGCGTTCAACTGTGCAGTTACGTAGAAACTTTGTCACTATAATAGGGGTAACAAAGTGGCCCACTTTGGTGAAGGCTTTTGTCCTGGGTGGAAGTTTTCTAAAGTGGGTCAGGGGATACATGTATAACAAGTGAAAATATTCTTTTGTTTGCAGTATGCCTACGATTACTGCAATGTGTCTGGCTGGCAGAGGGAAGGCGGAGCTTTAGTTGGCACGAAGCCTTTTCTCTGATGTGCGCAACAATGCCAGTTTCATGCCGCATTGGGCACATTGTGCGGGTGCGATGGCGCAAAACCTTTCAACTTGATGGAGGTCACACTGATCGGAACGTGTACGGTAGTATTCTGTCATTTAGTAAGAAAATGAATTCATGCATACCCCGGCTTTGAATTCCGTTCATCAGAAATGCTGAAAAGCAGTCAAGGCCTTGCATAGCAGCTGTTGGAATATTCATACACTATGGCTTAATGATAATGTCCACCAACATGAAGTCTGAGCAGCATGTGCTTATTTTAGTCTCAAGGCCACAACAGTATCTTTCGTGTGTAGGTACAAATGAGGGGGACGTGTACACGAAGCAGTCAGAAAATCTCTTTTTTCAGGGTTGGAGGGGAGACTGGATGTCGATTATCGATGTTTAATCTTCGGCCGTCTGTGCCAGTACACAGACATGTTAAAAGAAAATTGTGACAGACGAGCCACGGGCTAACAAGTCCCCGCTAAATTGTACATTTCAGACTGTCTCCGTTGGAGAACAGAGCAGTCGCCAACCAAGCGCAGTGGAAATACAATCAAGACTGGGAGAGGGTCGAGTTTAGTCAAGCGCAGGAATGCAATGAGAATTGGTTAGAAGGTCTGAAGAGCAGAGGGAAGGGATGATCTGAGGAAATGCTGTGGAGGGTTCCCCTGGGGTACAGACACTCTGCAACGGAGACAAATCTACTACATGTACATCCTGGGAATAACATAATACATGAGAGCGCTACATAAAATGCTGCACATACACTTGAAGCAGCAAAGGGGGATACAGACGCGGCATTTTGATTGCAACCGCAAAACTGAAAATGTGTCGCGTTTACACTTCATCTCGATTCGGCTTCAATCTCTCTTTGAAAATGCAAAAGCCACTGCTTATTGTGCATGCTGCGCATGCGTAGGCTGTTCAGTGTTGCAGAACTGGCAACCGCATGCGGTACACACTGCACAAGCTCTATACCCCAAGGATGTTTTAATTGCCGAATCTGTATTCGGGTAGCAATTACACTACAAGAGACCCTAAAAAATGCAGAATTCAACCCAACAATTGTGGGCTTCGACCCTACCCAAAAGGTGAATTTAAAAAGGTGAATCAGACCCGGGTCTAATCCGCATTTCAATCCATATTGTGTTCACACGTAAAGTGTCTACCCAGCTTTACCTTTTAAATGCGGGGTTCGTTTGCTGAATCAAGTGTAGATGGACTTAAAGAGGAACAAAGGCTTGGGGGAAAAATCTGATCACGCAAGCTTTGTTGGTACATAAGCCCATCCCCGTTGGAAAAACACACTGCAAATGCTACGATCTCTCAAGCCTGGACAACATGAATTGACAATGGTTGAAGAAACCTTACGGTCACCAACTGTGTATACGTCATACAATAAGGCAGGGGGTAGGATGCAAGGTTCTTTTAGTGGGGGAGGAATACATAAGAGAACACAAATGACACAATTAGCCAAACATATTACAATGCATTTGATAAGCCAATGGCACTGCTCCGTAGACTAAAACATGCCCTACCAATGATTAGCGTTAACTGCAAATTGCATTTAGCCAGTGTAGTCTGTGCAGACACTGTCGCTCACCGACTGAGCAGGGGGTAAATAGATTTACAAATCATCGCTTTAAGTGAATTACGGCACAATAATCAGGCATTATGGGTCGGTTAGGTTACCATGGAAATGCCATTCATTCGCTGAATGCTCTCTGGCACCACTGAATTCCGTTTGTCACATGTTGTGAGCTGCCAGTAAATTTGGCACTGGAGTTTCAGAGACTTGCTAAATTGCACGAACAGTTGCCGAGGTAAAACATTAACAATCCACTTTTGATAAAAAAAACATTTAATGCGGTCCAAAGGCAAACAGTGCCGAGCAATTCAAATAAATTTACACAAAGGAATGTTGACAATGTAAGACCAGAGCTGTTCAATTTTATGATGAAATGTAAATATCTGTCCATGTACAAATGTACAGTATGACTCTTTATGAGGGTACATGTATGACGCAGTTTGCTAAATTCTAGGGCCAGTTCTTGTGTATAATGCTTGAAAGACACAATCTTCTAACCCAATGCATATAAAGTCTCCATGGGGTATAGCCTTGGGTCAATCCTGTATGCCAATCCATGTAAGAATTGACCGAGCATCTCTCACGCAACGCGGATTTCATTGGCAGGCCGTATGCCTGGCTGGGCAGGCCGCCTGGTGAGATTTCTCGCATGGTGAACATCGCTATGGTAGGCAGCTAGTGAAATGTAGGCAGGACAGCGAGCTAGGGCTGATCAGCCAAGCACTCCTGCCAGTGGCAAGGACACATGGCTTACTGTGAAAGGGTTCTGCATTGTGCTGTTTCGTATGATGATTTATTATCCAATGTGCGTTTCTCTCGAACGTAATTGCACAATTTACAAGAATTCCCCGCCCAGTAATATTACTGTGGATGATTCAACAAAAATTATAGTAAAATAAAGTAAGTCATAGTACTGCATGCGAAGAGACACAAATTTGTATTTAGATTAAAGATTCAGGGTTATGATTCAATTTTTGCCTTTGGACGGTGAATTTAGTTGATTAAAACATGTACTTAAATAAAATGTCCACCGTGAATGACTCAACCAAAATTCGAGTGAAATCCATGCCTACAGGAAAATGCCTAAACAGTACAGTACGGTATGTGAAAGCCCACAAATTTGTGTTTGAATTGGAAATACAGGGTTATGATTCAAATTTTGCCTTTGGACAGTGAATTGAGTCAATCATACAAAATGTGTCAACTGCACACACCTACATTTTACAATTTTTAGAAAGTTGAAACCAAAACGCTGCAATACAGAATGCCCTTTTGGCAAAACCGCAAACAAGACACAAGTGATAAAATTAACCATCTGTTTGGGGATATTTCAGGACTGCCAGGATTCGCATGAAACGACTGAGAACAAACCATCTGGTTTGATAATGTCATTGATTTATACGCCAGGATAGACTTGCAAATCTCGTGTCACTCATCCCGCACCGAGTATTTTGTTCTCTGCTACATTGTGGACACACTAGCCGCAGATCAAATTCTTGGCTCAAAATTCAAGAGCTTTGCATTTGAGTGAATAAATGCATCGCGGACCAGCCCTGGTAACCTGTGTATCATTTCAAGTGTTCAGAGTGATCCATTCCAGTTTCCTTTGCATCCGGCTCAACTATATTTGTGTTTTCTTCGCCCTTCCAAGGGGTCAGAATTATCAAATGTCAGACATCTTTAGTTCACACTTTGGCGCAAGGCGGCTGAGTTTAGTTACATCGAGATATTCTTGTTGCGATATCTAAAAGAGTGCGATCGATCCTGTGTGTGCGGCTGCTTTTGTTGGAATTCCAGTTTGTGACGCATTTTTACATTCAAACTTTTTTAACAAGAGGTTGTAATTGGAACTTTGCATTTTAGATTGTTAGAACTGGAACCTTGTATTATCAGCAACGAAGAACAAAGACTTGGGACTTGAAATGTTCCTTGTTATAAGCAGAATGTTGCGTTTATAATGCTCTTATTATTGAGGTTCACTGTAACAGACTGGAATGACCAAACACAGCACTTTGACAACAAAAAATAGAGTACAGCTAAAAAATACTACAAATACTTACATTCACTGTATGCACAGTAAGCCTATAGATTGTGTCAGTTGCGACATTCTAAAAATGGAACAACACTGACAACAAATCCAGCATGAATTTCCTGTGAAACATGACCTGACTAGGCAACTCCGGACCTGTAGACAGACAGACATGTCTGAAGTCAAATGGAAATTTTTCCCAAGCCACATTTAGCCAACAAACCTACCACCTAAAACCTTGGCCAAAAAACAAAGTACTAGAAATTCTACACCATTCCGACTCTGTCTTTTGTGGGCTGCTTCCCTTTCGCTAACGGATTCTCAGGAGAACACTCAGGCTCTCCCTTCAGCGTGCCCCTTGCATCCGCCTCCCCGCATCCGTAACCATGGCAACCTGCTCCAGAAACATACCAGAATCCAGATCAGGCTTACTTAAGTGGCACTTCTCTTCCCCCGATGTAGGAAGGGAATCGCCAGCCCCGAGTTTGTGCTGTCAACTTGATGAGTTCTCGGCCAACAAATGTTCATTTTGAATTTGAGCAGCCACTGGTACTTACATACATGTCTTTATTTCACAGTGATACAAACGTTGGCAGAAATGCAGTGTACCAAACAATGTGTGTCATGATCGCCTCTGTTACAAAGTCAACACAAACGCCATAAGGCTCAACATTGATGTAAAAGTGTACAACATAAAAAAGCAACCTAAGACATGTTTATAAATGCAATACAACTGCCGCAAATCTGACAATTTTCTTTACTGTGACTCAATTACTACAGTTCCACAAAAACACTTCATTACATGCACACAGCAGAAGCAGTCCTGTGTCTTGTTTTACTATTAAAAAGGAAACACCCTTTTCTTATCACCAGAGAAAGTACACAGTAAATGAAAATTAATGGAAATTAATATTTAAAAAAAGGAAGTGCAATAAAATATTGTGAACTGCACAGAACATGACACACATAAAAAACCAAATACACTGTACATGTAGACTGACCACATTACAGTTTACGCAAGTCCATGCCAACTTTATGAACAGTAGACAACTTTCCAAAATTTTGTTAATTATGCATGATTCCAAAAAGACCAATCTTGTGACTGACCACTGTGCAGTAGAAAATAAAAATGACACAGTACATTGTACAGTACTACATTTGTATAAACGGTAAAATACCTGTGCATATTTTTAAAGCATGTACACATACTCATTTTTAGCAGTGAATTCAACAAGAGAGCCTAGTACATACAGTGTATATGTATATATAGTACAAGGTATAGGTCCTACCGTATGCATTTGGGTCTGTCCACAGTAATGGGGTACATTTCTGTAACATTCAAGATCTTAGGTCCCAGTTCACTTCAAATGTCTTAATTTTATCTTTAAATTATCAAGCTAAACTGAGGAAATAACTTTTTCACCAAGGAGTAAGAAAAATAGTCCTACAACATACATTTGTGAAAACCTCGTGCACAAATTTTCCTATTACGCATGTAACAAAGACGGAAAAAAATGTCACAAAATTGTCTGTCCACGTTACCTACGTAATAGGAAAATTTGTACACTTGCTTTTCAAAAATGTATGTTGTGACAGCAATTTCTTACCTTTTTGGGCAAAAGTTATCTCCTGAGAACAAAACAAGGACATTTCTTTAATTCTGAGATAAACTAAAGACATCTGAAAGGAATTATTGACTTATTTTTCAAATGTACCCCATTACTGTGGACAGACCCATTTATAAGCCAGCAGAAATGAACAATTAAAAAAACTCAAGAAAATATGCTAATTATTCGGCACCGGTAATTGAAAAAAAAAGAAGTAAACATGAAGGTACTATGGACCACAACAAATTTACACTTGACCAGTCTTGTTCACCAAAACCCCAACAAAAAAACCCTTTCTATCCTTAAAACCAAAATTGACCAGCCTCCCTTGTGAAGGCTATTTTGTGTGGGCAGTATGGACCTGTTGGCACCACCACACTGACCAGTGACAACTGACCAGTGACCACTGACCCAAAGGTACAACAAAACAAGAAAGGAATCTGTGTATAGAGCACATGAATGGGGGAAAGTGTGACCAGGGAATGAACATGGGATGAATTGAATGTGTTAAGAAAGGGGTCGCAGGTGTTCTCTCTGTGCCCTCATTTCAGTATTTGGCATGTTATTGTCCAGCTATTTAGTACTTTATCTTGGGGGCCAAGGGTCTTGCAAACATGATACAATGGTTAGTAAAGGGTCATTAGGCTGGCTTGCTTGATACATGTACATGTGTACTAGTACTGCAAACTGCAAAGCAACTCTGTGTGCATGCAGCCCAATTAGTGTTGGTACTGCAAAAACTCTAAATTATGAGGTTACATTTAGCTGGTACATGTACGTGTCTCTACTGGTATAAACGGAATATTTTAGAGGTTTGTACAATGCTTAGTGCTGAAACAAATGGTTATCTTACATGTAATTTTAGGGAAATCTGTAAATGCGAGTTCTTGTTTACAGTTACACTGTAGTTGGCATTTTGGATCAATCAAAATGGGGCCAAGTGGTTGGCAGAATAAATTCTGTCAAATTATTTGATTTGAAAAAAAAGAAAGAAAAAAAAGAATATTGCTTTTGTTGAAATGCCGACTGCACAGATACTGGTACCCATGGTCAATGGCACTATACACAAAAAGAACTTTAAACCCAAAACTGGAATTATAATTTTTAAATAGGGACATTGTCATTTTTAGTGAGACAGAACTGCACTAAACTAGGGGGAAAGGGTTCAAATATCAATTTAGCCAAATTTGACATTTATTATAATTGTGCTCAATTGGTTAAACCTTTACAAAATGTATATCATGTGTAATTTTAAAATGTTTAACATGTATGCCAAAAACACATGTACTGATACATTCCTAAAAATATGTACAACTGGATGACAAAGCTACATTTTCAATTACATATGAGGCAATAAGCAAATACATCTGCTCCCTTCCTTTGTTATGGCTAACATCCAAACCACTGTCCCTCATGAATATTTAAATCAATATCCTTGTACAATGCTTGCTCTAAAGAAAGAATGGGACAACATGTAAAAAATATTCCTATATTCCAACAGACTTTCATGTTAAACGTGAACACAAGTTGAATGTTGTTTGCTATATAAGGAGTCCCTTTAAAGTCTGTGGTCTGCCCAGTCAGCCAGCCACCTGTCAGGTCAAAGCACTTTGAAGGAATGCAGGGAGCGCAGGCGCTAAACAGAAGACGTCCAAACTCTCTCACACATGGCTTAAAGGGCCAACATATCATTTGCAAGATGAAATTTAGTACAGATTTCTGTAATAAAGGCATACCATTTATGTTGGTAAACTAGCCTTATCTACATAAATGCAGCAATGCTTCAGAAAACCTTTAAAATCTTTGCATGTTTTTTTTCGTGTTAAAAGTGACCAGTAATTTTAAAAATTACCGTCAGTTGTTAATTTCAAACAGAAAGTACCATTTTGGACAGAAATAAATCCATGTGGTGTTTGTTACCATTGCTATAAACACTTTGAGTAATTTTTTTTATTGTCAACTCGTGAAGTAAAGTTTTTAGGTCTTTGCAAATGATAATGCCCCTTTAAGAGTAACTACATGTACATGTACATGCTTGGATCATGGTGGTCCATAGGCTAGGCTAAGGCTCCAAGTTTAGATTTCTCAGGAAATTACTGCCATATCAATAACAACACACCTCTACCAGTATACTAATCTACAATCCATGAGGGGGCACTCCTACTGAAACCTCCCATTTTTGGAATGCTGTCATACTTTCCGTTTCCGTAACTGTGTGTTAATGGTACCGGTAGTTTGGAGTAATTACAATGCATGTAGCTATTACAATGCAGATTCTGAAATAGAAACTGTTAGTATCTGACCAATTGATCTCATTATTGAGGTATTTTTAAAAGTATTTGATTACTTAAAACGGTGTGAAAAATGGTACAAAGTATTGTAAATTGGTGGGACTAGTGAAACAGCCTAAAATATTTCTAAAAGTTCAGTTTTTCTAATGTATGATACCTCCAGGGATGTGATTTTTTTCCCTCAATGTCTTTCACCATGTTTACACTGGTCCTGAGCTTGGGATCAAGATTGATCCTCTGATAAGAATGCGTCAGTGTTAACTGCAATGATTAAAAGTGTCGCGTTACGCGTAGTTGATCTCTAGCGTGGTGCCAGCCAGAAGTTGCAGTCAAAGATCGTGCTCTATGTGTGCATACATACAGAACAATGTGTGTATGTACACAGTGTGCAAGGCCACATGAATTTCGCGGGCTTTTCCCCGCTACGGCTGTGGAGCGGATGCAGTAAAGAAACTAAAGATTAACTGCTTATCTAACCCCAAACTGATCCCGAGCTCGGAGTTTAGCCCTCTGCCAACGAGAGACCAAAATCTCGGGGTCTGATCCGGGGCCAATTTGGTTTTGAGAGCGTTTACACTCAGTTTGTATTCCGGGGCCGATCCAGTGCTCAGGATTAAGTGTATACGGGGTGTCAGTTGTGCTCCCATGCCTTATCCCAACACACAATTATCTGAAATTCTTTGTGCACTACCCAACCTTGCCCCCAAGTGCATAAAGCAGGTCCAACAATGTGCAGTTTAGTGGTTTCAGCTCTTGTGACACAGCCCTAGCCATGGGGGATATCCCAATTCACAATGTGTCATCCGTGGGAATGCTAAAGCTAGGGTGCTACAATGTGTAGCTGGTTAGTATGGTGACTCATGGATTGGCCTGGGTCCTTGTTTCCCTCCAAAGGATGTTTCCTCCCTATACACTCATGCTGGATGTTCATACTTTAAACAGTACTGAAAAAGACTTATGACAAGATGTAGGGTGGGTTAACCAAGAGGATTGCCCCAAACTCTGATTCACTGACGTTATATATCACAGCAATAAGGCAATAGCAAAACCTTTTATTCTTATACAGTACCGGTAGCCTATTAATAAGTATTCCCGTACATTTTAAAACATTTTTCATTCAAATTAATAACCAGTTAACTTCAATAACGTCTCGAAAATTTCCGTCTTAATCCCGACTTTGCATTTCCCATGTTTAATTTCGTATTTAGTTGTTCATGTTCGTAATAGAGTACAGAAGCGATGACGTCACAAAAAACTTTTTTTTTACATTTCAGCGTTTTGGATACCATGTATCGGTGGAGCATGATGAAAAACATCCACAGCCCAAATTTGGTGGGAATCGGTTCAGTGGGGCCCGAGATATGGCCACATGAATACATAATTAGCCCCATTGAAATCAGTGTAAATTGGCCTGGTTCCATAAGTTACGACCCAGGACAATTTACACTGATTTCAATGGGGATAATTAGGTATTCATGCGGCCATATCTCGGGCCACCATGAACCAATTCATGTCAAATTTGATGTGAGGGTTTTTCATCATGTTCTACCGAAATATGGTCATGAAAATGCTGAAATGCAAAAAAGAAAATTTGATGACGTCACACTTTGGCTGTCTATTGTCCAAACCATTTCGTACGTTTGTTTACTTTTTTCGAAAAAGACTATTTGATTTCGTCTTCAAATGTAGGATGGATGAAGCAATTTCGATTTGGAAATCAACTTCACATGTATTTCATTTAAATTTGTCTCTTATTTGTATGATAACTTTCGATATTTCTACCTCTTCACATTTCCTTTTCTGTTTTAAACATTAATTTTTTTACATGCATAGATCATGCTTGCCCAACGTGGGCCTATAACCAATAAAATTTAATGTTCGTTGAAGATTCTAAATCGTGAGAGCAAGTGCAAGAAACTAACCTGAGAAGTTGTCCTTAAAAGCTTGTCAACAAAACTTTCTGACCATCTGACGAATTTGGTTGATAAATTTTTTAAATGGGTTAAACAAAGACGAATTCAATCCTTACATGATGTACATGTATACTGTAGATGATCATCAGTCGAGACTAATTGAAATCTTACGACAATGAACGGACAAATGTTGAAATTGGTTGACATTTGATCATTTGGATTTTGGAAAGACCAATGACCAAATCAATTGTAGCATTTACGCGTTTCACTCGTCTTGGGACGAAATTAAAGTTAACCGAATATGAATTTGAATGAAAAAAGTTTTAAAATATGCAGGAAAACCTATACTTAAAGGCCATTATTACGTTTGCATTTTGCAATGATCAAAAAATTTACTTTACAAGTTGACAAAAAAAACTCACTTAAATTATTGATAGTAATGCCAACAAACACTATTTTGTCAGTCCAAAATGGTGATCTACCTTTCCAGATGAAATTAACAACTGAAGGTGTTTTTACATGCAACAAAATTGTGTGCGCACTCATTTTTTTAACATTAACTTTTAAAACAAAAAATGGATTTTAAAGGTTTTCATCTGTGGAGCTGAAATTTCTGAGGGGTACATGTAGTTTACAAAATTTCTACTTCAGATATGTAATGCCACTGTTCCAGGAATTTGTAAAAAGACCTTAGATGCCAAATTGGAGTTATCCCAAAATTGTTAAAAATATTGGAAATACTGACAACAACACAAAAAAATTGAAAGAATCTACGGTAGACAAGTCCTGAGATGTATCGCACAAAAAAACAAAATAAATTTCCACAGCTAAAATATGGAAAAGCAAATGTGTCCGTCTACACATACAATATGTGCATCATCATCAGTGCATGCATGATCAATGCTTAAAAAGTCTTCACGGACTGGCAAACTATGTATTTTGTAGGGCCTGGGGTCGATTTCACAAAGATTTACGACGCGTCGCAAATACCAAATCCATCGCAACTCGCCAAACCCATGGCAAAACTACAAAGGGTTCGGTGAGTTGCGACGGGTATGGTACTTGCGATGCGTCGCAAGTCTTTGTGAAATCGACCCCTGGTTGGTTGAATAATGGAAATCACAAGTGACATATCAGCCCACCTCAACATTAGTAAGAGGGGAGGAAAAAGAAGTACAGTGACCCTGCTGGGTTCAACTTCAGAATAGTACATTTGTACAAGTGGATAAACTGGAAGCAAATTATTCTACTTTATGTGTACCGTAGACACTGGGTGTTCGCCACGAGTATTAATGTCCTTTGTATTTTTTCTGTGGTATTTAATACTTTTAAAAACCTGATATTTTATAAAATGAATATGATTTCTCTGAAAAACCCAATTACTGTCCTATTTTCACAAACAAAAATTCTACACATGTGCTTATTTCCCAAATGAAACATTGTCATTAAAACAATTGTTTTGCATTTTCTAGGTCAAAACAAAAAACTTTGAATTCTCCTCAGCGCATACAAAATATACACTATCTCAGTCCTTGTGTTTCAGCATTTTTTTATTTTTATAAATGATGATGTTCAAATGCTACCTCATTTTGGGAAATTTACCCATGTGAAATATATACTACATTATGTGCATTTTTCACCAAGAGAATCTTAGTTTTTAGCTTTTTTGGGATAGCATTGTGTGAAAAAAACCTAGAATCTTACACCTTCTCCCAACCAACACTGAGACAAAACATGTATTCAAAAGGGTAAAATTGTGAACACTAAATTCCTTTTACTGACAACTTCCAGGATGGAACATAAAAGGTGTCCCTTTTTGAAGCTCTGGATAATCTGATAGTGTGTTCAAGGTTGTATTAATGAAGAAATTCTTCCCTTTTCCTTCAATTTGACCTCAGAGCTCTGTCGTGACTCGGTGAATTATTCCCTGATTAGAAGGTATTACCCAAACAGCGTACATAAATGATGTGACCTAGCGACACGGTATAGGATGCCTGCGGAGGTTCGCTAGTTACCTGCCTCAAAATCGCAGAGCTTCTCCCCATAAAAGTGATTGGTCAGTGTCATGTTTAGGTTTGACCCAGTCACTTCCTTTGGGTCGTGAGGGGAAATTAGTCCAAGACACGCAAGCAAGGCGGCTGCTAGAAGACTCACGTTGGCTACGTGTACGTATGATATGCTCCCTTCACCGCAAATTGGTGAATCGTGATTCCAAACCAGAGTAGATTAGTGACTGTGTCGCTGGGATTAAGCCTGGGTCATATATGTAAGGCTGGACAGATTCGTATGCGTGACTGCTTTATCAAATGAGGAAAGGGAACATAAAAATGAAGCAATTCATTTATTTTAAGCAGGATTGATGGAGGAAGAACATGTGGAATGTAACAGCAACAAGACTGCTTGACACTTATGTCAAAGAACACAGGTCTACACATGTACAAGACAAAATGCCACACGATGAACAACACAGAAGCAATTAACTCATCTTTCATGATTCAAGATTTTGCTGCAAATGTATTTTGGCTGTACAGATGAACACTGCGCTTTGATCATGTCATATCCAAACTACATACTGTACCTTGGTATTTTGAACTTCCTCACCCAAATCACCCAAGCATGAACATCCCTCACCCAAATAATTACTTAAAGATAAACTTTTACAAATAGTTTTATCCCTATGTGTGATTGAAGATATTCATGATAAAAACCAACCTGAGCAAAAACCAGTTCCTTACTTCGTCAAAAAAGGGTTTACAGTCATTTCGCCCCAAAACCACTTCGCCCTGAACCACGGCCTGTGCACGAGGTTGTTTTGGGGTGAAGTAGCTTTTGGGCGAAGTAGTGTTTGGACGAAGTGGTTTAGGGGCAAAATGGCACTTGGGCAAAGTGGTTCAGGACAAAGCGGTCCAGGGCGAAATGGTTTTTGGGTGAATTGAATTTACGTCTCACGAGATGAAAAATAATTGTTTTGCTCATTTCTCAAAGACTATAGCACTTAAGACAAAATCATTTCATGGGATGTTTTCTACCATCATGATGTTTATATCGTGTAAGTTACGGTATGTGTAAATCTGTGAACATTTCTGATTCTTCGAGATACCAATCATGTGTACTGCCTTTAAAATGTAAACAGTACAAGGACAAAGGTTTGTCCTGTTTATACAAGCCACTATCCTCCTTTTTATGATCTAAACAGACATTCTCTGTTGAACAGATCTGAAGTTACGCATTTCCTCACGAGTCCATCACGGTTAATTCCTTCCGGTATATGACACCACCATCCCATGCAGGGCATTCCCTCAAACTACCGGCCGCAGCACCGCTGGCCCTCCTATACCAAACTGAAACCGAAATCCAACCAAGCCCCGTCCTGTTCTCTTCCCGGACACCGGAGCCTAGTGACTCGATTACTTTCCCATGCTCACATGCTTGTTGTTGCTGATCTTTCGTTCTTGGTTTGCCTGGGGCTTCTCTCCCTGTGCTTCGGTGGGGGTGAGAGTTAAGGGTGTAGGAACGGAGCAGGGTGCAAGCAGTGTGAGGAATTTCACTCGAATGACCTTTGTCAAAGTACAACTTGTGCACTTACTCAATGTATAGTTAACAGGACAGATGTTTTCCTGATTTAATAATTCCCTCCATGGCATGTCTTCAGTTTATTTTGATGAACTGAATTTCTCGCATGAGCCTACAGCACAAATGCCATTTGTACCTGGACAATGTATTTCATACTGAAAGACTTTACAGATTCGTCTGGCATTGAAACCTGCCCCACGCCATTCTCTTTTATCATGATGATCCACTGTGCACAATTTTCATTTTTTTAAAATCCATCATATCTTTGCTCAAATATGACAACTTGCATTTATTTCACAAATGGATTAATTTCTTTATATCCAATATTATTGCCATAGCAATGCGTTACAATGCTGTGAAGGATTCTTGTTGGTTTGGAAGGACATTATTTTTTGCCAGCGACAAACATGTGACTTTTAATACTAGCTTCACGAACAATGGGAGTTTAAACAGTAAAGTAATGAAAAGGCATGTCATACCTGTGAAACTTAATAGTCAGAGGCACAAGCTACATTTCCCAATCTTTTTTTATGTATGATGAGAGAGTGAAACTGATAGGAAACAGCCGTAAATCCGACCTGAAAGATTAGATTGACTGCAGGGTAAGACTGTGGACTGACCCCTGCCTTGGGGTTTTGCTAATAAAGCCTCCTCCATGCATGCTGAGACACATGGCGTCTGTCTCTTCCTCACACGAGGCAGCTGTGATGAATTCATTCATTTCCTTGTAACCCTGGAAGTACTGACCACTCACACTCCTGGCAGGAGTTGGAGAATGGAGTACCCAGCCTCTAGGATGATGATTAATAGCGAAACTGTACCCCCTGCATCTATGCCTCATTATACACTGTTTTCCCAGTCTCTTGTTTGCTGGAGGACAAAGTACCAGTGGAGAGTTATCAAGATGTTCACAAATTTGAATCATTCCTTTAAAGCCTAGGAATTGTGGATCCCAAAATAACCATGCTCGTGACTGTTCATACATTATTTGATCAGACATTCTTATAATTGTGAACTGGTCAAGATCAAAAGTAGAAATGACACGTTTTGCAATAACTGTAGTATTTTGAAACTACTGGACTTTTAAACATTTCAGCAGTCAATTACTTTGGTACAATTACAGTTGAATCCTTTCATAATCAAACGGAGAATTAGGACAAATAATGAGGAAAATGTTGTAGTATGTTTTTATTACACTAGGATTCTACTATTAAATCAGTAGATGTTTACTGTTGAAAGGGAATAAAATGCACGTTTTAGTTGTCAAAGACATTTTCCCTTACATCTTTAAAAGTGATAAATTTTAATGGAAAATATTTGCCATTCTTCGTCAGTTCATCATAGTTTTCTTGTTCAATTCTAATCTTTGTTTCACATGACAATAAACAAGGACGAACAAACAACAGGTTTCATTTTTTGAAAAATCTGAGCCTCTTTTCTCATTTTCCAACTCCAAATTTGGCGTCTTTTTGTTGATTCCCAAGACTTTCCCAAGTTGCCTTGGGGGTGCCCAAAGTGCACTTTTATGATGGGCATACCAAAATGTCTAATCTGTCATTTGATACAGCCAGTGTGGCTGAATCCTTGGCACTTTGCATGTATAAGTCAAGACATAGTCCTGAAACAAAATCTGATCCTGTGTACTCATGTATGCCACCCTGGCCGCACACACGAAAGGTACCTCCGGCAGTGTTGTCACATGGCCAGATTTTCGATGTTTGGGATGTAATGGGGAATTGATACCGCACTGTTCAGTTTTTTGTTGGCAAGTGGCTTTTTAAGCCTCTCTGGCATGTCGTTAGAAATAGCAGTAGGCCTATAATGTAACTTTGAATGCAGTTGGACCTTATCAGCTTTGTTTACATGCACGTATGTAAAGCACACATTCCTGATCCTGGTTAGGTAACAGATGGCTTTAATAAATTAGTATGTTTATTGCAGAAAAATGTCCCGACTGTTTTTTTATATACATGTACTATAATATTTAATTTTTTTATAGAACATTTTTTAATGAGCTGATGTAAAAGATCTCACCATGGAGGAAGAAACAAAAGGAGTTGGAACGATCATTGGATCAAAGGCCTCGCGGTCAGTGGCAGGCCATTCGAACTCCTGTTTGTTTCTTCCTCCATGATCTCACAAACCACAGGAAGGCTAACACTCGAAATGAAACAAGCTGCTTGTAGAATAAAACACCCTGTTTCTTTTGTTGTGTATTTGTTAGCAATAGCCCCATAATGATCCTAATCCTCCAGGGTGGGCATGTAAAATGACTGTGTTTTAAAATTAGAGGACTCCGGACTGACAGGTTTAAATGCAAGGTTTCACCGATTCCTATGTGATTCATTATCATGCTTTCATTCCCAACCTAGTGAAACCACCATGGGGCCAATATCAAGTTAATTTGCATTTCCCTTGGTGAATATGGTTACAAATTCTGCATACTGCATTATACCGCAACGAGTATACAAGTACAAGACAGATATCAAGTTAAATCTCACACCTACGGTTATGCAGAGTTCTGCTTAGGCACGGGAAATGAGTGTTTGGGTTTGAGGGCATTGTAGACTGACAAGGAAACGCTGCACAAACAGGGGTGGCACGCTATGGCACAAATCCATAGAGGTCTTATGGTATACATACGTACACCACACAGCATGTATGGTATGACACACTGCTGACAGCCCATAGCAATTCACACAACACAAGAGAGGTCAGATCTACTGTATATTAGCTATACTGCTGGTACCAGTATATTCTGTGCATATGCTAAAACCACACAATTAAGCCATACAAAAAGTCCATCCCCAACCCAAGCATGGTATTTCTATGCTAGGCAGTGACCACATTGGCCCTTGTGAAATATGCCAGCAATATGGAGGCTAGTTTACAATACCATTATGTCTGATTACAACACATGTGCACTCATAAAGCTTGTGCACAGCCATATTGTAGATTATTTATCTGCTGGATCTACCCAACCTGAATGACTGTATAAACAGACGTCTTTGCATAAATAGTGAATTTATTTGTGTAGTCTGTTGTGGAAGGGATGGGGAAATATATTTCAAGTCTAAATTAAACACTCCACCTGACTAAAAAAAATGTATGGTACATCTAATAAATGCGATACAGTAAAATTTCTAAGAATTTAAATACCATTGAAATATGTGTGATGTGGTCGTTAGATTTCTTGTCAAGAAGGAATTTCCTATTAAATTTGATAAAATCTTTAATTGCCCAGGCAAAAAGAATAACCAAATTATAGTAAAAAATACAATTTGCCCATATTGCTTTTTTTCCCAATTCCTTCTTTGTGAATATCTTGTTACCGACTTAAACATCTTCTGTGTGGTACAATACATGTAGTTCCCTCACAAGACTTAGAACCACTTGCAATAATCCTGTGCCTTGAAACTTAAAGACACAGGCTCGTCAGCAATACACGCGCGTCAAATTCGTACCACGAAATACGCAGCTCCATGCCTTTGCTATGGAGCTGCGTATTTCGTGGCACAAATTTGGCGCGCACTCATTGCCGACGACCCTGTGCTCTTAAGGTCAGGAAATGTGTACAGCATAATTTTGTTTTCTTTTTCTTGCCTATTTCAATAATAGACCTTATGCATGGCAGCCATGACAGAGGGCAGGTTTTCATATTCAAATGATGTGACAATAGACCCACAAAGTGCCTACTCGTGCATGACGCACTGTGACAATGTGACTGCCCTCTATCATGGCCGCCATGCATTATTGATGTAATGTCAGCCGGCAAAGCATTTTGTATAGGCACGGAACACATGATGATGCTATGGTACGAAGTTCAATGATTTGTTTGTGATTGTATTTTGTGTGAATATTCCTGAAATTCCTGTATGGGAGGAAAAATTATTTCTGAGAATCAAAAATATTATGACTTTACTCGCTTTCTGACATTTTATTAGCATTGTATTCTCAGTGCTTCTCTCAAACACTGATATAAGCCAGATGGGAAGGTAGCATCTCAGAAGTTAAAGGCATCTGACCGACAACATAGGAGAATACAGGTTCGAAACCCACTTGAAAACGTTGGGAAATTTTGATTTTGGAGAAGCACTGAGCAATGACCAATCATGTGCTAATAAGAGAGGAAAGAAATTTTCATTACGGTTTCTTGGAAGTGAGACCATTTCCTGTGCAGGATCCAACCTGGCTGAAATGATAAAGCCCTCCAATGTGTATTGTATGCATGTACAGTGTCATGGACAGGAACAGGAAGTCCGTACAAATGGTTTCCTGAGGGAGAAAGTGTCCATGAACTGCCCCGGTTTGCGCCGCCCCAGCCCCCTTAACTTGCTCCCACATGAGGCATAAACTAATGGACCTGAGCGATTTAGCTTCACAGCAAGACCTCGAAAAAATCAGCAGATAAAAACAGATGTCGAATGGCGACACTAGAGCTGTATAGTCAAGTGAAAAATAAACAGTTGAGCCCGCGGGTACGGGGCCAACATAATGGAAACAAATAAGCATGCTCTCCCTGAGAAATAATGCGGGTTTTGCTCGCCACGGAGCCGGGCCGAATAGCGAATCGATGCGGGACAATGCAGGCCGCAGTACACGGCTCGCTGCCCATTCACCGTGCGCTGCTACTCAACTAAACCCCGTGGAAAACTGCGCGACGCCATTTCCATAATCTCGTATTGACCCAGCCGAAATAAAATCCTGGTTTTATCAGTCAACGGCCGGGGTATGGAAGAATATATTGCATGTCGTAGTAAGCGGTCAAGCTAAGCTAAGGGAGGAAGGGCGCGGTGGCGAAAGGCCAGAGAGGCCAACCGACTCGGTGTTGGTTTACCGCGGACTCGCTTGACAAACGAAAAAGAAAACGGGATCTATGCCGTGTACATGCAGACGTAAGCCATGGCCCGTAACCATTCGTGTACGCATGCAGCGCGCGCTGTGTGTACATGATGTACGGGGGAAATGGCGGGTCACAGCACAGTCATAAAATAACATTACAAATGTTCCATTTACAACAATATTTCAAAGGTTTCTTCTTACCAACTTGGAGTACATGATCAACTGCGTTGCTGTCCAGTAGTTTGACTCCTCGCTGAAAAGGCAACTTTTGATACTCGCTTTCACTGACTGTGGAATGGTGAAGCGATGAGTACATACAAATATCCTTTTCGTTCCGTGGAAACGACCAGAACACAATCCGCATCTGAACGGGCTCGGGAATGCGCGAAAATCTCTCTTCTACCTGCTGAAAAGGAATATTTAGAGCCACAACTTTGGCACTAATGTCCAGGAGAGATTCGGGGTGATTCCTGTGCCCATTTTCCCGATGTCTCGTACTGTTTTGGTGGCTAAAACGGTGGCTTTTTTCGGGAGAAAGACCCGCACAGTGTCTCTTCGCTGCCGCCATTTGGGAAATTGAACTTTGCGGAAATCCCTACGCGCATGTCTTTCGTACTTTAAATACGCAGTGCGCATGCGCAGTTCAATTAAGCTCATTAGCATACATAAATAACAATCGCAACCGCTGTTATGTTGGGAGTTCTTTAGATGTCGCCGCTGTCGCGCGTGCGTGTGTTTCACACCTTTTGTTGACAAATGGCTCTTTCAGAAATGGGAGGGGGATGGGTGCGGCGCAGCGGGGTGGTGTGGGGGAGAGGAGAACAAGGGGGTAACTTATTGTGGCAACCTAAGCTTTATACATTAAATGTTACTATTTGTTTCGCTCTCATCTTTAGTATCGACCAGAGGACATTATGCTGGTATGGAGTTCGCGTGAGGGCTAACCGACTAATTCACGGAGGAACAATACACAAAAACGGGCGAGATCCCGCCCGGGCTGTTTTTCTTCCTCCATGGTATAATGAAATACATGTACGCGAAATGAAATGAACGTGAAAACACGAATGTGGAACTTGGCGATGGTGAATCGTGGAACTTGCAAGAAAAGCTGCGAGCAGGGCTTGAGGGATTCGTGGGGCTTTCGGAGTCTGAGCACGGTTGCTTTATTGAAGGATTCCTGCTTTGAAACGATTCTGGTCTCGGAGTTCGTTTTAATTGCTGAGATGCCGCCAGTGAGCATTGTGCGCATTTCGCGGCTGCCAATTTATAAAAATATGACCTCCGGCCCTTCATGTTTATGAGAATATGCTGCACATTTATATGGGCTCTTGTTCATGTCATCGGCTTTGAATGTACGGTCATTCACGACAGGTATACGGTACTCCCAACACGCCACAGAGTAAAGACCCGAAATATAATTTTATCACATGAACCGATACTATAGAGCTTCTGCACCGGCGGCCATGACAGGGGGCAGGTTTTCTTATGTAAATGCTGTAACAATAGAGCCACAAAGCACCTACTTATGCATGACGCACGGTGACAATGTGACTGCCTCCTGTCATGGCCGCCGTGCAAAGGCTCTATAATTGGGTTTCGCTTGGCTTGACAACGGTTGCTATCCGCCATTACTGTGTCCATACTATGACACGCCAAAGCGAAAAATAATTCAACACTGATAATTTAATGTTGACGCATATTTTCGCAAATGTTGCGCAAGGAAAAAAGTTGGCATGACTTTTAAATGTTGATAGACTGTTTGAAACTAGCATACCGTGCTTTTGTTGGCAAGTTTTTGAAAATGTTGAGACTTGTTTTTCAGGGTTGATGGCAGAATTATCAGTGTTTAATTATTTCCGCTTTGGCGTGCCATAGTATGGACACAGTAATGGCAGATATGATAGTTGTTGACGGTATGGCACGCCAATTTAAACCCTGAAAAACAAGTCTCAACATTTTTAAAAACTTGCCAACAAAAGCACGGTATGCTAGTTTCAAACAGTCTATCAACATTTAAAAGTCATGCCAACTTTTGTTCTTGCGCAACATTTGCGAAAATATGCGTCAACATTAAATTATATCAGGGTCTTTCTATAAAATAATTAGGGGTCCAGTTTTGGTGTCCCCCGTTACATTTTACATCTTGTTTTTGTAAATTCAGGACACATTCTTTAAATACTTTCCATCTCAAAGAGTGAGTATATAAAGTACAATTCATACAAAATGGTTTAAAGCCCACTTTAATGATTTTTGTACGAAAAATAACACATATCAGGTGTAACGGGGGACACTAAATGTCACACCTTTGGACCCCTAATTTATAGAAAGACCCATCAGTGTTGAATTATTTTTCGCTTTGGCGTGCCATAGTATGGACACAGTAATGGCGGTAGCAACCGTTGTCAAGCCAAGTGAAACCCAAGAATATGGTGGATTTTTTTCCGGTCTGGGTTATCTAAACTAAATCTATGAGCTGGTTGTAGATGTACATAATTTTTGTGTTAAATGCTAGTAATGATATTTCCATATTCATGAGCAAAAATGTTAATGTTCTGGTGTTTACATCGTTGTTTATATCGCTCCGAGCTCCTCGTATTACGTCCAGCGCTCTCCCCTTTTTATTTTCAAGTTGTAAAAATTTCAAATAAACATCCCACGCATAAACAACGCAAACTGCCAAACCGATTATAAACAAACTGACGAATAAACACTATACCATACGGGCCAATTTGCGTGCGTGTCCCCTAACCCCTTCCTAAACACTGATCATTACTCGGAACAAATTTCTTCTGAAGCTTACGAGGTACACGACCATACATGTACATGAGCATGAGCGTCTTGTGGGATTTTGCAAACGAGATTAGTAGCGGAAAGATGAGCCATTTCTCCATGAAATTCATTTATTCATCGAGCACCGCGAATACGTTCAGTCTGGCGTCTGCAGACGTGGGAGTTAGGAGGGTATACTAGTCAAGGCCCTCCGGGGAAAGGGGTGGTAAGATTTTGGGACGTGATAAATTGGCACATGTAAAGTATAATTTCCCCCTTTAACTCTCAACCCATTAAGGCGGAAAATATCTTCATCTTCCGAGAAACATCTGGATTATTTCACCACTATGCCAACGGGAAATTATACGTACGTACGCGATGCATTTTGGGGGCGTTGCCGTTGCTGTTATGCAAACCATATGAAAGAATAGAGCCCGGGCCCCATTTTCCCTACATCGTTAGATTTCTCGGCCATTTCCCGGCGAAAGTCTGTCAATTTGGCAGGACGAGTTCGGAATATAGACAGTTTGGAGCATGCAAATTTTGAAGTTCGTCGGAAAATTAGAACTGAACCGGAGACCGCTAACAAAGTACCAGGGGTGGTACTTTAACTCTTAAGACGTCTTAACATAGACACCATAGATTAATTTTGTCTTGCAATAAACATGTATGTGTCATAACTTAATGAGACACATAGCTCAAGACACCTAATAAAGCGCACTTACCAGAACCATGGAGGAAGGTTTTGGAAACGAGAAACATGTTTCTAGTCTTGGCTACGTTATCAACAATTTGAACGGTAAACACTTGTTTTGAACAATTTCGAAGAAATGTCGATATTTTCTAAATTGACCACGAAATCAGAACAAATTTCAAATTTTCCGTTTCCGTTGAGCTACTCTTTATTTCTAAAAATACCCTTCAAGAAAATTTTAAACAATCTACGCTGACGTGCAATATTGTTGTTACCACTTGTTTGGTAAAAAAAAAAACACTGTCACATTTGAAGCAAAATTTTAGAAAAAAGAGCGCCGATGATAATTGTAGAACGTGAAAGTTTGAGAAGATCCCTCAACGCACGTGTCAAGGGCAATTGAGACGCCCTCTATAGAGACCACATGGAAGCGGTAGAGGCAAACGGAGCAACGGATAAAAAGCCGGAAGGTTGAAATACTGATAAAATCCCAACAATTAAATCCAAAATCATGTCCTCTCTGGAAATTAAAATGTACAGTATAGCTTTATGGACAGAAAATGTTTTAGATGCAAGGACTCTCGCGTATGGCACGGTAATTTGCATGCAGGGATTTGCACACTGAGCCACAAATAGCCGTGAGCTGTAATAATATGGAGCTCAAATTTCGGAAGAAATGCATAATTTAAACAGTTTGGGTCAAAGGACGATATGGTTATTCAATTAAGCTCGCCATTATCCTGTTCCCAACGTACACCCTTACAGAAAACATATCAAAATTTGCATACCAATTAGGCGAAATGGATTTTCTCAACGTCAGATTTTTCGGGCCAATGATCTGCGGTTTAGTGAGAGTGTGCTCGCGTTGTTTGATTAGGAGGGCGCCGCCAAGGCGACGCACCCGCAGGGTGGGATGTAGTGCTTGCGCGCCACAAAATTTATGCTCGGTCACTTTATGGCGGGAGAGGCCAAACGGTGGTTTTTGCATAAATAAGCGCTGAGCCGTTACGGTTAATAAATTGATAATTTACTCCGTTTATTCGACATAGAATTTGATTATAAAAAGCTTAAAGATTGACCAATGGTGAGCGACAAGTGACAAGGATGCTGTTGTTCCCAGCGGTCATTTTCTGTAGCTTTGACCATGGAGGAAGGAAACAACATGCTTTGACGAGTGATCTAGTGACCCAGCCTTCGTTTTTAACAATAAAGTGAAGCTATTTAGAGGCGTGTCGCGAGTGTATAAATAAAGGGAAAAACGCATACACAAAATCAGCCACACAATATTAATAAGACAAAAGAAAAATGACAAATGGATATAATCCGTTGTTTGTGCAGTAAATAAACACTACAATAAACCATCTCTTTTTGTACTCGACCCACCAATTAAAAGAAAACGCTCAGTACGGTACTATAAAGATTAGCCGAAATTCCACCTGGGCTTTGGAATTTGGATCACTTCCGTCAAACACACCCCCCCCCCCCACCCATCCTTGCCAATCGCAACATCTGGTATGGTGCCTAATCACCATTGAAATGAAACAAATAAACTTGGGATGAGAGAAAAATTGTAAGGGCCTTATCGGGATTCGAACCCGAGACCTCCGTCTCACTGGGCAGATGCTCTACCAGCTGCATTTGGTGCAAGATATGAGACCGAATGACTCACCCCCTTCCATTGTATGTATAACATCCAAGGAATTTCCTTTCAGGTTTTAGGGGGAGTCATACGTTAACATATAAGGGAAGAGCGTGTTGAGGTATAGGGGCGGTAGGGGAAAGTTACTCGGTCAATGGATGTTTCTTCCTCCATGCTCGGTCTCATATGTGGCAGCATATTATCCAGCTGAGCTAAGACAGTTGGTAGGCCTATACTCGGGTACAGGTTCGAGCACGTGAAAAAGTCGCACGTGAAGGCAAGTCGAGGGGGTCGTGGGGGTTTTAGAACAACCCCTCAGGTTTTCCCTATGGACCCAATGTTTCTCTCGGTGTCGCATGGTACCGCAACTGGGCAAAGTAACAAACGCAACGTCTGGTATGGTGCCTGATCACCATTGGAATGAAACAACCAAGCTTGGGTGTACATGTATCTATCGTCTCGTCTATCGCCACTATAAACCGCGTATTTACTTCAAAATGTCGAGGTGCATCGATTTGATACAGAATGCGTACTCCCCAGTGGGGAGTACGCATTCTGTATCCAGGACATCTACTCTTTATAAAGACCACGGCTTCCTCCCCTCTCTACAAAATGATAAGTTTTCCCTCCCTTTTACCCTCAATTTGGTCAACATTGCAACCCTTCTTTTTATCTCAACTTCCTGTCTGGTCTCGAATCGCAATAAAAACCTTAATCCTAGCCTACTCAAGTTACCACATTGTTTGGGCAAGTGTTGTCAAAATTCTTGGTTATTCCCTCTTGATTCAAAGCTAGCGGTCATGATGTTTCTGAGCAAGATATCATGTAACACTTTATAATTACATTTACTGCGAGGTTATCTTGTACGTGTGCACAATAGTTACATGTGGCGTACATTGCTAAAAAAGATGAAATTTTTAGCAATGAAACTTTTGTGTTTTCTACAGTGATAAAAAAAGCCACAAATGAAGGGTTTATGTTATGATATGCATGGTGTCTTTTACTGTAGAAAACACTAACAAAAATCATGGCCCCGAAAATGGAAATTATTTTTGTAGTCTCCTTTTTATGAGCGGTATATAATAAATTAAACTGGACGTATTACGTGTATTTGAGGTAATGTCTATACATCACTTCAAAGAAAACTGTATAGAATACTATATATTTTTTTGTAAAAATGGCATTTATTTACACTTTTCGGAAAACAAAATTGTGCTTGTATCTCAAAACAGAAACAAAACTTGCAAAAAAAAAACAGCCGTCTTGACGCCAAGATAAATTTGGTGACATTATCTTTAAACAGCATATTAAAAGAATACAGTTGAACCTCGATAATAAGAGCACTGTTAATACAACATTTTGCTTTATAACAAGGACAATTTCAGATCTCAATCCCTTGTTTGTTATAGTCTCGAAAATACAAGGTTCCTATTAGAACAAAATCTGCAAAACGTCTAATATGGCCCCTCCCACTGTTGTATTCCTACACTGTCATTGTAACCACACCCATGATCTTTGGCTCCTCCTATGGTCCACCCACTTTGTATTGTGGACACACCCCTCCCATCGCAGCCTCTCCCCCATTTTATTTAATGCACAAAATGAGAAATAAACTGCAATACCGTGTTTGGAGACTACCAGTTGGCTTCATAATTAAATTCTGCATGCTAAGCAGAAGGTTCGTGGTTGAACCAAGTTGGTTTTTTACTACGTACATCCAGATTCCCCACCCAAGCTCATGGACATTTGTCCACATTTCTATAGAGCCTTTGCACGGCAGCCATGACAGAGGGGAGTTACATTGTCACAGTATGTCAAGCACTTTGTGGATCTATTGTCACATCAATTAAATATAAAAACCTGCCCCCGGCCACTCCCCCCTCCCCCTTCATGGCCGCCAGTGCAAAAGCTTTATTGAATGTTTTACAGTGGATAAAAAGCCAATGTCACAACAACAGACATTGTTCTTGCATGTACAACGTCGTTGTTTTGCCAAGATGGTGGTTCCTTGTAAGGAGCAAATGTGGTCGACTCCACTTCAAGGTGACTGGTTTATAAAGCTGGAAATGTATTCACTGAACGAGACGATAAGAGATGTAGCGTCCTGCTGTCTCACTAGGTCTGATGATCTTAACAACCTTTAAAAAAAAAATAAAAAAATAAAATAATGAAAAACAAAATACAATCTTGACTTTACAAAACATCAGCCTGCTTTTTGAAGACTGGGCAGAACTATCATTTTGTGTTACATTGTGCTAGGTAGTGCACGTCATTGCCTAGCAACCAGCAGTCTGGTTGCTTTACGCAATTCTCTCTTGCATTGAATACGGTACAGATTCTGTACATCACACCTGCTGCACGCACTCAGTCACATTACATAGCAACAAAAATTTAGTCTGGTCGTCTGTATGCCAAGTGTGCATGAGGAAGGAAGTACGTTAGTACATAAGACACTATTCGTGTGAAACATGCAAAAGGCCAATTGGCTTTAGTTGGCCAGTTTCCTTGGTTGTTTTTAATGCGTTGCCAATGGGCAATGTATTGGCAATGCAGTTCTTAACCATTTGACGCCAGGATTATTTTTGGCAAAAAAAAAAAGACCAGGTCAAGCACCACAAATACTGACTCTTGAGAGTCATTTCTACATTCATTGTATTAATCTTCTCACCAAAAGATCATACTTTGTAACACTCCAAGTCAACCGCCCCTGTGACTTTACATGAACAGAACATGTTTATGGGGTGTTATGGCCGAGCGGTCTAGTGCGTCGAACTCAGGTTACTGTACGTGCCAGTACTAGAATATTGGTTCGATTCCGGGCCGTGACGGGTTGTGGCACTTGTGCTCTTGAGCAAGGCACTTAATCACACTTGTTCCGTCCTTCGGAAGGAATGTAAAGCCGTTGGTCTAGTGTATTAGGTTTCGGTAACGCACTCTAAAGATCCCAGAGCATTCTTTCGTGAAGAGCAAGGGGAGGAATTCCCCGGTGTCTCTGGCCGTTTCTATAATTCAACTTAGAAGTTGATAGTTATTCAAATATCTATGTTTATTGATCCCATTCCTGTATTGGCGGTTCTTCCGCTGTTGGATGTGGTTAATAAATAAATAAAATAAAATAAATTAAACGTCCTCCGGCGTCAAGTAGTTAATGTTGTAACTATAATTCATCTGGTGTTTTCCTAACTTTCGGTTGGATAAAATTGATCTGTACTCACCTGTCCTCGTTTCAGCCCAAAATATCTGGCCACTGGGTCCCCCTGCTGAATTCTGGGTAATTGATGCTCTTTCAGCTTGCTGATTTTAGAGGTCAAGGATTTGTGTTGCTATGGGAAGTAACAGGGCAAAATGGACCAATCAATCATGGGTACATATGAATGAGGACAGCCTTCTCGGTCCAATGGGTATAAACTGGCTGTTATTGATGAAAAGATGAAGTGACCAAATCAGGCATGATGTTTGAAAGGTCATACGGTATTTAGAATGTCCTAGACTTTTTCCAGGGAAATATGCCGGAATTGACAATTTAGGTAGGTAAAAACCATGTTAAGAAACGAAAAATGTTAAAGGTTGAATACTGGGTGTATAAAAAGGTATGTTTTCTACTTTAAAGGCACAGGCTCGTCAGCAATGAGTGCGCGCCAAATTCGTGCCACGAAATAGGCAGCTCCATAGCAAAGGCATGGAGCTGCGTATTTAGTGGCACGAATTTGGCACGCGCGCATTGCTGACGAGCCTGTGCCTTTAAATGGTGCATATGACCAGCATCTCTTGTTAATAACATTTAGAATGCTTCAGCAAAAATGGGTTGCTAGCCAAAATTGCATGCGATGTCTATTTACTCATATTTTGCTACTGTTTCTAAAAACACAATTTGCCGTACAAATTTGGCTTGTAACACATTTTACAAAGTAAAGAAATTCTGTGCTAAGCAAATTTTTGTGCTAAACAGCGCCATGAAATTGGCCTCAGGTCTATGGATTATCATGTCGAGATCAATGGATTGGGTTTTCATGATTCCATGGTTTTTCCACCACATGTTTGTGTGGGGTTTTCCTCCCACTTCTAAAACTGATCATTTCTTCCACATCTTCTCTTAAAGGCACAGGCTCGTCAGCAATGCGCGCGCACCAGATTCATGCCACGAAATATAGTCATCAAACTTCACAACAAATACTATATTCTATTGACCCCCTTCGAACATGTGCAAATACGCCATTTTGGGAGTCAAATAATGCTGAGTCATTGTGGAAGCGATGTGCGTGTGCGCTGTGTGTGTCTCTGGTGGGTGTAACACGGTTTAATTCACCAATTGGAGCCTTAGCATTGCGCGTTACGCATGCTATGGACACACACAACGCGCACGCACATTGCTTCCAGAACGACGCGGCATTATTTGACTCCCAAAATGACGAGCTCAATATACTCGTTTTTCAAGGCAAAAAAGGATACTATCTGGACAGTAGTTCCGATTTTTCGTCCACTGTCATCACGACATGCTCTGGAACAAACTGCCACAAAGGGACAAAAGAATACTATAATCAATAGCCATTTTTAGCATTCCATACAGAAAATTTGTTTGCAATTGACCATTCTCACAGACGGGCATATTTGTATTAAACTATGTATTAAATGCCATCAGGTACGTGTATGCACATTATGGAAAATGTTTCAAACACAAGTGAGTCTTTCCATGGTAAAGGAGGCATTTTGGCAACACAGACCATATTTTCCAGAAAATACCTTTGTCTGGTCTCAAAATAAAATAAATAAGTTTCAGTGGTTCTGAAGAGATAACTTAGGCCCAAAAAGGGTTACAAATAGTGTGACAACATGCCTTGTTAAAAACCTTGTGTACAAATTTATAATATACGTACACTGGTACGGCCTAAAATGTAACACAAGTGTCCGTCCCGGTTATGAGCGTATATTGGAAATTGAACATAGGGTTTTTAGAAAGGCATGTTGTCACACTATTTGTAACCCTTTTTGGGCCTAAGTTATCTCTTCAGAACAATTAAACCTCTTTCTTTTATTTTGAGACCAGACAAAGGTATTTCCTCGAAAATATGGTCTGTGTTGCCAAAATGCCCCCTTTACTGTGGAAAGACCCAAATGCGTGTTGCTCAATATTTGTTCGTAATACGGCGCAGCTGAAGCACGTCACAACAATTTTCGCTCAAGATCCTGATGCACGTGGCAATCTGTAGGAAGTGACATCATTTGAGAAAGGTCAATTTGCAATTTTGATGAATCTGCCCATCTAAAGACTTGGATTTCCTCGTAGAAATGCTCTCTGGCAAAATAAAATTTAGTTTGAGCAGCTAAGTATTGGTGAAACTATTTGCAGGAAAGATAAAAGGAAAGGGGAGTGGGAAGTGAGAAAGGATAAAATGGAGAGAGGAGGAAATAAGTAGAAGATATGAGAAGAGATGATGAAGATGGGATGAAGAAGATTGGAGGAAGGTCAAGAGAAGGAGAGATGAAACGAAACAAGCTAAAGGAGAATGGATGCAGGGAAAATGGGATGAGAAGGAAGGATGACAGGGAAGAGTTGAGAAGGACGATTGAGAGAAAGAAGAAATTGATCACTCTAAAATGACGTCACTTCCTACAGATTGCCACGTGCATCAGGATCTCGATTGTAAATATTTGTGACGCACCAGCTGTGCTGTTTTTTAAATTAAATTTCGAGCAACACGCACACGTGTTTGGAACATTTTTTCAGGATGTGCGTACGCTTACTTGATGGCGTTTAATACGCAGTAGCATTTTTCTTACAAAGATGGCGTCTGTGAGAGTCGTTAATAGGGGAGGGATAGGAGATGGGAGGAGAGGAATAGGATTAAGGGGATGGGACAAGGAGGGAAAAGAAAGAGGGAGAAAGGGAACTTAAGACGTTTCTGTTACACCAACCTCATGCTCAGTGATGTTAATAAGAAGTTCAGCTTCCAGGAACTGTTCCAAGATGTACTTGCATTGGGCCATGTCACTCAGAGACTGTTTGGCAGACGGCGTCATTCCCATTTGGACGATGATGATCGCTCGACTGATGTTTTCCTCTTGCATTCTCTGGCAATAGCTAAAGATAAAAACAATACTCGGTGTCAAGAAAAACATGTCTTACTTTTGATCCTAAAAAACTTTGTAATAGACTACTAAAGTGTGATGTCAGTTGCCATGGTAATTGGGTCTAAACACTCGCTGGTAATCTGAAACGTGCATTGGTACAGCGCAGGGAAACAGTTCACTGGTTTTAGTGTAGACCCAAAAACCATGGCAACACACAAAGGGTGACGTTTTCACTTTAGTAGTCTATTTGGCAACGTATTTAAAGATGCAGGCTCGCCACTGCGCACGCGAGGAACAAATTCGTGCCACGAAATTCACCGCTCCATAGCAATGCACGGAGTGGTGATTTTCGTGGCACGAATTTGTTCCTCACGCGCATTGACGAGCCTGCATCTTTAAGCCAAAATTTCATATCACGTAATTAAGGCCTGACAAATTCTATTGAGCGCCTTGCATCAGCTTTGTCCGAGAGGGTGAGATTTAAAGGCCATTAAAAAAAACCACTCAATTTCAGAAACTGCCATTTTCGACTTGGCGTCCTCCGATGTCGATACATCACTGGAAACGGTGGCGGAAAGCACATACCTCAGCTGAAAGCTTATAAAATAATGCTGGATCACCCCTAATGTCATTGTACTTATACGAGTGCTTCAACTTTTGGGATCGTTTTAAATTACACCATCATCATGCATACTTGCAATGCAGGCAAAGATGGCACTTGCTTAGGGATTAGACTTGTACAAGTCTGCTTCGCCACTTGTTGCAGTCGCGGTCTGCACACCGCGCGGCACCGCATTAAGCATCTACAGTACACCAGCGCCGTATGCCATGGCACTTGCTTGGCGACTAGACTTGCACAAGTTTGCTTCGTGAAATTACTGAATCAATTGAGGGTGTTCTTTTTATGCTCGTTAAAATTAATATGGCTCGTTGGTAGGGCCAAAAAGCGGAAAATTAAATATGGAGCGCACAACAAAAACCCCTGCTATACTCAAAGTTAAGGCATTGTGCATTAGGAAACAACATGGTAACTTTATTTTTAACTTAACATTGTAACTTAATTTTAAATTCCTAGAAAACCTTTGACGAGTCGAAAATACTTGGGTTAATCAACTTACGCCTTAATGGTCTTTATACCGACTTTGGGTTCTTCCGGGTAGAAGACAAAGAGTTGATCTGTTGGGTCATCATTGTGTGCGACTAGAATTGTCAGATCCTTCCTGCCTGGTCGATCTTCACTGTAATAAATAGACGACAAGACAAAAACAGTCATAAAACTTACAGTATGATATGAGAAGTTGACCATTAATATCGTCAGGCGAGGACATCCGGGAGCTCTCAATGTTGTATCATATTGTTCCCAGCTACATTAATTTAAAGAAAAACTTGAAATTTTTCTGGGGCATTATCATGTCATATTAGGAAGAATTAGTGGCAAACATGAATGGAATTTATACCCAAAAATACTTTGAAAGGAATTTTTTTGTATGTAAGAATTGAGAAGTTTAGTCGATCATGAATATTTTTCTTTAAACTTACTTAGCAGCAGATTTAATAGACCAAAATTTAGGAGTGAAAAAAAAAAAATTCAGAATAAGAGATTTAGAAGTGGGAAATTTTGAGCCAGTCACATATTTTGTGCAAGTGGTCTGAAGCTATGACCAACTTTTCAATTCTTTCACTTTTTTATTTGAGCCCTGAAAAGCCACGAAAGTCGTTTACCTGGGTTTGTCCCCAAACTGTTCCTTAAACTGTTCCAACGTCTGGTCCAATTCATCTTGAGTTACGAGGTAGCCTCGGTCATGACAAAGCTGAAAATGATGTAGAATTAATCGGTAATTCATCACAAGCTTGACATTTGGCTAAACATACATTTGGCTAAACTTTAAAATGGGAAGATTTACTCTAATACTATACATGGACACGGCTTGGGACACCATGCACACAACCTAATGCATAGTTCCGACCTGTCAATCAACCGAACCCGCCGACCAATCACAACAGAGCTAGCAGACAGCGCCCACGTAGGTCAAAGTGCCGATACGCTGTTCCGGGTGAATTTTTTGTTTCAAGGCCGGGCGATTCGCTGTTCAAAGGTAAGAAATAGCGAATTTTTATGAATATATGACATCTCTGTATCACTGGCCTTTTACTAAGTGCGTGCTACAGTAACTGTCAACCCTGAAACATGAACACAATTAAGTTTTCTCCAATGAATCTGTGTTTTCCGTTGAAAGTCACGTTGGTTTGTGCAGTGTGTGTAGCCATTTTGGCGATAGCGTGTGAGGCATAGCAACAATATCCAAGGGGGCGGGGTTAATTGGGCAATCTCGGAACTATGCATTGTAAATGTCCGCATAGTTGCCAGGTAGTGAATATTTAGAGGGTTCGGCATGCGCGCGCACCCACTGTCATGAGGTCATGATGTTTAGAGCCAATTACAATTGCAACACACGTCACACTTTGGCTGTCTCTTCACTTCCCTTTAAAATATTATCACTTTTTGGTGTTTATTGAGTCATATTATTAATATTCAGGACAATCAGTGGCAACCAGTTATAGACTAATCCAACGAATGAAAACTGTGGTGTATCTCCAATAGACATACACCGCAGTAACAATGGAATAACCACAAGAGGGCAGGCTCACTAAGTAAATGTTGCTCAGATTATATTTATAGTGTAATCCGAGCAACATTTAGTGAGCCCGCCCTATTGTGGTTATTCCAATGGGTATTATTTTCGTATACATTGAACAAAGATTTTAAGGAAATTACCTCCTGGAATCAACACATAATGTTATTTTAAGATATACTTCCCACTTGCACTTTTTCTGTAGAAAAATTACGTTTTCTTCTTCAAAAATTGCCTTCAGTCAGTGCACAAGATAACCATTCACGCTCGCGCGCAGCTCTGTTGTCGCGCTTACGCACAGACCGCTTGCCACGTCATTTTGTGCATTACTTTATGCAGTAATTTTATCATTTATTTATCTCAGAAATGCAACATTTGCGACGGAAGTGTCAGTGGGAAGTATATCTTAGAATAGAATAAGCTATCGATTCCAACATATAAATTCACCCAAATCCGTGTTCAATGTATATGAAAAAAAACCCTTCCATTGTTACTGCGGTGTATGTCTATTGATTTTGTGACGTCATGTTAACGCGTTGGAGATACACTGCAGTTTTCGTTCATCGGATTAGTCTATGCCAGTCTGCCAGTCGGAATTCTTTACGCCCTCTACCGGCCAAGCAGGATATCGATCCCGGATACATGGGATACAACAACGGAAAAACATGCCAAATCAAACGGGACCACCTGACCACAGGGGTAGAAATCCCCGTTTGCTAACCTGCATTAACGTTTTTCTGATTCGCCAAAATTTGTACGTCTCTGCCTCGTCATTCATGATGTTTTAATAATTAAAAATCTGTTCAGAAATGAGTAGAAATATATTTTAATGCGGATAGCGTGCGTGCGAGGCACGTTTTGCTAGTATTAATTTCTGCTTAAAAAAATACGACAAGCACCCTGTCAGCGCCCGTTATAAATACGTGTATTGTGAAAATGTTCATAATAGCACCATACTATTTTAATCACCCACAAAAATTGGTCCCCCGTAAAAAGTGTCCCAATTCTCCAAATAGAATATAAAATTAAAAACAAATGTTGCGACTATAAATAGTTCTTAGAGGTAGTAAATTGCGATGCTTGGCTTGAGAATTCTGAGTCAATACCCCTTTTCACTTTTAATGCCATTTGTTTAACTTGGTAACTTTGAAAATGGAGAACAATAGTGTTTGAAAGATCGCTCTGTCAACTCTGACGTCGACGAGCTCTTGAGGGCGCTATAACGATTAAGCAGTCGTCGAAATTTTGGCACCTGTCACTGTGGCTGTGATTCATCAATTTTATAATTTCTCAGCAAAAAAGAAAACTCAGTTTTTCACGTCAACTTTAAAGATCTTTTAGGTAAACCGACACGCTGGTTTCCATCATTTATACTGTGATCTTACTACCGCCTAACTTGTAGTTCAACTTTTTATGTTGATGACATGTCAAAGGCACTTAATCACACTTTCTCCATCTTCGGAAGAGATGACGGATGTAAAGCCGTTGGTCCGGTGTGTTAGGTAGGGTAACGCACTTTAAAGATCCCAGAGCATTTCTTTGTGAAGAGAAGGGGAGGGATTCCCCGGTGTCTCTGGCCGTATCTAATTCATCATGGGTTAATTTCCTCATGCTTGCCGCGCGAGCGACAGTGCAATGGGCACTATTGAGGAATCCTTGGTTTCAGTATCGTCAGTAGGCTACTCCTAAATCCACGCGGTCCTATTTCTACGCACTCACCTTAATATTTGCCGAGCTCGGGATCAGTTTGCGGTTATAGATAAGCAATTAATCTTTACCGCAGCCTGCCACATCCGCGCTCGAGATCAACTACAGAATGTAAACGCGGCACTCAGGATCATTGCGGTTAACACAGACGCATTCTTATCAGGGGACCAATCTTGATCCTGAGGTCGGGACCAGTGTAAACACGGTGTATGTAAGACCATACTAGCACAACAGGTTTCATAAATCACTAGAAGGTCTCGGGGTCTCTACGTCACTGGCTTACAAGGAAAACCCACACAACATTCCAAGTCTGTTGTTTTAGCCTTGTATGGTCATAAGTGACCTCATAGGGGTACTCCCCATGTTGCAACCAAAGTTGGAATCCACCGAATGCATTGCAACACCCAGACTAGCCTTTAGTCAAGGCTGCCTTGGCGAGTTATATATTCGCGCGCAGTCAGTTTTCCAACGCTTGAGGAAAGACTAGCACGCACGGACTGTCCGCCCAGACAGTCTGCAGTATGAATGGTAGTCTTTCTTCAAGCGCTAGCTAAACAGTGCACAAAACAATTAAACCTCGCCACGGACGCCTTGACTAAAGGCTACACCCAGACTGACCATTACTTCAGCATGCCTTACTCGGAAATGATGTCATATCAGTAATGTTTTCCTCCAGAGTTGACCCTCTGAAATATAAAATATCCGCACTTTACCATTCTAGTCAGATTTGTCAGATTCATCAGAGATTCGTCAGAGATCTTCAGTTCATGTACTGGGGGTGGGGGTGAGGGGGTTTGTTTGGGGGGAACAATTGATAGGTGCATACAAATTGTCAACTAACTACCGAGACCTGGTACATGTATTTAAATCAAGTAACAGCTAGGTCTCGCAAGTTTAATATTTTCATGTCCGGGAGGTGGGTTCTAAATATTTTAATAATGTGTCCTTATAACCTTGTTAAATCTTTGTTATACAAATGTCTTGTTATTGATCTTATTTCTTTGTTTTCAGATAATTGCAGAAATTGGCATGTGACACGCAGTGACCATACAGCTCTAAGGCACATGAATATTCATTAAACTTCATCATGGCCGAGTGCAACGCAAGTGATGATGAAGATAAGGTAAATACATGGGAAAAAATACCATAGACCCTCGCCAGTTAAGACTCCGTGTACTAAGTCTATGGAGCATGACAAAAAATTTCTCAATGCTAAATTCATGTTTCCTCACCATATTTATACTTTCTGGGGTGTTTTGTCGTATTATGAAGAATTAGTGGCGTGGGTGTATGGTATTTATACCAATACATGTATCGACAAATTCAGAGAAAAAAATGTAATTTTCTTAAAATATTAATCATTGATCATACAGTGTTGAACAGACCGTATCGAATAGCTGCCATCTTGTAGGGCAGTTTCTTTGTTCCGTGAGGACATGCATGGTTGCACATTTTGTGCTTACATTGTTGACCAATTTGAATGACAAAGGTTGCCCTACAAGATGGCAGCTATTCGATATGGTCTATACAGTGAACTTGTGGATAACAAGGCACAGATTGACTAATCAATTTGGAATCCCTTTCAGGACTGTTCCGCTTCAGTGATATTCTCAAAGTGATTCTCATAGTAATGAAATGTGACATTTTCTGTTTCTGGGGAGAATCTTGCAGTTAAAGACGCAGGGTCGTCAATGCACGAGGAACACATTTTTGCCATGAAATTCACCTCGCTCTATCAGTCAATACTAGTTGGGCAGTCCGCTGTTACGATCCCGGACGGTGCAGGCTCATTGGTTTACGTACGTACATACAAACACATGTACGCACGCGCGTGATTCGACTTAATACTGTTCGCTGTCGAGCGCGCCTGCACCCTCCAGGATCATATTGAGCGTAGTGAATTTCAGGGCACGAATTAGCTCGTTGTGCATTGAACTCTAGAGCCATGCGTCTCAGAAACAGCCCTGAAGTGTAGGAGTTCAGGGAGGCACTTCAAGCAGAGTGGCGCACCCTGCCTGAGTGGCTCCTAGAGGCTGGTGCAGTCTATTTGTTTACCCTTCTAGGCAAACTCATTTATGTAAATGTTTTTCTTTTAATTTTTTTGTTTTATTATGAACATTTTTGGGTTGTGGCAGTAAAAGCCACACCATGGACAGTATTTTGTGTATTTTTCCGTGTGGTTTATTTTAAACACACTGTATGTAATGACATCTTTTTAACATCTTCCTGCTACAGTTCTATGATGCACGCGAAGAACTTCCAGTCACGTAAGTATTGAACAAGTCGTTTTATGTAAACATAAATTTCTCTGAATCAAGTGCAAATAATTATATTTGCATGAATTGGACATTTGGAGCAAAAGTAAACATACAATCACAGGTGAAAACTTGGGGTTGTGTGTTCGAACCTTCCCCCCGGCTGGGGTACCTGTGCCCTTGAGCAAGGCACTTAATCACACTTGCTCCATCCTTCGGAAGGGATGTAAAGCCATTGGTCCAGTGTGTTAGGTAAGGGTAACACACCAGAGCATTCTTTTGTGAAGAGCAAGGGGATTCCCTGGTGTCTCTGGCCATTTCTAATTTCTAATTCTTAATGGGTTTCCTCACGCTTGTGAGTGACAGTGCAATGGGCACTTTAGAGGAATCCTTGGTATGAATATCAGAAGAAGAAAAAAAAATTATAATAATAATCACGCTCATCAAATTATTGGGATGCAGTCAGCCCCGGGCACTAGAGCCACCTCCGAAGAATCTCTGGGGTATTTTTGGTTATAAAATGGTAGCGAAGCGCCTACCACGTCAAAGTACTCCAAACAACCCCACAAACCCCTGCGCAACATGGTTTTGTTTACATTATTATTATTATTTCTATCTGGTACTGAAACCAAGGATTCCTCAAAAGTGCCCATTGCACTGTCGCCTGCAAGCGTGAGGAAACCCATGATGAATTAGAAACGGCCAGAGACACCGGGGAATCCCTTTGCTCTTCACGAAAGAATGCTCTGGGATCTTTAAAGTGCATATTACCAATACCTAACACATTGGACCAACGGCTTTACATCCCTTCCGAAGGATGGAGCAAGTGTGATCGAGTGCCTTGCCCAAGGGCACAGATACCCCAGCCGCGGCGAGTTTCGAACCCACAACCCCAAGTTTTCACCTGTGATTGCGAGTCAGTGACCCAAACCACTCGGCCACGGTACGGTGTACCTCACATTGTTAAAGGGCCTATGACATGCTAAACAACTTTGTGCCTTTGTGCTTCATACGATGGATTACTTGTTCAGCAAGACATACTATTGTTCGTTTGGATGTAAAATCAATAAAAGGTAGCCTTTTTAAACTTTGAAGATTTCATTGCAATAAATCACAGACAGAGGGCGCTGTCTGGAGTGCATCACTTAAGGAAGACAGAAGGGAAAATTTAAGAAAAAACATAAGAATTCAAGTTGGAGTTGTGGAAAATTGCTGCAGTTTCCACCCCCAGTTTTGTCATGGCTTACAACAGGAAACGTGGAAAACAAACTCAAACAGCAATGGATAACAAAGGTTTCAGCAAGTTTGAGGGGAAAAAAGGTGGAATCTTTTGTGCACAGTTGAATGTGATTTTCCTGTGTTTGCCTCTTGTGACCTCATCACCTTGGTCATGAATATGCATATTTTCATTAGCATAAAAACTAAAAATCATTGTTTTAATCCCAAAACAAGCTATAAATAGGATTTGTATGACTGTAACTGAGTAGAGTGGTTTTATAGCATACAAGATTTCATTGATAAAAATCCCAAATAAGGAGCCCTTTAACATCATCTCTCATTCAGTCCATTTGTCAATGCATAGTTCCGATTTTGCCCAGTTAACCCCGCCCCCTTGGACTTTGTTGCTATGGCTCACACGCTATCGTCAAAAATGGCGACACGCCACGCACAAAGCAATTGGACTTTCAACGAAAAGCACAGATTAATTGAATAAAACTCAAAGGTATTCATGTTTCAGGGTCAACAGTTATCTTAGAACACACTGAGTAAAGGGCCAGTAATACAGAGATGTCATATTATTACGAAATATAGCTTTCGTACCTTTGAACAACAACGAAACGACCGGCCTTGAAACAAAAAATTCACCTGGATCGTCGCATACAACACTGTACAAATTGTATGGGGCTGGCCGGCAGAACATCGCGTGATCATGTTGTTGTGAGCGTACAGTGCACTTTGACCTATGTGGGTGACATCTGCTAGCTCTGTTGTGATTGGTCGGCGGGTTCGGTTGATTGACAGGTCGGAACTATGCATTAAAATCAAACACTTTATAAAGACTCCAGTGTGGATCGTGAAGGAAATTTGCATTATTACCAGTACTCTGGCCAGCCCAACTCATTGGGGCAAGATGATTTTAAAGCCTCTTGTCCAATTTGACCACTAATCCCCTCCCCCTTTATTCTCAGTGTGACCTCCACCCAGCATTCTTTCTTACAATCCTTGTCCATTCAACCGTAAAATGCTGCTTGGTTTCTTGAGTAAATTGATTCTTACATGCTGTGAAAAAGCTGTTGGCAACCAGGGCTTTAGTCACATTAGTTTAGAGAGTGGGCGAGACAGTACCAGTACATATATTGTCTGGAATGACTTGTAGAATTTGAGTATTTGGGCTAAACTGCATGTGAAGATTTTGATTTTTATGAGTATAAACTCACGATTTCAACATGATGTAAGTAGACATGTTTATTTTCAAGTGTTTTTTAGTACAAGAAGTCATATTCCTTTAGTTGCTTTTGGGTCTTTCTATAAATTAGGGGTCCAATGTTGGTGTCCCCCGTTACATTTTACATCTAGTTTTTGTAAATTCAGAACACATTCTTTAAATACTTTCCATCTCAAAGAGTGAGTACATAAACTACAATTCATACAAAATGGTTTAAAAGCCATTTTAATGATTTTTGTACGAAAAATAACACATATTAGGTGTAACGGGTGACACCAAATGTCACACTTTTGGACCCCTAATTTATAGAAACACCCTTTCCCAAGGAGAAAGGAAAACCTTTCCTTTTCAATTAAATGTCTGATATTTGATTGTTGACACATTCCACCATGCATGGTTGATACAAGAAGATTGATTTGGTATGGCTTGTACAATTTGAGAAAAGAGCTAAACTGCAAGTGAAGATTTTAATTTTTGTACGAATCTTTGGGGGATTATTTTTTAGGGATTATGACCCAGGGACCGCCGGTGTGAATTAATTTGATACAAATGTGGACAAATGTCCATATGAGTTTGGAAATCTGGATGCAGTGGAAAGCAACTTGGCTCCACCGGGATTCGAACCGCGGACCTTCTGCAGAAATCGTTTTGTTAGCTCTTAAAAAGGGAAAAAAATGTTACGAGTTGACAAGAAAAAATGACTGGTAAAATGACATGATTTTTTTCCAGTGTAAAATGATACCTTAAATTTGTGGGAGAAATTGCCAACTGAAGGTGCTTTTTAAAAAAAGTTGTCTGCACACAACTTTTTTACCATTCATGCACACACAAAAAAAAATGTTCAGGTTTTCTGAAGTATTACTACATCTATGTGGCTGATATTTCTACAAGGCAGTTTTCCCAACATAGGCTTTTAATTGGGAATGGAAATAACACTATTTTTAACAGCTTACCAAATTTGCAAACACAGAATAATGTACAATAGCATGTTTTACAAAACAAAATTTGTACAAAAGAAAATGGACCTACCATCAATTGGTGCCTGAGGTATAGATACATACTCCTCCATTTTTGATGTGAAGTGCAAGTATACAGGTTATAGTGCCTAAAGCGATAATTAAGGCTGAAGACGACCGCGAGACACAGGGTACCAGTATTTATCACTTCGTCATCGTTGGCTGCTCATCCGTGGAAACTTAGGCCAATCATCGCCTGATGTCTTTTGCATTTTTTTCAGGTGTAAAATTTGCATAAAAGGATTTGGCAATCAGCCAAATTGTTCTTAGATGTATAAATATTCATGAGACGAATATGTTTCAATATTTTTGGCTTGATCGTCCATTATCCCTTATAGACGATGTGCTCTTTGTTTATAAATGTATAAACTGCACGCATCCTGTTTTACATAAATTTGGTTTGGTAATGTGTCAAAGGTCACGTTTAATTCAAAGACGATTTGACATGCGACCTCATTCGTAAACCAAATTTATGCAAAATGCATGTGCATAATGCCGGGCATGTTTTGGTTTGCTGTAACGCCAGAGTGCACAAAGTGAAAATGTCACCTTTTGTGTGTTGCCAAGGTTACTGGGTCAATTAAAGGCACAGGCTCGTCAGCAATGTGCGCGCGCCAAATTCGTGCCACGAAATACGCAGCTCCATAGCAAAGGCATGGAGGTGCATATTTCGTGGCACGAATTTGGCGTGCGCATTGCTGACGAGCCTGTACCTTTAACACAAAACAAACTGTTTCCCTGCGCTTTAGCAATGGACATTTCAAAGTATCAATGAATGTTCAGACCCAGTTACCCCAGCAACTGACATCACACTTTAGTAGTCTATTGCACTCACTTAGGCAGTTTTTGGTATATTACAAAAAGCATTTAATGACAAATTAATGGCACATTCATTAGTATATATGTACAGAGTATGGTTTATAATAGTATGGCCTATAGATGCAAGTCGCATAATGTGCAAAGCTTAATGCAATACATGTACACTCAACACATTTCGCAGTATACTATGTACGTATAATGTGTATGTACACATGTATTTTCCTCGGATGCGTTGCATTATAATACGTACGGTACGTAGCACTACCGACCGAGCATGTCAACAATTATATGGCACATGTATCTCCAATGACAAGATACATGTACCTGTAAAAAAATGTGCATCTTATTGACCGTCGACCGTGCATTGGATGAACTACAATGTACATACATGTACTAGCTGTGCTGTACTGCCGTGTAGTACATAATGTAGTTGGAACTAGCCGTATTAGAGCTAAGCAGTTTGGCAAACATGTTGTATATGCGTACTGCTGTGTACAGAATCTCCGTACGTACTTAAAAATTGGCAGACCCGTGTATTTACAATGTATTTAGTACAGTAATTTGGATGGCGTCGTGTGTGGTTGTTGTCTCGACCGAACTACATTACTGCAGATAAGGAATCATGTAGACTATAATTCTGCTACGCTTCACGGAGTATAACGTTCAGTCGTCATGTTGTCGCAAGACGGAGCCACATGCTCGTCGGCGGATGTTAAGACGGTTGGAGAAAACCCGCAATGCGCTTCAGCGCTATGTGTGTATGTACCATGGGCTAAGTTGAGAGTACAAGTCTACAATACGTGCATTACCCGAGTGCATTAAAATAGAGTTTACATAAAAACTAACATTCAATGCACAGCTGACAAACAGATAAAAAAGCAACTACTATACAGTTGAACCTCGATAATAAGAGCACTGTTAATACTAGGGATGGAACGTTTAACCGAAAACAAAATTGAAAAACCGGTTTTGCCGAATGTTTTCAGAGGGTTATTTGTATACGACTTCATGAAATTGAAATAAATTTATATGTGGTAATAAATAACCTTTGATAAAGGTTAAAGGATTGTTTTGGGGGCCTAGGGGTATATATTGTGTACATTGCACATGCATCTATAAACACCAGCAACAATCTTTAGTGTTGGCCGAATGTACGTTAACCGACACTTGAAGGAACATGCAAACCGATTTCTAAATTAACTGTAAATTCCCATGCCTATAGTTTATACAGCATTCTGCTTATAACAAGGACAATTTTAGGTCCTAATCCTTTGCTCTTTATTGTTTTCTTTTCTGATAATACAAGATTCCTGTTATAACAACGTAATCTGCAAGGTCACAAGGACGTCTTGTTAACAAGACTATAAAGTGTTAAAAATGTGCATAAATTAGCCTGGATAAAATCTATGTAGGGTTTACAGTATTGCAGTACCAGTTAGTTCATAAAAATGACCTAATTTACATTAGATTGATATTCAAGTCTAGTTTGCCATTTTGTCGAAAAAAGCAAATTTAAAAGCCGAGTTATTGGCAATTTCGTGGTGGGGTGTTTTTAACCAGCATAAAGATCACATTAAGCATACATGCAGCGCAAATTACATTTGCTCAAATGTAATTTATTTTACAGTGCTGGCTACAGTTATGTAAGTGTGTAAATGAAGTGCGTGCGTGTGTATTTGCCTCCAATCGTGGACCTTCATAGCAATAAACACATTCAAACTGTGGACCTTTAACGAACGTGGACCGTCCACGGTTTTAAAACTTTGTTTCTCAAACCTATATACGTTTGAGAACCAACTATAATTATTATTGGTTCTCAAACCTATATAGGTTTGAGAACTATAGTAATTGGTTCTCAAACCTATATAGGTTTGAGAACCAATTAACCCTAACCCTAACCCTAATTATTATTGGTTCTCAAACCTATATAGGTTTGAGAACCAATTACAATTATTATTGGTTCTCAAACCTGTATAGGTTTGAGAACCAACTATAATTATTATTGGTTCTCAAACCTATATAGGTTTGAGAACCCTTTTGGATTAAATTTCATCTCTTTAGCTTTAGGTAAAAAAAGTTGGTGTCAATAAAAAAATTATTTTCTACAGTAAAGTAAAATTTAGTTAAGTGTCATTAAAGAAATTCTTTCCTACAGTATAAGGTAAATCGAGTTAGGTCCACGATTGCCGGCAAATACAAGTATGTGTGTGTGCGCAGGTTTCTGTATTCAAATGGGGGACGTTTAATAGGAACAATAGGGTCCGCGGTTGCCAAGGACGTCCACGATTTGGATTCATATACAAAACAAATTAGAGCAGTTGCAAAAAAAACTAAATCCAAACAAAAGAGGAACAATGGGACGTCCGCGGTACAAGACTACGTGTACTGTCATTTCTGTAGTCAAAAATGATCTCTACCAGATATTGTTCCTATTACAAAATTTAGTATAAAAAAGTGGATGTAATCTTTTCAAAGTGAAATGAAAATTATGCACTATCATCTATAGGCATTACTCAGAAACAAATTGTATTCTTTTTAGATATAATTAATTTTGTTTTTAATTTGTCAAAAATATAAGAACAAAATGTGTACTTTAGTACCCAAGTACATGTGGTCCAGTGGGTACACAGCCGTGCTCTTGATCAAGAGGTTGCGGGTTCAAGCCTCACTAGTGTCAACTTGTTTGTGTCCATGGGCAAGGCACTTAATCTCAATTGCCTCATCAACCCAAGAAATATTTAGGGGAACTGTTACGGGAATGCCACAGTCTAACTGCTGATAGGGTTGTGCGCCTTGGCCAATCAGCAATTGTTTTCTTTTTCCAAACGACATAGCACCTATTGTTTTCTGATTGGTCGATCACATGCATACTAATGCACGTACTTCAGACCCAACTGCAGTTCGGAAATACTTCAAAGTTTTTCCTCACATACTGAAAAAGATAACGGTATAACCACAGCGAGAATTGAACCCGGGCCCTTCTGATTCATAGTCCTATGCTTTACCACTAGACCACCAAGCAACTCGCTAAAGCCTCTAATTTTCGTTCCTTTATTCCCTAATTTAAACAACTCCTTGAGGGCGCTATAGGGAGAGTATGAATATTCATTTGCAATGCACCAATAAGAAGGCACAGAATCCTCTGCCTATGCTATGTCGTTTGAAGAAAACAAAAGATTCGCAGCCAGGCAGCCACCTAGTTGAAGTAAAATGTTTCTGGTGATTCCCTGATGGCAGTGATAATAATGGCGCCAGGGTGGACATGTGCATTATACAAAAATCCACAATTATTATTACCCCTTGGACACTAAGCTTTGCCCCTGATATGATACACCCACAGTCTAAACACGGATTGGATAATCAACATAATAATAATATCGGCAATTAATCATTAACCGTATCATCAGATATCTGTATTGTGTGATGGGAAACGTATCTGACGTTCAATTGGAATTGCAAAATAGTGGAAGGATAAAGGTTTACTGATTATACACGCTACTGGAAAATATCTTGGAAATAAACTGCTAAATGTTGTAAGTAACAAAATCTGGTAAAATACTACATCAATGTTACCAAACATGGAACGAGAGAAAAATCATATGGATTCGAACCCGAGACCTCATCCATATTTCATTTACATGGTGATTAGGCACCATACCAACTGTTGTGTTTGTTACTTTGCTTATTCATGCAATGCTGAGAGAGAAGTTTGGTTTTTACGGAAAACCTGAGGGAGTATACCACTGTGCCTCATAGCTTAGCTGGTAGAGCATCTGTCTGGTGTGTCAGAGGTCTTGGGGGGAAACATGAGGGAGTATACCGCTGTGCCTCATAGCTCAGCTGGTAGAGCATCTACCCGGTGTGTCGGAGGTCTAAAGCGGGCCTCCCACTGTGCGATTTTTGCCACGAATTAGGTACGATTAGGTTCGATTGGGTACGATTGTGTATAGAGTCTATAGACACTCTCTGGTAATCTCTCCAAATCGTAGGAAATTCGTGGCAAAAATCGCACAGTGGGAGGCCTGCTTTAGGGAAACCTGAGGGAGTATGTACCACAGTGCCTCATAGCTCAGCTGGTAGAACATCTGCCCGATGTGTCAGAGGTCTTAGGGAAACCTGAGGGAGTATACCACTGTGCCTCATAGCTCAGCTGGTAGAGCATCTGCCTGGTGTGTCAGAGGTATTGGGAAAAACCTGAGGGAGTACACCACTGTGCCTCATAGCTCAGCTGGTAGAGCATCTGCCCGGTGTGTCAGAGGTCTTGGGGAAACCTGAGGGAGTATACCACTGTGCCTCATAGCTCAGCTGGTAGAGCATCTACCCGGTGTGTCAGAGGCCTTGGGGAAACCTTAGGGAGTATACCAGTGTGCCTCATAGCTTAGCTGGTAGAGCATCTGCCCGGGGAGTCAGAGGTCTTGGGGGAAACCTGAGGGAGTATACCACTGTGCCTCATAGCTCAGCTGGTAGAGCATCCGCCCTCTGTGTGAGAGGTTTCAGGTTCAAACCCCAATGAGGACACCACATTTGGTTATTTTATATTAAATGGTGATGAGGCACAGTTACAAATATTGCATTTTAAAAAATCAAAGTTGAAGATTTTCGTAATAAAAAAAAAATATGATTTGAGCTACAGTAAGTTTGAATAATTGGTCCCAATGACCAGGGGTAATAATATGAGCACCTTATTTTTTGTAAGCGTGATTTAAAACTCCAGTCTTACGAAGCCCTTTAACAACATTTGTATTGTAGTACTAAGCCATTTGGACATTATCCAGTTTTCTTAAAGCGAAATTAAAGTGCTTTTTTCCCCTTTGATTCTTACAGGACAGAAGGCATGGACCTAGCGGCGTCAATCGAAGACACTAAAATTTCACTCGATCTCTTCCTAAATAATGAGTTTAATGAAGCCAGGTCTCGTCTGAAACCATGGTACGTGATATGCTCCATTCATTTCCATGTTCTGTAATGTAGCCAGGGGCAGATCCAGGGGGGTGCGTGGGGGGCGCACGCAGCCCCCTTTTCAACTTTTCCTGCTTAAAGTGGTTAAATATTGCCTCAGATCGCACCACAGAGCATCTAGAATCCATCTAGAAGCCGTAAGGGCTTTGCGCTACGCGCTCGCTATTTCATTGTCATTAGCATTTCATGCTTAAAAATTTCACGCGCCCCCCTTTTCAAAATCCTGGATCCGCCCCTGGTAGCCTCTACAAAGTTTACAAGCTTTTATTTTTAATCGTTAGAAAAGGCCAAAAAGACAAAATGTTAAAGAAAGATTACAAGAAAACTGAAATCCGTGTGTGATTGAGGATGTGTATGATAAAAACCGACCTCATTTACCTTTCAAAAAAACAATGAAAAACTGTTTCCATTTGAAGAAATTGTGTGAAGCCACTGTCCTATTTAGGCTGGTTCCCTGGCTTATTGCACTGAAAACAAAGCAATAATACCTCAGTAGTCAGGGACCTAGTTTTGTTCACATGAGGGCGCCCTTGTAAGAAATGCGTGTGCACACGCACTTATATAAATATATCTTCAATTATTGTTTTCTCATAAAAAGATATCTCGGACAGTTGGCATTACCCATATATTCCATTTAAGTAAGGATTTTCCCTTCAAATGTTTGATTAAAAGTTAATGGCCTTTTTTTTTGCACAGGGTTTCAACAAGCATGTATCATGCCCTAGGGTATGGCACCATCAACTATATCCAAGCCATCATGACCTTTGACCCCGATGACATCACAGAGGCCATAAAGTGGGTCAAGAACTCCATCGAGGTGTCCAATCGTTACCGTCGCCGTGACAACATGATGGAGTCTATGTCTAAGATTTTGCGCAGGCCCAATTACAACAATTACACAGATGGTGAGTCTTGAATTATAATTTTAAATTTTGTTTTGGGTTTTTGGAACTTCAATTTACAGCCTGTAGGCCAAATTGCATGAAGTGTCTTCCATTTAAACATTGAGATACATAGGTGGATTGCACCATTGGCAGCCGACAGCCAGAGACACTGGGTAATCCCCTTACTCTTCACGAGTGGTCTGGGATCTTCTAAGTGCGTTACACAACAGCTTTACATCCCTTCCAAAGGATGGAGCAATTGTGGTTAAGTGCCTTGCTCAAGGGCACAGGTTCTGTGACTGGGTATTGAACCCGCCACACCAAGTTTTCACCCTAATGTTATAAGACCTCTGACACACCGGGCAGATGCTCTACCAGCTGAGCTATGAGGCACAGTGGTATACTCCCTCAGGTTTTCTCCAAGATCTCTGACACACCAGGCAGGTGCTGTAGCAGCTGAGATATGAGGCACAGTGGTATACTCCCTTAGGTTCTCCCAAGACCACTGACACACCAGGCAGATGCTCTACCAGCTGAGCTATGAGGCACAGTGGTATACTCCCTCAGGTTCTCCCAAGACCACTGACACACCAGGCAGATGCTCTACCAGCTGAGCTATGAGATCACAGTGGTATACTCCCTCAGGTTCTCCCAAGACCACTGACACACCGGGCAGATGCTCTACCAGCTGAGCTATGAGGCACAGTAATATACTCCCTCAGGTTTTCCCCCCAAGACCTCTGACACACCAGGCAGATGCTCTACCAACTGAGCTATGAGATCACAGTGGTATACTCCCTCAGGTTCTCCCAATACCACTGACACACCAGGCAGATGCTCTACCAGCTGAGCTATGAGGCACATGTTTTCCCCCAAGACCTCTGACACACCAGGCAGATCTCTACCAGCTATGAGGCACAGTGGTATACTCACTCAGATTTTCCCCAAGACCTCTGACACACCGGGCAGATTCTCTACCAGCTGAGCTGTGAAGCACAGTGATATACTCCCTCAGGTTCCCCCCTCCCCCCAAGACCTCTCACTCACCGGGTAAATGTTCTACCAGCTGAGCTATGAGACATACATGTCGGGTTTTCCCCCAAGACCTCTCACACACCAGGCAGTTGCTCTACCAGCTATGAGGCACAGTGGTATACTCCCTCGGGTTTCCTTAAGAACTTAACTTTTCTCCAGGTGTTGAATGGATGCCCAGCTACATGTATACAGGAACAAAATTATCATTTAAAATAGTATCGAAAGCATTCAGTGTACTCACAAAATTTGCGGAAAAAAATCCATGATGGACTAGCTTATTTCCTAATGTTTTTTTAAAAACCTGCAACGGATCATTTTTTTGATTTACGCGCTCTTACCAAAGGAAAAATGACACTTAATGTAAACAGCTCAAAATGAAGTTTTATTTTTAAGTTCCCTTATTGCAGGAGTAATGTTACTGCAAAAAGCTTTTAGGCCGATGGGTTGATGGTCAGTGCTGGCATTTTGCAGTCTAAGCAGGAAACCCGAGTAAAGTACAGCTGTCTCTTATGGACATTATTGATTTTGTAAGTTGTTGTAGCTTTCCGAGGGTAGTGCACTCCATTTCAGCCGCACACTAGAACATTTTCTCCCAAAGTGCTTTGAAAAACTAGAAACGAAATGTTGATCCTGCACAAATGTAACTTAACCAGTTAACACCGGGATTCATTCAAACATTGCTGTCCGAAGGCGCAGGTTTATTTTTAGTTAAAGCATGGAGGAATGAAAACAACTCAACTCATTAACCACACGCGGTAAAATAATATTGTTATGTCGATACACTGTCATTGTACACCCCAATGCCGCTTTGTTATTTATGTTTTGCCCATTTTCCTCGTGAATTACTGCGAGTGTAGACGTCAAAAGCAGTAACAAGTGAATTTCCCCTAAACGTGTCAACAAGTCCTCCGCTAGACCGATGCGGAAATCTTAGCGCGTTTAAACATCCTCCAGCGTCAAGTGGTTAGATTCAATTTTTTTTTAAATTACATTTTATGAGACTTTATTCACATTTAAAACTGTAAAAATTAAAGTCCTCATGGCATTGCCTTTATCCACTTTTATAGTCGAAGGACAAGACGTTTTTTTTCCTTCTATAAATTCACACTGCAGACAAAACCTCGCTGCTAAGTGGTTCGAATCCTGGTGGAGCCAAGTTGTTTTTTACTGCATTCAGATTTCCCAAACTCATGGACATTTGTCCCCATTTTTGTCAAATTAGTTCACCCCAACGGTCCCTGGGTAATTATCCCTAAAACATCACCTATTCAAAATTAATAATTGGGGCAAGCCAGCCAGGGGTTTGTAGCGTATCTTAAAGATAGTATACATGATTGGTAAACTGTTACAAATAGTTTTATCCCCCTGTGTGATTGAAGATATGCATGATTAAAACCAACCTGAGCAAAAACCAGCTCCGTACTTCGTCTAACTTTTGAGAAAACAGTCAAAAAAGGGTTTGCAGTCATTTCGCCCTGAACCATTTCTCCCTGAACCACGGCCTGTGCACGAAGTGGTTTTGGGGCGAAGTGGCATTTGGGCGATGTAGTGTTTGGACGAAGTACTTTGGGGGGAAATGGCACTCGGTCGAAGTGGTTTGGGGCGAAATGGCACTTGGGCAAAATGGTTTTGAATTGAATTTTCGTCTCATGAGACGAAAACTAATTGTTTTACTCATTTCTCAAAGACTATAGCACTTCAGACAAAACCATTTCAGGGGAAGTTTTCTACGGTCATCATGTTTATATTGTGTATGTTAGGCGTAAATCTGTGAACATTTCTGATTTTCGAGATTACCAATGATGTATACTGCCTTTAAATGATCCCTGGGAGGGGTGGTTATCTCATTTAAGGGTACATCCCTCTGTAGGGCTAAAGCTCACGTGATAGCCAATACAAGACCACCAGTTGGTCAATTGGCGTCTACATGATGTTAAGCAGAAGGTCCGCGGTTCGAATCCTGGTGGAGCCAAGTTGTTTTTCACTGCATCCAGATTTCCCTAACTCACGGACATTTTTGTACATTTCTATCAAATTAATTCACCCCAGTGCTCCCTGGGTAGTTATAAAAAATAAAACAATAACCAATTTATGCCGAGTACACAATATACCGGTAGCTGATAATTTAAGGTGGAGGATTTTGGAGTTTAAAACAGGCCTACTGTAAACTGGAAACGTGAAGGTCTGAAGGCGAATGTACACAATAATAAAGTCATTATATTGAAATTGATTTACCATAGATATTGCGCCGTACGTATCTCATAAATTAAAACCTGTCAGTTGAATCGCTCGCATAAATGCCAACAGAATTCAACCTTATCATGGATGGACTTTGCATTTGTATACATGTAGCACACTACATTGTGATATATATTATCATCAAGATGGAATTACAAGCAATTACATTTTTTCGGACAGCTGTGGAAGATCCCACAAGGTGTTTCTAAAGTAAGCAAAAAAACACCAAAAAATACAAAAACTGATTTCGTTTTAACCTAACAATCGTATAAAATACCTCCCCAAAATACTATCCATGGTAATAAAACAGGAGATTTGCAACCTCCAATTTGGATATGGAAGGTTTGTGTAATCACTGCACTGCTTTATGGAACGGATAAATTAGTTTAAATACAAAACATTGGTGTTTTTTTGACGATATCCTTGAAAATATAAGGATTGAGAGCGTGGAATTTTAGAATGGTAATAAGAAAAATATGACAAATAATATGGTATCAAAATCTCAAAAACTCTGTTTGCTAGGATAGGGCGACAATTTGTGTGTAAAAAAGCTATATTAGGGCAACACGCTCAATAGGGCGACAATTTGGTGTCGCCCTGATATTTTTGAGATTAAAAACAATTTGTTTAGGTCAAAAACAATTTTTTTTTAAATCGAGAACCATTTTTATTAGGTCTAGAACCGTCTCTCTTAGGTCTGTAACCATTTTTGGAAGCTTCGGGTACAGAAATTTGGTGTCAATTTGAGTGATTCTTCCCGAAATTTCGGTGGTCCCTGGGGAAAGGCTTCCCCAATTGTCGCCCTATTGCCGCATCCAGAGTTCTTACAACACCCATGGGAAAAATAGGGGCTCAAGGCATACGCTCCTTTTGGGCAACAAGTTTATTTTTAACTCGCTAGTAGAAAATAGTACATTCCAATTAATGTTTTTTCCCAATTTCCTCTGGCTGTGTGTAGGCCTACATGAATTCTTGAGGAGATGTCTCCTAATGGACAATATGTCTATACTGCTATCACCATCAATAAATAATGGCTCCTCTCTGGACTCAATTGGACACATCTGAACTGTGAAACCAATTAATGAGCAACCAACATCCATCTTAATACTGTTGACCTTTACGTTCACATCGATTCGGATCTTTTCCTTTTAGTGTTAGAGATTAACTCTATGTGGGAGTTTTTTTTTAAAGGAGCAAATTTCCTGTTTTCTTCCCATGGGTAGTATTTTGGGGATGTATAGACTATCGAAGTGAATACGTCACCCTTGTTAGTCGCCTAGGCAATGGGTCTACACTAAGAATCACTGAACCGTTTCCATGTGCAATGCCAAGCTTATAGTAATGTATACCCACACATTTCATCCTGAAACATGTGAAAATGTCGTTTTGGAAATATATGTACACATGTCTCCTGATTTGTCTTGAATTGATATCTATTATCTTTAAAAAATGTATTGACCCTGCTGAGAAATACTTATAACATTAGTTGCCACCTCTCGGAAGGTATGGTGCACACTGGTTTGAAACCTGTAGAAATATGGTTATTTAAAGTCACTTCAAATTTTGAAATTCTGGTTGACAAATATTTCATGTTATTTTAAAAAACACCCCATCTTGCATTTGGAATACTTGACGATATTTATATATTTTAACTGACAGTTGAGATTCACGGCGAGCTGTGCTATGCCGAGTCGATCCTACAGAGGGCGCTAATGACATTCATTCAAGACGATAATCTCATTAATTTCATCAAGGGAGGACTCAAGATTCGCAGCGGGTACCAGTCCTACAAGTGAGTTTGGCAAGTGTCAGCTATCGAAAATCCTGTGTATAACACCATGTTTACACTTGATCCCGAGCTCGGGATCAGCCCTGGATCACAAACCGAGTGTAAACGCTCTCGGGACCAAATTGGCCCCGGATCAGACCCTGATATTTTGGTCTGGCGGAGGGTTCTATCCCGAGCTCGGGATCAGTTTGCGGTTAGATAAGCAATTAATCTTTACCGCATCCTGCCGAATCCGCTCCACAGCCATAGCGGGGGGAAAAGCGGACTTGTACACTGTACATGCACAACCCATGCACACATTAATCAGTACATACATGTCACGTACATGTACACACATTCTGTACACAACTTCTGGCACTATGCTCGAGATCAAACTACAGAATGTAAACGCGGCACTCAGAGGATCATTGCGGTTAACACTGACGCATTCTTATCAGGGGATCAATCTTGATCCCGAGCTCGGGACCAGTGTAAACATGGTGTAACTGTTTTCCAATCCTGTTAGTGTATTTTATCTTTATCAGATGCTGTACTGAGATGCTGCTGCACAGAATGTGGAAGGACGAATCGTCCAAGAGACATTTTGAGAGTGGAGTACGATTCGGTCATGGCGCATTCAACTTGGTACGTAGTTTTTACATTTCATTGTCAGAACATACGCAAAGTACATGTATTTAGCTTTTGGTTGAGATACCAGTATGTATGTTCTTTTTTAGGTGTATGAAGATTTTCCCATTTGTAACCAGTGATGTCCCATTTTTATGTTCTTGTATGTTCTTTAATTGGTTAATTGTTTTGTTCATTTTATCAGTTTATCTCCATGCTTCCGAAGAAAATAATGAAACTGCTAGAATTCGTTGGCTTCTCAGGGAACAGGGTAAATATACAGTTTCTTATTTCATCGATTGTAGCAAGACAGAGAAAAGAAACAATGAATGGATGTGAATAACTTCTGTATAGAGTCTTTGCAGGGTGGCCATCTTGGGGGCTGTCCAAAGTTGTCAACATTTTCACGGTTCTACAAAGTGTAGGAAGGGGGAGGGCTGCGTAGGACTTTACATAATTTTAAGATAATGTTATTGACCTTCAAGGCACTTCATAATCAAGCACCTAAATATCTCTCTGACTTATTAAAAATGCAAACAAACTCTGGTTATTCATTACGATCAGGAGTTACTCCTCAGTTATGTCATCCGGTGGGAAAGATGTTGAAGACATCAGGTGACGGGGCATTTTCAACAGCAGCTCCCACACTGTGGAATAAGCTGCCACAAAGCATTCGCTGTACTCAGTCACTTGCAGAATTCAAACGAAAGCTCAAAACACATTTGTTTCTTACTGCTTGTGAGTGAATAGGCAAGTGAGCCCACGCTTTGTTGTATTTGTCTAGGTTTGTGCCAGTGTGTTAATTTAACGTATGTTTTAATGTAATTACTGTAATTATTGTAATGCGCATTTGAACATGTACATGGAATTTGCGCAATATAACTTTATATTATTATTATTATTATTACATGTACTGTAAAAAGTTGACATTTCATGGTACTGACAGAAAAATGTTGATAAGTACTATTTCGGGGGGAGGGAGGGGGGAGGGGGAAGGGGGAAGGGGAAGGGGGAAGGAGGGTCTTGAAAAATACTACACTCTGTAGAACTGTACAAATGTTGACAACTTTAATGACTACGTAGTTTCAACTCTGAACACTGAAGTAGATTTTTTTCAAATTTTTAAAATGTTCAGCCCAGTTTGCAACATAATGACTTAAATGTTCAGCCCAGTTTGTGTGTACTTTTTTGACCTTATGACCTTCCAAATGCTGACCTTTGACAGGAACACGGTCTTTCAGAGCTGGAAATCGGCAGCAAATTGGATAGCCTAAGAACACCGCTGTGTGCATCTGTACTGATCAGCTTTCACACAGTGGCAACGTACACGTTTGGTAAGACTCTTCAGGCCAGCGAGTTTTTCGGGGGGATCGAATAGTGCTGTCAGGCACTAGTTTTGAAACAGTAAAATGCCGGCTATACATAACATTGCATACATAACGAAGAATGCATGGATAAGTAGATTTATTCTCAATATCCAACTGGCTATATTGTGCGACGAAAAATTGAATTATTCGAATTATTGAATTTTTATTTTGTAGAGCGGAACTCCCTGTTCCGCGGGGGGGGGGGGGGGGGGGGGGGGGGGGGGAATGGTCCGATCCACCAGATCCCCCCCTGGTTACGGGCCTGCTCTTATAAAATACAAATATACAATTTTTTATTTGTTAAAATAAATCCATTGTTTTGGCACACAAGTGTCTAAATAACTTGATTGCAATGCTTTTCTCAATAACCATGATAGGTAAAAAAAAAACCTGGTTTCATCTAAAACAACCATTTCAGAATGAATTTTGTGGGTGCACATACACTTGGTAACGCTCAGCACACAAGACATTTCATGAAACATGTGAAAGAAGCTGATAGTTATTGCTAATCAGCCTGTTACAGGGCATCAATTTGAAATTGATGTTATTTTAAAACACCCCAATTGCCTTGAAAATATTCTGGGATTTGATTTGACGAACTGTTTATCATTTCAGGCACAGCCGACGGCGATGTTGAACATTCCCGGGAAATTCTCGCCCCGTGTCTTAAGATGTACCCAATTGGCGTCATGTTCCGGTACTTTGACGCTAGGATAGAGATGATTACGGGAAACTTAACATCGGTAAAAAAAAACATTTGATGTATTCTCCATTGTTGGAAACTGAACAGTGTAGAATATTTAATGTTTTGGTGTCCCCAAGTGGGGACACCAAGGCATTTTTCAACCCTCACACTCTTGAAGCCCGGTATTTATTTTTAAAAAAAATCCCCGGAGGTGTCACGACGTAAGTGGGACACTGTGTCCCGTTTTCATGGAATAATCCTACACTGAGGGAAAATGTTATTTTGTTGTGATATCTCTCATCAGGCCATAGATAAATTCACGCAGTGCATCGACACACAGCAGCAATGGCGGCAGTTCCATCACATATGCTACTGGGAGCTTATGTGGTGTCACGCATTCAACCTGGACTGGCTTATGGCCTGCAAATATGCTGAGAAGTTGTGCCAAGAGAGCCGGTGGTCAAAGGTCAGTGAGCATGCTCAATACATACCAAGAACAAAACATTCCCTGTAACAACTAACGATTGTTCATATTATTAATTGAAAATGATTTACAGGATTTAACATATGGGTAATTCCCAAAATTAGGGGTCCAAAAGTGTGACATGCTTTTTAAGATTTCCAAGTGTTTTTAGTGATTGAAAGAGGTTTCCCAGTAGAAAATAATAATTAATTTTTCAACAAATGCCACTCAAATTTAATGTTTGTGTGTAGGTATGGCACCGAGGTTAATGCAAACTCATTCTACAGCTAATTTTCATTGGCGTAGATAACCCGGGACTCCAAACTCCTATTCATTACCATGGAACAAATTATAAGCCTTTATGGTCTTTTGTTTTGAATATTTTTCAGGAATCAGAGAACAAAATATTGAAGAAACTGATGCTGCCCCCTATAATCACAGGCCACAGTCCATTACTGAGAATTTGTGATCATGAGTGGTGATTTTTAAAGCAGAGAGTGTCGTACGTAACTGGACACTAAACATTTTGGGAACTACCCATATTAATAATAAGAGGTCCTTTGGGACTGTGCAGATTACCTTGTTATAACAGGAACCTTGTATTATCAGGAATGAAAACGAGGATATTTGGACCTTAACTTTTCCTTGTTATAAGCAGAATGTTGTATTAACAGTGCTCTTATTATCAAGTTTGACTGTATTAAAATATATAGAAGTTTAGTTGACAAAAGTAATAAAACTTGTCCACACAGCCCAGATTGTTGAACCTCTGCACTGTATCCCAGTGGTCTCAGGTTCGAATCCTGATTAGAACCGTTTTATTTTGGTTTTATAATGACTTCATGAGCAAGGCTATACATGGCTAATTCTTGAAAAACTTGTAAAAAAACCTTTTTTCCCCAAATCGTGCAGCATAAACCAACCTAAATTCACTCGCAAAAACTTGCTTTAAATGCAGATTCCGAGATGCTAAAAATGCTGAAAAATAGAAAAGCGACAAAGAAACGACGAGGTATTTTCATCACAAACAGCATCCTAAACTACAACGAATCATTTGTCATTTTAGGTTTTTGGGCTTTTGTTAATTGTCATTTTATCACTGAAGTACCGGAACTACTAACCAACGTATTCAGGAAACATGAAGCATACATATGCAATAATTTTTCACTGTCATTGTCATGGACCCCGTTAGATCTCACTAGAGAAATGGCTTCGTTCAACGAAGATCATTTAATCATCGTTAGTTAATGAAGCTTGCATTCATATCTCGCTTAACGATGATCGAACGAAGTGCGGTACCGATCACATTAGACAACCGCTAATGAAGATCGAATGAAGCCGTGCAACGCCCACATCTCGTTACCTGTCAAATCGCTTTGTCTTAGTAAATGAAGGGAGTGTTCACATAACAGTTTTGCTTCATCGAATGAAACGATCTTTTTGTCGAATGCTTCATCGAATGAAGCGATCTCTTTGTCGAATGCAGTTGTTTGCTTCATCGAATGAAGCGATCTCTTTGTTGAATGCAACTGTTTGCTTCATCGCATGAAGCGATTTTAATCTTCGTCGAAAGGAGAGGCCTGCATCTCTTCATTGAAACATTGTTATTATTATTATTATTATTATTATTATTTCTTTCTGGTATTCATACCAAGGATTCCTCAACAGTGCTCATTGCACTGTCACTCGCAAGCGTGAGGAAACCCATGAAGAATTAGAATTAGAAATGGCCAGAAACACCGGGGAATCCCCTTGCTCTTCACGAAAGAATGCTCTGGGATCTTTAGAGTGCGTTACCAATTACCTAACACACTGGACCAACGGCTTTACATCCCTTCCGAAGGATGGAGCAAGTGTGGTTGAGTGCCGGGCACAGGTACCGCAGCCGGATTCGAACCCGCAACCCCAAGTTTTCACCCATGATTGCGAGTCAATGGCCCTAACCATTCGGCATCGAATGAAGCGATTTTTCCAATGTGAAACTGAATGGGTTCATTTATCATATAAATGACTACTTCCACCACAAACGGGTTTTATTTGGTGTCATTGTACATGAACATAGAAAGAAACGGGAAATATGTCATTTTCATATGTTATTCAGGTAAAATACCATGTCTAGCTATTTTTTTATTTTTTTTTTTAATATGCTCAGTACACAAAGGAAGCAAAAAGTGACCTATCAATGCAATTTGTCTAATGCTATTGTTATTTGTCATCGTCACTTGTCATTGTCATCTGTCACACAGGCAACGTACTACTACCAGCAGGCCTGTTTCATGTCAATGTGTTCGGACCAAACTGCGGAAACCAAGGAACGCCTGAACGCAATGTTCCGCAAGGTTCCGGAATTTAAACAGCGCGTGGCCGGCAAATCCATCCCGTTTGAGAAGTTTGCCGTCCAGAAATGCAAGAAGTTCTTGGAACATGGGATTACGAACACGCTCGCTGGGCTGGTGAGTTGAAAACATGATTTTGCAGTAGGTGTTTACTTAAAATGCCGACAACTTATTATTAGAAATTGATTTAGCTTGCGTCGGGGAGATTGAATATTAATTAGGGTTTGTTTTGCCCTTAACCGACGTAATTATTAACATTGTATGTACTCGGTGTATTCCTGAGACACTATGAAAAACTTCATAACGTACTCGGGTGGGACTCGAACCCACTACCTCCTGCAAACAAGGCAGACGTCTTAACCACTCGACCACTGAGCTAGCCGGTGTTGAATGGCCGGGTTCGAATCATTTATTATTTGTCGTGACAGTTGCCCTTTTTGGGCTGAAGTTATCTTCTTTTTAAAGAAGATAAAAGGGTTTTTAAGAAAATTGTATCTAGACTTGAGAAAGAACCATTTCTGAAATGGATGGCAACAAGATTGATGCAACAAGTCAACTATGCTAATTGTACCAAATGCTGTTTCTCTACAGGAGTTGATCTACACATGGAACGGGTTCGCCATTATCGGCCAGAAGGACGAGTTACTGATTCCTATTGTCAACATTGTTGAAGCAACCATCAGGGACCTCAATAAGACGAAAGGTTAGTTGCTGTACTCACGACAAGAACATTTATCGCCGAAACCAACAACACATCAGACATACACTACTCACAATAAGTTAGGGATATTGTGGGCTGCTCGCAGATATTTTATTGAGGGTATGCATTCCGCTTGAATGATTCTGTATATAATTAGACAATTGTATCTGCATGACAGACACACCTTGTCACAGGAATACGTAAAAACAGTCATTTGAACAAACAAAAAAAAAATCAAAAAATTAACAACATACCAATATCCTAACTTATTGTGAGTAGTGTATGAGCTAAGAAAAAGTTTAAGGGAGTGCCATGGCGGAGTGGTTTACTGGATTGTATTAAAAACCTTGGTTAGTTTTAAAGGTCGGGGGTTCGAATCCTGGTCCGGTCCATTCATGGCACTTTATAAGCAAGGCACTTTGCCATGCAGTGCTTCTCACCACCCAGGAGTAAATGGGTACCTGAGAGGGTAGCGAAAGTTGATGTGTTTGATTAGCCATTGAGTGTCTGATAGGCAGCCGGGGCTGTATACTCCCCAGGGAGCTGAGATGGTATATGGAGTGATTTAATGGAGTCCTATAAACAGGGGTAATGATAACGTATGTGCCTAGAGCGGGTTTCCCAGATAAGTGCAGAATTATAAATGTATATTATTAATTTATTAAAATATCCATCACAGTGTGCTCAATGTATTAATTCTGTTTGTTGTTTGGTATTTACAGATTCCAACGTGTGTTATGCAGATGACTACGGTCTGGCAATGCTCCTTAAAGGCTTGTGCCTGCAATGTCTGAAACGGCCGTCGCAAGCCGAGATGTGTTTCCAGGAAGTTTTAGAACAGTAAGTCAAATCTTTGCTTTGTCAATTACATACATTCTTAAAGATAGGATTGGAAAACTGTTACAAACAGCGATGTGTACAGGGGAAAAGTTCTGAAAGTAAAGATTGAATTAATAGCAACTACCCAATGAAAGGTTTCCGCTCAAAATGATATATGAAACCAACCTGCGTATAAGTCAGCTCAGTACCTCATCTATGTTCCGAGAAAACAATAAAAAACTGTGTCCATGCTTTCAAGAAATTGTGCGAAGCCATCGTCCTATTTACGCTGGTTCTCTAGCTGTACTGCACAGAAAACGGAGTCATAATACCACGTCAGTCACGACAATAGCATGCAAGTGTATCTTTAAAAAAACGTCCAAAGTTGTCTGCATTTTCACAGTTCTACAAAGCGTAGTATTTTTCAAGACCCCTCCCTCCCCCGAAATACTACTTATCAACATTTTTTTGTCACTACCATGAAATGTCAACATTTTACAGTGCATGTAAAGTCCTACGCGGCCCTCGACCCTCCTTCCTACATTTTGTAGAACCGTGAAAATGTGTCTTTACACCGCTGTTCTTTTACGATCAATTATTTTTAGGGAAGGGAAGGTGCTGTACAACAACTACCTTGTACCATACGCTACCATGGAGCTGGGGCTACTCTACCTACAACACAACAGACTCAACGAGGCCAAATTATTCCTCCTACAGTCGAGGTACGTACCAACCAAATCAACCCTCACCAGGGGCTGATTTCACAAAGCGCTATGATCCTTCGTAACACTAGTTGCGATAGGTAAACCACCGTAACGTGCGTCTTGAGTAACGTGCGTCTTGAGTAACGTGCATCATGAAGGATCGTAGCGCTTTGTGAAATCGACCCCTGGTCCAACAATGTACGTAGTTAACCAATAGCACTCCGTACCTCAGAGATTTTTGGTAATGTTAAGTAATGTTCCTTGCCAAGGTTTACACATAACTTACACAAAAAACACTTCCCCTGAAATGGTTTTGTCTGAAGTGCTTTGAGAAATTTTGCCCAAAAACCACCTCGCCCTGGACCACTTTGCCCTGAAGCACTTCACCCAAAGGCCACTTCGCTCCAAAACAACTTTGTGCACAGGCCGTGGTAAAGGGCCAAGTGGCTGTAAACCATTTTTTTACTGTTTTCTCAAAAGTACGGAGCTGATTTTTGCTCAGGTTGGTTTTAATCATGCATACCTTCAATCAACACAGGGGGATGAAACTATTTGTAACAGTTTACCAATCATGTATACTATCTTTAAGACTGCAGTCGGTTAATTTAGTGAGAGTTGAACTAAAAAATTTTAAAATATTCTCCAAAAAATATACTCCAAAAATACAGAAGTAAAAAGAAGTTCATGCTTGAGAATAAGCTACACTTCAAAGTCCACTCCGCAATAACCAACCTACGAGCCAAGTTAGAAGCCAGCAACAACAACCACGTCTCAATGCAAGATTTGAAATCCCTCAACGAAGAACTGGCTGAAAACAGGCAAGAAGGGACGGTTAACGTGGAAACGGTAGATGACGTCGATCACAGTTGAAGATAAAAGAAGAAAATAGCCCGCAAGCGAGATGACGTAACAATACCTCTCCGCGTGAAGCATGATGGGATTAAATGGAGTACTTACCGAAATGCCGCTTAAACGTTTGTGTTGAGTACGTCATATATACTGTAGTTTTTGTCGCGCTCTTTAACCGAGTGGGATGCAGTTTGCCCCCCGGCATAGAGCCACCTCCGAAGAGTCTCTGGAGTATTATTGGTAACAAGATTTCACTTTAGCGAAGCGCCTACGATGTCAAATTCACGGACCTACGCTATACCCCATTTCACGCGACGTGGTTTTGTTTACGTTGCTGACGTCATCTCTCATTTGGTCCATTGGGGATTTTCGTCATGTATGCAAATTCAATGCATAGTTTAATAACAAAAAGTGGCTCTTAACGACCACAAAGCTTGTCCGGGGTTTGTCCTACCTAGCAACAACTAATGCATGCAAAATGAATTCCAACCATAGAAATTGAATTTAAAGTAAAAGGTGAATGAAGTACATGTAGCTTAACACTAGGCAATGTCACAAAAAACGTTCGTGAATTTGGATACATTACGAAAATAGCCTATTGAAATACACATGTGTCAACTCATGGCTGTCGTGCCAATATATAATCAATTTTATGAGTATTAAGTTAAATTATGTCAAGTTTTTGGGAAGAAATTGGAGGATTCTGCAAAAGTAAAATTGGTGCTGGTCATTTTATGTTTTGTAATTTGAGCAAGATTCGGATTTCTTTCGCAAAATTTTCCAACAATAAAAGCAAGCTTGGCTAGTTTCATGAAAAAGAAGGTCCGCGGTTCGAATCCTGGCAGAGCCAAGTTGTTTTTCACTGCATCTAGATTCCCCATCCAAATTAAAAGTTTGTGATGTTTAACTTTTTTCAGAACTTCAGAATTCCTGGTGTTATCCATCAGTTTTTCCCATTTGAAATAATTTATAAAAAAGTGGGAATTTTGTTTTTTTTTGTGACTGAAAAATTTCGCTTGTTTAAAAATATTTCAGTCACTAAAAATGAGTGGTTTTGCCCATTTGGATTATTTTTGTAGAATAATTTTAGAAATATTTTTGTCAAAATATATTTAATAGTTGAAGTACAGGGTTTCTTTGTTTTAGTTTTGCAAATATTCTGCAATCGAGGTAATTTTTATTGCACGTAAATGCATGCAATTTTTTAGGTTTCTGCAGCTGTTGTGCCATTTCTAATATATTTGTGAATTTACAAAATAATTGAAAAGCACTTTTTCTTTTAGTTTTGGAGTATTTTTTATTGCGTGGTGTGCAATAATTTTTCAATGATTAGTGCAAATTTAATAAAAAAATTAAAAAATTTAGAATTCTTCCGAGTTGTCCCAAAGGTTTAGTGCAGGAGGGCTTATGTGACGTCCGACTTGTAAATTCTTTCCGTATTTTGAGACCAGGGCTGCGTTCCATTTATGCCAATGTTTGTCACTAGTTAGTGCTTTTGTGCACGCGTCTATGGAAAGCCAGGTACTAGTTGTTGGCGTGTTTGGAACGCAACCCTGGTCTCAATATTAGTCGTCTTTGTTGCCACCCTATTCATCAGCCATTGTTTAACAATATGGTGGCGAGGTCACGGTCCTGGTGACTATGCCGTCAATTACATTACAACTAGAAACCTATCATGTGTATTTTAAGTTTAGTTGAACCCAAACATTTACTGAGGTTGGCGCAAACTGGGCAAGTGCTATTTATAGATTGTCACACAACTTTGTCTTTCACTTTAATGAGATGACCACTACGTGTACAGCAAATAAAAGAGATTCTTTAAATATTTTTTAGTGTTTTATTTCATCTGAATTAAAAAGAAAGATTTTAAATTTTATTGTGTTACAGTTGTCATAATGGTGGCTTTTACTTTTAGTTGTTTGTTTTAGTTGTTTTATCGCATAGTTTATTTATTTATTTCAATTAATGGTAAGAACTAATTTGTTTGCGCCCTTATTGGTCAATTTGATTAAGACACATGACCACGAGGTCACGTCTTTTTCTTGTAAACGAACGTAAGGCATGTTTTGCAAACAGTACACTCATTCTATTCATAAATTTGATTTTTGCGCATGATATATAAGCATACTATTTATAATTTTGTTACTGGTAGCCTGGCAGTAAGTAACCCGCAATGCTAGCTGTGACATTTGCGTCACGCGTTTCCTTTACAGAAATCTGTAAGGGCGGTGGGTTCGAGTGAAGAATCCCTAAAATTATCAATTTGTTTTTGCATAACCACAATGTTGGCACACAAAATGGCCTGTAGTATGAATAGATTTTAGGTAAGGAATAATTTGTATGTGTATATATGGAGTATAAAGATTTGAAAATCAGAAAACAACAAAATTATAGCATAACATTAAATAAGATTACGCTTACCTTTCTTACTTGTCGAAGAGTACTTGTCCTAGTTTGGTGAATGCAGCACCGTGTTGATTAAATACAAATGCAGAGGTATTTGGTCCACCGTCAACAAGTTTTTGAATGACAAATTCATCCATGATTCTTGGGAATTCCTAAATGCTCCAATTAAAAAGCATTCTGGAAGGATTGTAATATTTGTCGCACCATAAAACTTGTCTGCATGAAGCTTGGTTCATTGAAGCCATCTCTGTTAATGGTTGATGAAACAGATGTGCAACTTCACAAATTTAAAACTACTAAAATACCCGGGTCTGGTATCCCAAGTACACTATAATTTTGACAATGAATTGAACTCACTTTCTTGGGTACCAGCCTATGGTTCTGGCTCTTTCAGCAAGAATGATTATTTTTTTGTTTTAGGAAAGCTTTTGTGCATTATAAAAATTTCTGCAAATATGATTCATTAATTTATTCCATATTTTAGTGGTGTGTCCTTTATATAGAATTTGACATCAAAATAAAGTGAAATCTCAAATTAAGGTCAAAATGAATATGGTAAAGTACTAACAATATTTTGGCCATTACAATTTCATACAGGGGGTAATTTTGTTATCGTTTGTCAAAGATTTTGATTCAAAATATAACTAAAAAATAGGGGACGGCCAAATCTAAACAAACCTTTCAAGTTGTATATTTTGTAAAAGAGAATCATATTGATGTTATAGACCGTATCGAATAGCCGCCACTTCGTAGGGCACCTTTTGTTACTTAAACTGTTTTACAATGTAAGCACAATATGAGCATGTCCTCAAGGAACAAAGAAACTGCCCCACAAGATGGCGGCTATTCGATACGGTCTATATTAGGAGTGATGTTCTTCTCAATTTTTTTGTCATGTGTACTCCACCCCAATATCGCCATTTGTATATTTTTCTAGAATTGGCAGTTAATAAAATATTTTGTGTAATTTGTAAAATACAGTGTATGTGTAAACCTGTAGACGGGGTCTTGTGCACATGGGAGATTGCAATGAAAAAATAAATAAAAACACCAAGAAAAATTAATTACAAGTCATAATTGGTTCTTTTATTTGGGGATAGTTTGTGGTCTTTTTACAATGGTTGCTAAGATGGGCTGCAATGATACACTTCATGCATAAAAACATATGTACAAGGTGTAACAAGCCTTGACAGAAATTAAAGTTATTGTTTTTCACTGTCGTCGAGTTCGGACAGTCTGTTCTTGACACAGGTAACTACTACGTCTGCCTTGTTTGCAGGAGGTCGTGGGTTTGAATCCCACCCGAGCACGCTATGAAGTTTTTAATAGTGTCTCGGGAAAGCACTGAGTACACAGTGCTAATATACGTCGGGTAAGGGCAAAACAAATCGTAATTAATATTCATTCTCCCCGACGCAAGCTAAATCAATTACTAACTACTACGTGTCAAAAAAAACGTCCTACTTTTGATTTTAAATAACTTTGTCATTTTCCAACGGATTTTACCCAAAATTTCACATCATGCAAACGAGGCTTGACAAATTTTATTGAGTGAGTTTCATCAGCTTTGTCCAAGAGGGTGTGATTTTATAGCAATTAAAAAAAAGGTAAATTTCAGAATTCGTCACTTTCGACTTGGCCTCCTCCAATGTTGATACACCGCTGGAGACTGGTGGAATGTGCATGCTGGAGCCAAAAGCGTCTGAAGAAAAGCAGGATCATCCCTAATGTTATTGCAAACCATCTTGATCGTTTTGCGCAACTCAACAAGAGGTGCAAAGGGACCTCAGACATAGACCCTTGATAATAGAGAATGCAAAGTCAAAAGTGGCGAATTCTGAAATTTAGGTTTTAAAAAAATCTTTTTGGCTTTTAAATCTCACCTCTTGTTTAAAAATAGTAAAACTCACTCAATAAAATTTGTTATGCCTTGTTTAAATGATGTGAAAATTTTGTTTAAATCCGTTGGAAAATGAAAAAGTTATTTAAGATCAAAAGTAGGAATTTTTTTTTTACACGTAGCAGTTCTTGGTGGATAGGTGGTGCGTGATAGGTCGTCGTCTTCTCGCCGCTCTGGGGCGAGAACATTGTTTGCGTGTCAAGAACAGACCGCCCGAACTCAAACTATGTTAATAGAGACCCAATTGAAATAAACCAGTTATTTAGGAAACATTGGGACGGGTGGACGTACATTAGCAAACGTATCTGCAAATCCCGTGTAACAATTTTGACAAAAATCTTGCACAACAATCACGATATGATGTACATATGACTGTTAAATCTTGTGTGTCAAAGACTTTTTCGAAAAAATACCACAGGAGTGAACTTAAAAGGGCCTCCCACTGTGCGATTTTTGCCACGAATTTCCTACGATTAGCTACGATTAAGTATATGATTGTGTGTAGAGTCTATAGACAGTCTCTGGCCATCGTACCAAATCGTAGCTAATCGATGAAAATTCGTGTCAAAAATCTCACAGTGGGAGGCCCGCTTTAGACAAAAGACGGAACTGAAACGCAGATTGGCAAAGGTCTATAGTAATTAGTCTGTTCAAACTTGGAGAATTTAGCAAATTATAACTCGATAATTTGTACAATTTGCATGCTTCGTTACACTGGATTTGCCGCCCAATAAATTCTCATTAAATACGATTTGATTTCAATAGAGACGAATCCCAAATTAATCAATTTGAGACTGGTCTGGGCACTTCCGGGTTTCATAACGAGGCTGTTCGTGTTACGCAACTGTAGTGAACTAATGTACGCACGTGAATGCCAGTCACTCCTAAATGCCACGCAGAAAAGCACACGTACAGCCGACTTAACACGAAGAGCCTCAGTTTCAATGCGGAAGTGCGCAGAATGGGATAATATGAAATTCGTCTATAATGTCATTACTTTTGTACCATGTTTCCATAGCAACAATAAACACCTTTAGGAGTCTAAAATCCTCCAAAATCATAACATTCCAACCAGCTGTGACGTTAAACATTTTTACTAGTCAAAAAATAACAGTATATTTTGTTTATCACTGTTTACTTTACATTTTTAATTACATATCATTTTTTTATACAACAAATACCTGGGCCAGACATTTGCAAATTACACTGGAGATTTTTTCAAGGAATGGCTTACGACTAATTAGTTGTTGTTTTTTAAAGTTCATTTGTATCATGGAAAACTCTTTATATTTGCAATGCATACCATTAAAATGCCTACATTTTGTTAACACGCGAGAGAAAACCGCAAATTGCTTTTGTAGCCCCGGAATAGATATTAATGTGAATTTTCGGAGGTTTTAAGTTGTTAAAATATGGCACATTGTTTGATATTTTTAAAAAAATAGAACGAGTGTTACAGCTTTGGAAAAAAAGACAAAAAAGTGGGAGAAAACAAATATGAATGCATGTTTCGCTCAGAGCATATAAACCTCAATATAAATGTTTTTATCTTAATATTTTGAAATAAAGCAAAACAAGGAAAATTTGCCTTTTTATTTAAATTTGCAAGTTCTTCAAATTAGTGTGCCTGACAAATAAACCAAATGCAATAAAGAATTTTTTTTTTGTTGAAACAAAAACAGAATGCAACTTTAAAAAAAATAAAAATAAAATAAATTATGATCATTTGGCAAAAGAAACGCAATTACACAAAGTGCTGAAAAGTGTGAAATTGGAAATTCACACTTTTTCAGCATTGGTTGTGTTCGAAAATGTCTGGAAGCACACTGCAGTATTTATGGAAAGCAGTTTGGTGTAAATGAAATGAGAAGTAGAACACATCTGCTTATGTGGGCAAAAAACTTGAAAGCACAACAAAAGAGGGGGAAGGGAAAGGAAAAAAAACACAAAAAAAAAACAGCGCAATACATTTTTTTGTCCAAAAATTAAAGTTAATGTCAAATTTCGTCAGGCCCGAAACCTCCAAAATGCCACAGAGACAATATTTCAACTGACATTATCTCATTTTTATCTTATGTACACCATTTTAAATCCATGGCTATTTTTCCCGAACAATGTAGACCCGAAAAAAAATATAGTATAATTTGTGCATATGCCATTTCTTTCATGTCAAGAACAATTCGTTTTGGTTATATAAAGATTTAAAGCCATACATGGCTATTTTGAACAATATCTACACCTTAAAAAAAGAAAATGAAAAAAGAAAAAAATGATAATGGGAATAATAGCCTAACTACATGTAGTTTTAACAATCTAGTCACTTATGTACACATTTGTACAGCACTTATTGAAGCTTGATTCGATGATAAAATAAATTTTTTAATCAACAGAACTGGTGTGGATTTTTACGTTAAAAAACGCACCGTTTGTTGTTTAATTTTGTAAAATAGAGCATGCACAATTGCACACAACGCCTAGCAAAACAGACACAAGGGCTGCTTTCGAGTGCGGCACCAGGGATCCCTGGTGTTCCCTGGTGCTCACCCGAAAGCACGTTGGTGCACCAGATGGTGGCACCAACTGCTCCCGACTTCCGAGTCGTCAGGACAACTGGGAGACTTGCGCGTACTCACGCATGACTCAGCAAAAATGGCTGGCGCATCGTATAATAATTCTGGAAATTTGGGTTGATATTTTGAATGTTCAAGCTTCCACATCAAAACCAAACATTGTAAATATTTTCATGATTTATTTTCATCAGATATCTGTGATTTATTTTGTGGAAAACCAATATTTTATTAGCGGGGATGTAATTTCTAATGACCGTGGTGCACCGGGGATCCCGATAACGCTTTTGAGAGCGATTGTGTGTACGCATGTGTGTGACGTAACGTTCCCAATGCCTGGGAACACCAGGGACGAGCGCTCGAAAGCAGCCTTGATCGAGTTATTAGTAAGCCAGCCAATGAAATAGATTTAAAAATCGCACCTAGTCTCTTTGTTATAACACTGCATTAAATGCAAAATATGGTAATGCAGTGTTCATACGCACAATGTGTGAACCGGTAATCTAGGCTATAGACCGTATCGAATAGCCGCCATTCCGTGGGGCACCTTTTGTTACTTAAACAGTTCAACAATGGAAGCACAATATGTGCAACCATGCATGTCCTCAAGGAACAAAGAAACTGCCCCACGAAATGGCGGCTATTCGATACGGTCTATAGCTAGTTGATGCCAGGTTAACAACCATTTTTGTAAATAGGTCACAAGTTTTGTAAATGTTCGACGAGTTTTATGAAATTTTCGACCACTTTTGCGAAAAATGTACAAAAGTGGTCAAACAATGTTCACAAAAGTGGCAATTTCACAAAATTAGTGGGCTTGAAAATTCACGAAATAGCCATTTTTCACCAAACTTGAGTCCTATTTCACAAAATTTTGAGTTCAGCGTTACGCCGTAGTTTTGAGGCAAACATGGTATTTTGTACTTTTGGTGGGAACAGACTTATAGTTCAAGTTAAAATGATTTTCGAGTGAAACAAGTTTGACTTTTTGAAGATTTTACTGTGAACTTTGAACACAATTTTGACACTTGATGGCTAATTATCAGTCAATTTATCAGTAAACTAAAAAAAATAAAAAATGAATGCCCATGCAAATTCATATTGCTCATCCGCTCCGAACGGTAAATATTTTTTAGTAGTACTGGCACTGCACTCTAAACAGAATACGTTTTTCGACTGCCTTATTTTGGACACTGTCAAATGTTCACTTAAAGACGCAGCCTCGTCAAAGTGTGACGAATAAATTCGTGCCACAAAATTCACCGCGCTCAATACCTTGCATGAGTAAGTCAGCCAGCTATTACAATCCTGCAGGGTGTAGGCTCGACAGCGAACAGTAAATTTCACGCAGTGTGTACATGCTTTGCTAGGCTAGTTGAATCATGCGCGTGTGCTTAGTTGTGTGTGTTGTTGTATGTCAATTGTACGTACACGCAAACTTTACACAACGATAAAAGATGCGGAACAGACATTTTTTGAGTGTTAAATTTGGTCCTGGTGGATCATAGAGTTATTTATAAAAAAAGTGACATGTTTTTCTGCGATAAATATTTGATCTTGAAATGGACGAGGCCATCTTTATTTGCACCAAGTTAGCGCGTATTTTCACGCGCATCGTGTCCATCCCATGTGAGCTTGCAGCATAAAATAGCAAGCCTCCACTTTCTGGGACTTTAAGAGCCGTCTGCCCATAGGGCAAGGTATGCAGCACGGTGAAAATCGTGGCACAAATTTGTTCGTCGTGCATTGACGAGCCTGTGTCTTTAAAACACTGGTGTCCGTTGTTACAATCTACATTTTTCTGCGATTTATTTAATTGTAAACCCCAAAATATCCTTTGTTTAACGAAGCACTGGCCAAAACGGTTCAATGCCCAACACAGTGCAGTCACACTACAGTGTGGACATATGGGTCTTTCTATAAATTAGGGGTCCAATTGTTGGTGTCCCCCGTTACATTTTACATCTTGTTTTTGTAAATTCAGGACACATTCTTTAAATACTTTCCATCTCAAAGAGTGAGTACATAAAGTACAATTCACACAAAATGGTTTAAAGGCCATTTTAATGATTTTTGTACGAAAAATAACACATATCAGGTGTAACGGGGGACACTAAATGCCACACTTTTGGACCCCTAATTTATAGAAAGACCCACATGTGACAGAACCCATCAAACTTGAGCAAAACTTGCAGTTTTACAAACGCTGGCTTTCATGAAAAATTTGAACTCTGTTTTTTAAATATCTTTTTGAAGTTATGTAGACATTAAGCCAATTATTCGGCCTTGACATCAAGCAAGGCCACCGACGCCAATGGCCTCATGCCCTGCTGACTTGGCCTGATACCTCTTCAAGATACACACTTTCTGAGGCCAACTTGGCCAGCATGCCCTATCCTCTTAAATTTCACGAGGCTTGTGTATACACCAACTCGAGAGCTGAGGATTCCTTTTCGTTATACATGTATCTGCAATAGCTGGGGGGTGGGGGAGGGAGGGGGGGGGGGGGGGGGGGGGGGTGGGGGGGAGGGGGGGAGGGGGGGAGGGGGGGGGGGAGAGGGGGGGGGGGGGAGCTTCCACTAAATGAACTGTTCGTTTTTTGCTGTTGCTGAAGTTACATTTGTTTACTTCGAACAAGTAGCGCATCTTTGTAGGATTGTGTGCACACGAAGGTGGCGGGTCACGTGCTTGCGAAGGGGGCGCGTCGCGCGCATGTAATGGATGAGCGCTTTTCGTTCCAACAGCAACACAAAATGCACAGTCCATGCACTGGAAGCCCCCAGCTATGGCGGATATACAGGGAAGGAGACCTTAGTTACCGGATTGGTCTATACAGTAATAAAAAGTACACATTTGGAACAAAGTTGGCCATGGTGCCCTTCCAGTTGGCCTCAGTGGCTTTAAATTCAGACAAAATCAAGGCCAGAGTGACTAGCCCCTTATTTGAATAGTGTTGAGGCTTGAATCACGCTTTTAAAAAACACTTGTATAAAATAAAGTTTTTTTCCTGACTTAGCAAAACGGACCTCCAAAAACTCCTCCAGCATGCGGGCATGCAGAACAACCCAACACAATCAACAAACCTTTTAATTTTTACGGTAAGTGCCCTTTGCAATCAAACTTGTACCCTTAGAAAACACATTTGGCAGTGTACATTCGAACCAGTCAAAAACCTCTAGATTTTATCCAACTTTGACGAGTGTTTCATTTTAACCTTTTATATTAAAAAAACGACACATTCCGACACATTCACGCCTCACCATTCAGTAAACAAACTTACGAGCACCCGATTCGCACCGATCAATGGGACTTGCCAACAGAGGACGCTGTTGCGACCGACCAATGGACCTTATCGTGCTAACGTGGCAATGAGGCTTGCGCAAATCTCGAAGAATTCCATAGTGTCGTGGTTCATGATCGTGAGTCCGGTCGGGGAGTGCGGTGACTGGGGCGTGTCGGGCGTCGACGGTGGGCGGGGCGTCGTTTTGGGTGATGAACACTTGGAGTCCTCCCCCTCATCTGAAAAAAAAACAAATAAAATCAGCAATTAGCCTTTTGCGTGTTGCACTTGCATAGTATCTAGTGTACTGATATACTTCCTTTCACATGCACAGTATCCAGAGGACCAGACTAAATTTTTGTTGCTATATAATGTAACCGGGTGCATGCAGCAGATGTAAAGTACAGCATAAATACCGTGTTCACTGTTGGAACGAAAGCAACCTGACCGTTGATTGCTAGGCATTGGCATGCGCCACGTAGCAACAACAGTATAGGGCAAAAAAAACCTAATTAATATTTATTCTCTCTGACACAAAGCATGTTGTATTCTCTCATCAGTTGCAGTACCCGTTGCTAAATGACTTGAACCGGCAGCTCAACACCAAGCAGCTCAGTGGTTGAGTGGTTAAAGGTAAAATACATGATTGGTATCTCGAGGAATCAGAAATGTTCACAGATTTACACATAACTTACACAATATAAACACGATGACGGTAGAAAACTTACCCTGAAATGGTTTTGTTTGAAGTGCTATAGTCTTTGAGAAATGATCAAAACAATTATTTTTCGTCTAGCGAGATGTAAATTCATTTCGCCCCAAAACCACCTCACCCACAGGCCATTTCGCCCCAAAACCACTCCGTCCAAACACTACCTCGACCCAAATGCCACTTAGTTCCAAAACAACTTCGTGCACAGGCCGTGGTTCAGGGCGAAGTGGTTCAGGGCGAAGTGGTTCAGGGCAAAGTGGTTCAGGGCAAAGTGGTTCAGGGCAAAGTGGTTCAGGGCAAAGTGGTTCAGGGCGAAGTGGTTCAGGGCAAAGTGGTTCAGGGCGAAGTGGTTCAGGGCAAAGTGGTTCAGGGCAAAGTGGTTCAGGGCGATGTGGTTCAGGGCGATGTGGTTCAGGGCAAAGTGGTTCAGGGCAAAGTGGTTCAGGGCAAAGTGGTTCAGGGCGAAGTGGTTCAGGGCGAAGTGGTTCAGGGCACAGTGGTTCAGGGCACAGTGGTTCAGGGCGAAGTGGTTCAGGGCGAAGTGGTTCAGGGCAAAGTGGTTCAGGGCAAAGTGGTTCAGGGCGAAGTGGTTCAGGGCGATGTGGTTCAGGGCAAAGTGGTTCAGGGCGATGTGGTTCAGGGCAAAGTGGTTCAGGGCAAAGTGGTTCAGGGCAAAGTGGTTCAGGGCAAAGTGGTTCAGGGCAAAGTGGTTCAGGGCAAAGTGGTTCAGGGCAAAGTGGTTCAGGGCAAAGTGGTTCAGGGCAAAGTGGTTCAGGGCAAAGTGGTTCAGGGCAAAGTGGTTCAGGGCAAAGTACGGAGCTGGTTTTTGCTCAGGTTGGTTTTAATCATGCATATCTTCAATCACACAGGGGGATGAAACTATTTGTAACAGTTTACCAATCATGTATACTACCTTTAAGACGTCTGCGTTAGTATGCAGGAGGTCGTGGGTTCGAGTCCCACCCGAGCATGCTTTGAAGTTTTCCTCATAGTGTCTGCACTGATTATATAGTGCTAATCAAGTTACATCGAATAGGGCAAAACAAACCCTAATTAATATCCCAAGTTTGTTTGTTTCATTTCAATGGTTATTAAGCACATATCAAAAATTGCGTTAGCTAATCATTTTTAGAGGAAAATTAGCTTTTAAAAACTTAATTTTTGGCAAAAATATGAAAATATTTTTGGCAATCGTACCCTGTGACGAGTACTGGCCGAAACTATTCCTCATGTTGCTCAAACTCTTAAAGTCCAACAAGTAACTCTTGCTGTCCACTTGGTATAACTGCAAACTCATCTTAAAGATGGATCCGGTGACTGGATTATGCCGTCTCAAGTACACGTGGTAGGGGTTAACGACCTTCCAATCCTTCGGAGAAAAAAAAACAGAGAGCTTTTAACCACTTGACACCAGAGGACGTGTAAACACGTTCTGGCAATGTATAGTCACAGGAGTGGTTGACGAGTTAAAACGTCAGCTTTGCCACTGTCTTCCACGGTTGACGTGTAAACACGTCCATTGTCCACCATTCATTTGTACACACTGTGTTTTGATCTTGTTCGCTTGACGGCTGTGGACGGCCTGTCAGTGTAGCAAATCTCGCTCCGTGGCGGTCGCCTCAGAGTGTTGCAAAGTATGATTTTTTGGTGAGAAGATTCATACAATGAATGTAGAAATGACTCTCAAGAGTTGGTATTTGTGGTGCTTGACCTGGTCTTAACGTTTGGCCAATCACATTTGCCTTTTTAAAAAATTGGTATTTTTGCCAAAAATAATCCAGGTGTTAACTGCACATAACATTACACAGGGACTCGAAGGGGAGAACTCCAGAAGGCAAGACTCTGGAAGCGCTGTACCCTGGGGCTATTTCTCTGTCAGGCCATTGGTTGCAAACAGCTGTTGTTTACATTGTGTCACTGGGCCAGAAGCTATAATATATAATATATAGCTTCTATTATGCAGGGTACATAAATAAATGGGGCTTGCCTTGAGGCCCAGACTTCCTAGTGTTGGGAGACTACAGGGAGACTCCAGAAGCGCTGTACCCTGGGGCCATTTCTCTGTCAGGCCATTGGTTGCAAACAGCTGTTGTTTACATTGTGTCACTGGGCCAGAAGTAGGATAATTGATAGCTTCTATTGTGCAGGGTACACAAATAAATGGGACTTGGCTAGAGGTCTAGATTTCCCAGTGTTGGGAGACTACAGGGAAACTCTGGAAGCACTGCACCCTGGGGCTATTTCTCTGTCAGGCCATTGGTTGCAAACAGCTGTTGTTTACATTGTGTCACTGGGCCAGAAGTAGGATAATATATAGCTTCTATTGTGCAGGGTACATAAATAAATGGGGCTTGGCTTGAGGCCCAGACTTCCTAGTGTTGGGAGACTACAGGGAGACTTCAGAAGCGCTGTACCCTGGGGCCATTTCTCTGTCAGGCCATTGGTTGCAAACGGCTGTTGTTTACATTGTGTTACTGGGCCAGAAGTATGATGATTAATAGCTTCTATTGTGCAGGGTACATAAATAAATGGGGCTTGGCTAGTGGCCCAGATTTCCCAGGATCGGCCTGTCTGGTGAGTGAACTCAACATTAAAGATGACTACACAAGCTCAAACTAATTAAGGATTACATGGAGTTTGAGCGAAATTGGCCCAAACGTGTTTTGGTAATTCAAAATTAATCAAACTGAACGTACATAATTAAGCGTCTTCATGGCGCGATAAACTTCTCCCATGATATCGAGGGGTCGACTCTGTGACCTGATGCCTAGATGCCATTTTGATTTTTTGACTGGTGTGGTGCGCCGCGTCAATTCGGTGGTGTTCTTAACGTCCAGGTGATCATTAACGCTTATTAGCAGCTCTGTAAATGCAACATCAAAGAACAGAATCAGAAAAAAGCTCATGTATATTTGAAAAGTGTGACTCCAAATAAATACCGTAAAATCCTGTGTATAACTATAAGGCACACCCGTGTATTAAGCTCATGCCAATGACGTCATTTTGTGAGTAAAACAACGCCGCGTCGTTGTGGAAGCAATGTGCGTGCGCGTTGTGTGTGTCCATAGCGCGCGTAACGCGCTATGCTGATGAGGCTCCCATTGGTGAACTAAACCGCGTTACGCCCACCAGAGACACACAACGCGCACGCACATCACTGGCAAAATGGCATATTCGCACGTGTTCGAAAGGGGTCAATAAGGTCAGGGATGCCAGTGGCTCTTACCTCCAGGGCCGGAAAAAAAAAAACTATGCGTGTACGTATACATACACATGTGCGTACCTGCATACGTGTGCACACTACCAGGTGCGAATCCACATACAATCGCGGACGTCCCTTTGTTCCTCTTTTGTTTGGACATAGTCTATTTTTCCTTACTCTCGTTGGTTTTGTACAGGAGCGAATCGCGGATGATATTGTTCTCTTTGTTAGACCTCCCTAAAACGTCCACGATTGTTTGGGAGAACAAGCGCAGCCTTGCCAGCACATGTACAGTGTGCAATGTCACCGGCACCACTGCTGTATGGATACAGCGCCCTCTATAGTCTATGTACTTCTGATCAATAGTCTGGTTTCGTGGTACTTTAGCCGTGAATGATTATGGCCGGGATAGACATACTGCATGTGAGCAAATCATGTACATAGGCTGTACATACATGTAGTATATATGACATAGAGCATATCCGGACATCGTTGATCATTAAGTAAGACAATTTTCCACATTTTTTTGAACTTGAAGAGTTGAAAATAATATTTCCGGCCGTTTATTTTTCCGGCCTGGAAAAAAGGCTTTGCCGGATTTCCTTTTCCAAAAAAAGAAAAAGCCGGAATTCCGGCAATAGCCGGAAGACTGGCATCCTTGAACTAGGTGGCTACCTGGCCAAGGCACACAACTCATCAGCACTTAGATTGTGGCATTCCTCCTAACAGCTTCTCAAATATCGCTCGGGTTGACGAGGCAATTGAGATTAAGTGTCTTGCCCACAAACATGTTGGCACTAGTCAATCCGAGTGATATTTGAAAGCTGGTAGGGAAAATGCCACCTAGTTGAAGTGAAATGGTTCTGGTGATTCCCTGATGGCAGCGATAATAATGGCAACAGTGCCAGGAGTATCCTGTAGGGGGAATGCCACAATCTAACTGCTGATACGGTTGTGTGCCTTGGCCAGGCAGCCACCTAGTTAAAGTGAAATGGTTCTGGTGATTCCCTGATGGCAGCGATAATAATGGCAACAGTGCCAGGAGTATCCTGTAGGGGGAATGCCACAATCTAACTGCTGATACGGTTGTGTGCCTTGGCCAGGCAGCCACCTAGTTAAAGTGAAATGGTTCTGGTGATTCCCTGATGGCAGCAGTAATAATGGCAACAGTGCCAGGAGTATCCTGTAGGGGGAATGCCACAATCTAACTGCTGATAGGGTTGTGCGCCTTGGCAAGGCAGCCACCTAGTTAAAGTGAAATGGTTCTGGTGATTCCCTGATGGCAGCGATAATAATGGCAACAGTGCCAGGAGTATCCTGTAGGGGGAATGCCACAATCTAACTGCTGATACGGTTGTGTGCCTTGGCCAGGCAGCCACCTAGTTAAAGTGAAATGGTTCTGGTGATTCCCTGATGGCAGCAGTAATAATGGCAACAGTGCCAGGAGTATCCTGTAGGGGGAATGCCACAATCTAAGTACTGATAGGGTTGTGTGCCTTGGCCAGGCAGCCACCTAGTCGGAGCAAAATGGTTCTGGTGATAATGGCAACAGCACCAGGAGTATCCTGCAGGATAGACGTGTGCACTCTCTAAGAATTCACTATTATTATTATTATTAAAGTTTCCATTTATCATCCAGATTTTTGTCACTAACAGGAAAATGAAGAAACTTACGGGTTATTTTTTCTGGGTGAGTTTTGATGGGCGTCGGCGTTCCTGTGCCTTCCTGTAATGGAGAGAAAGTTTCAGAAAATGATTATAAATATTCCACATCCATAAATTTAACCCAATAGTGCTCACTGGTAAAAGGTAGTATGTCTCATTACTGGTACTAATCTGAGCTTTTGGTAATGTAATGTTCCTTGTCAAGGTCAATAACCAAAGTTATCCAATAGTAGCCACCCTTACTGAACACAAGATTTGAAAGAGGATGAGTCAAGCTATGAGTACATGCCTATCAATTGAGGGTGAGTTTGGAGAAACTTCAATTTCACTGAGTTGAACATGGAAGAAATACAAGCAGTTTGGGCGCTTTGTGGACTAATGAGTTAAATCTTAATTCTAAGAAGTGTAATTGGGTTTATTCATGATGAATGGGTACAATTTCATTCGTAGTTCATATTTCTGAATTGATGCATATACAGGGTGGTACAAAAAAGGTTAACCCAAATTAAAAGTGATTTTTTTTCAGGAATAGTGCTAAACAACCAACTCATCAAAACTGGGTAAAAACAAATTCTCTGAAATCACTTTTAATTTAGGTTAACTTTTTTTGAACCACCATGTATTTTTTTCTGAAAATGTATAAAAATTTCACATATAGCGTACATGACAGAAAGAACACAATGTTACATTTTTGTCCGTCCTGTTGCATATTTTACGCAAAAAATTTGTGCAGGGAGGTTTTAAAAAAAAAAAAAAAAAAAAAAAAATACATATATTCTATCTCTAAAATTTGATAGTCCAACTTAGGAAAAATTGCTCCTCCTAAACAAAAACTTGACTGTGACTTACAGCAACTTCAAGAAACGAATCCCTTGGAGGTGGGCTGGATGCCAGGTAGAAATCTTTCATCTGTGATTTGGAAGCTGAAATTAAAAATACATCAATATACATACAATTAGAAATATCGGTTATACGCGTTACGCCCGCAAAGCGCGTGCGCAGTGTAGTATTTCCCTGGCAGCCGTGAGTAGTCTACTATGCTTGCGCTTTTGGCATGCACGCGGATAAACAGCAAAAATAACTACTGGCACTTGACGGTGAATGGACCAGTGAGAACGCGACTCTCCTTTATGAATATGTATGAGGTATGGTAAATTTTTATAAGGAAACGAAAATTGAAGATTAATTCAAATAAATGTGTGCGCACACACTTTTTTTTGCAAGGACGCCCTCGTGTGAAAGAAACTAGGCTTATGATTACACTGGTATTATGGCTGTTTTTCATGCAGTATAGCCAGAAAAACAGTCTAAATAAACACCTCAACAAAAGTAAGTTCCCCCTAAACAACTGATTATATCTCCCAAAGTAAATTTCGGAATTACACGAAACCTGGAGTGAATGATTATTGCAATGCATGGAGTGTGCAATTTAAATGGTGGATCCATACCTAATGTTATGCATGAATGAGCAGCATTTAAAGGTAAAATGGACACTTTTCAAAAATTGCAAAATGCAGTCAACAAGTTATTCCCAATTCTGTTAACACGTGACAAGTGAAATTTTGGTCCTCAGTATCTTGTGTAACCACCATGATTTTGTAACACATGATAACATCGATCACGCATATTGTGTTGATGAGACGGGTGATCCTCCGCCCCAGAAGGGTAATCCACTCCTGCAGCATCTGGGGCAAGTCCTTGAGTGCTGTTTGCTCACCAGTTCTCCGATCACATGTCTGCTTCAATTGGTCCCACAAATGTTCTATGGGATTGAGATATGGGGAGTTTGCTGGCCATATCATCCGGTCAATTTCTTGAATCTCTAAAAGCTCATTGACCACTCTTGCCCTCAGCCTAACTGGACGTGCATTGCCATAAAGTGATCGTCTGCAGGGGTAGTAACGTTTGGTCGACCAGTTCTTGGCAAGTCTGCGACAGCCCCAATCATTTCGAATTTGTAATGCAAATTCCTTATTTGGCCTGACTCCCATCCTGCGGGTTACTTGTTTTACAGGTGTCTCTAGCAGGCCTATGGCAATGGCCCTGTCTTGGATAGACATGCGTGGCATTTTCTTAGGTTAAACTCTGCTTGTCATGTGTGAACAGAATTAGGGAATTGTTGACTGCATTTTGCAATTTTTGAAAAGTGTCAATTTCACCTTTAAATGCTGCTCATTCATGCATGACATAATGTATGGACCCACTACTTGAAATACACGTTCTTTACATTGCACTAATCACTCACACCAAATTTCGTGTCATTCCGAAATTTACTTTGGGAGATATGATCAATTGTTTAGGGGGGAACTTACTTTTGTTGAGGTGTTTAGGACAGTGGCTTCGCACAATTTCTTAAAAGCACCAACACAGTTTTGAGGTACTGAGCTGACTTATACACAGGTTGGTTTTTATCATACACATCCTCAATCACACACGGAGATAACGCCGTTTGTAAGAGTTTTCCAATCCCGTAATCTATGTTTAATTTGAGTTACTCACTCGTTGATTCAGACGCTAACCGGCACGTACCTTCGTCCATGATACGTTTGTTGTCTATGATGAGAAAGTAAGCAATGCGTAGTTGGTCGTGGGGATCCCCCGCTAGCAACGAGCTGTGCACTTCGGTTTCTTTCACGGTAAATTTCTGCAAACGGAGTAAAAAATGCGGTGTTTTGTCGAATCCATCACTCAAGTGTGGTAACAATAAAATAATCTTGAAAGCGTGGACATGCTTAAAACTGTGTATGCTCTGAGACAACTATTGTTGCATCACCATCTTAACCCTTTAACTGTAAATCATACAAAAAAAGGAGGTCGTGGGTTCCAGTCCCACCCGAGCACGCTATGAACTTTTTCTCATAGTAAATGGGACGGCCTGAAATGTAACACAAGTGTCTGTCCCGGTTACGAGCATATAATGGAAATTTCTACACAGGGTTTTTAGAAAGGCATGTCGTCACACTATTTGTAACCCTTTTTGGGCCTAAGTTATCTCTTCAGAACAACTTAAACTTATTTCTTTTATTTTGAGACCAGACAAAGGTATTTCCTCGCAAATATGGTCTATGTTGCCAAAATGCCCCCTTTACTGTGTAAAAACCCAGGTACGATGACTTGGTATAAAATCCGTAAAAACCAAGTTTTCACTTGAATGTTGAAAGTGAATGACCCAAACCATTCGGCCGTGATATTTCACGGTCCAAAAATTGGGGGAAAATGGAAAAGAAAAGGGGAAACCCACCTCACAAACTTCCCGAATTGCTTCCATGTCGACGATGGAATCATCAAAGTCATTCCTTGGGAATAGATAATCCGGAAGCTCCACCTTGAACCACTCATGTTCTCTGGTGAGAGGGAAAAAATATTTAAAATTTTATTGACATTATAAATTATTTGGTCTAGTGCATGCAAACTGCACACGGCATCAAAACGAGCCACTGTGCGATCACGACTTCCATAGTACCAACCCGTACGGCAACACACTAGCTGCGTACATACAGCACTAGTTGCGTACGGCCTGCCCTAGCTTGAAAGACAGCCTTGTCGCGTCTGTCACTTCCGGGTTTAATGTCTTTCTTTATTTTTTCGGCCAGTTTTGGCCGAAATTGGGCGGGCTTTGGATATGCGGGTATGTAAGGTAGGAATATTAAACATTTGTCCTGAGCCAATCAAGAGCTTCATGAGTAGCACATAATCACGCAATGCATGCATTATGCATGTATTGGCGTCCTCATGTTACGAGAACCGTGGCAGGATTGATGGACGAAAACAACAAATATTCTCGGGTTCGTAGCATTTATTGTGCCTGTTGAGTTTCGCTGGCTGAATGCAGAACCATCAGGGCATTGGGTTTAGGGACCTTACTGAAACATGTACGTGCATGTGTGCATAGTCGTAGCGCGGCGCGTTGTGAGCCAATAAGTGCAACAGATGACGTAGCTGGTAAGCACTTTGTTTTATCTTCAGCGGGCCGTCGAGAAGACAAGTCCAACGCCTTGATCAAGGCTAATGTCATGTGGGTTAAGCCAACCTGAGCTACGCCCGTCGGCATCAAATAAGACGGTGTTGGTTTTGAGACCCGTGTATAGCTCCGACGGCATTACGACAACCGGCATCAGGCAACGCTAAAAAAACCAACAATCGCAAGAGTTGAACATGTTCAACTTTTGCGACGTGATGCCGATTGTCACAGACAAGTTCTATAGAAGAAAATAGAGTTGCCACTTGTTCAGCGATACACGATTTGTTCTGGTTAGTGACCCGAGTGTTATTTTTTGGCTCGATGCTGAGTGTTTTGTCGCAGTGCAAAATCCGCAGGTAGATCCGAGGGCGGCTTTAGGCCTCATGTGGGTGGAACCTCATGTGGGTGGAACCTCATGTGGGTGGAACCTCATGTGGGTGGAACCTCATGTGGGCTGGGCCTTGTGTGAGCGGGTAGGGCTATATGTGGGTGGGACTATGTGGGCGGGGTTTCATGGCACATAATTGAATGCACCTTCATCATGCATAAACATAATGAGCGTAAGAAAGAAATCTGAATTAGCTGACCGTATATCCTTGATGTCAGCTCGTTTCAGAGGATCTACTTGTAGCATGTGCGTGATGAGTTTCTTGACTGGTGATTTGCTGATGTGTTCTGGTATTGCAAAAACGCCCCCTGCATAAAAGCCACACAAATTGTTAGCGAGACATTAAAGTTGCACTGTCCGATTTTAGGCCGATTCGAACGTCAACATTTAAAAAAAGTTAAATTGCTATTTTTCTAAATTGCTATTTTTCTTGGAAAAATAGAAGTTATCAGCTTTCATTTGGTACCAAAAACATAAAAATCTGTCAAGGATTAATGCCAGTCGATTAAAAACAAGAAATAATAAAAGACAGGCTCCAATTTCCGATGTCGGAAATTTAAGTTTTTTATATTTTTTGTTACAGAGACACGTAAGCTTTCTAAATTCGTTCGCTTGTGTGAATTAATTGTTTTAATCCTTTCACCCAAACACGGACAGTGCAACCTTAAAAAAGGTACATCATATTAACAAAATAACTTTAATAACTTTCAATTAAATTCCTTAAATTCAATGTTTATTACCCTTGATTTTCCGAAACAGAGTTGGTACGTGTTCATCGTCAAATGGCAGCTGAAAAATAATGAACCAATAAATCAGATTTTACTTTTTATAGAACAAATCTTAATAGCACTGTGGGTTGGAGGAGATTTTAGGTCTATATTTTGTCTTACGTATATTTTCTTGCAAGTAACTTTCAATCCAACATCGTTTTGGCACATAGGATTTTTCAGTATGTTCTAAGGGCCAATAAGTGTCGAGATCACATTTTTGACCATTTTACCCATGGGTATTTAGATTTTGATACCTTAACATTTGTCATATTTTTTATTACCATTCTGAAATTTTGCGTTCTCAATCCGGATATCGCTAAAAAAAACACCACTGTTTGTAAACTAATTTATCTGGTTCCATAAAGCAGTGCCGTGATTTAATACACCAACCTTTTTGCTTTGACATCCAAATTGGCGATTGCAAATTTCACGTTTTCTTTCCATGGATAGTATTTTGGGAAGGTTTTTTATATGATTGTTAGGTTAAAACAAAACCCATTTTCTGGAAAAAATTCTTTTTTAATTCTAAGGTGTGGGTGATGTAATATTAATTCTGTTATAGATCGCTTTTAGAAAAAGATCTGGAGTCGATTTCAGAAAGATTTGCGACGTGTCGCAAGTACCAAATCCATCGCAACTCGCCCAACCCGTGGAAAAACTTACAAAGGGTACGAGGAGTTGCAATGGATTTGGTAGTTACGACGCGTCGCCGTCTTTGACCCCGTTCTCACTAAAGAGTTTTCCTGATGTTAATACACGCCTCTTCATTCGACGATGATTAGAATCGCTTCATTCATGAAGAAATCGCTTCATTCGATGAAGCAAATTTGTAATGAGAATGCTCCCTTCGTTCGACGAAGCAATTTGGCAGGCCTTGTTGCACAAGCGCGTTGTGTGTCAAGCGCCTAGCAAGTGTTGTTTTTGACGCACCACTGGAAAACCACATGGCGCGTCGCTTATAATGTGTACGGTACTGCTCTTCAGTCGTCTTCATTAAGTGACATGTGAACGCACGCTTCATTAACTAACGATGATTAACTAATGTTCGTCGAACGAAGCGATTTCTCAAGTGAGAACAGGGTCTTAGTCCACCTATGATCTATTTTAAAAAAACATTTGAAATATAACTTACAGTGCCACACAGAAGTGCATACAGGATGACACCACAGCTCCATATATCCACCTCCGGTCCTGCATACAATCTACAGTTAGAACAACAAGTGTTATTAATCAATTAATAGCCCAGGGGTTGATTTCACAAAGAAATACTTTACGATGCGTCGTAACAACTGACGAACCCGTCACAAAGTTACGACTACTAAAAAGGTAATCCCGACTTTGAGAAGGCTTCTGCCCAAAGATTGTATGATTCTTACTTTCCAGAGATGACTTCAGGCGCTGCGTAGTTTGGAGAGCCGCAACTCGTCCTGAGAAACTCCCCATCCGTCATCATGTTGGAGAGACCTACAAATAAACAGACAAATCACACACGGCAATGTCAAAGGTCATTTCCTGTTTGAGATCAAGACACTTAGCGATGGACCCCAGCTTGCAGTGGTTTGCAATGGACTATTATCAGTATTTGTTGTCACAACAACAAAAATAGTTTCCTACAAATTTTGAAAGTTTACAATATGATGTGATAAAAGAATGCCTTTTCAGATACTATGTCTAATCTAACGAGAGTTAAAATACCAAATGGACAGATGCAACGTGCATACCAAGAAAAAAACTTGAAATAAAACGAATTAAATTATAATTAAATTAAAATAAAATAAACAAACAAACAAACAATTTCTGCACACACCATACTGACCACCTTGTGAGGCTTGCGTTGTCAATGGTAACAAATTACTATGCCATAACAAAGTACAGTGCTTGAAACACATTTCATCTTTATATCGATTAGTTTTGATATCAACTTAATTAGAAAAGAAATCTTCAAATTTTGTTTCAAAAGAAAATTCGCGTTTCTTTTATTAGTTTTGGTATACAATGCTGAGCTCAACTCTGATACTTAGTCACTACAGAAAGTTGGAAGGCAGGATAATTTAGAGTTGAAAACTTTCTTGTACTCCCCCGCCCCCCGTCCACCTCCTCCTCGCCCCCCTCCCCCTCCACCTCCCCCTCCTGCCTAAAGGGTTCACTCACGAAAGATGTACGACTCTGTTACTGTGACTTTTACGACAATTTAATTCATTTGGTTGCTTCCTGGCTTACCGAAATCTGCGATTTTGACATGCATGTTGGTATCCAGCAGGAGATTTTCCGGCTTGAGGTCTCGATGAACGATCATATGCCGATGACAGTAGTCTACACCCGAGATGATTTGTTGGAAGAACCTACGCGCTTCAAAGCTTTGTATCTGTAGAAAGCAAATAAGACAAAAGCTGTTACTCAGTAGCCATTTTCACTGGGCCGTCCACTAAGTCATAAACACTGATCTCCCACAGGTCCTTGCGGTGATGTCTTAAATGCCCAGACAGGATTCAAACCAGGGCCACAGAGGTGAAAGGCGAACCGCGGGGATCAGATTTATAATCTGGTTTAATTACATTTCCATTGCTTGTTTAAAATTTGAAAAAAAATCTTTAAAAATTTAAAATTTAAAATCAATCTTTAAAAAATCAACAAATTTTTCTTTAAAAATCTCACAGTTCCAAGAATTTCAACTTAGCAAAGTGGTTACAGAATGTGCAGACACCCAATATGCATTTGTTCAGATAGCTATTTGAATTAGCAAATTAGGTTTAGAAAACAACACTTTATACCTGTCACTGGGAGTAACAGAATTTGATACATGGCTTTATGATCTTGAGCAAATCCTCAGTGACAAATTTTGTTAGTGTTCGGCCAACCCCTAAAAAAACCAGTTTCTCAGCTCAACTTACCTTGCCATGTTTCACAATGTAATCAAATAACTCGCCACCCGCTACGTATTCCATTACCATAAAGATATCTGTCGGAGTACTGATAACTTGATACCTAGAAACGTGAAAGGACAGAGCACCAGTTTATTACATTTTATTAAAAATCTCTTGAAGTCAGTCACAGCCTAATAATAATAATTTCTTGCACCGATGGCCAAGACAGGGGGCGGGTTTTCATATTTAAATGATGTGACAATAGATCCACACGGTGCCTACTCGTGTATGACGCACGGTGACAATGTGACTGCCTCCTGTCATGGTCGCCCGCGCAAAGGGTCTATGTATATTACACACAAATGCACCAAAGAAGGTGGTCAGGGCACTCACTGTGCCTTGTAGCTCAGCTGTTGGAGCATTGGCCCGGTGTGACAGAGGTCTTGGGGAAAACCTGAGGGAATAGGTCACTTTGCCTTGTAGCTCAGCTGTTGGAGCATTGGCCCGGTGTGTCAGAGGTCTTTGGGAAAAACCTGAGGGAGTATGCCACTGTGCCTCATAGCTCAGCTGTTGGAGCATCTGCCCGGTGTGTCAGAGGTCCTGGGAAAAACCTGAGAGAGTATACCACTGTGCCTCATAGCTCAGCTGGTAGAGCACCCGAGGAAGTATACCACTGTGCCTCGTAGCTCAGCTGGTAGAGCATCTGCCCGGTGTGTCAGAGGTCTTGGGGAAAACCTGAGGGAGTACACCACTGTGCCTCATAGCTCAGCTGTTGGAGCATCTGCTCGGTGTGTCAGGGGTCTTGGGTCCGAATCCTTAATCCTTATAAGGACTATGCAATTTTTTTGTCATTCCGTATTATGTCATTTCATGTTTTTTCACACTTTACCAAATATTGCACTTGACTATTACCCCTGGTCACTGGGCTCAGTTATATTATTCTATTAGACTCTAGGGAGTATACAGCCCCAGCTACTAGTCAGGTGCTCATGAGCTGAACAATTTAATCAAACACACAACACCATCACTACTCTCACAGGTAGTAGTACCCATTTGCTCCTGGGTAGAGAGAGGCAATTTATGGCAAAGTGCCTTGCCCAAGAACACAAACACGATAGCACGGCCTAGATTTGAACCCACATCCTGTAGAATTAAAGAGGTACTGATACCATACCATACCATAGGCACCATACCATACCATATGTTGTGTTAAAGATTATACAGCAACTTCTGTAAAACGTTTGCTGATTTGGTACATTCAAAGTAGACCAATTTAAGTATCAACCATTTCAGATTGATAAAGTTTCATCCAGTTGAAAAAAAATAATCAAAAGTTGCATGCACTGAAAATAAAATGGTTTTATATGAAATAATATGAAAATAATTCAGGATTTAGAAAAGTAAAAATTTGTAAAACACTTACAATTTGATGATGTGTGGATGTCTAAATAATTTAAGGTTCTGGATTTCCCGTCGTATCTTGCTGACTACGTCTAAACTTTTGATCTTTTGTCGGTTCAGAATCTTCACTGCAACTTTGTGTTTCGTTAATAGATGCTCTCCCACTGTGGAAACAAACCAAAAGAATAAAAAAAAAATTCTTCAATTTCACTATATAGGCCTATTATCCTTTCAGTGAGAATTTGTTTTTTTTACTGAATGATTTTGGGGACCAATCACAATGTGAAATTGAAGGATGAACTAATTTTTACCAAGGAGTTGCATGAAAAATAATTACACAAGAACATTTAGTTTTAAATTTAAAACCCAAATTGTTAAAATTCAACCACCGTTTTGTATATAGGGTCATTCCGTGTCAAAACAGCCAATATCCAGATATCTCGTATATGATTGGCACCTCTCAGATTTTGCTGAAACTTTTTTCAAAAATACTTTAGGTTACTATACGAAGGAATCCCAAGTTTTAGCTCAATATCTTTAACAGTTTTTGCAGGACAACCTTTTGAAATTCGAGTGTCGGGCCCTTTTTGACAAATGTGAATTGCTCAATGCAGTTCGTAGCATCTTTGAAGCCCCATAACTTCTTTTCTAATACTAATAGTGATAGGGAGCTAAAATTTTGTTTGCTTGTAGACTCCTGCCCAGATTGCAAGATTCTGCAGTCTGAAATCAATAAGTTGTATTATTTAAGGTAGAGGTGGACTCCCAAAAATCCTAATTTCTGTAGGGGCGCTGACTAATTTTCAAATTTTGGAGGTCCCTACATGTAGGTCCAAGTTCATTTACTTTATCTGGTTGGAATGTGGTTTTTCTTGGTATTTGAGAGCTTTTGCACCACCAGATGGTTTTCAGGACTATAGTGCCACTGCTGGGGAAATTGTGGGGGTCTGAAAACCACGTCAAATCAAAATTACCCTTTCCGACCCCCAAATTCAGACTACCAGATGACCATGTGGGCACTTGATGACGATGATGAGACTTTCACCAGACAAACATACACATTCATTCATTCATAAAATGAAATAAAAAGTTTGATTATCAGCCTTAATGCTGTAACCGAACATACGAACCAAACGGGATTTTACCGAACTTGGCACTTCCGAACCGAACCGAACCGAACATTTCACTCAGTTCGGCTGTTCGGGAGTGTTTCACTTTGAATTTCACATCTTACGTACTTTAACTGCAAATGTGAAAGGCAGCTGGTCTCCTGAATGTCAAAAACCCACTCGAAATGACTTCTTATGCTTGCAAAAGCGATACGTGTTGAACTGTCAAACGTCATATGCACTGTACAAAGCAACTTTTTTCACGTGCACCACATAGCAACAAACATTTAGTCTGGTCTGTATTTTTATGGAAATACATCAATACAACAGACACTATTCACAGGAAACACGCAAAAGGCCGATTGTCACCTAATCCTACTTGACCTAGTTTCTCTACTTTGAAATTTCTGTTGAGTTACATGTATAAAGGTTCCGAGAATGAATATTTTCAAAAATTATGTAAATGTGAAAGGCAGCTGGCTTCCTGAACATGCTGAATGTCAAAAACCCACTCAAAATGAAGGAGACTGATAATCAAACTTTTTATTTCATTTTATGAATGAATAAATGTGTATGTTTGTCTGGTGAAAGTCTCATCATCATCATCAAGTGCCCACATGGTCATCTGGGAGTCTGAATTTGGGGGTCAGAAGGGTAATTTTGATCTAACGTGGTTTTCAGACCCCCACAATTTCACCACCAGTGGCACTATAGCCCTGAAAACCATTTTGGTGTTGGAAAAGCTCCTAAATACCAAGAAAAACTACATTCCAACCAGAAAAAGTAGTTGCACTCGGACCTAGGGACCGCCAAAAATTAAAAATTAGTCAGCGCCCTAGTCAGTCAGCTTTCCTTTCATACAGTGGATTGTTGTCATTTTTCCTCCAAATTAGAATCACACCCAAAAATTTCCTCCTAGTTGTGTCCTGCAGTGGTTTCAGATGTCCATGATTGGAAAATGATTGAAAGAAAATACTTACAACACCGTTTTTGAAGCAAAAATGTTCTCCCAAATGCAAACTGACCGACAGATTTCCTCGTTGACGTGTTAATAATTCTGGAGTTGAGAACCAGCCGGAACCTAGCACGAAACTCGGGCCGGAATTTCGGCTGGCCGGATTTTGTACATATTGTTATTTTTACGGCTTCCGGAAATGCTCGAAAGGTCGATGGAAAGTTAGGCACAATTCTACGCCCAGATGCCGCGCTTTTCAAATGATTTTGTAAAATCGTAAAAAGGAAAAATTCGAAGTTTTTCCATGACCAAATCTTTCGGGGCGCTTATAAAATAAACTTGAGGATATTCTTTACCGATTAGAAGAAAAAAATTGTGCAATATTAGAAAATAAGTTTTGGGGCTTCAAAGATGCTACGAACTGCATTGAGCAATTCACATTTGTCAAAAAGGGCCTGACACTCGAATTTCAAAAGGTTGTCCTGCAAAAACCGTTAAAGATATCGAGCTAAAACTTGGGATTCCTTCGTTTGGTAACCTAAGGTATTTTCGAAAAAAGTTTCAGCAAAATCTGAGAAGTGTCATATACATGGGTGGCTGAGTTGACACAAAATGACCCTATAAGAGAGCTATTTTTTCTGCATTTAACTTTAAGTATTACTGAAAAGCATTTATGCAAATTCCAAAGGGTCACTGTGGAATGAATTCTACAAACTGTCTCCACCTCAACTTTTGTGTACAAAGTCTATGACATGGCAGATAAACATTGGTTCATTTCAAGGAAAAACTTAAATTTTATTATAAATAACTTCCAGAAATTCATCTAGACTATACTCTGCATTGTCAGGTTAAATTAAGGAAACTAAATGTAAGCCGTCTGTCCATGGTCTGCCATTCTTCGGAATGTAAATACACGATAGCAAAAAATAAGCACTTCTGTAAATTGCAATATGCACTATGTTGTGTGCAGTGAGTACTCTGTACAAAGGTCACGTTTCTCCAAAAGGTCAAACCAAACCCAACACAGAACATTTCACAACATGCCAAAATTCTCCCGGTTTTCAACATGAAATGCAACAAATGACACACCAAAAGAATACTCACTTTTCACTTTACCGAATGTGCCCACGCCCAGGGTTTCTCCTAGGATATAATGCCCTATTTTGACTTGAGAAATGGACGCCATGTCGACAGCCTTGCGATGTTGACTTCGATTTGCCTGGGAAATTTTGTTGACCTTAAGAAGTGGGTCAAGGTGAAACTTTGTCCCTCGCCAAATTTGTTTTTCAAAATTAAAATGTTTACCATTTGAAACTCATCTCGTTTGCAATATAATAAATCATGAGGACGTACTTATTTTTGATATGCGGTGTTGCTACTGATAAGTAGGACAATTTTGAAAGAAAATGTGTAAAACCGTTCGAGGTTGTTAGGTGGAACGCCCCCACACGATCTGTTTACAACGTCTGTTATCGCACGAGGTACAGCGCACATGTCTAGCTACGTCTACTGTGTACAATGCGCGTTCCTCGCGTGTTGCGGTTTTGAACAAGGCACGTACACCAACATAAATAGCGGCAATTATGCAAATTGCTTCTCAGAAAGATGACTGATCCTCAAATAATAACAATGGACCTCCTGACTGCGTGAACTCGGCACAGTTATCATGTTTTCTTCGAAGGAACGTCTTGAATCTAGAACGCCTGCCGACGGAGTTGGAAGATTGGAATTTTTACAACAGCTTGTGACAGAATTCCAAACCACAATTGACGGTGGTATTTGTTTTTTGGTGTCAACAACTAATTGTTTTTGACCTTATTTTGGGTTTATTAGGCTTACTGTCCAGGCAAAATGGCGATGCAGAACCCTTCCTGGTATAATAATAATTATATATAAACAGATAAATGGGCTTCCAAGTTTAAAGCTAATGAGCTAAGTTTAATAATTTATAATTTGCACAAGTTTATAAAAATATATTGTCTTTTTTTCTTGTAGACGCAAAAGAACAAGTTCTTGCCAACCTAGCAAATTTTGCGTATGATCCCATCAATTATGAGTTCTTCAGAGAGCTTAACGTAATTGATTTGTTTCTTGGTAAGTTTGTAAACTTTTTGCGCATTTTGTTTTAATTTTATTGTTTTCTTTCAGTCAAACATATAGAGCGGTTTCACAGCTGTCACGGGTCACTAAACATCTCTTGTGTTTGTCCTCCAGAAGGGAAGAGAACAATAAAGCCTCGTGCTTTTCTGCTATCAGCCACATGCGTTTCCCCACGTGACTCTATTGTTCTCTCCTCGATCTGGAAGACAAACATGGGAGGGCTTAGTGACCCATGACAGCTTTGACAGTGAAACCGTCCTATTGCAAAAAAACTTGCACCCCTTTGCCAACATTTTAAAAGCAGCAGACCCTTAAAGGCACAGGCACGTCAGCAATGTGCGCGCGCCAAATTCATGCCACGAAATATGCAGCTCCATAGCAAAGGCACGGAGCTGCGTATTTCGTGGCACGAATTTGGCGTGCGCGCATTGCTGACGAGCCTCTGCCTTTAAGCTCATCGGTGATTGTACAAAAGTGAACTAAGGAATTTGTTTCTTTATTCTTTAACAATTAGGCCTATTTGGCTTTTGTACAAAAGTTAGCAGACTTCCATTTCTAGTTCAAAACAAACTTTGCTGTTTTGTCATTAATTTGTATAGATATGCTGACTGAGTCAAACACCAAACTGGTAGAGTTTGGTATAGGCGGACTCTGCAACCTTGTCCTTGGTAAGTTGGTTCAGTTAAGGCCCAACTAGTGTAAGTGCCCAAGTAATGTAAAGAAGCCAAGTACATGTAGTGCAATTTATGAAACATCCCAACAACACTTGGGCAGATTTACTACTTGGGGCATAATAGTCCCTTGTCACTTGGTTTGACAAGGGTCTAAGGGAAGCTGCATCTAGGATAAAGTGGATATTAATGGTGCACATATCAATAAACACATTATTACCCCTGGTCATTGGGCTCTTTTAACAGCATTCCTTAATTTAACCTCGGCTCACTGGGCAGTATACAGCCCGGGCTGCTTGTTAGGCACTCATGAGCTAGTCAAACAACACATTCATTACCCTCACAGGCACCCCTTTACTCCTGGGTGGAGAGTTTCAATTCATGGCAAAGTGCCTTGCCCAAGAGAACATGCACCTAGCTACAGTACATCACACCTATAACTTTTCGAATACCTATTTCTTCTTGAAATGCGTGCTACTCACTCTATTTATCGTCCTGCTGGATTCTTTACTTGTCTGTTGTATTTCAGTAGTCGACCACGAAGAAAAAAGCACATCCAAATGAAATTGTTCGCACAAAACTTCCGATCTCGACCAAATCTTGGGATGAACCCACCTCGCACTCTCTTCCTTAACCAAGCTCATAAAATTCAAACTATTAGATGGCTTCCCGTATCCCAACTTACCGTTAAACCAACTCGACCGTTGTGCATCGAGTACGCACAGCGGTCAAGTTGGTTCGAGTCGAGTTGGTAATGGTAAACGGTCGAGTTGGTAGCTGTCCCTTCGCGGACGACTTTTAGGTGGCGCACTGCCCTTGTCTGCTACTCAAGCCATGATCAGCTACTAAATTCTTTCCAATTTGCAGATAAAGTCAACAAAGATTACATCTTGAACTGCGGTGGAGTCAAGCTTATTATTGAGGTGTTGTCCAGGTAGGGATACAAAATTTGAGTCTTCTGTATAGACCCTTTGCACGGGCGGCCATGACAGATGGCATGTTTTCATATTCAAATGATGTGACAATAGATCCACAAAGTGCCTACTCGTGCATGACAAATGGTGACAATGTGACTGCCCCTTGTCATGGCTGCCCATGCAAAGGATGTATAGACCCTTTGCATGGACAGCCATCATAGGGGGACAATCACATTGTCACTGTCTGTCATGCACGAGTAGGCAATTTGTGGATGTATTGTCACATTTAAATAAGAAAATAATAATAATAATAATGGAAATTTATAATGCGCCGGTATCCATAAAAAAATAATGCTCATGGCGCAAACAATTTGACCCCTGTCATGGTTGCCGGTAAAGAGGGTTCAGTAAGGCCTTTCATAGAATCATCACCCAATTGGTAAACTACACAATTTTGAATCTTATTTGTAAACAAAGGCCCGTCCAAAGTTGTCAACATTTCCACAGTTCTACAGAGCGTTTTTTTCAAGACCCCCTCCTTGCCCCCGAAATACTACTTATCAACATTTTTGTCACTACTATCAAATGTCACCATTTTACAGTGCATGTAAAGTCATACGCTGCCCTAGAACCGTGAAAATGTTGACAACTTTGGACGGCCCCTTAAAGTTAATTTTTTCCTATTGAGTGATGGACTTTTGATGTTTTTCTTTTTCAGACCTGAAGAAGACATTATTCTTTCTGCAATAACAACACTCATGTTTTTGATGACGCCCCAGTCCAAAACAGGTACCAAAATACTACCTTCCCAAAAAGAATTGACGCCGGAGGAGGTGTAAACACGTTCTGGCAATGGGGCGGTTGACGAGTTAAAATGTCAGCTTTACTGCCATCTTTCACAAGTGACATGTAAACACATGTAGAATCGACTCAAGAGTCAGTATTCGTGGTGCTTGACCTGGTCTTAACGTTTGACCAATCACATTTGCCTTTTTAAAAGATTTGTATATTTTTGCCCAAAAAATGTAATCAAGGCGTCAACTAGTTAAATGAAGGATCACCGGTGAACTGACACAAGTCTAATTCAAAATGTTATCTTATTTTCAACTTTTAAATTTCTTTTTTGAACGAGTATTTTTAGCCTTTTCAAATGAAATTCAAGATGATCTCTTTCTGAGAAATCTTTGGAATTGTGTGCATGAATCAAATTTTTTTACTTCTTTACTTCTTTTCTAGAAATAACAGCACCCTCCATCGTCAAGTGTATGCACAGATTTGCACAATCCGAGAGTCGACGATTAAGCAACTTGGCCAATGTCTTTCTGCAGGTAAGTTGACTGAAAGTTCCATCTCTAGAGGAATTTCAAATTTTCATCGAAAATGAGGGTCTCTGTGCTTTCTTTTGTGATGAAATTTGCAAATAAAAAGACAATGGCTGAGCATCTGAGCAGGGTTGTAGTCGAGTCGATCACAAGTCCCTGGGTCTTAATTCAAGTCACAAGCTATTCACATGAACTCCAACAAAGGCATTCTTTTGTGCATGTTCATCCTTTGCTTCTTGTTACTTGTGATGGACTTGACTACAACCCTGAAACGAGACTGTCAGTGTAAATGGGAAATTTGTCAATACACGAATTCAAATTATACTCTGCCCCAAAAGATCGAGGGAGGCCGAAAGATGTAACATTTTATTGATTAGTAACATTTTATTGATTAGTAACATGACCATCTTTTGTTTTTTGTCATTGACAGAAATCCCGTCATGTGGTCGAAATTCTGAATTTACACTTGATTTTTCTCTGCAGGATTATTGTACCACGGAGCAGAGACAAGCTGCATGTGCGGACAGTCCTCAGATGTCGACAGTCGTTGGAATACCACTGCCAAGCAAACCGAATACGTCTTCCTCAGGAACTTGATGGAATAAATTTAAATTTTCCCGAGTACAGATATTTATCTGCACAGTTCAGTAAGCAAGCCTTGGGGTTAACCAAGAGCATCAAACACTGTATACACCTTTTCACAATTACTGGGGCCGATTCCACAATGCGCTAAGATGGGTCTTAGGAAGGGTCACGCTTATCATGGTAATTAGGACGCATTGAACTCGTCTTAACTTTTGTGAAATTGATCCCTGGTCTCATTGTCTAGTTGATAATTTGTACTAACTGGCAAGACCAGTTACTTAATGACGCGTCTTAGGAAGGGTCACTTCTTATCTTGGGACATTGGGACGCATTTAACTCTTATCAACTTTTGCAAAATCGATCCCTACTCAAGTGAATTTGGACAAATGGCAGAACTGCATTGTGGAAAGGTTATTTGATCGCCATCTTTCCCACAATGCAGTTTCCTTTGTACAAGAGTATTTGCAAAAATGGACCTTTTTAGTTGCGTTGTTTAAAATGTCCTCAGTTCTTATCAAGCTGTATATCCAAAGTAGTTGCCTATTCCTTATTTGCAATAAATAGACAAACAGGCCTCAACATTATGAAAGAAAGGGCAGGTCACTCTGGCCTTGATTTTGTCAAAATTTAAAAAGGCACAGGCTAACTGGAGGGGCACAATGACCAACTTTATTTCAAATGACACAAACTGGTTATACAAGCCTCATGAAATTTAGGAGGGGATGGTGGCCAAATTGGCCTCAGAAAGTGTATATCTTGAAGGGGTATCGGGGGAAACTAGGCAGGGCATGAGGCCATTGGCACCTCGGTTTAATGTCAAGGTCTGGCCAAGAAATTGTTAATTTGTTGAAGGAGTGTCGCTTTGCATGTGCTAAAGTATTTCCACAGGATCGTAGAGGAATACATTGAAATATTGTTAAGTCAAAGCTCAAGGAATAAGCTTGAGTTAAACATGGTTTGCAAGGCGACATTGACTACATGTATTGCTTTGAATATTGAAGATGTTCGTGCAAACCCAGCACGATATGTGGCAAAGGCTAACGCCCCTATACCTCAACACACTCTTCCCTTTTGTTAACGCACTAACCCCCTAAAAACTGAAAGGAATTCCTTTGAAATTCCTTGTATGTTTGAGACACAATGTAATGGTAATCCTCGGCCACACGTCGTGCTGCATATGTTTTCATGCTACATGTATCGTAGTTTGACTTGATGGCATTTCACTTAAAAAAACATTAAGACAAGTGACACAAACAATCGCACTTTGGTCGGTTTTTTGTGTATCACTAATTTATTATGGAGTTTGTCACAACCACTATCTGATATTAAACAGCATAACTGGTACACATTTCAATTCTGGCTGCTTTTTGTACACATGAGTGTGAAAAACGTTAATCAAGGCTGTATATTACAGCACAATGATGCATTACTAGTTGAGTGGATACCAGTCTTGTCTGGATGTGATGGGGACCAGTTGACCATCCTTTGTGTGTTGGCTAGGTGTTGGTTACCGGTCTAAGGCTTGGCTGCTCCCGCGGCACCACGCTGCTTGGGTTTGGGCTTAGTGCCTTCGCGAAAACCATTCCTGCGAGTGGAAATAAAAATTAAAGGAGAATGTTCAGATCACATTTCTTGTTTAATGCTCGGCAAGAAAATCAAAAAAACAATTGTGTTTTCTGAAAGTTGGTTTTTAAGTTGACAAGAGCCTCAGAAAGACCGGTGTGGGTTTGGTCTTGTACTCATCACAGCACTGTATGAGTGGTGCACGGTTTGTCATCACTGACTCAAGTCTAACCAAACATAAAAATCACATGATCCTCAACGGGATTTAAACCCGAGACCTTTGGTTCTCTGGGCAGATGCTTTACCACCTGAGCTATGAGACACAGTGGTATACTCTCTCAGGTTTCCCCTACAAACCCGAACAAGTCAAACAAACAGACTTGTTCTAAATATGACATACATATGATACACGCAGACTTAAGAAAATGCAACAAAGGAAATTTGGTGTAAAACGACGCATTGAAAACCACAGAATCAACTTGGGGGCTGGCATTTTTTAAATTATGTGATTTCCAGTGCGTCGTTTCACTTTAAATTCTCTGTGCCGAATTTTCCTAAAGCGACGCACTTCAATTTTACACATGTAACATTCAGTGTTAAAACACCCTTAATTATAAGCGGCGAGGGGATATCAGTGACAACGGTATGAATTATGTTAACTGGTCACCACTGAGATGCCATGTGCAAAGTCTATTAAGTATTTTCAAGAAAATTATTGAATTTTTGTCACTCCTATTAAAATTCACTTCCCTTGAAAAAGCATTTTGGTGGTTATTATTAAGGAGAATTAGTGGCAATCAGTAAACGGTATTCTTTCCGCGACAACTTACTTGAACCTTCTGTGGACGATTTTCAAGTGCCGAATGCGACCAGTTCCAGTAGTCTTTCTTCTCTTGGCTTTTATGCTCCAGTTATCTAAGGCAAAACAGCAAAAATAACTTAAGGTTTTTTTGGTCAAATAAATCTTGGAATAAAGTGAATCGATGTCAACCAGTTTTCACCAAGTACATTAAGTAGATTTACAAGCTGCAATACCGAGTGCCATTTCTTTGAGAGACAAAAACAGTATCAAGAAATGTATCATGCACAGCAATTTGTCTATTACTTCAGTGTAAATGGGTCTTTCCACAGTAAAGGGGGCATTTTGGCAACACAGACCATATTTTCGAGGAAATACCTTTGTCTGGTCTCAAAATAAAAGAGATAAGTTTAAGTTGTCCTGAAGAGATAACTTAGCCCAAAGAGGGTTACAAATAGCGTGACAACATGCCTTTCTAAAAAACCCGTGTACAAATTTCCAATATACGCTCGTAACCGGGACGGCCTAAAATGTAACACAAGTGTCTGTCCCGGTAGAAGCCATGTGTTGTTTCTAAAGTTAAAGGTTTTTAACCTGGTCACAATTTATGAAGTGGGGATTTAATCGTACCAACCGACAAGATCACATTTCTTGTTTAATGCTCAGCAAGGAAAATCTAAAACAAATTGTTTTCTGAAAGTTGGTTTTTAAGTTGACAAGAGCCTCAGAAAGACCGGTGTGGGTTTGGTCGTGTACTCATCACAGCACTGTATGAGTGGTGCACGGTTTGTCATCACTGACTCAAGTCTAACCAAACATAGGTCCTCAACGAGATTTAAACCCGAGACCTCTGGTTCTCTGGGCAGATGCTTCACCATGGTTCAACATGGTCCAATTTTTGTGCCTCATTTCGTATATCAAAACAGGTCAAATCCACAATAATTTTAGTTCCAATAAACCTCTGGCAATGCGAGTCACCTTTAAGGGATTTTCAAGCCTTTTAACATGAAATAGAAATTTGTGATTTTTATGGCAAATTTGCTAAATCTACCAATCTTTGTTCAAAAGTTTCTGGCTGTAGCAGAAAGCACGCACTAGACTGAACAAATTTCTGCGGGGATTTCTACTTACAACTGCGGATCTTTTTGGCAGGATAGCCACAGCTGGCACATCGTTTCTTCTGAATGTGATAGCTGCGTCGCCCACACCGACGGCAAAACGTGTGGGTCTTGTTGTGCCGCTTACCGAAACTTGAAGTACCCTTGGTCTAAATGAAATACGACAATGTAAAATTGTACAATTAAACATTAAATTGATTGCTTTCGATGACGTAGAACATCCGGGAATGTGTGGTGGTCAACAGTCACGCGCGTACACGCGCGCGCCAATAGACGCACATGAACACACATAAAAAATACTCACCAGCGTATTTTCATTCGAAGATGCCGTACGCGGGCGTTGTGATACGTTCAAATTATTGAGCATGCACTCGGCTTGTAAAAACGAAAGTGCTTTTACTTAATCGCGATTTTTAGCCTGAAGAACTGCGTTTTTATCTTTCTCGATACAACAGCCATGGCGCAACAACATAAAGCAAGTTCAAGCAACAGAGGTAGGTGCAACCAATGCGCTTTTCTTGCTCTTTTTGCCGGTTATTACTCTAGCCACGTGGTTAATGAAAAATGCCCACCAAAATGGTGGATGGAAGGCGTGACGTCACCGAAAAGCAATCAATAGGCGTATGCAACTGCAGCAAGAGTTAAGTTGATCAGATTTGTTTTCTTCTATAAAATGATTCATCAAGCATCGGTAAATGCAGATTTTATGGAATTTTGGGTGGAATTGAAAATTTGTTTCCCCAAGGAGTGGAGAAATAGACAAGCTTGGAAATTTGTTGCATTAAGTGGGAGTTTATTCCCTCCAACACACTTTGTATTAAACAGGTATTGCTTCAAGCTCAGCCAGAAAAATCGATAAAGATTTTAAAAAACTTGTTTTGACGACGAGAGCCTCAGAAAGACCGATGTGGGTTGGTCGTGTACTCATCACTGTGCAGTATGAGTGGTGCACGGTTTGTCATCATTGACTCGTCAAACCAAACATAGCAATTTTTATCATCAAACTAACATTTTTACATGGTTTATATGACATAACATGAAAAATCCTGGGTGTGCATGGAAATGGGTATTTTTTTCCGTATAAAGATTTAAATGAAATTACCTCCTGGAATCAACAGATCATCCAATTTTAATTTAGATATAGGCCTACTTCCCACTTGCACTTCTGTAGGAAATGTTGCATTTCTGAGATAAATAAATGATAAAATTTCTGCATAAAGCAATGCACAAAATTACGGCGCGAGCGGTCCGTGCGTAAGCGCGACAACAGAGGGCGCTGCGCACGCGCGTGAATGGTTATCTTGTGATGTGCACTTACTGGATGCAATAAACCTTATCGACGTTCTCAATGCATTATGGGATTGGATGACAAAATTGCCCGGCCAAATGTGCATAAACCTATGAGGCGGACACCAACGCGTCAACTTTTTTACTCATTTTCACGAAAACCAAAAAGAGTTCAAGAATCAACCTCCCACCACTTTATCTTTGACACATATCAAACATTCTGACAAACATGTCCCGAAACAGAAATGTTTCAAATGCGAGAAATCATCGGGGATTCCCTTCGTATCGGTAGAGTCCGAGTACCACGCTCGCAGCTAGCTCGGTATGCGCTATGCATGCAACACACGCCGTCTCGGCAGTGTGCTGCATGCACGGGGAGTCCGTGTCCGTGGTCCGTGTACACGGACTCCCCCACCAATATAAATTTTTAAAAATCGATCCGTCCAGCGCCGTGTGTTGCATAGCGCTAGCGCATACCGAGCTGCAAGCGTGGTACTCGGACTCTACCGATACGAAGGGAATCCCCAAAGATTTCTCGCATTTGCGACATTTCTGTTTCGGGACATGTTTGTCAGAATGTTTGATATGTGTCAAAGATAAAGTGGTGGGTGGTTGATTCTTGAACTCTTTTTGGTTTTCGTGAAAATGAGTAAAAAAGTTGCCGAGTTGGTGTCCGCCTCATAGGTTTATGCACATTTGGCCGGGCAATTTTGTCATCCAATCCCATAATGCATTGAGAACGTCGATAAGGTTTATTAAGGAGAAAATGTGATTTTTCTCGTCAGAAAAGCAACATTTGCGACAAAAGTGCAAATGGGAAGTAGGCCTATATCTTAAAATTAGATTATCTGTTGATTCCAGGAGGTAATTTCCTCAAATCTTTGTTCAATGTATACGGAAAAAATACCTGGAAAGGTACACCATCCAAACTTGAAGTCTGAATACGTATGCATGCATTAAATGCACAAACGACAAACCCAATGCTACACTATTTTCATCAATCATATTTTTTGACAAGAATTTACGCAATTTTAAGAAAAATTAACCACTCAAGATGTAAAACCAACACTAGTCTACTAATAAACGAAAATTTCTTCAGGAAATTAGTTGTAAAAGAGGCAGGATGTAGTGGATTTTATCCCACTTCAGCGTAAACCTTACCATTTTGACCACGGCCTTTCAATGAAAAGGACGCCCTCTAGCGAGGCTTTTGCAGACATGATTTTCCGGGGGCGGAGCCTAAATAAGTGACGTCATATTTTGCACGATGAATATGCAACGTGCTAAAAATATATTTACCACTAAAACAGAATTCACGTGGCGCCGGACACGTAGATCCTGTTTGAGTCATGACCCAAATTAATAACTCTGCGTCTGTAACTTTAAGAAAACCTATAAAAAGCAGACGACACATTAAATCGCCTTAATTGACAGAGCTGGTTAAAACGGCTGCTGAGGAAAGATTTTCGGCAGGACATTTTATTTCGTCAACACACTGAGCGTCAATATTTGTTTACCGGGATTTTTTTTTAGCCATTTAGGCCTAGTACTTAGTAGTAGGCATAAGAAAAATATGTTCGGAGATGCAACTACACTTTCTGAAGTCCGTCAGATTTTAGCCAAACAAGAATCTACGGACACAACCGACTTCTCTGTGTGGATGGGTCTTGAACAGTTCGAAAGTATGGTCATCAACTCCTTGGACTATTTGATGAGCTCGAAGCCAGAAGACTTGGAGGAGACAGGGAGCTGCGAAGACGCTGAAATAGAACTAACAAGTAGGAGAATAGAGGAAAACATGGTCAATTTTGAAGACCAAAATCGTCTGGAAGAAGCAAATGCAAGTCATGATGACTATGATGAGGACAAACTTGCACCGTCATGCGAAGAAATTGAACCGAGTTTGATGGAGCTACCGGTATGTTCATCATAATTATATTTCGACCTATACCTTACTTTAATTTGTCTGGCACATTTCCGATGACACCGTTGTTGAACTCCGCTATCGGACGCAGTGCCCTAAAGGCAGAGGCTCGTCAGCAATCCGCGCGCTAAACTCGTGCCACGAAATACGCAGCTCCATGCCTTTGCTATGTAGCTGCGTATTTCGTGGCACGAATTTGGCGCGCGCGCATTGCTGACGAGCCTGTGCCTTTAAAGGAGCATGACCAGAGTTTCTGGAAAATAGTTTTCGATGTAACTTACCAATATTATCAAGTAACTCCCATACACACCTCCCATGTCCCAAAAACCCGAAAACATTCGCAATTTCCAGTAAAAAATTGAACAAAACTATCGAGTCGGCTTTCAGTGGATAAACGTTGATACTGGAAAATTAGTTTACAAATAATCGGTGGATTTTCGACGATATCCTCGGAAATATGCGGCCTAGAAGCGCGGGAGTTTCAGTTTCGTAATCAGAAAAATATAACGGATGTTATGATATAAAAATCTCATGACCCATAAGGTAAGTCCCGGGGAGTTATGGGTAAAAAAAAGTGATCTGGTCACACTCCTTTAAGGCTTAGAAAACCTGTAGCCGATTTCACGAAACTTACGCAGTTGCGCAACATTCTTCCGAAGATATTAACACGCAAGCTTTGGGGCTTGGCCATTTGTCAAAAGTTGCGCAAGGTTTTGTGAAATCGACTGCAGAAAAACTAAAGTCATTCCCCTATTCGACTGCTGACTAATCAATCACAACAATGTCATAACCACTTCCACAATATTTCATTTTTAAGGCGCTCAGTCAACGTTTCGTAGAGTGAGACGGATATCGGCGTTATATGTTTGTTTAAACTAAAAAAAACAGTCTTAAATTATAGTACAGCGGGGAAATTTAATGACAAAGTTAGGGGTAAAATAGCTCCGGAAAAATAACTAAACACTATGACTAAATGTGTAAATAAAATCATAACAACAACTGCTTGCCTAATTAATTAAATTGTTAATGTAAATTGAAGTACAAATAGGTGAGAATTAACAAAAGAAGTTAGCCCAGTTTGTTTTGGTATCCTTTGATTTTGATCAGCTTGCAAAACAGTTTATTTTTTCTTTGACATATACTCTGGAATCTATATAGGATGCATCTTAAGCGGGCCTCCCACTGTGCTATATTTGCCACGAATTTCCTACGAATGCATAGTTCCGACCTGTCAATCAAGCCGAACCCGCGACCAATCACAACAGGGCTAGCAGACGGCGCCCACAAACGTCAAAGTGATGCAATCATCACAAACAATCCGCGATGTTCTGCCCATACAGTTTGTATGTTGTATGCGTCAGTGACCGGGTGAATTTTGGTTTCAATGTCGGGCGATTCGCTGTTCAAAGGTAGGAAAGCGCATTTTTATGAAAGATATGTCATCCCTGCATTACTAGCCCTTCGCTCAGTGTGTGCTACGGTAACTGTCGACCTCAAAACATAGATACCTTTGGGTTTTCTCCAATGAATCTGTGCTTTCCATGCCGAGTCCCGTTGCTTCGTACGTAGTCTCGCCATTTTTTTGCGATGGCTTGTGAGCACATAGCAACAATATCCAAGGGGGCGGGGTTAACTGGGCAATCTCGGAACTATGCATTGGTACGATTATCGGAGACTGCCTATAGACTCTACACACAATCGTACCCAATCGTACCCAATCGTAGGAAATTCGTGACAAAAATCGCACAGTGGGAGGCCCGCTTTAAGCGGGCCTCCCACTGTTGTACGATTGTGTATAGCTATACACAATCGTACCAAATCGTAGCTAATCGTACCTAATTCGTGGCCAAAATCGCACAGTGGGAGGCCCGCTTTACAGGGGACAATTTAAGAAAGCTGTTTAGCAGAAGAAAAAAATTTTTTATTTGCTTTGAAAAAAAATGGGTTTGAAGTCAAAATTGTATGTCAACTTGTGCAAGTGCAGCAGAAGATTAACACCATTGTACTACACATCTCATATGATTTTGGTTGCTAACCAATTTTGCAAAGCAAATAAATGTTGAATCAAGGACAGCTTTAAGAAATTGGCCCCAGGTCCTCTTCGCAGAAAAGGAATTAAAATGGTTGAATTTTATTTTTTACCCACAGGATAGCGTACTTCTTCACGTCTTCTCGTTCCTGAGTGCAAAAGACATTGTAAACATGGGTTGTACTTGTCGTCTAGGTTACAAACTTTGTGAAGATAAACTTCTCTGGAAAGACAGGCTGAATAAGGACAAGTTAAGATGGCACAAAGTCAGCCATCAATCTAACCAAGCATTGTATGAAGCTGTCAACTCCGACCTCACATATTACAAAGAAATGTAAGTATACTGTGCTGGTTATGTCAAGCAAAAAGAAACCAAACAACCAACAAACAAACAAACAAACAATACAGATTTTAAAAGGTGGGAGGGGAATCCCCTCACTTTAAACAAATTCTAACTTTGTGCCCCCCTCCCTCAATAATGCAAAACGGAAATGAATTACCAAATTACTAAATATGATTGAACCTCAATAACAAAAGCACTCTTTATACAACATTCTGCTGAGTGCCAATCTTTTGTTCTTCATTGTTTTCATTCCTGATAATACAAAGCTTCTGTTTTAAAGGAGTGTGACCAGATCACTTTTTTTTACCCATAACTCCCCGGGACTTACCTTATGGGTCATGAGATTTTTATATCATAACATCCGTTATATTTTTCTGATTACGAAACTGAAACTCTCGTGCTTCTAGGCCGCATATTTCCGAGGATATCGTCGAAAATCCCCTGATTATTTGTAAACTATTTTTCAAAAGTAACACTTTGTACTTACTTGGTTCCTGAGTACAGTGTAATCAGTTGCATGTCCATTTTCCCATTGACCGACACAGTGAAGCCAGTGCCAACACCTGTTAATTAAATATTCATTAAATATTGAATATTCATTAATGTTAAATATTCATTAATGTTTGTTTCTTTTTTTCTTTTTTTTAAAGTAAGTAAGTATGAAATAAATTCAAATAGTCAGCAAATTTCTTTAACAGTAAGAAACCATATTTTTTTCAGGCTTGCAAAACACAGAACAATTTAAGACTTTTTAAGGACTTTATTTAGAACTTTAAAAACCAATTTAAATTTGTTTCGTGTTTTTTTTTAAAGAAAGCTTTTATTATCACGATTCCAGCAACTTAATTATTGCTTAGCACCCAAGTGAATTATTGTGGGCAGCAATAATATATTTCAGTTATTTTTTTAATTAACCATTTTAAGTATCAGAGTATAACAACAATATCAAAATGTTGGCAAATTTTAGCAAAAAGTACACCTACCTGGCAGCGGAGCGGAAAACATGCCACGAACCCTGAAGGTGTCAGAACCACTGCCCAGGAACTTCCTGACAAGAGTTGTCGAGTTGGATTCGATCCCTGGACCAAACATGACAACTTTGGGTGGTTTGTGAGGAATGAAGGACCACAGGAACTTCGATAGTTTCAGAAATGTGAAGTTTGACGTCTTTCGCTGGAATTCGGGGCTGCATCGCATGTAACTGTTTAGATACAAAGAGTAAAAACAAGTTATTTATATACTGTCGAACTTCAATAATAGGAGGAACTCCTTGAGACTTATCTTGTTAAAGGAGCATGACCAGAGTTTCTGGTAACTCCCATACACACCTCCCATGTCCCAAAAACCCGAAAATATTCGCGATTTCCAGTAAAAATTGAACAAAACTATCGAGTCGGCTTTCAGTGGATAAACGTTGATACTGGAAAATTAGTTATAAATGTGGACTTAACATTAACTCAAATTTGTAGGATATGTTTCATTTAAAAACAAAACAAGCTGTTTTTTTCAAATAAAGTATTTGTGATGATTAATTGCATAATTAATAAACCTGCCATGAAAATACTGTTTATTATTTCATCTGTTTGAATTTTAATATTTTTTGAGCGGGAAATTTATTTTTTGGAAATCAATCAACCTAAGAATGTTGAATTAAAAATGGCAAAAAGTTTTACAATGCTAATAAATTTTACGTTGAGAAAATGTAAAAATGTCTAGCATTCGAAACTTTTTCAACTATTTTTAAATCTTTTTCAGAAGGGACAGAGAAGATCATAGTATAATTTGCGGGACAGTCCGGGCACAGAGGAATAAACTTCTGGAAGCAGTTGACTTGGCCGATGGTGTCGAGGGGGAAGATTTTGTCTACGAGCCCACGGCGACGATCAAGGAATTATGCCGCAAAGTGGATGCTTTTATCTTTGTTGTTGATGCTTTAGAGGGCAAAGAAACAAGTGAGTGCTACAAAACACAAAAATAGTTTTTTTAAAAGCATATAAGACATAAACGGGTCATTCTATGAAGCGGAGACATGGTTTTTTTGTTACATCCGAAACAATTTGGACTATTTTTTTGTACTTGATAACCCATGAATCAATATAGCAACTTTTAAAAAATGATACATTGGTCTTTACCCAGTTGACGACTGAATTATTTTTGGCAAAAATACCAAGTTTGTAAAAAGGCAAATGTGATTGGCTAAAAGTTAAGATCAGGTCAAGTACTACAAATACTGACTCTTGAGAGTTATTTCTACATTCATTGTATGAATCTTCTTACCAAACGATCATACTTTGCTACACTTGAGGCGGTCGGCCTTGGAGCGATATTTGCTACACTGACAGGCCGTCCACAGCCGTCAAGTTAAAAGCACGGTGTGTAAAAATGAATGGTGGACAATGGAAGACAGTGGCAAAGCTGACGTTTTATCTCGTCAACCGCCCTTGTGACTATACTATTGCTAGAACATGTTTACACGTCCTCCGGCATCAAGTAGTTAAGGTTTCTGTCATTTTCTCCCCACAGCAGTAGACTGTCAGCCAGAACTCTTTGCTCTAATGGACGACAGATGGACAGCACAGAAGTCTCCCCTTGTCATTTTGTCCTGTGTACCCAACTCGGACACACCCAGAGTACCGTGTGTGACAATGGCCGAACGACTCGCTCTACACAAACTCAATCGACCATGGCAGGTAAAACTTTTAGAAATCTTACAGCCATATTTTGGAAACATATCTCACTTCTAAAAAACAGAACTGTTTTTCTGAGTGTCCATTTGATGATCACAAACTAAAATCTTATGATAAAAATGTCATATTAATGATGTGTGTTTTTTTCTGAATCCTTTTTGCAGATGTTCGATGTCACTGTGTCTGACTTGACTGGAGTTGTAAATGCCGTCACCTGGTTGGTGGAAAGTACATAAGGAAGATAGTCAAGAGCCAATCAGACCACAGCTTTCATGCATACATTAAGCACCAGCTCATGACTCTTACAGTGAACCTGATTGGTGGAAATGAAGATAGCTCTGAGCAAATCAGAACATGGCTTTAATCATTGACAGTAAATGGTTCTCTCTGATTGGTGGAAAGTATTTAAGGGAGTTGGTCGACAGCCTATCACAGCTTGGCTTTCATAGAGGTGTTTCAGGCTCAGCCAAATCAACTGGCAGATAAATGACTTCAGATTAAGACTATTATTTATTTAGAAATTCGACAGAAAAGTCAATAATTTCGATTTTAGCACTGTTTCAAGATAGATTGGTTCCCGTTCCCTATAGATTGGTTCGCTTATTGCGAAAATATAGGGATCGGTAAAGGGCAGCCATGACGGGCAGAATTCTGCCCGTCACGTGGTTATTATTATTTTTATTTTTTTAGTAAGTGCGCAGATTTTGCAGTGACATTTGTAACTTGGCCGTGCGTGTCGAACATATCCAATTATGTAAATAAAGTACATTGCCTAAAGCAAAGGGCTTGGCCAATTTTTAAATATAAAAACACAATGCGCACGCGCAAAGACGACCAATCACAGATCAAGATAAAGCGCCCTTTACCTGTCCTTATATTCTCCTGTGTGGAATATGTGGACGGGAACCAGTCTATGTTTCAAGATTGATTTGCATAACACTTATACGGGTCGTCCACAATTGTCAACTTTTTCACAGTTCCACAGAGAGTAATATTTTTCAAGACCCCCTCCCTCCCCCGAAATACTACTTATCAACATTTTGTTTGTCACTACCATGAAATGTCAACATTTTACAGTGCATGTAAAGTCCTATGTGGCCCTTGACCCCCCTGCCCCCTTCCCTACGCTTTGTAGAACCATAAAAATGTTGAAAAAATTGGACAGCTTCTTACATAATGCTAGAACCACAAATATCATTTTTAGAGCTTGAAATTTACTGTCCAGAAAATGCATAAAACTAAAAATTGTGGAATCACAATATATAGAGTATAATATGGAGGAAGTTAATGTTGGTTGCAGTATGCTTTATAAAACTACGCTATAGACCTTATGCATTAGCTCCCATCTTGTGGGGCAACTTTTATTTAAACAATATAAGCACAAAATGTGCAACCATGCCCCACAAAGTGATGTCATATTGCTTATGGTCTAATCAGTAAAATAATACATGTATTGACTGTATTCAGTTTCCCTATAATTGTAAATATTATTTAATAAATTATTAGCGAAAGAAAATAAACCAGTGAATGGAATTTTCTATTAAGCATGTAGTATTTTTTTTCCAACATGTGTATTAAAGAAGTATACGGTGTATACCTAAGAAAAATACATTGTGCTAAGGAAGGACAACATTGTGCTATGGAGTATCGCGGCCGAGCATTGAATTTAAGACCGTTCTTAAAATCTATGGTTGTGGGTTCGAATCTCGGCCGCGTGTGCCCTTGGGCAAGGCACTTTGCCATAAGTTGCCTCTCCACCCAGGAGTAAATGGTACCTACAAGGGTCGCAGCCGTTGAGCGGTTGTGTGGCAGGCTGCCGGGGCTGCGTACTCCCCAGGGAGTTGTGCCCAATGACCAGGGTGATAATGTGTAAAGCGCCATGAGTATCCCACAGGATAGATATGTGCGCTATATAAGATGCCATTATCATCATGGCTGGGACGCGGTCAGTGCATAAACTACATACATTTTGTGATGATGCTCATTGTGTCGTCACTTAGAACAACTTGCGCGTTTGTTGTAATGGTGAATTCACATTAAGACTTTTTCGTGCGAACATAAATGCGACGCGAGTGTTTTCATAATTCAGCGATTTTCAGTGCATCGTTTCACTTAAAATTCCGTCCACACTGCTTTTTCTCAAAGCGATGCACGTCGCAATCACACGTGAAAAGGCTCGGTGTGAATTTGAGCGTGCGAATTGTGTGTGAATTTGGATGCGCGTTGTTCTATTTAACAACAACGCAAAACCCATGCACTGGAAAAAACTGTGTCCCAGCTATGGCGGACGTGTACAGGGAAGGCGTCCTGGGAATGGTCTATACTTGTTTAATATGAGGACTTTGATTTAGGTACATTTACACATACAACCATTTACATATACAACTAAATATGAAATAAAGCCACCACGTGCAGTGAAATTTAAATATGCTCCTAAAACTGTCACCCAAAAAGCTGTGATGTCATCACATTTTTGCAATGAATATGCAATTATGCAAATCATGACCACAGTATAGACAGTTTATCTACTAAATAATACACATGATCATAATGCGTGTTATACAAACTAATGACATTAGTATATGCATTGGGTGGTCCAATCACCACTCCCCTTCCCCAAAAAAATTGAAATTAAATTTTAAATAATAAAATCAGCTTTTATAATGCCACAGTATGCTGAATTTAGCTGCAATGAATATCCAATTATGCAAATCATAAATAAAACCTTATAAAATAAGTTTTTTTAATGCCACAGTACCAGTACGCTGAATTTAGTTGCAATGAATATCCAATTATGCAAATCATAAATAAAACCTTATAAAATAAGGTTTTTTAATGCCACAGTACCGGTACGCTGAATTTAGTTTCAATGAATATGCAATTATGCAAATCATGACCGCAGTATAGACAGTTTATCTACTAAATAATACACATGATCATAATGCGTGTTATACAAACTAATGACATTAGTGTTTTGCATTGGGTGGTCCAATCACCTCTCTGAATATTAAATTATAAAATAAGGTTTTCTAATGCCCGAGTACGCTGAATTTAGTTAACCATAACTCCATAAGTTTTACGTGAAATCGTATGTTCACATTATTAAGATACATTACTCACAATAAGTTGGGGATATTGTGGGGTATACCGGATATTTTATTGAGGGTATGCATTCCGCTTTAATGATTTTGTATATGATTAGATAATCATATCTGCATGACAGACACACCTTGTCACAGGAATAGGTGAAAACAGTCATTTGAAGAAAAAAAAGAAAATCCAAAATTTAACCACCCCAATATCCCTAACTTTTTGTGAGTAGTGCAAAATGATATCCATCAGGAAAACTTGTTAAATTCTGTCAATATTCTTGTTAAATTCTTGTCAAAAACGATTACAAATCTTTTCACACTATTCACAAAAATACCATTCCCAACACACAGTGTACAATTAGGGACTTCTAGTTCCCGATTCTAACTACGATATATATATAAAAGACAATACATGCTACACATCAATATTACTATCCCATCGAAACTACACCACAGTATTTCCCTGAATTACAAAAAGGCAAAAGTTTCAATTTTCTGGTGGTCGAGTGGTTGAGACGTCTGCCTGGTATACAGGTGGTTGTGGGTTTGAGTCCCATCCGAGCATGTTATGAGTTTTTAGCGTGTTTTTGGAAAAGCACTTAGTGACATACCACGCCGTGTATGGACATATTACATCCATTAAACATAAAATGTGTTTTTCTTGGGCGTACTTTTAAAAACACATTACTTGTTGAACTGGCAAATTTTAGTTATGTGCAAAATTTGGAAAGACTTTAAAAGAGCATGACCGAGGTATATCGACTTTAATGGCAGACATTTTGAATATGCTCATTGATATTCATGAAGCTCATTGATATTCATGACGCTCATTAATTTTTATGATGCTCATTAATATTCATGATGCTCATTAATATTCATGATGCTCATTAATATTCATGAGGCTCATTATGCTCTTTTATATCTCCTAGGTCAACAACTATTTCATCTAAGAACCATTTAAATAATAATTCAATAAAACAGATAATCAGGGTTTATGTTCTCTTCATTCATAAGAAATGTCACAAGTAAATCACAACAATTTTACTGATTACGAAAAACCTCTAATGAGAAAAAAAAATTAAATGGAATACGTGTGTGACATGACTATCTTGTGATGACCTAGTTCAATCGCAGAATTGGTTTGTAGTTGAAAATTCTGTCGCGTCTGACCACGCCGTAAAATTTACACCTCGTTTTGCAGAACCTCGGAGGCAACTTTATGAATAACTTGAATCGCTGTGGTGATTTGCTCGTTGGTCGCCGCGATATTCACGGCAATGCGAATGCTGTAAAATAAGAATTTAGCACGTGATGAAATAATTATTACAGAACGTGAACTAAAGTGCACGTTTCTTTTCTTGCCATGTTGGGTACGTGGCCGAGCGGTTTAGGTCGTTGGTTTACAACACTGGTGTTGCAGGTTTGATACCCGGTCGTGGTGCCTGTGTCCTTGAGCAAGGCACTTAACCACAATTGTTCCATCCTTCGGAATGGATGTAAAGCTGTTGGTCCACTGTGTTGTGTAACCCAGTTAAAAGATCCCAGAGCATTCTTTTGTGAAGATTAAGGGGATTACCCGGTGTCTCTGGCCGTCGGCTGCCAATGGCACCACCCACCTATGTATCTTGATGTTTAGGTGACAGACACTTGTAAGCTTCATGCAATTCAGCCTATGGGCTGCAAATTGAAGTTTTGTAAACCCATTATAAAAGTAATGGTTCTAAATAAAAATCACTCAATATTTTCCTGACGATAATCTTACCTTGGTGGTGGAAGGAATGCCTCTTCCTCTTCCAGGTAGCAAGCGGTGGTCAGAACGACTCCATTGTCAAGGGCCTGATAGGAAAATCAATGATTACAATGATAAAAATAAATGATTACAATATTAAATTAAATCAATGCAACCAATACAATCAGTGAAATCAGTGAAATCAGTAAAATCAGTGAAATCAGAGAAATCAGAGAAATCAGTGAACTCAATGCAATCAATGCAATCCATGCAATCAGTGAACTCAATGCCATCAATGCAATCAGTGAACTCAATGCCATCAATGCCATCAATGCCATCAATGCCATCAATGCAATCAATGCCATCAATGCCATCAATGCCATCAATGCAATCAATGCCATCAATGCCATCAATGCCATCAATGCAATCAATGCAATCAATGCAATCAATGCAATCAATGCAATCAATGCAATCAATGCCATCAATGCCATCAATGCCATCAATGCCATCAATGCCATCAATGCCATCAATGCAATCAATGCCATCAATGCCATCAATGCAATCAATGCAACCAATGCAACCAATGCAACCAATGCAATCAATGCAATCAATGCAATCAATGCCATCAATGCCATCAATGCCATCAATGCCATCAATGCCATCAATGCCATCAATGCAATCAATGCCATCAATGCCATCAATGCAATCAATGCAATCAATGCAATCAATGCCATCAATGCCATCAATGCAATCAATGCAATCAATGCCATCAATGCCATCAATGCCATCAATGCCATCAATGCCATCAATGCCATCAATGCAATCAATGCAATCAATGCCATCAATGCCATCAATGCCATCAATGCAATCAATGCAATCAATGCAATCAATGCAATCACTGCAAACACTGCAAACACTGCAAACACTGCAATCACTGCAATCACTGCAATCACTGCCATCAATGCCATCAATGCAATCAATGCAATCAATGCAATCAATGCAATCAATGCAATCAATCTGATGGTATTGATTTCTGATTGAAATCAATACATGTGTATAGAAGCAACCCACGGGATCAAGTAAAGACTGAAACCCCAGTACACATGCAAGGGCCGGGTGGGATTGGAACCAGGGCCACAGAGGAAAGTATCACGGCACAAACATGACTACAGGATCAAAACAGAACTAGAGCTTCGCGTTTGTGTTTTTTACAAACGCAAGGTGATCGGGTGACATAAACATTGAAATGATGATGACGACACAGTTTTGAGATTGTTTGAAAACTTGAGTTGTTTCATGTTGAACTAGAGGTATGACGTTTGTTGTTACAAACGCCAGGTGATCGGGGTAAATGAACATTTTGTGATGAATTTCAGACGTTGTTATCACCTGTGGAATGGCAAAAATGGAAGTTCAGCAGCCGATTTCACGAAACTTTACTCAATTGCGCAAGTCTACTTACGCCATCACTTGCGCAATAACTTATGGCGTAGGTGGACTTGCGCAATTGCGTAAAGTTTCGTGAAATCGGCTGCTGTATACACTAATCCGGTAACTAATATCTCCTCCCTGCATATCCGCCATAGCTGGGGGGTTGATAGCTTGCACCGTTTTGAGATATGAATTGTTGAAATAATAATCTTTGAAATCTTGTAATGTGACACCTGTGACGACATCATGACGTCACAATTTTGTGCACAAATTGTTGAACAATATGTTGAACATCAAGTTCTTAAATGTGGCGAAGGAATCATACCAATATCTGTTGTAGTTTTCAAGATACAGCATTTTAAAACATCTCAGCTCCAAATTTGCGTAATTTGACACCACATTACGTAACCACCGTCCATGTCATGACGTCACCAATGGTATAGTCAAAAGGTCCACATGTGTGGAAACATTTCGTTCCGTAGAAATATGGTCAAATTCACTACCACTTTGAATCTATTTGCATTAAAAATGCTAAAAATTTGCACATTTTCGAAGAACTTCCGGTTTGGACCGGAAGTAGGCGTCACACAGGGGTCATGACATCGTATGATTTGTTCAGTTCATTTAGACTTATCATGTTGTGAAAGAATTGTTCAAGTATCTATAATTATAATTTAGGCAGTTTCAACCCTTTTATTTTAAAGCCCACATCGATTTAAAATCAGTGTCAATTGAAAGAGTGGTTATTGACTAGAAGAAATCTGTTTATTTTTTTCAAATCGGATTTTGCATTGCGAAGCTACAGTCGGTTTGGATAATTGAAAACAGGGTAAAAATTCATCGGCAGGTCAAAGGTTATCCCATGTTTTTCTTTATTTCTAATTTGGCACCGACAATGGTCACTGTGGCTTATACTTTTGGTTATATATCTTTGCTCAACTCTATCCTGGATGGCCCAAAGTTGGTACAAACAACAGTTATTAATATATGTACAAGGACAGATAATTAATTTATATTTTAAATACCTCATTTGCATAATAAATTAATAATTTATGCAAAAACGGTCAATTTTCAAGGGAAAACTCATTTTTCTCAAATTTATCTTAAGCAGGTTTGATTATTACAATGCATCTTGCATCATTTAATTAAAGTATTTACTTTAATTAAATGATGCAAGACATTGTAATAATCAAACCTGCTTAACTACAGATAATTAGTTTATATTGAAATCCCATAATTTGCATAATTTATGCAAAAATGTTGATTGTTAAGGGAACCTTATTTTTCCCCAATTAATGTTGAAAAATAGATTGATAAGAGATACTGATATAATCAAATCTGTCTATTGTCAAGATTGGGACTTGCATCAATAATTTAATTGACATAATCAATCACTGTATGTGTTAATTACCAAGCCAATACTATTTTGGAGAGGTGTGGATTGAGGGCAGCAAAAAAGAATGACAGGAAGCGCATCCACACACAAACTGTACAACTTTCCAAATTGCTTACAAAGTTACATTAAATACAAAACAGAGAAGAGAATGACGTATTATTCTTCAGAGATAAATAATTGATGTTTTGATCAAAACAAACGGATGTGGAGCCCAGAGGTTATATTTAAATCTTTACAAATAATAGTAATTACAGATGTTACTACGGGCAGGAGGCTCAACTATGGATGACGATTCTGCATCATCAAGGGACTCGTACTACCCTTTTTCATCTTCAGGCTCACTGGTGGTATGTCACAGGACGAGGACCACAGAAAAGCTGCAAAAATAATTGACAAAGAATAATATTACTCAACAAATTATTTGCCTTCATTTGTTAAGTAACAACTAAATATCTTTAATTGGTGTATCTGATATCACGTATTGTCTTTGAATGTTAATAAATTCAATATCAGTTACAAAATTGGCACACAATTTTGCACAGATTGACGTAAAACGCAGGTTTTCTAACGCTGCATCATTGCTTGTTTCACGGGAATTACGAGATCATCGCGTATGCAGTGGGCACACCACCGCCGTACGTCCCGGCCCTACACACGGCGTGGAACTCGGTCGTACGTCGGTGTGGACATTGCAAGCGAGCGAAGTCTCGGATTCCTGCTCAACATGCCCTCCTAAAAGTACATTTTTGCGACAAATGGTAGGCCTTACGGACTTTTTGTCAGTATGGTAGGATTGTTTAATGTCTACTTTTGTATACATACCTTGTCGCTTGGTGATTCACGTTGATTATGGATCGCTTTATGGACGAGAAAAAAATGTTTTTGATCGCAAAAGTTGCAACCCGCGGTCGATTTTGTACGCGAATGGACCCCAGGCTAGCTGGAAGCATACTCTTTTCCGATGATGACGTTTCTAAGCCAACCGGCCAATCAGAACGCGCAAATCTTTACCCGAAGTGTTCCGATCTTATTTAGCCCGATTCGTTTTAGCGTTGAAGTGTGTACCACTGACACGAACTCGCCGGAAGTTGTGTGTGCCCATAGGAATGTGCAGTAACCACGGGCGCTGTGTGTGGAGTATAACAGAAGTAGTCCGTCTGTGGAACAGTATTACGGTTCTTGAGATATGAATTTTGAAAATAATAACCTTTGAATTTTTGTAATTTGACACCTGATGACGTCATGATACTATACATGCTGGTGAAAGTCTGCCGTAGGGCCTATGTCTGTATCTAATTTACTAACGATTCAGCTTGGTTTGATGGGCATTTTTACAGTGTAAAAACTGAGATTTCCGTTTTCGTTGAACTTTGACCTCCAATTGACCCCAGAAGGAAGGGTCAGATGAAAATGCCCACACAAAGAAAGTTGTAGCACAGAATGTCATCTATAAACCTGCCAAATACGAAGATCCTGGGTCACGTGGTTTTCGAGACGGAAGCATTTTAAAATATGCATATTTTGGTTTTTTGGGAGGTGTAATTTGATACTTGATGACGTCACGATGACGTCACGCTTGATGCCATCATAATATTAAACACGCTGGTGAAAGTCTGCTATAGGACCTATGCCTGTACTTAGTTTCTTAAAGATTCAGCTTGGTTTGATGGGCATTGTTGCTCAATAAGTGCAAAAATTGAGATTTTCGTTTTCGTTGAACTTTGACCTCAGATTGACCCCAGAAGGAAGGGTCAGATGAAAATGCCCACACGAAGAAAATTGTAGGCCATGATCTGATATATAAGCCTGTCAAATACGAAGATCATGGGTCACGTGGTTTTCCAGACGGAAGCATTTTAAAACATGCATATTTTGGTCATTTTTGGTTTGTAATTTGATACCTAATGACGTCACAATGACGTCACACTTGTATGCACATCTTCACATTGGGGTTGATGTTCCTACCAAGTTTTAAGTTGATAGCTTGAACCGTTTTGAAGAAAACCTCTGGAAACGTTTGAGTGGAAAAAGAAGAAAAAAAAAAAAAAAAAAATTAAAGAAATCGTACGAGAGCAATAGGTGATCGGGCTGTTGGCCCGATCACCTAAAAAGTATTGGAATTCTCAAGACATGACTCTGACTATTCAACGCTAAAATTGTGTATCATAATTGTCAATCTCATCATAACGTTACTATTGTGTGCACAGATTGTTCAAGTATCTACTGAAGAACAAGTTTTGACATGTAGACCTATATGTGTGAAAGAATCTTTTCAATATCTATTACAGTTCTAAAGATTTTGTCATTTGATATCATATTACTGTAGTATAACGCAGTGTGGGGAGTTGGGGTTCAATTGCATCTAGAATAAACTGACGCTCCAGTCAACTTGAGTTGCGGTCCACCATGTCCATTTTATTTCCAACACAGCAACGATTTCCAGCATGTCACATTCACAGTTTTCGGGGAGAAGACATATTTACTCTGGTCCGCCGACTAAGGCTAGCCGTACATAATTACACCCAAGATACAACAGCTAAGTCACCAAAAGTAAATGTCTTGTGCTATCAAGTGTTCATTCAACTTTCCAGGCGATGATGCCACGGAAACTAGCAGTTTTACATCTTTAAAAGTCAAATTTTCTCGGTTGTAAATCAAGCCCTGCTTATTATGTCTCGTCTGTCTGACTTATTCACTACACGCGCACGTACGTACGTGTATATCATTGGCCGTGTGGCCCAGACATCCTCCCACAAAATATACATTATGACCTCTGACCCGAGACAGGCCGCCTAGATACAAGTTCTATTATTAGAAGTAGAGCACTATATATGGGCGCAAATCGTCAGATTAGTGGAGGCTTGGCATAGCGCCCTCAAACGACTGAGTTAGCTTAATTATCAAGAGACCCAACAAATGATTTCTCCACATTACGTAACCACCGTGCACGTGATGACGTCATCAGTGGTGTATATGTAGTCATAAAGTCCACATGTGAGGGAACATTTCGTTCCGTAGAACTATGGTCAAATTCCCTACCACTTTGGCTCTATTTGCATTCAAAATGCTAAAAAAGTGTACATTTTCGAACCTCTTCCGGTTTGGACCGCAGGTTTGGGTCACACAGGGGTCATGCCATTGTATGATTTGTTCAGTTCATTGCGACCTATCATGCTGTGAAAGAATTGTTCAAGTATCTATTATGAATCTTGAGATATGAATTTTTTGAAATAATAACCATTTAATGTTTGTAATTTGACACCTGTGACGATATCATGACGTCACAATGTTGTGCACAAATTGTTCAACAATTTGATAAACATCACGTTCTTAAATGTGGCGAAAGAATCATGCAAATATTATGATTCTTGAGATATGAATTTTTGAAATAAAAACCATTTAATTTCTGTAATTTGACACCTGTGACGATATCATGACGTCACAATGTTGTGCACAAATTGTTCAACAATTTGATAAACATCATGTTCTTAAATGTGGCGAAAGAATCATGCAAATATCTGCTGTAGTTCTCAAGATACAGCATTTTTAAACAATTCAGTTCCAAATTTGCGTATTTTGACACCACATTACGTAACTACCGTCCATGTGATGACGTCACCAATGGTATAGTCAAGAAGTCCACATGTGTGGAAATATTTCGTTCCGTAGAAATATGGTCAAATTCACTACCACTTTGAATCTATTTGCATTCAAAACGCTTAAAAAATGCACATTTTCGAACAACTTCCGGTTTGGACCGGAAGTAGGCGTCACACAGGGGTCATGACATCGTATGATTTGTTCAGTTCATTTAGACTTATCATGTTGTGAAAGAATTGTTCAAGTATCTTATACGGTTCTTGAGATATGAATTTTGGAAATAATAACCTTTGAATTTTTGTAATTTGACACCTGATGACGTCATGATTACGTCACACTTGATGCCATCATGATACTATACATTCTGGTGAAAGTCTGCCGTAGGGCCTATGTCTGTATCTAATTTACTAACGATTCAGCTTAGTTTGATGAGCATTGTTGCTGGTAAGTGTAAAAACTGAGATTCTCAGTTTCGTTGAACTTTGACCTCCAATTGACCCAAGAAGGAAGGGTCAGATGACAATGCCCACACAAAGAAAATTGTAGCACAGAATGTCATCTATAAACCTGCCAAATACGAAGATCCTGGGTCACGTGGTTTTCAAGACGGAAGCATTTTAAAATATGCATATTTTGGTTTTTTTGGGGGTGTAATTTGATACTTGATGACGTCACGATGACGTCACGCTTGATGCCATCATAATATTATACACGCTGGTGAAAGTCTGCCATAGGACCTATGCCTGTACTTAGTTACTTAAAGATTCAGCTTGGTTTGATGGGCATTGTTGCTCAATAAGTGCAAAAATTGAGATTTTCGTTTTCGTTGAACTTTGACCTCAGATTGACCCCAGAAGGAAGGGTCAGATGAAAATGCCCACACAAAGAAAATCGTAGGCCATGATCTTATCTATAAGCCTGCTAAATACGAAAATCATGGGTCACGTGGTTTTCCAGACGGAAGCATTTTAAAACATGCATATTTTAGTCATTTTTGGGTTGTAATTTGATACCCAATGACGTCACAATGACGTCACACTTGTATGCACACCTTCACATTGGGGTTGATGTTCCTACAAAGTTTCAAGTTGATAGCTTGAACCGTTTTGAAGAAAAGCTCTGGAAACGTTTGAGTGGAAAAAGAAGAAAAAAAAAAAAAAAAAAAAAAAGACAAAGAAATCGTACAATAGTAATAGGTGATCGGAATGAGTTCCGATCACCTAATTAAGCGAGGGCTGAAAACCCAAACCACAGTTTGACCCGGACAGGATTTGAACCAGGGCCACTTACTTTATTCACAATCAGTTCCAGAAGCTTCATGATTTCTGCTCTGGTCTTGTCTCCCGACTCTCGTACATACAGATGCTTGATTGGGGCAACTGGGTCACCAGCCACTTTCATCTCAGCAATTCTGAAGTAATTTTAAAGAAACTATGAATTATTCTCGGAACATAGATGAGGTACTGACATACTCACAGGTTGATTTTTATCATACTCATCCTGAATCACACATGGAGATAATGCCTCGGAGTGTCGCAAAGTATGATCTTATGGTGAGAGGATTCGTACAATGAATATACACTCGACCAAAAAAGTTCTGTCACCAGTAAGACATTTGTAAATATTTATTATGAAATTGGATTTAATTATTGAAATTGGATTTAATTGGATTTAGCTGAACATATCCCTCAAAGGAATAGAGCTCAAGAGATATCATGATGGCAAGCTTCACTGAACAGGAGTGTGGAGGTCAGAATGAAAAACACCAAAGAACAATGCAACTTGTGATTTGGGCAATTTGTGTGTAGACAATTAGGAAATTTTTAAGTCAGTTTGGATTTATCAATGTCTTGTCAAAAACATCCAAATCAAAATGGTTAAATTGTCCAATCTGAATCGTGCCATTGCATTAGGTATGGTGGAAGCAAAATACTGAACTGTAACTCCCCTTGCTTGAGTGCAATAAAGTTGACATCGTTGTTTTTTTGTGTTTTTCATTCTGACCCCACACTCCTTTGTTGCATTCCTGTTCAGGAATTCCTGAGTGTAGAAATGACTCTCAAGACTCAGTATTTGTGGTGCTTGATCTGGTCTTAACTTTTGGCCAATCACACTTGCCTTTTTAAGAAATTGTTATTTTTTGCCAAAGATAATCCCGGCATCAACTGATTAACCTTGGTCTGAATCGAGACATGAATAACTTACTTTCCAAGTTCTTGGTGTACGGATTGAGACCTTTCCTGCAGCCCCGTGGCCATTGTAGGGTCAGCTTCTAGGAGATCTAATGCTGCCATTGCAGCGGAGGCTAGCATGGGGGGCAGGGAAGCGGAGAAACAGTAGCCTAGACCGGACAGACGCTGGAAACAAAACGCTCAAAGTTAAAACTGTGTACACTGACACACGCTGCAAACAAATGATAAAATATACATCTCCTTCGGTCACAGGTATTTGGACTTCAAACATACCGATATTAAAAAGTACAACAAACATTTTAAAATGTAGGAAAAAAATAGGGACTTTAGAGGTTCACTAGACAGCCAAAAAATAATAATAATAATAATTTTTGTAATAAAAATTACAAAAATAGCAAAAAAAGCCTGAGCCTTACTTGATGATCAACGACATATTTGGAGCCAACGCAGAACCCTCCCAGGGTTCCAAGCGACGTTTCCATGGAAGCAGAAATGAGGTCAATATCGGTCACCTGTAACGAAACAAAAGATCCCAAAATGTAGGTTTTTTTTAAAATGGGAAAGATGGAATGTTCCATAATTCAACTTCCCTAACTGAAGGGAACAATCCGTCATTCACTTAATGGAAATATTGAAATAAATGGGAGTGGTTAGTATGCAGGTCATGGGTTCAAGTCCCACACGTGCACGCTATCGGGGGGGGGGGGGGGGGGGGGGTGGTGGACTTGAGGTTTGCACAACTATATGTGTAACCTGCTTTGTGTGCCCCCTTTCCAATATGCTGTGCCATCCCTTGGCGCCCCCACTTTAAAAAGTCTGGCGACGCCGCTGACAATAACAGAGACTAAAAAAACAAGAAAGGCTACAAAACTTACATCAATTCCACAGTGTTGAGTGACTCCCATACCCGTTTTGCCAAGAACGCCAAATGACATGCTCTCATCAAGAAAAATACGCACTTTGTACTTGTACTTGAACTCCACCTGAATGAAACAATTCAAAAAAGAACAAAGAGAGGATAATTAGGGCCGTCCAAGGTTGTCAACATTTTCACCGGTTCTACAAAGCGTAGGAAGGGAGGAGGGGGGTCGAGGGCCGTGTAGGACTTTACATGCACTGTAAAATTTGACATCTCATGGTAGTGACAACAAATGTTGATAAGTAGTATTTATGGGGAGGGAGCGGGGTCTTGAAAAACTAGTCTCTGTAGAAGAGACAACTTACCAACTTGTGCACTGGCGCTATTTGCCCTGTGTTGGTGTACAGACCCTCCACAACCATGAACTTGCGTGTTTTCTTGGCTTTTTTGGGGTTCTACATTAGAAGAGAATAATTAACATTAAAATGTGTATTCATGCCGATTATATGACGTAATGACCTTATCTGTTGGATGGGTGTTCACAATCATTGCCCAGCACTACTAGTATTTTGGACCACCTTCTAAAAAATGGGTAGTACTTTTCAATTTTTCAAATTGGCAGTCTTCGTGATTTCAGGAGACATTTTTTACCAAGTGGAAGAAGGAAATACATGAGGAATCCCAGAAAAAACACACAAATAATTATAAGCACAACCTTTCAAGTTAAATACAATTTTCGCCAGGTGCGCATCAAATGTATACAATCACTTGACGCACACATGCACGACCGACCCATCCAAAATAGAGGATGTTATAACATCACAAAAATGGATCTATACACCACTTAGAAACATTCCAAAATGAAATGCCGAAATTATTGTGCAGTCATGTATCTCATATACATGCAATATTACAGTAATGAATGCCCCATGGTGTTTTTTGAGAATTTATTTACCATAAAAAATGCAATGTATGAGATCTTAAATAAGTCACGTTTTAAATGAATGAAAGCTAGTGGCTTGCATAGGTCTGTCGCCAGGCTAAATGGAAATGAGCCCTTTTTCTTGTCATTTTTTTGTCAGGTGAGTGGAACGGTATATCAGTTATAAGTTATCCAAAATTAATTTTCCAAAACAAACGTGAATGTTCTGTACATGCTTTTAACGCAAATCATAGCCCTTTCGTTATCAAAGAGCAAGGGTCAAAGTGGATCCATGAAGTAAAAGACCCTACCTTCTTGTCTTCTATAACTTGTTCTTCAAGCAGTCTCTCGAGATCCTCCATGTCGTTGTGCTTGAAGAATTTGATTTGACTACGGGAGGCTAGCAGGCCCATCTGAATAGCAAAGCAGACGCCTTCATCGCTGTAAAGGGTAAAACAAAGAAAATCTGTCAACGTTTGACCACCCCATTTCCCTTATGGGTGATAAGATTTGTTTACAGCGCCTTGAGCACCCTGAGCACCCGGCAGGGTGGATATGTGCACTTTACAAAAACTATGAATGCTAGGATAGGGTGACAATTTGTGTGTAAAAAAGCTATATTAGGGCGACATGCTTAATAGGGCGACATTTTGGTGTCGCCCTAATAATTTTTTTTTTTTAATCATTTTTTTAGGTCAAAAACCATTTTGTTTAGGTCAACAACCATTTTTCTCTTTGGTCTGGAACCATTTTTGGAAGCTTTGGGAACAAAAATAAGGTGTCAATTTGAGTGACTCTTGCCGAAATTTCGGTGGTCCCCGGGAGAGGCTTCCCGAAATGTCGCCCTATTGCTGCGTCCAGAGTTCTTACAAATCTCATTATTATTATTAAGATTTTGATACCATATTATGTGTCAGATTTTTCTCATTACCATTCTGAAATTTTGTGCTCTCAATCCATATATTTTCAAGGATATCGTAAAAAAAAACCCCACTGTTTTGTAAACCAATTTATCTGAAGCACTGCAGTCATTACACCAACCTTTTTGCTTCCACATCCAAATTAGAAATTGAACTACCCACTGTACCGAGTCCAGTCTACTGCATTCTGTACTACACAAGACTGACATTCCAGTGCTGTTTTTGCAATTTTGTCACAAATTTCAACAGTTAAGGCATATTTTTCTAGCAGTGGTCTAGCAAAACATCCTTGGTCTCGTAAAATGTTTAAGTCTCTTAGCCCTGTGGTCTACAGATATTTTCTCAAAATTCGAGCCATGAATTACTGGTACGTTGGACATTTCTTACCAGAAGATAATATCTCCTCGCTTTGAGTAAGCCGGGATACAGCTAGCCACTGTGGAGAATCCGTACGAATACAGGATCCCCATCTCCATACCGAAAAAACTGGAGATTCGGTCTTCAAAATCTAGATGGACGTCTGAAAGAACAAAAAATTACAAAATGAAGATTAAAGATTATATTAACACTAACACTTAAAGGCCTGTTGTTTAATAATGAGGCCATTCAAACTACAACCAAGTCACGTCATTACTGGTTCTTACCCATAGTTCCATAGAATCCGCGAGGGCCACACGTACCCACTCCGTATTTCTTAAGACTTTTAACGGCTGCTTCCTACAAAATCAACATATACATTTTTTTATATTTCATTTGAAGATTTTCAGAATCAAACATCAATGCCGATACCACTAGTACAATATACCCTTAAAAAAAAAAGATCAAGGGGGTTGAGAAATGTTACAAATATCATAAGCATCCGTAATTTCATGCGACACATTTCATAAGCATCCATAAGAGCCCCTGAGGCAGGATGCGCCACTCTGCCTGAAGTGCTTCCGAGCTCCCTGAGCTCATGGCTGTTTGGGAGACGCACGGCTCCAGAGGTCAGCTCATCCCAAGCAGGTACAATTGGGTTGATAACCCAACAAAATTGGGTTTTCTGAGAGCCTTTAACTGCAGGATTCTCCCAGAAACAGCAGATGTAACATTTCATCACTGTGGGAATCACTTTGTTTAAACAGGTCCTCTTGGACCTGGAGGAAATCACTGAAGCAGAACAGTCTTGAAAGTGATTCCCAGTGTTCGCCACTGCTAAACATTTTGTCTGGGCGCGCTGAGCAGCGCCCTCATGCGGCGAACACTGATCAACCCCCTGTTCGCCGCATGAGGGCGCTGTTTAAAATAGATGCATGCAACTGTCATGGCTGTTATCGATCACAACTCCCTTGGGGGTATGCAGTGGTATTGTAGAATGGCAAAAGTTAAGAAGTCGATCAGACATTTTGTTCTTCAAAATGACTATCAAACATCAATACGTGCAGATTTCATGGTAAAAACCCAAATTTTAGAGGGAGAAAATTTCAGACTGTGAGGAAACACTTAGAAATTTTTCAGCCTGTCTCATATGTTTTGTACACAAGGTCTGAAGCCATGATCAACTACTCAATTATTTCCAAAAATAAACTTGAAATTGAACTGAAATTGAGTAAATTGTCACCCCTCCTTTTGTATCAACTGTTAACAGCCTACCTCCGTCTCTTTCCTTCCTAACATCCCTAAGAAGTTGAAAGTTCCAAGATTTATTCCTTGCTTCCCGTCCACCGTCAGTAGGCTTCCACCTTGCCTGCCAAAGATTAAAACAAACGGCTGAAAACCTGAAGAAGTCTACAAATCAGTTTGTAGCGTTCCCAAAACAATGCTTCAAGTACACATTCAAGCCGTATATTTTCAAGGATATCATCAAAAGACCACCGGTGTTTTTGTAAACTGATTTATCCGTTCCATAAAGCAGTACAGTGATTACAACAACCTTTCTTTGCTTCCACATCCAAATTGGCAATAGACCTTATGCATGGCGGCCATGACAGAGGGCAGGTTTTCATATTCAAATGATGTGACAATAGACCCACAAAGTGCCTATACTCGTGCATGACGCACTGTGACAATGTGACTGCCCTCTATTATGGCCGCCGTGCATAAGGTCTATTGCAAATGTCCCGTTTTCTTCTAATGGATAGTATTTTAGGGAGGTATTTTATATGATTGTTAGGTTAGAGCGAAATGCATTTTCTTGAAAAATCTGACCAAGCTCCTTTTTAAATACTCTTTGGTACTTACTGCGTGATTAGTTTGTATTTGATGGGTTCATAATCGTCAGGTAGTTTAGGCACTAAAGGTTCCGGCGTCCATTCCTCTATTAACTGGTCTTTTTCCTGAGAAAAAAAAGAAACAAATTGTAACAATTAAATGATTTGATTAAAAAAGGTTTTAACAAGTTATGACAATTTTTGATATTTTTTATTCCAACACTTGAGGAATCTTAGGGTTAATTGTAAGAAAGTACATAATGGATGATTTCAAGATATCTTTCTTACATCCAATTTCGGGGGAAATGTTGGATTTTTTGAAAAACAATTAGATTGACTATTTTATTTCTTCGGCACTGACATGACACCAGCCAGATTTGTGTGTGCAGGGGTGGTTTTGGGCACTGTCAAAAACCCAATATTTCTTCCAAAACACAAGATTTAACTCAAAAGTTTGTCAGAATCATCTTTATTTTTGCATTTCAAAAGTTGAATTTGAAAAATGTTAATGTTCACCAGCAGAAAAATATGCTTAATCATGGTAATGCAAAATCTATTTGCTTTGAAAAAAAATTAGTTAGCAGTTTGTATGTCACCTTGTGTATTTAGAAAGGGTAGCAGATGAACAATACACATCACATACAATTTTAATCGCTAACCCATATTTTCAAATCAAATAAATTTTGCATTAAGCAAATTTTTCTGCTAAGGCCAAACAAAATAAATGGTGTGTTTATGGTATCCCAACCTACCTGGATTTTTTTAGGCCAAATTACCAACCTCAAACTTTTTATTGCCAATTTGATAATTTTAAATGAGCACTATTTGCAATAATTTCCAACGAACATAACAATTTCTACACTGTTATGTTAATAACATGATTAATATGGTTAATAGTGTTAATAGTGAGTTTCATCCAGAAGAGAAAAAAAAGTAGATTGTTTCTCTTTGTTACCTTTTCTGTCAGTACCATCTTAGATTGGATGGAGTAACTCTTGGAGAAAAGCAAACGGATGATGAAGATGATTAATAGGACTTCAAAGATGAGATGGTACATCGGAGCCTGCGGGGAAAAAAAATAAAAAAATAAATATTCCTCCGTGATGATGAGAAAGCCATGCATTAATGAAAACAAAATAAAAACTTTAAAACATTAAACAAAGATTTGGGTACCGCAAAGATTTGAAGGAAATTACCTCCTAGAATCAACACATGATCAGGCTTAAATCCATTAAGGTACACTTTGCACTTTTGTCGCAAATTGTTTTCTATGGAAAAATCACATTTTCTCCTTCAAAAGTTGCATTAGGCCAATGAAATTAGATTACTAGTTTCTCGTCAACCACTTTTCAAATTTTGATGAGGTTTTTTTTCATTATTCATTATTCATTATTTCTTTAAATTCTTATCAATGAAAAATGCAACCCGTTATACATACACTAACTGCTATTTTGAAACTGATTTAGGCTCTAAAAGTCGCCCAGAAAGTTAGTGCCAGTATCAGTTCCTCAGTTCCATGGAGTTGTAGGCCTGCATGTAGCTTGTGTTTGAAGGAAGAACTTGAGATGGCAAAAATCATGGGAAATTACAAAGGAGTTTTGAAAGAGCAATACATTTTAATATGGTAGGCTTTTACGGCCCCCATGGCCGGCCCAAAGAGGGTGTGCATTCCATAAGATCGGTACAGCTCCTACCCACGAAACCTACTCTAGATGCACGTGTTCCAAAATCCGTGGACGCTGCTGTCCTAGTGTAAACCAATGCACAGTTCCGATTGCGAAACCACACCGTTGCTTCGCCAATGCCATCGACCAAACCGGCCTTCAGTTCGTCGAAAAGTTGAATAAAATAATATGAATCGCTCACATCCCCGATGTCCACAATCTTCCATTTAACCACACACCTGTCTTCATGATAAACCGCCAGGGAAAACATATTCATAGCGGGAAAAATCCACACAAAAGACACACAAATCTGCATGTGAATGATATGCGCGCCAGAAAACAATCGATCTACCAACCTCGTGACCACGGCAAAAATATACAACCCGAGTTCCGTGTACAAAGGCCGTGCATATAACGCGATCTGGCTCGGGAAACGAGGTCACAAATTATCGTATGTCGAATTCGGGCGGTCTGTTTTTGGCACGCATGGCGCGAACGCGACCCGAGAACACTGCACTAGGAAAAGGATCACACACCACGTATCCGTCGAGAACGAGTTAAGAACAGACCGCCCGAACTCGACCTGCAACGAACGGTTTTTGCTGGTACGGCCACCGCCCATACTGGGTGCTGGGGTAGCGCTGATATGCTGTACGGTTGGTATACTGCATTCTGTGATACATTTTGCGAAGCTAGCTGCACAACTGACCGCGCAACCGAAACAGAAACTTCGCTTGGGAGTATTTTGTGTCGGATTTCCCCAATTTTTTTGCAAAATAATGAAATTTTTGGAATAATGAAATTTTTTGATGCGGGGTCAATATCACATGCGGGCGCTGACGAGAAACTAGTCATCTAATTTCATTGGCCTTAGGTTGTGGACAAAAAAAACATTCACGCGAGCATGCAGCGCCCTCTAATGTCGCGCTTACACACAGTCAGGGTACTCGCACTGCAATTTTATGCATTAGGCCTACCGTCCATGATTAATATTTGCGGTAATTTTATCATTATCTCAGAAATGCAACATTATCAACAGAAAGTGCAAGTGGGAAGTATATCTTAGAATCAGATGATCTGTTGATTCCAGGAGGTAATTTTTCTTTAAATATTTGTTCAATGTATACGGAAGAAATACCAAAATTCAGAAGTAGGCCTACCTGTCGTAATGCCTCAAACAGTTCCCCAAAACTCCAAGGTTCCGGGGTTAGAAGCGGTAGAACGCTGTCCATGTTTTCGTTCATAACATCCAGATCACGAAATCTTCAGTGGGACGGGTTTTTTCGAGGAATCTTTGAGTAAATAACAGGTTTTTACAAAATTTTACTAGCAAACCCCAAAACCATGCTCAGTGCGAGTATAGCGCCACCAAGTGGCAAACTTGGAGCCACGCCTTTAGACTTGCAAAAGTCCGACGACGTCCGTCCGGCGTGACGTCCTTCTATCCGGTAGGGCGCCCTCTATTGACGTTATGTACACAACTTGCTTTTGCAACAACACGTTTTCGTTACGATGTTTTGCAAACATTTCCGTCGATTTTCCGTCTGTTTATTCATGTTATCAATTGTATCCATTATAAATGGAGGTGAGTAGTTATGCAGACAATGGTGTATGATTCTTTGTTTTCACAATTTATGTTAAAAAGCCAAAATGGAAACTAACCATTGAGGAAGAAATTAGCTTAACCATGTTAACAGCGAGTTCGATTGTTTGTGGGCGGAGCTGCCCAACGCGCGCACGCAAGCGCAAACACGAACGAAATGGTTCAGATGGGGGGGTGGGGGGAGGGAGGGGGATGGCGGGGGAGGGAGGGGGATGGGGGTAGGAGGGAGGGAGGAGGGAGGGGGATGGGGGGGGGGGGGGGGTTGTGTGCGAGAGGGAGGTGGTGTGTGCGAGATGGCAGTGTTGGCGGCGCGGATGAGGTGGCTCCTTGGCTGGGCCAGGAAGAGAAAAGGGGGGGGGGGTTTTGGGGGATGTATAAAGGGGCGTTCACACTATCGCGGTAAAATCACACTTTCGCGCTGCGCTCACCGCATTGCATGAGCCCCCAATCGCCGATTATTCCAAAATAGAAAATTCCACTCTGGTAACTAGGGGCTTCACTGATACCTCATTGGCTGCGCGTTGGAAAGGTCAGCGCACCGCGGTCAAAGTTCAACAAATTTGAACTTTGACCCAGCTCAAAACGTTGTGCGCGTCGCGATAGGCCGCGCACAAGCGGCAAACCAGTTTGTGTACAAACCAATGGAACAGTGTGATTTTTCCGCGATAGTGTGAACGCCCCTTAAGTCTCAGTAGGTGTCTGTGCATGTTATTAATCTTTCCCGTTGCTTTTCAACACCATTATAAACATGACATGTCATTAAGTCAGGAAGAAGTGAAAATCTTTATTTCTGTCTCTGAAACGGCCGCTTTGATGTCACATTTGCGTCCAATCACGTCCAAATGCGACATGAGGCAACTAATTTGGCACTAAAAAACAGGCTGCTGTAACTTCCTGTGTCTGTGAAATCGGATGTGCCAAAATTAATTAAATTTCACAGCAAACATTTTGGCCAAAATTTTCACGCATCAATTTCAAATATCGAATAGGCCTGTTCGATCGAAAATAAATCAAATTTTTAAATAGTAAATTATAAAAAAATGCACAAACCCGAAGTGAAATGTTTCATTTCTTCTGGTATCATTTCAGAAATTAGCCATGGAGAGCAGCTGTTTGCACTGGAACGTCTGAGCGAGTATAATGACTTTGGTAGTGTTTCCCTCTTTCACGCCGTGATTCCGCCACGATGCGTCATAGCTGAATGGCATCTGTTGGTCTATAAAACTAAAGATTGTCCAGATACGTATGCTACTGTGTAAGTTACTAAAATCAGTTGTTTTTTCCTAAATCTTGCACCTTTAAAGACAGCACAGATGCGAAACATTTGGACAGAATTGAAAAGTTGATCATGGCTTCAGACCATTATGGCTTCAAAACATTATAAGACTAGTATTAAAGCCACAGGCTCGTCAGCAATGCACGCGCACCAATTTCGTGCCATGAAATACGCAGCTCCATGCCTTTGCTATGGAGCTGCGTATTTTGTGGCACGAATTTAGAGCACATGCATTGCCGACGAGCCTGTGCCTTTAAGTAACAACAAATTCATGCTAAAGCACTTTTCAACTTGCATTCATCAGAGCAAAACGCAAGAATGGCGTAGTGACGCTATCGACAATAGTATAACGCTAAAGGTGGGAATGACGTGTTTAGAATGCTGAGCGCTAATTGGTCAGCTTGACAACAGCAGGGAGTACGCTACTGTGCATGCGCAGTTAGATTAAATGGAGCGTGTGAACAAATTTCTTCTGACGACACAACTTGGGTTCTGTGAAGTGAATGTAGCCTCGAGCATGTGCAGATGCATGATACTACGTGCTCTGGCCAGTACAGTGAACTGCTCGGGGTGATCAAGCAAGTGTTGTCCTATAGCAGATGTGCATTCGGGCTGTGTGGCAGCCTGATCGGGATTCAAACCCGAGACCTCTGACTCACCGGACAGATGCTCTACCAGCTGAGGTATAAGGTACTGCTGGGGCAGTCATAGTTCATAACTTATTACCCAAATCAGCTTTATCCTGTGTTTTTTCCCAAAAATGCCTAGAGCAATACAACCACAGAGCCTGCCCATTCTCAACCCGTACAACACCACATTCCCGCTTCACACCAATACGCAGAGTAGACAAAGCCTCCTCTTGCTCAACGTTACGTCAGGCATTCCATTTCTTGCCCAAATGACCAATCCCGCGCCGGGTGACTGGTATGCGGCGGCTTTTCTGCCGAAAAGTGGTGATGGAAAAATTAAACAAAAGGTTGGTGTCCGCAATGATTTTTTTTATCACATTTTGCAATTTTTTTTCTTGTTTAAAAATAGGTAAGACTTAAGGCTATGCATGGTGGAAATCAACGTGTGTATGGGTTTACGGTAGCACCATGTGAATCTCATTTGTATATGTGTGGTTCTGAAAAGAACCCGTGAGTGTGAACTCAACGTTTCGAACAGCGTGCTCTGTTCGTCTTCAGGAGTAATGCCGGACTCGTGATGATGCAGGGCTATAAGTACTGGTTGAGAGCATTCAGTGTACAATGTGTGCACTGAAGCGGCTTGGCTTGGGTGGAGGAGGCGTGGTTGTGCTAGGATCCTAATACTGTGGTTGGCACCAGTGTGCTCACTGGTGCGTGTCATTGTGGCAGTGGCTGTCTTTGGGGGAGGACCTAGGGTATAGAGCCTTTGCATGGCGGCCATGACAGGGGACAATCACATTGTTACCATGTGTCATGCATAAGTAGGTGCTTTGTGGTTCTATTGTTACATCATTTAAATAAGAAAACCTGCCCCCTGTCCTGGCTGCTGATGCAGAAGCTCTATAGGTGACCCATCGGTCTGGTTGGTTAATAGGGAGTGCCAGATATTGCTGATGTTGAAGCCAATGTCTTGGGGTACTGTTTTGTGCTTGTGTATTTCGTTTAAAAATATATATATTTTTTTGGTAAAACGGCATTTAAAAAAAATATCATGATCCCCAGTAGACCCTATTATATTGCCACTCATTAAAACTGTTGCCTTTCACCTTCGTTTGTACAGGGTTTAGGCGGGACTTCGTGCAATTACTTTTGGCGACTGGCGGTGTTTTACTGGCAGAAAGAAGACATTGAAATCCTTAGCACACAGGCGACGACCGAAGTTAAACTCTTATCAAAAATGAATAAAACAACGGCTAGAATATATAGGTATGCCTTTCAATTTCAAATACTTGAAAAGCAGTCTTTTTTTACTTTTGATAAAAGTCCTATTTTTTAGGCTAAATTTATATTTTAAAAATCTAAATATGGAGTGATTTAAAATAAACTACTCAAACAAAAATTGGAAACTCAAGTTTGACTGACAATTTCTCTCTTGTTACCAAGTCATTTTCCTTGAATTTGGTATCATTGGAAAGCCCTGTTATTCCTCTTTACAATTTGTTATGATTAAGCAATTAGGGGATGGGCAGCACAGCTGAATATGGGGGCGGGTGTAAAGTGAAATGTCACAAAATGCATTGCTATTGTAAAAAATTAAATGTATTGACACATTCCCATCCCCCAAGCAAAAAGGGATTGCAACTTGCTTTGCAAAATAGTGACCGTCTCCTTGCTATGACGTGCGGGGTCAATGCATATCATTACGATGTCATCACCCTGTTTTTAATTTTGGCCTGTTGCCAGTTGACTAACACGGTCTAGTTTTTAATTTTTCTCTCCAATATAAAGTCAGCAATAAAGATAAGAAAAACGCAACTATATCAAGTAATGTCCGTTTTATAAAATAACTTTCTTCCTCGCCAAGTAGCTTTAAAGTGAACATAAATATCTTTAAACCTGTGATGATTTATAAATCACTGTATTGTATTTTCAGGTTTTTCATTCCAGCGTTGACCAAATCCGTAAACTTCACCTACCAAAATTGCCGTGTCCGTCGTTCGTCCGCCAACAACGCAACTGCCGATGACGGCTCTTGCCCCGTGGAGTTCAGAATCAAGCCGGTCTCGTTACCGTCCCCAACATTCACGCCGCCGGTGGCCTGCGCGTCTAACGACTCGTGTTTGGTTCAGATCGCGGAACCGTTTCTGAACTCGTGGTATTATGTTCGTCTTGATACCTTGCCAACAAGTGGAAATCTGAGGGTGGAATTGGATTTGGGTGTGGAAGTACAGTGTGAGTAAAAAGAGCTTTTTTGTTGCTATTAAAACAGAAATATTAAAATATTCAAGTAAGAATTTTTTTCTCCGTTTGCTGATAAGATAAATATGAAATGTACATGGTGTGCCTTGCGATGTTTTGACACTTGGAAAAAACCAAAATATTAAAGATAGTATACATGATTGGTAAACTGTTACAAATAGTTTTATCCCCCTGTGTGATTGAAGATATGCATGATTAAAACAAACCTGAGCAAAAACCAGCTCCGTACTTCGTCTAACTTTCTCGACGTAGGCTTTTAATTATGAGTGAAAATAATGCCATTTTTAACAATTTACCAATCATGTACTCTGATCTTTAATTGTATAATTAAGTTTTGCATAATTATTATTATTTTTTTCAGCATGCGATGAACATGATGAAAGCCAAAACATCTATTTGTCCGACATGGAACCAGGAAATTTAGAATTTTCCCCAAATGCAAATCTCTCTTTGCTGGACATACTTGATAAACTACCAGAGGACGACCCAACAATCGGTCCTTTTATTTTCCCTCAAACCACGGAAGTTCCCATCCCCGCACCAAACAATCAATCCTCGAACCTTAATCCTACCTTCATCGGTCCAAATTGGTGCCCTCGTGTTATTCCGCTGTCTACGGATCAGTTAAAGGGTTCGAATCCCTTCAAGACATTCATCCGGGTTTTGAACCCGTCCAATGAATCAAGAAGGACGGATGTACCACCCGACAGACCCGTTGTCCTGAGTTTTGAGCTGGATCGTCTCCGGGACCCCGGCGGTAACTTGGTTTTTAATGGTTGGGTCGCCAAAAAAACAAAGGTGTGTTAAAAAATAATGTGACCCTGAAATTGTCTCATAGACTTTGTCATTGTTTTGACATATTTAGACTGTTTTTGAAATCACTGGATTTTGCTTCAGGCTCAATTTTTGAAATTGTTTTATCCTTTTCACACGTTCATCATGCTTGTAATGCACTACCCCCCCCCCCCTGCGATGAATCGACGAAGAGATTTCCTCTTCATTTGACGATGATTATAATTGCTTCATTCGATGAAGCAAATAGCTTCATGCGACGAAGAGATCGCTTCATTCGACGAAGCAAATTTGCAATGTAAACGCTCCCTTCGTTCGACGAAGCGATTTGCACAGCTTCATTCGATCTTCGTTAGCGGTCGCCTTATGTAAACAGTACCTATCTTCATTTTAGTGAGATGTGAACGCACACTTCATTAACTAATGATGTAATAATCGTCAACGAACGGGGTCTTATAAAGATCATCAGATTGAAATGTTGACTCAGTTTTATTCTTTCGTTACAGAGTGGAATGTTGGCGTACGACAACTCAACTTTCATCACCCTCTGTCTGAGACGCGGTGCTATACCACCCCTAAACGGAACCAAGATTTCTTGCGATCCGGACGATTACAGCATCACATTCAATAATGACACTGATGCATCTGTGTTCCCGTGGATTATACCATTTCCTGCTCCGGGGGTGTGGTATCTGTCCATGGAGTCGTCGTGTGAATCGTCCGCTGGGTGAGTCCTCAGTTATTTAATCAACATTTTTTTTTAAATGTAAAATCTGCTCTTTGTGGGGTACCGTGGCCAAGTGGTTTGGGCTGTTGACTCGCAATTCTCTGAAGAAAACTTGGGGTTGTGGGTTCGATACCCAGCCATGGTACCTGTGCCCTTTAGCAAGGCATCTAACCACAATGCATTTGCATTTTTCGTAATTCTTTGTATGATAGCACTTTCAGAGTATGATAGATCGTATATGTACGACCTTAGTACTGAATGGGTTAAGAAAATTGCATTTCTTTTTTTTGAAAAAAAAAATAACGCAGCTTTGACCCATTATTGCCATTTCTACATTCAGACAAACGTATCCATGTAACAGCACTGCATACGTACACATGGACATCAGTCTATATGCCTGTATTGATGGATGCGGAGACTATGGTAGCTGTCGTAGTGCCATTAGTATGGGGGTATTGTACTACTACTGTAAATGTACAAGGGGTAAGTTCTCTAATACAACATACATCAGAAGAATTGAAGTGTTGAAAGTAAGGTGTAGTTTACTCTAGCCTTAATTTTGTGTGAATTTTGTTATAAATGTGTACTAGTTATAGACCCTTTGCACCGGCGGCCATGACAGGGGGCAGGTTTTCATTTTTAAATGTGACAATAGATCCACAAAGTGCCTACTCGTGCATGACGCACGGTGACAATGTGACTGCCCCCTGTCATGTCTGCCCGTGCAAATGGTTTTAAGAAATTTAAGAGGATAGGGCATGCTGGTATGCTGGCCAAGTTGGCCTCAAAATTAAAGTGTATGTCTTGAAGGGGCATCGGGGCCAACTCAACAGGGCATTAAGTTTTTTAAAGAGTAAACAAAATTTAGCAGACTCGGGTCGAAATCCAAGTCAAGCTTTCACCTTCCGTATAATGCACCTATAACATTTTTCCCCTCCCCCATGCTGCCCTACCCCTTAAGTGAGGATTTGGTCATGTTTTTCATTACCAATGATGGGGATTTGGACACACAAAAATCAAATTTTCAGCACACCTGGAAGCAAAACATGCATGTTATGCACCCCTGGGTGGGGATTTGTCACCTAAATTTCGCCCCAGGGGTGGGGACTTTGTGACTACAATGTGATGATTTCACCTTTTATATTGTAGGTTGGGTAGCCCAGGGGAGGGTTCGGGGAAGCAGTTGATAATGCATAATTCCTAACCAAATCAAGTTGTTGAGATTAAAAGTCCTCTGAAGGAGGAGCTTCAGAGAATTAACTTAAAGAATGTCAATATTGGAAAATAGAATTAAGTAACGACAAATTCATGCTGAAGCACTTTTTGACTTGCACTCATCAGAGCAAAACGCAAGAATGGCGTGGGTGACGCTATCAACAATAGTATAAGGCTAAAGGTGGGAATGACGTGTTCAGAATGCTGAGCGTTAATTAGTCAGCTCAACAACAGCAGGGAGCACTTCATTAAATAATGTGCCTTGACCCATGGATTTGTGAGGACTGGCACGGCCTAGTGATAGCCCTTTATAACAATACTCATTGAAAACCTCCCTATACCCTATGTTTTTTAGGTTACCGAGGCTGGGCCTGTACTGACGATTCCGAGGCGTGGTCGCAAGCGTACTTTCTGAGCAGAGTTTTACTGCTCACGCTCAGTAACATCTTTTTCATCTTCCCGTGCATTCTTGCCCTGAAGCGCCACTATTTCGTCCCGGCAATTTCTTACTTTGCCACGCTGATATTCTCTTCCGTAAGTTGGATTAGATTTGTGAATTTTTGGTCATTTCAGAAACAGTTAAATACCATTTCTTTATAAAGTATTGCAGGTTTTTGTTAATAATGTGTTTATTTTGTTCACATATGAAGTATTTTATTACATGTACATGTACCAAGCGAAGTGGCTTCTCCTCAGGGTTGGTGGTAATACATTTATACCACTGTACCTCATAGCTCAGCTGGTAGAGCATCTGCCCAGTGTGTCACTAAAAATCACTCTGCAAGACGAACGGGAATTCCCCCATCGTGTTAAAATTTAGCTCAGGAATCCCTTTCAGGAAAGCCCAAAATATTTTTTTTTCAAAACAAAAATTGACTCATGTGACTGTTTTTGTGCCGGAGGCTCACATTTTTTTCATCCTTTATTTAGCTTTTTGTGGGGATTGTGCTAATATTAATTATTTGTCAGTAATTAAATGTTTTTTTCTTTCCACAGTTCTATCATTGTTGCGATTCCGGCAGTCTTTGCATCATGCCCTATGACACGTTGCAGTTCTGTGATTTCTTTTCATCATTCTTGGCCATGTTTCTAACATTGATTACCATGGCTAGGCTGCCGGTAAAGCTCACGCAATCCTTAGAAATATTGGGTAAGTATTGCATTGCCACGTCGTTAAATGTCCAATGTATCATTTGTAGGATGGAACTTTGTACGGATTCCTGCTCATTTTCTTCTGATTAAAACCCATAATTGAAAACAACCCCTGATTGTGCAATGTTGTCAAAGTTTTTTCAGACTGTTTTCACTCATATTTTGTGTGTTTATGTTTTTAGGGGTATTTGGTATGGTGGTTGGAACCAGTTACGACCGGTTTAGCATTTGGGCTGTTGCCGTTCCAGTGGGAGTTGGTATCTCGACGTTACTTTTATCGTGGGTAAGTTAACAAGTTAGCGAGTGTTCCAGTTTGCTTCGTTTGACAAATTTGCACAATGTTTGGCTGTGTCCATCATATTTAAATTACATATAAGTCTTATAGCCAATTATTTTTTTGTTTTCGTCAAATTATTTTATTTATAAAAAATCACAGAAAATTGCTCTTATTTTAAACACTTTCTGCACACTGATGATTTGGTCAATGACCAATTACCATAGTCAATGGTCCTCATTGCGATTCGAACCTCAGACCTCTGACATACCTGGCAGATGCTGTACCAGCTGAGCTGTACGGCACATTGGTATACTCCCAAGGTTTTCCCTACAAACCCAATTTTTTTTCCAGAGCTCATAAGGAAAACCTGAGGAAGAATATTACTGTACCTCATAGCTCAGCTGGTAGAGCTTCTGTCAGGTGTGTCAGAGGTCTTGGGGGAAACCTGAGGGAGTATACCACTTTGCCTCATAGCTCAGCTGGTAGAACATCTGTCAGGTGTGTCAGAGGTCTTGGGGGAAACCTAAGGGAGTATGCCACTGAGCCTCATAGCTCACCTGGTAGAGCATCTGTCAGGTTTGTCAGAGGTCTTGGGGGAAACCTAAGGGAGTATACCACTGAGCCTCATAGCTCAGCTGTAGAGCATCTGTCAGAGGTCTTGGGGGAAACCTAAGGGAGTATACCACTTTGCCTCATAGCTCACCTGGTAGAGCATCTGTCAGGTGTGTTGGAGGTTTTTGGGGAAACCTAAGGGAGTATACCACTGTGCCTCATAGCTCAGCTGGTAGAGCATCTGCCCAGTGAGTCAGAGATCTCGGGTTCGAATCCTGATAAGGCCCACATTATTTTTCTCATTATACCAACTATTGCATTAGTTTCTGGAATACTTTATAAACTTTGAAACAAAATCAAGAGTTTCAACATTTTAGGAAGTGTTTTCATATTAAATGTAAATTTGTTTCAGTCGAGGCGGTGGTACAAACGTCGCCAGTGTTACCCGACCACGAAGCGGCGCTGGTTGTTTTTCATCCTCCCGGGCACTTCCGTCGTAATAATTGGCCTGTGCATCTTCGCGTTTCTGGAGACGAGCGACAACTACCAATACGTCCACAGCGCTTGGCACGTTGCCATGGCCATCGGCGTGCTGTTCCTACTGCCGCCCAGAGAACGTAAAAACAAACAACACTACAGTCACATGTCGGAACTGGTTGATATAAACGCACTGAACTCGGAGCTGGTCATGAATGACGAACCACTGTATTGACCTTTCAACATTGACCTTGATTCATTTTCTAGCCTTTTCGCAGCAGCATGTGACGCGAGCCCATTCAAGAGCGCCACCATGTTGCGAGGACGAGAAGCGGCGTAGGTGCAATGCCTTTGTCAACTCATGTTACTTATTGATACATGTACCGCCCGTAATAATAATAATAATAAAACCCTAAATGCTGTAAACGGGCGACATTACGGGAAACCTTTCCCCGGCGACAACCGAAATTTCGGCAAGAATCACTCAAATTGACACCAAATTTCTGTACCCAAAGCTTCCAAAAATGGTTCCAGATCTAAGAAAAATGGTTCTAGATCTAATAAAAATGGTTTTTGACCTTAAAAAAATGGTTTTTGACCTTAACAAAATGGTTTTTAACCTCCAAAATGTTAGGGCGACACCAAATTGTCGCCCTAATAGACCGTGTCGCCCTAACATAGCTTTTTTACGCAAAAACTGTCGCCCCAATAGGTAAAACATAGTTTTACAGATTTATAAAGCGCACATTCTAATACAAATAATTACTTATTAATCCGTCTCTTTCCAATTAATCTGTCTCTTTCCAAGACAGAAGAAAAGAGACTAGAGATGCCACTAGTCCAGAGGGCACGCAGTACCCTGCGCATTACAGACCAAACACAGGAAGTCAGACTTGGGCAAGTCTAGACAAGTCACAAGAACGACCGTATAAAAATGGCATTTTTTTTACAGGGTTGCCAATGTCTAAAAAACAAAGTATAATGTTTTTTCGTTAAAATAAAGTAAATGCTTTAAACATTCGTCCGGAGAAAAAAACTGAATTTGCCGAGAACCACGGACAATATAACTTTTAGAACTGGATTGGCTTGCATTGTTATACAGTGAAACCTGCTCTTAGGGCCACCTCCATAAAGAGGCCACCTGTCTAAAGTGGCCACATTTGTTCGGTCCCAAACCAGTTTGTACACAAACATATGGAGGTGAAACCTTGATATTAGGGCCCTTCTCTAACGCGGCCAGTGGCCAGGGCACTTGGATTCCTGTGTGTACAATCCTATGGCAGTTAAACCTGGATAACGTGGCCACACACAGTAAAATGCCTCAATGAATCAAGCTACTCTAGGAAATTTTATTCAAAACTAAATTATTCAAAACTAAACAATTTTCAACTTTTTAATGAGCAAATCTTTCATACACTTCACTTTTAGCTGTTTTTCATCTATAGACATGCACTGTGGTATGTTTTATGATGTTTGGATATTCCTGCACGTGTACACTAAACCTCTATATAATGGCCACCTGCGTATTCTTGTCACATTTCGTTGGGCCCTTGGGTGGCCACTATAGACAAGTTTCACTGTATTATCAATGAGGCACGCACAATCTGTTACATGATAATGAGCATTTTTGCTACCTGAGCTGTAGCAGTAAACGGGTTGACAAAGGTGTCGCTGCTGCGCTGCTCCCATCCTCACCGCAATCGAATAGGCTCATAATGCCTGCGATACACGTTTCTGCGACGCCTTGAGCGAAGGCTACAACCACACTTGCGGGCACAGGTTTTTAATCAAGCACACTTATTGTCAATTTATTAGCCATTGCAGTTTGATATAATGGGTGACATCAAACGGTCTTAATATATCCATGTAATCTAAATTAAACCGAATGTCTTGTGTGTGGATATTTTGGCATTAAATGTCAAACTTGTATATAAATATATTTTATGATTTTTGCCAACCATTGGGTCAGCAGTAATCCATTTTATCTTATTTTGATCCTGTGAGTGCAATTAATAGTTTTTAAAAATGTGATTTTGATAATTTCTCGATCAGCTCCTATTGTTCCAGTGTGTTTATATCAACCAGGGACAACAGACTAACCCAGTAAAGAATTAAGTGAGCCTACTTTAGCACTGGGATAAAGTTAAATCATGTTTAATATTTAGTGAGCTTTCTCATACTAGCTTCACACATTCGCAGCCCGTTGCATGAAACTTAGAAACTTGTGTCTTCCACCTAAAATCAGTGATGTGATTGTTCAGGCTTTTCCCGGAACTTTCTTTTGTCTCATTGGTTTGTGACAAAGATTATTCCGGGCAAAACCGGAACAAATCACATCCCTGTAAACTTCGAGATACATAGATGGGTGGTGCCATTGGCAGCTGACGGCCAAGGACATTGGGTAATCCCTTACCCTTCACGAAAGAGTGCTCTGGGATCTTTTAAGTGTGTTACACAACACAATGGACCAACAGCTTTACATCCCTTCCGAAGGATGGAGCAATTGTGGTTAAGTGCCTTGCTCAAGGGCACAGGTACCACGATCGGGTATCAAACCTGCAAGACACGGTACCGTGTGTCTGGGGGATCCTCTATAACCGGCCTCCTGGGGGTTCCTTTGGAAAGAATCCATGTAGTACTCATATACAATGTCTCTTCAATCTTATTGAAATATATCACTTGTTATCTATACAACTGATTCCAAGATCGTATATTTTCCACAACTTACATGATTTAATTATCTTTAATTTAAACCAAGCATTTTATATATTAACATAATCCCGCCATGAATATGGCCACTGATGCCGGCATGGCGTTAAACTCCAAACTCACTCACTCAAACCCGCAACAAGTTTTCACGCCAATACATGTATTGAGCAAGTTCGATTCACGACTCGAACGACCACTGGTCGAACGTCATTCTGGCAACCCACATGCGCATTAACGTGCAAGTCCGAACGCCTTTGGTATCAGTTGGTTCCGCGCAAAACACTGCATCAACTCTATACGCGATGGGTACCAGTAACCAACGCAACCGTGCCCTGTGGGCTGGTTCCAAATGGTCGACCAGACACGACTAACCATCGTTGACTAGACTGCGTTCGGTTGCAAATAGTTGAACTATAGTCAAATATGGTCGTGAATCGAACTTGCTCATTGCGAGTCAACGACACCAAACCACTTGGCCACAATACCCCACAATATGGTAGTTGCAGCATCGCTAAATGCATGACAGTTAACTGACATCTTACATCCATGCTTATCTTTTCTGAAACTTGCCATTTTAATCATTATCACACATCAACATTTTGTAATCCAGCATTTTCTACACTCGTACATGCTCTCGTCAAAAGGAACAAGTTTTATTTATTCACAAAACAACATAAGATGCAAAGACATTTTGGCAACACAGACCATATTTTCCAGAAAATACCTTTGTCTTGTCTCAAATTAAGTTTTAGTTGTTCTGATGAAGAGATAACTTAGGCCTAAAAAGGGTTACAAATAGTGTGACAACATGCCTTTCTAAAAACCCTGTGTACAAATTTCCAATATACGCTTGTAACCGGAACGGCCTAAAATGTAACAAGGTTACGAGCGTATATTGGAAATTTGTACACAGGGTTTTTAGAAAGGCATGTTGTCACACTAATTGTAACCCTTTTTTGGCCTAAGTTACCTCTTCAGAACAACTGAAACTTATTTCTTTTATTTCGAGACCAGACAAAGGTATTTTCTGGAAAATATGGTCTGTGTTGCCAAAATGCCCCCTTTACTGTGGAAAGACCCTTTTTCAAACTGCAATGTAGGCATCTCTGGTGTTCACGTAGACTTGTGTTGCAGACGCATAATTTTTATTGCAGCAAAAAGCGTGATGGACTTCAGTGACTCTTCAGTGCAAGAACAGAAAAAACAAACTGATGCAGGTCGGAAACTTTTATTTTTAAATTTTGTCGGATTGTTTTTATGTACCAACTATCCTTTTGCAAACAAAGATAAACTGGTCACTGGGGTTTAAAATGGCAAGAACTACTATAAAACGTCACTCGTAATAACACTCGGGCAGTTAATTTAGAATGATTAACACACAAGTTTATCATTTTGCAATTTGTGTAGAGTTTGAGTTTTAACTTTAGTTTTTAAATCGACTCTGCTCTTATTTTTACCCGAAAACTTTTACCTTCTCGAATTATTTTATGATATATATTAATTTCTGAAATATTGTTGGCACTTATTTGTGGAAGAGTTTTAGTCTTTCATAAATAACCGTCGTTACTTATTTGTTATTAAAATTAGTTGTTAAAATTTAACTGTTTTGTTTTTATGTGTTTATTGCTGTTCTTTTTAATGTTTTGGTTTAATGATTTTTTTTGTGTGATTACTAATTTTATTTGAATTATTTTGTGAGTTAAAGGGACTTTGTTATGGTTTGTGCATGTACTATTGTGGATTGCTACGCATGCGTAAACCATGATACAGCCCCTTTAAGAAAACTAACCCATGTCTTTATCATACCATTCCTTTTTCATAATTGCACAAGTTTCATAAATTCGTATTCATGACGTCCATTAATTTCAGAAAAATTTCCATATTTTATTCAAAATTTATGTTTGTTGCCATGAGGACAAGGGCTGCAGTGGAGTCCTTCAGAAGCATTGACCTCCATACACTGGACGAGCTGTACAAAAGCAGAATTGAAGCAACATGTCGGCCATCCTACTCCAGGCAAGACAATACTTTGCCTAGACTGCTCCCCAGTCCATACGATTGCTTGCATTCCACTTGGCACATGTCACCTTGTGAAAGTAGCATAACCAACCAGTCTAAGCATAGAGCAAGGAACCAAGGCATTTTCTTTCTGGAGTAAGATGTTGGATAATTACTTCACTCAGGGCCATTGTATGTAGGTCAGTACTAGTGTGACCAGTTGCAAATTGAGAAATTCTGCGAGATTAAAAAAAATTGCTAAATCCCCCAGGATCACATGAAATATGATGCAAACATACATTTAACAGTGTGCTAATATTCTGAGAATTTATGGCGAAATAATGCCTCACGGGCGCAGATGCAAATTGAAATTCTGCTAATTTCAATTTTTCCCAAAGAAAATCTGCCAGATTTCTGCTAGGCTTGGTCACGCTAGTAGTCGGTGCTATAACCCGGTTGAGCATGCATAATGTATCTTTATTTAACCTTTCAGGGGCCAAAGACGACGAATCTGAGATGCTCTTGGGAATTCAAGATGATCTTAATGAGACGCCCATTAGCTACGACCTCCGAGGAGACTTGTAGAAACGTTGAGACGGAAGATTGCCCGAACTACATCCAGTATTGTAAGAGTTGAGTTTATCACAATTAATAGAGCACTAAAGTGAAACCGTCACCCCTTGTGTTGCCGAGGTTACTGGGTCTACTCTAAAACTAGTGAACCATTTCCCTGCACTTTAGCAGTGGACATCTCAGATTACCAGCGAATGTTCAGATCCAGTTACCTTGGTAACTGACGTCACACTTTAGTAGTCTATAGCCTGGGCATTTTGTCCAAAACTGGCAAAGAATTAAATTTTTTGCACACACCCGCTTTGTGCATTCCAGGGGCGGATCCAGAAATGTTTCCGGGGGGAGTTTTTTCCAGTGTGAGTGCCCACAAAGTCACTCAACGCGGGGTGCCGGGGTTGAGGCCGAGGGCTCTCTTCCTCCCCCAACACCCAATTTTCGTTTCAATTTGGGGTGTGGGTAGGTGGGGGTTACCAGTCATTTTTATATCAGCTTTTTGTGGACACTGGCGGACACACAGAAATTGCATTACATTATTGTTTTTTTAGTCGGAGCAGGGGGGTGTTTTGACCACCAAAATGCCCCCTCTAGCTGGATCTATTCCTATGGCAATACATGAAAAAGTTTGGCAACGTAATACCAACGATCTTAAATATAAAAAGATGACCGTCAATTATTAACATGATTTTGCAAATGAAATACTGTGTGCAATGTATTTGTACTTTTGGCAGCTCATATTTGTAATCGGACAAAATGTCTAAAACATAATTAGTTCCGTTTTCAATTTTATTCGCCAGCATATCACATCTAACAAGTACATTATACATCATTTTTCACACAAAATATAAATATACAATCTAACAAACAACATGTACACCATGTTTCGATAAAATTTAAACTAAATAAAACAAAATTTTTTTTTTCATGCATGTGACTTTTCACTGTTCTTTTGAAATTAATGTGCAGCTGGTTATGTTTTGTAGCATATATAATATGCAATAGACCGTATCGAATAGCCGCCATTTCGTGGGGCACCTTTTGTTACTTAAACCGTTCAACAATGGAAGCACAATATGTGCAACCATGCATGTCCTCAAGGAACAAAGAAACTGCCCCACGAAATGGCGGCTATTCAATAGTCTATACAGTGCAGTTCTTACTTGAGAAAATTGCTTTGTCATGAAGATTTTAATGAGCATTTTTTTCCACTGATATTGGCACATCATAAATATCTATTATTATATACCTCATACATTGAGTCTCGTTAACTGATTGGTTAAAAGCAGATCACCTGACATGGAATAGTTTAACCATTTCCGACGGCAACTAAAAAAAGTACTATTGTTTGACCTTTGCGTCATAGGTCAAAGGATAGTACAATTTTGGGCAACTGAAAAAGTACTATTGTTTGACCTCTGCGTCATAGGTCAAAAATACCAATAATTTTGACACATAAAATCAATGTATGAGGTATATAAAACAAATATTGACTGCTCTTTATTCGGGTTATGGAGCAAACTATCGTCCCTCGGTTATTTTGAGACGGCAGGCCTGCTATTTTCCCTCGGCCTACGGCCTCGGGAAAATAGCAGGCCTGCCGTCTCAAAATAACCTCGGGACGATAGTTTGCACCATCACCCTCATGAGCAGTCAATATTTGTATACTATTATTAATGCAAATATTTTGATCGAAGTTGTATTTTTAATTGTTTATGTTTACGTACAAACTACTTTTTTTTCGTTTATAGCACACACAGCATCTGCAGACAGTTTAAATCAATTAAGATGTTATTTGTTAAAAATTGTAAAAACCAAGCATTTCTGGGTTTTTCACAACTATTTTTTGTTGTTGTAATTTTACGACTTGCCACTGGGGAGAGGCAATTTGTGGCAAAGTGCCTTGCCTAAGGGCACACACTATGAATGCAGCCAAAGATCAACCCACGATCTGTAGAAGTAACCAAGATCTTAAGTCTGACACACCATTTGTACACAGGGTTTTTAGAAAGGCATGTTGTCACACTAGTATTTGTAACCCTTTTCAGGCCTAAGTTATCTCTTCAGAACAACTGAAACTATTTTGAGACTAGACAAAGGTATTTTCTGGAAAATATGGTCTGTGTTGCCTTACTGTACCTTTTAGAAAGCACAATGGCAAATTAAAAACAAGAGGAATTTTAATATTAAGGAACGCAGAGAGTACGTACTTCAACCACACTCAAATTGTTGTGTCAAAAATGTTATTCGCTGTCGTAACGCGATATCATAGTGTGCTCAGGACATGCTCACAAATGTTGACAACAGCAATGACTACTGATGGCCATTCACGCAAGCAGACTGCAGGTTCACGCGATGTGACCCGAGTGCAGTGCGCACGCAATACTCCGGAGTAATGAGAACAGCCTACAAGACTCGAAAAAAAAAGGCTAAATTGAATACTACGCTTCACTTCTGTTTTATTTTGAGAATTGTCGTCATTTTGCTCACTCGTCAATATCACGCGCGGGCCTCCAAATGTTGACAACACTATCACACCCCGCTGCTAAGACGCCATTGTTCGCGTGAATAGCTGATACCGACGACGCTTGATCCAAAGATCGGATCAGTGATGGATTATGATTTGGCTTGTGAATCTGAGTAAAAACAGAAGATGCAGAAATTGTTATGGGCTTGCCCTATATGTGTTTTTTTACCAGACTTAAAATTCACCCGGAACATCACATACAACACTGTACAAATTGTATGGGGCAGAACATTGCGTGATGTTGTTGCAAACAATGCACTTTGACCTATGTGGGTGATCTCTGCTAGCTCTGTTGTGATTGGTCGGCGGATCGACAGGTCGGAACTATGCATTATGTCAGGAGCTTGTTTAGATTTTTCCAGAAAATTGATTTTGTTCTGACATAAGAATCTTATAAAATACCTCCCCAAAATACTATCCACGGGGAGAAAACAGGAAATTTGCAATCTCCAATTTGGATGTGGAAGCAAGAAGGTTGGTTAGGTCACTGCACTGCTTTATGTAACCGGATAAATTAGTTTACAAAACATTGGTCGTTTTTTTTTACAATATCCTTGAAAATATAAGGATTAAGAACTGCTAGGGTTGTGACCAACCCTAGCAGAAGTGGCAATGAGGAAAAATATGACATGATATGGCATTAATTTTCAACCCGAGTCAAAATGCAAGTCTATTTGTTCAAGTTATGTTAAGTTTTGTTGCACCTGGGACCCCTGGCCCCCTTCACCCCTTTCTCGCTCATCCCCACTGCGATTTTGCACACATACTCACCCTAATTGAACGATCCGTAGAGCAGGTAATTACTGATCCCAAACTGTGTTGAATGTCCGTTATTTTTCCCTTGTGTCCAACGTCGTATGTCTACAAGAAGAATTCAATCAAAACAATAATTAATAAGCCCCAAACTTTAATCTTCAGGACTCTCCCAGAAATTTCTCTCTCGAGCAACAACTAACATATGCAAAATGAAATCGAATTTAAAGTGACAGGTGAATGTCACCCGGCAATGTCACAAGAAACGATACTGTTAACCATGTAACAAAAAGAATGAGGTTTTTTTTTAATGGTGTAGAACCATACCTGCACAATATCAAACCGGCCGTGAGTCGGATCAATCACGTTGACTTGCCCGTCCTTCCGACCGACCCACAACTGATTATGACTGTAGGACATACACATGGGGAACTTGGTCAACTGTGGAAGAAAACATCGGGCAATTAAAACATAAAATTACATTTTTAGGCTACCTTTTTTGCAGGATTGGAGTGGGTTTCCCTTTGTTTTAAGTCTCAAGTCTAGTCAGACTGCCTTCGAGTCCCAAGTCAAGTCAAACTGCCTACGAGTCCCAAGTCAAGTCAAATTGCCTGCGAGTCCCAAGTCAAGTCAAACTGCCTTCGAGTCTCAAGTCAATTCAAACTGCCTGCGAGTCCCAAGTCAAGTCAAACTGCCTCCGAGTCCCAAGCCAAGTCAAACTGCCTTCGAGTCCCAAGTCAAGTCAAACTGCCTACGAGTCCCAAGTCAAGTCAAACTGCCGTCGAGTCCCAAGTCAAGTCAAACTGCATTCGAGTCCCAAGTCAAGTCAAACTGCCTTCGAGTCCCAAGTCAAGTCAAACTGCCTTCGAGTCTCAAGTCAATTCAAACTGCCTGCGAGTCCCAAGTCAAGTCAAACTGCCTCCGAGTCCCAAGCCAAGTCAAACTGCCTTCGAGTCCCAAGCCAAGTCAAACTGCCTTCGAGTCCCAAGTCAAGTCAAACTGCCTACGAGTCCCAAGTCAAGTCAAACTGCCGTCGAGTCCCAAGTCAAGTCAAACTGCATTCGAGTCCCAAGTCAAGTCAAACTGCCTTCGAGTCCCAAGTCAAGTCAAACTGCCTTCGAGTCCCAAGCCAAGTCAAACTGCTTTCGAGTTCCAAGTCAAGTCAAACTGCCGTCGAGTCTCAAGTCAATTCAAACTGCCTCCGAGTCCCAAGTCAAGTCAAACTGCTGTCGAGTCCCAAGTCAAGTCAAACTGCCGTCGAGTCTCAAGTCAATTCAAACTGCCTTCCAATCCCAAGTCAATATTTGCTTTTCTATATTACTAAAGTGAACAAATTAAATTTTTCCTCCCCATTACCTCAATTCTTTTGAAAAGTTTTCCCGCTCGACGGTCAAACACGGCTATTGTCATATCCTCGCTGCCTGAGATGATGTAATCATCATCGGATGCAAGGCACAGCACAGGCATCTTGTGTAATCGTAGTTTCCTTGTACTCGACTGATTTTGGTCTAATTAAAAGACAGAAAAAATTAACGATTTTACATGCACTGTAAAATGTTGACATTTTTGATAAGTAGTATTTCGGGGGGAGGTCTTGAAAAATACTACGCTCTGTAGAATTGTGAAAATGTTGACAACTTTGGACAGCCCCTTATAAAAAATTGACACTACCATTTTAGTTCAGCAACAAGAGGAGAATATCATTAAATGTACTTAAATTTCTGTATTATAGCAATTTAGTACCAAATGTTCAAAATAATTTCTTCAAACACTTAATCTAAAACATTCCCTGACCGACACAAACATTTTTGGGGCCTGTTGTTGTGTACTTTGCAAACACCCGCGGCAACCTTTAAAGTGTCAACGAACGGAATGGAACGTAAAAAATTGCAAACTAAATATAAACTCCAAATCTTTAAACTACGAGGCCGTTCACATTTTCACATCCCTCCCCACAAATACTACTTATCAACATTTTTTTGTCACTACCATGAAATGTCAACATTTTACAGTGCTTGTGCAGTCCTACACGGCCCTTGACCATCCTGCGCCCTCGACCCCCCCTCCCCCTAGTCCGCCCTTGACCACCTCTCCCCCCAGTCCCCCCTCCAGTGCCTCCTCCCCGCTCCTATGGTTTGCAGAACCATGCAAATGTTGACAACTGTAGACAGCCCCAAACATATAAGTGATGCACAGTGGCAGGTTGCCATGGAAACCGTACGATTACTGTTATCTTGAAAACCACTTTACCTCTTCTGTCAAATAGATAGATGTGTTTATCGTAGGCTCCCGCGTGGACCTCTTGATGGTGTAAAACGGAGCACAGGAAGGCGGACTTGCCTCTGTTTAAAAAAATAACAAAAAACAAAAAAAAATTACAATTAAGGACACACCAACATTTTATCACTATCTCTACAGATAATTGCCCCTCAGCTTCACCTCGGGAATTATTCATGTCCAGGCCCCTATCCAGTTTTAAGTGTACAGTTTAAAACGAATCAACCACGCATTCATTAATTGAGATTTCTTGAGATCTTCATCCCATACAAATTTGCTGTAAAAGTTACTTAATACTTTAGGCCTTGACATGACGAAACGGGTCACTCTGGCCTTGATTTTGTCTGGATTTCAAAGGGCACCGAGGCCAGCTGGAGGGGCACTATGGCCAACTTTGTTCCAAATGTGTACTGGTTATTAGTGTGTACAAACCTCATGAAATTTAACAATGTTTAACAGGATAGGGCATGCTGGCCAAGTTGGCCTCAGAAAGTGTATACCTTGAAGGGGCATCATGGCCAACTCAGCAGGGCATGAGGCCATTGGCCTTGGTGGCCCGTTAATACAATATTAGCCTATAGTATCGATGGTGTGCCTATTCCAAGCCTTAGTAAAAGCTTAAAAAGCACAAATCTGATTTAAATTCTTCAATTACTTTGAAGGCACTCACTTAAAACCTTGCGTTTGATTACAATCGGCCGCCATGTCCCATAGTTTTATCCACTTGTCCCAAGATGACGTAGACAGGATGTTATCTCTGGACGTGACGTGCCATACCCAACCCTGACAGACAAAAATATGGCATTAGGTACAAATTAACTCATTCACAAAACAGCATCTTTGATCTTTGGTCAAAATATGCGTTCAGGTACAAATTTAAAAAAACCTGCACATTGACTACATGTTTAGCGCCCGAACTTGTAGTACTGGGGCCAATTTCATAAAGCTTTTTAGCAGAAATGTTTGCTTAATCAAAAGTTTGTTTGCTTTATAAAAATGGGTTAAAAGTCACAATGCATAGTTCCGACCTGTCAATCAAGCCGAACCCGCGACCAATCACAACAGAGCTAGCAGACGGCGCCCACAAAGGTCAAAGTGATGCAATCCTCACAAACAATGCACGCGATTTTCTGCCCATACAGTTTGTATGTTGTATGTGCCAGTGACCGGGTGAATTTTGGTTTCAATGCTTGGCGATTCGCTGTTCAAAGGTAGGAAAGCGCATTTTTATGAAAGATATGTCATCCCTGCATTACTAGCCCTTCGCTCAGTGTGTGCTACGATAACTGTCGACCTCAAAACATAAATACCTTTGGGTTTTCTCCAATGAATCTGTGCTTTTCATGCCGAGTCCCGTTGCTTTGTACGTAGTGTCGCCATTTTTTTGCGATGGCTTGTGAGCACATAGCAACAATATCTAAGGGGCGGGGTTAACTGGGCAATCTCGGAACTATGCATTGTATGTCAACTTGTGTTCTTAGCAAGAATCGCAGATATTTTTGTGAAAAACACAAATTGACATGCAGTTTTGACTATTGACCCATTTTTATCAAGCAAACAAATTTTTGATTAAGCAGATATTTTAGCTAAACAGCTTTATGAAATTGGCCCCTGGGCAAACATCCAACTTGGCTTTTTAGAAAATGTCATATACTAGGTGTTATACCGTGTGTCCTGCCACATATTTGAACTTGGACGCCTCAACTGATTCCTCTGGATTTCTGGCGTCTAGCTTCCTCAGGTCCCAGAGGTGGAAAGAACGATCCCGCGAACCCGAGATGCACAAATCACCATCCTGGAGTAAGAAATTTATAAAATCTATCTTAAAGATAGCATACATGATTGGTAAACTGTTACAAACAGATTTATCCTTCTGTGTGATTGAAGATATATGGGTCTTTCTGTAAATTAGGGGTCCAATGTTGGTGTCCCCTGTTACATTTTACATCTTGTTTTTGTAAATTCAGGACACATTCTTTAAATACTTTCCATCTCAAAGAGTGAGTACATAAAGTACAATTCATACAAAATGGTTTAAAAGCCATTTTAATGATTTTTGTACGAAAAATAACACATATCAGGTGTAACGGGGGACACCAAATGTCACACTTTTGGACCCCTAATTTATAGAAAGACCCATATGCATAATTAAAACCAACCTGAGCAAAAACCAGCTCCGTACTTAGTCTAACTTTTGAGAAAACAGTCAAAAAAAGGTTTGCAATAATTTCGCCCCAAAACCATTTGGCCCCTAACCATTTCGCCCTGAACCACGGCCTGTGCACAAAGTGGTTCTGGGACGAGGTGGCATTTGGGCGATGTAGTGTTTAGACGAAGTAATTTGAGGCGAAATGGCACTCGTGGGTTGAGCAGACCTCTGGAGCAGTGCATCCCCAAAAAAGCCCTGTAAGTGCAGGAGTTCAGGGAGGTGCTTCAGGTTGAGTGGGGCACCTCCTTAGAGGCTCTTATGGAAGCTGGTTCAGTCAGCCTTGCCACAAGAGGCTGGTGTTCATACATGTTACTGACTGATAAAATGTTACATCTCTCGGCCTCCTTGATAACCTTCTTTTCTTGGGTTGTAAATATTCATGAATTATTATTATTATTATTATTTCTTTCTGGTATTCATACCAAGGATTCCTCTATAGTGCTCATTGCACTGTCACTCGCAAGCGTGAGGAAACCCATGAAGAATTAGAATAAGAAATGGCCAGAGACACCGGGGAATATCCCCTTGCTCTTCACGAAAGAATGCTCTGGAATCTTTAAAGTGCGTTACCGTTACCTAACACACTGGACCAACAGATTTACATCCCTTCCGAAGGATAGAGCAAGTGTGGTTAAGTGCCTTGCCCAAGGGCACAGGTACCGCAGCCGGATTCGAACCCGCAACCCCAAGTTTTCACCCATGATTGCGAGTCAATGGCCCTATAACCACTCGGCCACGGTACCCCACGAATCATCTATTAAAACGAATTTGAACAATTTCAACTGACCTGCACAAGATGGACAGAATCTATTACTCCAAAGTGAACCATGGATAACTTGAAATTCTCCATGGCTGCTGGAGATGACCACAGTCGATGATGATCCTCTCGCTCCACGCAAGCAAGCTGCCAGTTAAAGCTATCGTCGTCGACTGTGGAGAGAATACTTGCATCATCAACTACGACCTTCTTAAATCCTCCAAACTACGAAAAGAATTGATAAGTTGATCATGGCTTCAGACCTTGTGTGCAGAACATATGAGACTGGCTGAAAAATGTTTCCTCACAAAATCTCAAAATTTTCTCACTCCTAAATTTGGGTTTTTCCTTTAAATTTGCACTTACTGATGCAGTCATTTTCAAGGGAAAAAAAATAATTCTGAACAACTTCTTAACTCTTACCTCGGAAAAAAACCATCTTAGCTCCCTGGGCAGTATACAGCCCCGGCTGCCTATCGGGCACTCAATGGCTAATCAAACACATCAGCATTCACTACCCTCTCAGGTACCCATTTACTCCTGGGTGGAGAGAAGCAATGCGTGGCAAAGTGCCTTGCTCAAGTGCACACATACCATCGTTTAGTAATGCTGGGATTATTTTAACTCAGTGTGAACAGGGTTTACCTGGTATAACTGGATACTGCTCCGGCCATCGTTTGCCGATTCGAATCTTCCACGTCGCATCATTGAAAATCAACTGATGCAACTCCTTACAAACTAGACTCAGTCGACCGATAACGAATCTTGCATCCAAGTACGAGACAATATTGAGTAGAAGTTCAGGCGGGAGGTACAATAAGGTGAATCTGCTAGTCTCCTCCTCCAGTCTGTGGCCTGCATCTAAGTCTTCAAAGTCTTGGTCCTCGCTCCCGTGGAGGCCTAGAATGGAGTTTTCAGGGTCGTGTCCCTGGCAGGGTGAGACTGGCGAATCGCTGGGCACTCGTGGCTGTGTGGAAGTGTCCATTGTCGTTTGTGGGGGAGACATGCTGAAATTTGGATCTGTGGGTAGCAATGATATACTGTACATGAGATTACAGTCAAATTGGCGGCTTCAAAACAAATATTTCAAGGGAAAGATTACCATGCACAGACACCTTCTGAGCCCAATGCGCTAAAGCTATTGGACAACATGATTTATATGATTATGTCATTACATTTACAAGGGCAATCCTGGGTGTCCGTGCGCGCATGGTAATGAACCTGATATTTTGTTCTTCAAAATGACTCATCTTTAAGATGATCTTAGAAAACAAATAAAATATAATTTTAGCCAGTTCATGTTTTGTACGCAAGGTCTGAAGCCATGATCAACTACTGAATTCTTTGCAAAACATGAACAAAAAATGAAAAAGTCACAATAACAAAGGATATAAACAATGCAATGCAGTCACGATCGAGTCACAATGCCAATCACAATACCCACCTAATGCAGTCGGTTACGGAGGCAGCTCCATATTAACATCAACATCAACATTTGGCACACAACTAGTAGATTTAGCAAAACCTGGACGAGTTACACGCTGGCAAAACGTAAACATCTAAAAATAAAACTTAGGGCATCCAAAAAGCTAAATATTATGTGTGACTAATCAAAACAAACCGTTTCAGAGACCGTAATTTTTGAGTGCGCCCTCACACGAGTAAAACAAGTAAGTGTAAAATACAGCCTAGCACTTGAGTGCATTCAGTGTGCTTTCATAATTCAGTATTCTCAGAGTCAGTTATTTTGGTCTTTGCAGAAATTGTTTATACAAATTTATGCTAACATTTAGTTTTGAGGGAAATTATAGGCTAGTAGCCTTTGGAGCTTGTGTAAACAAGTAGCTCCAATTTTCAAAATAAGGACGGAAAAAGCAAGATGGAAAAACATTTCCTTTCCTCCACAATCGAAAGATGTGATATATTTTATGGGCATCTCAGGTTTTTTTAAAAATATTTGATGGAAAAATAATTTAAGAATCGCTCTTTATTCTGTCTGATACGGTGGAGGTAGAACAACACAATAAGGATATGTCAAGAGCGGCTATATTGGCTCCAACGGGATGAGACAGAAACGGAGAGGTGTATAATTATTCAAAATACGAGTTCAGGATAAGGAGTTTAAAAGGACCACCGTGGTAAACTAATTAAGAGGACGGGGCGCACCTCAGTGGCAAGCATTCACAGATGTATTTAGCTTCACATGGCAAGTATTTACAAATTTTTAAAAACAATATTACAACGAGAAAGGAGTACAATCAATTACCCCCAGACGTCCCCCTCCCTCTAAGTATACGCCCCACCCTCTTGACTCCCGCATCATCGGGCCAAGAGAACAATGACCTTTGTGGCCATCGCTATTAAAAACCGCGTCAGTGTTTCTCACTAAGTAATAAAGATGAACACACGTTCCAACATTACAGTCAGCTGTTGGTAATTCGTGATATTTATCTAGAAAAATGAATAATTTTGCGTTTTAAAAATGTTCCGATTTCCCCCGTTTTAACCAACGGTGAACTGCATGGAAGCTGCCGCAGCACGCGTCTTTTTTCCACTGGTCCCTGAACGAGTAGCACGCTTTGAAGCATCACGCCGGGGACCATCGACAGACCATTCGAAGAATATCCCGCAACAAATGACAACATGGCGTGGCAACCTCAACAAACCGGACTGTCGGAAATTTTACAACTCTTGAAACAATCTCAAAGCCCGGACACGGAAATCCAACGAGCTGTTCAACAAGTATCCTTTTACACTGTGGGATGATTTCTACGAAGTCTGCTGTGCGGTTGGGTCGGTTTTAGTGGTTTTTTTAGAGTGGTAAAATTGTCGGGGAGGCCTAGAGATTGTTGTGCATGCGCGGTAAAACCTGACGTACACGTGCCGCCTGTGTCATGTATGTACGGTGTACATGATGCAGCCTGCTGTAGGATACAAAAAGATTACCGTACACGTATGGCCCGGCTTAGACCCGTGAACAGTCGGGGCTTCGGAAAATCCTCGGCCCTGAAGCCATTTCTAACCCCAAATCTGTGGCAAACTCACGCAAATGAAATTGTGAAATCGTGGGCAAACTTGAGACCCTCTGTGCGATAAAATACAGACCGTTTGCAAAAAATTAAATATGCGCATGTCCGAGAGCGGAGAGGTTAAATAAATATTTAACTGGTTCTCTGTTCTTATATTTACCGTAATTTTCGGAATATAAGCCGCGGCTTATACGTTGATTTTGCCCAAAAAAAAGTTCCCGGCGGCTTATAAACCGGGCGGTTTATACGCCGTGCTCTAAAGATAAAAATCATGATATGCTCATATACATTATGTAATGTAGTTCCTGTAATAATTCTATCAATCTTTTATGGGAATTTTTTATTGTCAAAAAACGATGTTGAAGGCCGTCGCACGCGCAAGAAAAGGTGTGCAATTTTTCCAGGTGCAGAGTGTACCGATCTGATCGTTGGTGACCCATACATCGATGTGACACTGCACAAGCGCAGGCAACCAGTTCGCCATCGGACCATGCCATCGGTCGTGAGTACTCGTCCAACGCCAAACAAATCGTTTAGTGCGTCTGTTCCTTCCGTGTTTTCTTCAATTCTTTACTTTTAGTTGGCGTTGTTTTAAAATCCAAAGAGTTATGTGTTTGTCATTGTCTGTGGAAATGTGCGTTTTAGATGGAAAATCATTACAAGTAATTTTAATTAACGATGTTTTTCCAACGATGTACAGTCACTATATGCTTTGCCCAACTTGAGCCCCTTCGCCCAAAAGCCATTTCGCCCAAGCGGCATACGTGTACGTACGTCCGCAGGCTAGGCAGGCAAACGGTCCCCATTTTTAATATTATCGGTATCTCGCGCGCGGTGGCGAGGTCAAAGGTAAATTCGGAACACGACGCCGCCATAGTTCATTCACCGCCATTGATACAATGGGGTGAATGAACTATAGCGGCGTCGTGCACAAAAATATGGGGCGGACGCAAATGCGAGAAATCATCGGGAATACCGGTATACCATGGAGGTAGGGGTATACCAAGCAAAAGACGATAGACTAGCGATCTATGTAGCATTCTTTTTCCGCTGAATTACAAATATTAATACATATATCAATCACCCAATCCCCATGAAGCCCCTTTATGTCAGTTGCAATCTTCTTTTCAAGTAATTTTGAATGATGTATAGTGAATTCGGAAAAAAGAAGGCATCTGTAGCGTTTGCACCGCTCAATTGAGACGCCCATTGATGACCATCGGCTTCAGGTTTTTTGCCGCTGGCCGTGCAGGCAAGAACCACCGTGAAGCTGGTTTTCTTTTTGCAAAAATGGAGAGGCCCCATGAACCGTCCAATTATTGTTGCAGCTTCGGTCTAAACCCCCGTCCGTCTGGTCTAGTACAATGTCTAATTCTTTGTCACTGTCCTTTGCGTTTTTAGTTTAATCGTGATGGACCCAAACGCATGACAAATGCAATGTAGTGGCAGTACAATACGGAAGCAATCAAACATAAAACGTTTGGCATATTTTATTTTGGCCGGTGAGATCAAAATCGCCAAGTCACCATGTGCATTGAAAATAGCCAATCGCGGTGCGCGTAATGGAAAGACTCGGCCGGCTATTATCGTACATGCATAGCATATGCGTCGGGCCCGGGCGAAAGCAGTGTACAATTTGTACACGTGGGCTGCGTTCCACAAACGTTTAACAATGTGCGTGTATTTGGAACGAAGCCCTGCTTTCACTTACCGTGTTTGTGCATGGCCTACCGGCCTGGTGCATGCACTGCCGTGCGGCCGCCGTCGGAGAATCCAGCGAATATCTTGATGGCTTGCGGCCTTCATCATCGTTGTCTTCTACTCTCCTTTATTTTTTGGAGATTTCTTATTAGGCCTATGCACATTCCAAGGCATTTTAAAAATATGTCAAGTTACATGTACCTTATCTATTTACAAAACAAACTGAAACAAGATTAGCCTACTTTGAGTTTGAGTGCATTAATTGCACCTTGCTATAACTTATTATAAACATGTAACGCCTTTTCCGATAAAGCCACTTCTTGATTTCAATAAAGTTTTCTCTTGAGTGTGCTGTCATCAAAACAGCCTGGACCACAAAGCTCTCTTTGAGGCGACATGCCGCGCCGACAGAGAGTGTGACTACTGCAGTGCGTGGTCGCGCGCACTCGGCCCGCTGTGAGGCACTTTAATACGGCGGCAGTTTGTGATCGATCTGTGGCCGACAAAATGGTGCGGCTAATAAGCCGGGCGGCTTATACGCCGACGGTGAATCTTGTTTCTGGAATTTTCGGGCGTCGCGGCTTATACCCGGGCGGCTTATATTCCGAAAATTACGGTACTTGCCTTCGTCGTATGCGACGAAGGGGAAGTAAATATAAGGTCAGAAAATCAGTCTAGCTCGTGTTGACCTTCCCGCTCTCGCGCGTGGGGTGAGTGCACCTATTGAGCAAATATCGGAGCCAAGGGACCAATTTTATTTGCGTGAGTTTGGCACAGATTTGGGGTTCGAAACGGCTCCAGGGCTAGGGATTTTCCGAAGCCCTGTTCACGGGTCCAAGTCGCGAGGTCCGTGACCTCGCCACCCTATTCATGAACAATGGCTGATGAATAGAATGGCGACCTCACCGACCTGGCGACTATGCTGACATTTACATTACTCTCAACAGAAGTGAACGTTCAAGTTGGCGTTCAAACCAGATATTTGTTTAGCCACATTAATATTTCTGAGATGCACCAAGCCTGAGCCTGTAATTTGTAAACCAGAAACTAAAGGTCAAACATTTTTATTTGTTTGTGACAAGCTCAGACAACAATTTCTTCATTGTATTTATAGTGTTTGTTTTAGCCCACAAAAATGATTAACGGCTCCTTTTTGTGAACGTCGTCGATGTGCATGGTCTTCATTCCAGTTGTAAATGCATACCATATATTTAGACCACGACGTTGTGCACCCTCCACATGTACTAAGTGTATTCATGAGCATCTATGGATTACGATGTGCCGAGGAACAAGATAATTAGCACTTGAATTGAAGACTAACCAAGCAAAAATAATGAGGGCGCTTTGCATCACATTTTGTTTTTATCACTGGTGCATTTACTTTCACTGACGATTCCGCTGGGAAACGGAAGCAAATTTTTAACAAGATTAACACAGCAACCGCATAATTAATTTTTGTGGCCAAACTATTTTTGAAATCTGTTCGACCTTGTCTGTAGCATGAAAGTGGTTTTAAATCAAAATTTAATTTTTGAATTTTTTTTCTCAAGTCCCTACATGAGGGCAACCTTGTGAAAAAATGTGTGCGCACACAAATAAATCCATCTTCAATTATCATTTTCTATAAATATATATCTTTGGCAGAATCATTGCATTGCACAGTTGGAACCACTTCCGTCTTCCATTTGAGTATGGTTTTTCTGGTCAGATGGTTAATTAAAATGTTGGGACATTGCAAATCCTGCATATTGGCTTTAAACATTCTCTTCCGTTGGCTATCAGTGTTCAATATCCGAGACGTCGGTGACGTCACACGCTTAGCTCTGCTCTATAGACAGCACCGTCGCGACATGTTATTGATTTTTCGTGCAACTGGTCTGAAGTACAATCGGCATTAAGCAGACCCACTGTATCAAATGGCAGCATGAAAAAGTGCAATTGTTAGGTTCAATTTTTTCTGTTTCCTTTTTTCCTTTCTTGTGATGATGCCGCTGAATAAAATTATAATATACATGTAGGGTAGATGCGGGTATATTCGACCGGTAGGGGAATTCGACCAGTATGAATTAAAAATGTAATAAATATAATAAAAACCACTTTTTGTCATAATTATTATGTTTACTATTTTGTTTAAGTTAAACCCTCGATGGCGATATGGTCAATGATTCAATATACCCCAAGCAATCAAAATAAAATGAGTCTAAAACATGAAATAAAGTAGCTTCGTCATTTAACGTTGTTGCCTTATGGGGTCCAATAAGAAATACGAGCTACTTTGTGACGTCGGTTTGAACGTCTGTCGGGTGGAGTGGTAATTTGTAATGAACCTCGTGTCTTTTTGTATGCTACAGAGTTGACCAGTACAAAATTGCTGGCCAAAATACTGTCCTGGGTTGAAACAATGGTTAGTCGAATACCACATCATTTTATCAAACTGCTGTTTGAGTATTCGACCACGTATCTGCACTTGTGACCGGGCCGAGCACCGCCGCATTGCAATAAAGTTTCGCAACAGACACCATTGTGCCAACAAGCTAGGCCTGCCAGAAAACCGGGACCGTTTTTGACTAGACATCAGCTGAAGCAGTCATTGCGCGGCGTATTTCGCGGCGCTACGGCACGAATATGCCGCGCGCGCATTGCTGACGAGACGGTGACTTTAATCAGACTCTGGAGGCAGAACGGAACTTCTGCCGAGCACTGACCTAGTTTGCGTATAGAGCTAGCACGCGCCAATCCTTTTGGCGCGTGCCAGAAGAGTCTGGCCACGTGCCGCCTGGGGTTATGTATTACATTGTATAACATTGTACATGTATTACTTCCTGTGCGGTGTGCTTATGATGCACACGGGACTTCGTTGTTGTGTTGCGGTATGTTAGCTGTGCAGTAGAGTAAAAGTTGGAGAGTATTGAATGATAACTCGGCTTTGTCTTTCTTGTGGAGTCGGAAATCCTGTGACTGTGTCCCTTTTCTGGCGTTTAAGTGCGGGAATTGAGGAAATAACACTTGTTAGGCCTACTACAAACAAACACACACACACACACACACGTCTCGGAAAAGAATTCAAAATTTCAAAGCACTGAAAATTTTATTTCATGCGCCTCGCGCAAACGGATCCGAACGGTCCAATATTTTTCATTTCTTATTTTCTTGGCATGCAGGAAAATTATCCTCTGAATATCATTTGTATGTTTCAATAGATGGCCAAAAGTGTTTCTAATGCATGCACACACAAGTAGCACGCTATGAAATTGCGCCGATTAGAATAAAATTACCACTCAAGTACGTTTATTTTCGAACAAACAAAGTCCCATCAATACTATGTATTCAGTACAAATGGCACTGGACGAATAACCCAACACAGTAGTCGAATTCCACATCATCTACACCTCATTTTGGTGGTCAAACTGCACATCATTCATCGGTCCTCCAGTTTCGGGCTTGATGCAAATGAAAGGCAGTTACCTAGACTTGCGATTGTCGAAAACGTTTGCCTTGCTTCTCCTCAGACGCAACTGTTATGCTCAAATGAACCTTATCCGGTCGAATACCCCCACTTTTACCCTATTAATAGCAGCTTTCAATATTGTAAACAAAAGGCATTGCTGGGAAAGAAGGCTTCATTACCATGCACGGACACCCAGGATTTTCCTTGTTATGTAGTTATGACATATAAACCATGTAAAAATGTTAGTTTGATGATAAAAATTCAAAATTAGGAGGGAAAAGTGTCATGAATTTACTAAGGAAAAACTTTTTTTTTTAGAGTTGTCCCATAGGTTTAGCGCATGGGGTCTCAGAGGGTGTCTGTGCATGGTAATCTTTTCGGAAATAATTGAGTAGTTGACTATGCATTCAGCCCTTTTACCATGTTTACAAAACACATGAGACCAGCTGTTTCTAAGAAAAGCTTCATTTTTTATGCACTCCTAAATTTGGGGTTTTCCTATCAAATCTGCACTTACTGATGCTTGACAAAGTCATTTTAAATAAGGAAAATATAGTAACGGTCAACAATTGGTATTAAAGATATCTACACAGTTCAAGGGATTAGTTTTACAATAATGCTTGAGAATTTGTTTGTTCTTTGCCAATAACTTTCCTTAACAATATGCTTGCACAGAAACTTGAACAACTGAACCAGTTTCCCGATTTCAACAATTACTTGATCTACGTGTTGACGAAGTTAAAAACGGAAGGTAAGAAATTGGCGTTGATGTGTACATGTATGTATGGCTGTAACGCCCCAACTATGCCGATGGTCCTCACTTATTGTTAAGGTTAGAGTACATCATGATTGGTAAACTGTTACAAAGGGCGTTATTTTCACTCGTGATTAAAAGCCATGTTGATAAAACTACCGTGTAGAAATTTCAGCCATATTGACCCCCTTCGAACACGTGCGAATACGCCATTTTGCGGATACCGTGCGTTTCTGATACTGTGCAGCACAGAGCCCCAATCATGCCAATTCGATGTTTGTCCACGCTGGGCGCAGCAAAGCAAATTTGGGGTCATTGCAAATAATGTACTCTACCTTTAGGGTTTTCCAACAGTAAGTTAGAGCTGGTCCAACCATAGTTGAGCCAGCTCCAACTTATTGTTGGGAATTCTACCTTTACAATTAAGAATAAGTTGGGACTGCTGAGAGTATCAAAGTATCGCCAAGAATTTCCAGGCTGTGTCGGAAGCGACTCATTTTTCGCGAAGCATGTCTCATTTGAGCAGTAGAATTGAAAGCACTGTTAGTTGAGCTTGAAATTAGAGTAGCCCGCAAGGCTTGTTAATATTTGACCTTGGGAAGGAGGATATCTCACGCGCTCATTGGAATCCCTCTTGGACACCAAGTGATGATGTAACTTTTCTTCGGGAAACGGCAATATAGCATCTGGGGAAAACTGCGCTATTGACTAATCCTACTTCCGCTTTATGTAACTTAGAAAACATTTAAGTTACATAAAACATATGTACATTTTGTCAGCAGCTTGCTGATTTAACATACTTTTACTTTTGGCAAGACTGTGCATTTTAACCCCAGTTAACTTCAGTTAAACTTAGTTAAACTCAGTTAAACCTCCGTTAAAGTCAAGAAACTTTTAGTTTGGTATATTTGGAACCACAGAGCTAGAAGTTTTAACTACATGTAAATGCAAAGTTTTGTTCTCATCAATTGTTCTGGATTACAGCCACAGTTTGTATCCATCATTTGTCTTAAAACTAAAGCACTGCTTTTAATTCTCAGAAACTTGATTTTCTTGTGAAAGTGTCCGATGCATGCATGACAGTATTTATCAATAGTAAATTTCCAAGTCCAGAACTTATTAACAACGTAATTTGACTTCTCTGAGTGGAAAAATATTTGCTTTTTCTCTAGGTTTATGTCAATTGGATATTATTAAAATTTGTCTTCAAAATACCTGAAATTCATATTTTTACAGAAATGACAGTTTGTGTTCTCAAACAAATAATCTCCCGTACACATTTTGATCTCCAAGAATTTCAAAATGGTTTAACTACCGTAACTGTTACTTCCAAATACTGAAAGCCACCCAGACCAAACTGGGTGGCTTTCAAGAACAGCACTTTTTTTTTCCCATCAAAATCGTTGCTCAAAATGGAATCTTTAGACAAGTCATTTTACAGGAAATTGCAATTTTTGGTAAAATCAAAATCTCTACACGTTCTACATACCTCCCTGGCCGTAATTTTCTCAAAACTTACGTACACAACTCCGTTTTTAACAATTTGACGATCGAATTCAACTTCATAAACTTCAACTCGTGCTGATCTCGTGGCATCATTTTTTCAGAGCAATGGCGCTCGCCTCTGACAATTTCAAGCACCAGACCAGTTCCAGCACGTACCATTTTTGTACGAGGGGGGATTTGTTTTAGCGTGCCACTGTGTGGTCGGTAAATGAAGGATTCAGGTCAAATTACCACCAAACGGCTTTTTGTCAAAGCGACCCGCGTGGCAATTTTACGAGTGAAAAGTCATTTGACGTGAATCCTTCATTCACCGACCACACAGTGGCACGCTAAAACAAATCCCCCCTCGTCCAAAAATGGTACGTGCTGGAACTGGTCTGGTGCTTGAAATTGTCAGAGGCGAGCGCCATTGCTCTGAAAAAACGATGCCACGAGGTCAGCACGAGTTGAAGTTTATGAAGTTGAATTCGATCGTCAAATTGTTAAAAACGGAGTTGTGTACGTAAGTTTTGAGAAAATTACGGCCAGGGAGGTATGTAGAACGTGTAGAGATTTTGATTTTACCAAAAATTGCAATTTCCTGTAAAATGACTTGTCTAAAGATTCCATTTTGAGCAACGATTTTGATGGGAAAAAAAAAAGTGCTGTTCTTGAAAGCCACCCAGTTTGGTCTGGGTGGCTTTCAGTATTTGGAAGTAGCTGCACCAAACGGGCTCGCAAGTTTGACATCCGGAAATGTTCCATAATTGAATTTCCAACTCAGATTTCCTTGCAGTCCCCTTGAGTAAAGCATCATAATTTTAAATGTTCCTCATATGTGGGTCATTGCGGTTACTGCATTCTGCACGGCATTGCCTGACACAAGGTTGCAGTGCTCGAAATAAGCGGTATCGCATCGCAGTTTGCGATGCAAAAACAGCAGTTTGCGAACCATAAACTTTGATTGTCTAGCAAAACTGCGAATCAACTTTTGAGCACAAGTTTAGTCCAGAATTGCTTCCACCACCAGCATACAGTGTACATATACATCATGTACTAGTACATGCTACAAAACTAAATGCAACAAAATAAATGCACAAAAGGTTGCCCTTCCCTCACATTTCAAGTTAAAAATCTACAATTACAAAGGCTGTATTTAAAACAAACGATGTGCTTACGTTCGATCCACGCACAGACCCAGGCGCGCACGGGAACGTGCCTATAGTCTGGTTTCCGGACCATAATATTCCCGGCTTTAGTGGGGCGGTAACCAGTCCAACTCATGCCAATCACCTTTTGTTAACTTGAACGTCATTGGCCAGAATTTACTAGCAGCAGGTCATATTATTTTTATCAGCCAATCAGCATGCGTTTTACAACACGAGTTGGCCTCTTACCCTGCACGTGAAATTTTGTTGCTAACGTGTAGTTCGTGCGTTGACGGTGGCTCCGGAGCTACGTGGTATTAAAATAACAAGCCGGAGGTAGGTTGTAGCATGTACTACACGGTCACAAAAAATTCTACTTCCGGGTTTCAACCACACCGCATGGTAGATAGCTGGGTTGTCGATCGTAATTTTTGTGATCGTTTTTTTTCGTGCATCACAGCAACCGTGTTTTGCTTGATCGTCATTTTTATGGAAAATATCGTCAACTCCCATGGATAATGTGCCAAAATGTATTTGAGAAATGAGAATATTTCGTGTGGAATGGTCACCAACTACCGGCAATGACCGGCCGGCGGCGGCCGTCTCGCGTCAAGCCTGCCGGGCGGGCTCTGTCTGCCAATCACACCGTATTTCTAGTACGAAATAAGTGCTCCTCAATTTCTAGAATTGCTATTCAAATGAAACCAATGGTTAGCAAAATTGCTCCAGCCTGAAAAAAAAATATTTCGAGCCTTGGGTTGTGAGTTTGACATTAGTCAAATTTCCTTTTTTAACAAAAGTTTTAATCCGTATTTTGCTACTTTTTTCTTTTAAATTCTGATTCTAACCTGGTTCAGTTGACTCTTGGAAGGACCTGGGGCCAATTTCATAAAGCTGTTTAGCAGAAAAATTTGCTTACCATAATACAAAATAAAGCAAAGAAATTTTGCATATTAAGCAATTTTTTTTGGCTTAACAGCTTTATGAAATTGGCTCCTGTTCATGGTTTTTATCTGTAAAAATTCCACTTAAAAATCACAATACCAATCGGATTCGATTCCATTTTCAAAACAAACGTTACACTAAATTTTGAAATATAAATCTCGCAAACCTGACAAAATGCCAGATTTCCAGAATTTTGTAATTTCTGCATCCATAAACATTCAGAATTCAGAATGTTTAGTTCTCGCTGAGATTGACTTATCCAGATTTCATTGTAATGCATGCAGTCAACATTTGAAATACAGATTTACCTTTGTTCATTGAATTATTATAAAATTAAGCTTTTGCGGATACCGTGCGTTTCTGATACTGTGCAGCACAGAGCCCCAATCATGCCAATTCGATGTTTGTCCACGCTGGGCGCAGCAAAGCACACGCATACGCGCGCATCATGCATCAAGTGAATGTACTATGCATGTGCGTGCAACGAACGCGTGAGTACAGTAAAAAAAAAAATACTGTACAACAGTAACATGCACATGCAGTTGTAAACGTTGGAAAAGAACTGAAGTTTTCAACACCAAACAGACAAAAATCTTGCGGAAATCTTACAAAACAAAGAAAGTATAAACTTCATTTTATATTTTATATTGTCGGGTAATTTGAGAATATACCGCACTCGTTCCATATTTTCATGACTCGTGCGGTATGTTCTCATAACACACTCAAAGCCATCCATTATTACATGTACATGTATGTATATAATTATAATGCTTGTAAATGCTTAGTGTAAATACAGATATTAACATGTCTAAATACAATACATATAGTCTGAAATCATGTACAATTAAAGTAGGCCCATTGGCGCTTTGCACGTGTGCATGTACGTACGTGTAATGTGAAGTACACTCATTATCATATGATTTGCTTCGGTGACCGTATAGCACATTAGCGTTCACTTTACCGCGTTACATGTGCAGAACCGTATGTCAATAGAATTATCCTGTGCATTACACACGATGCTCAGTGCCTCACTTGGGATGTGAATAACCCTGACTGTGCAAAAAGCAGAAGATGGAAATCATTAGGGGTTGATTCTAAATGAAGTGTGAAAGATGGTGATGTAAATATCACAAAAGGAAATGTAAATGTAAAATCACTGAAACTGCGTGATTTGATAATTTCGTTAATTTTTACAGTGGCTCTTAAATTACATGCAAGCCTTGATGTTAAAAAAAAAAGAAAGAAGAAAAGACGGGTCACTCCAGCATTGATTTTGTCTAAATTTTCAATGGACACTCAGGCCAACTGGAGGCATATGCAGCACAATATGTGGCAGAGGGCATCCCCCTACCATTGTTCCCCCATACCATTGTTCCCCCATTGTGTCTCAAATATCCAAGGGAATTCCTTTCAGTTTTTAGGTGGGGGAGCAGGGTTCTCCCCAGGTTATTTGAAAATGTGTGGGGCCCAACTGCGAAGCCACGGCGTGGGGGGCCCCGAAAAAATTTGTGACTTTACAAGCTTTCTGGTGCATTTTAGAGCTATCCTGGGGTCCTGAACTTGAAGGGCTTGTTATGAATTCTTTAACTCAGTTTAAGATTGTTTTTGTGCAGATGAATTTTTTTGTTTAAAAAAAAAAAACTTTTTTGAAAATCTTTAAAAATATTTTTATTTTTTCAACTTGTTTGTATACAAGGCAATTAGGGCCGAGTCAGTCTGGGGCCGAGTTTGTACACAATGTAATGGGGGCCGAGTCAGTCTGGGTACGAGTTTGTACACAATGCAATTGGGGCCGAGTCGGTCTGGGGCCGAGTTTGTACACAAGGCAATGGGGGCCGAGTTGGTCTGGGGCCGAGTTTGTACACATGGCAATGGGGGCCGAGCCAGTCTGGGGCCGCAGTCGGATACCAGATGTGTATGGCTATGCACGTATATTGCACACAAGCTGCGTTGGACACAATATACTTCCGGGTCGGTACCTTTGGGTACATCCGACCACTTCGCTCGTACCCAGCCCCGGCGCTGTAAGGCGGGCTGGGTACGAGCGAAATCCGACCACGTGCAGGGAATTTCACGTGCAGGGAATTTCCCCTTCGGAGTAAGAGGCCAACCTTTGGCGCGTTGGCGCGTTGGCGCGTTAACAAAAGGGAAGAGTGTGTTGAGGTATAGGGGCGTTAGGGGGAGTCCCTTTGCCACATATTGTGCTGGGTATAACTGGAGGGGCACCACGGCCAACTTCGTTTTGGCCTCCTTTTTGTTAATTCTTTCAGAATTTTGATTCTCTAAAGGAAAGATGCTTTTTCATACTATTTTGGTTATTCAGTGGCAAAATTCAAGCTCTACAATTGTGACCCCTCTATGAAAATGATTCGGATATCACACACCCTGGTCTGATATTTTTTTGTGTTAGCATAACTAGAAATCACTGGTAGATCCAGGATAAGAAAAAAGGAAGGAAAATAAAAAGGTCATGGAAATTCCAAAGCGAAGCGGTACCCGAAAATAATTTCCATTTTATAAATTTTCATATTTTAACGAGCCTGGATCCATCGCTGATGGGCTCACAATGACCTTTTTTTGCGCATCGTGTGGATGTAATTTTGAATGAAAAGACGCCCTGAAAATCACAAAATCACAAAACTGTCGCCAAGTTGATTAAGTGGTTTTCAGAACGTTGTTTCACCGCGTTTACACTCGAATCGGCAAAGGTGGATACAGATCCAGCATTTTTATTGCGACCACAAAACTGAACATTTGCCGCATTTACACTACACCCCAAATCGCTTCAGAAACCGCAAAAGTCACCACTAAATGTAACTGCAGCGCATGCGTGAGCTGTTAGGTGTTGCTGCAATAGTGCCAGATTGGTCAATTAAATCTACTACACTGCGGGCACCGCCCCAAGGACACTCAAATTGCCGAATCTGTATTCGGGTAGCGTTTACACTACAAGGGACCTTGACGATTGCGGGGTTCAACCCTACCCCAAAGGTGACTTGAAAAAGGCGGATCAGACCCGGTTCTGATCCGCCTTTTTCAATTCACCTTTTGCGTTTACACTTAGTGCCTACCCGGCTTTAACTCCCCTTTTTGGAAATTGCGGAGTTCGATTCGGCAAAGGCGAATCGAGTGTAAACTGGGTGTTTCTCTCCGAATTCTCCTCCACACCGCTTTTTTGTCACGGCGACACGCGTCAGATTTACACACGAAAAGGCTCAGAGTGAATCCAATTAGGCACATATGAGATCGTAAACGCCTACTCGTTTAATCACCTATTTTGACTCCTGTCATTTTCAGATGAGCCGACAAGATCCCTCAGCGGTCTCATCCTCAAGAACAACGTCAAGGCTCATTTTCACAACTTCCCTTCCAACGTGACCGAATTTATCAAGCAGGAATGTCTGGAGAACGTCGGCGACCCTTCGCCATTGATTCGAGCCACCATAGGCATCCTCATTACGACGATAGCATCAAAGGGGGAACTCCAGAACTGGCCGGAATTATTGCCATCGTTATGTCATCTACTGGACTCCGCAGACTACAATACGTGTGAAGTAAGTGAATGCCTTTCCTGCCCAATTTAATTTCACTTCACTTTATTTCCATACACGTACATTTTTAAATACATGATTATACGGAAATCTACAATTTATATGTACAGGGTAGGAATTTCGTTACCGAAAGGGGCACTGCCATTTTTGTGTTTAGAAAGGGCACTTCCATTGGAAAATCAAAAAGTCTATGAGAGTATATTGAAAAAGGGCACCAGGGCAAGACCAGGGGCAACGGAGGCAGTGGCCTCAGTGAAATTCCCACACTGTATGTATAAATGGATCCCATAAAAAAGCAATAATTATTATCAAAGCTATACGCTTAAAAATGAACAAACATGCAAATTGCACTCTGACCGAAAGATTGAGGAAGTACGGTAACGTGTATGACCACCTCTTGCTGCAAGGCTGACTGCCCCATCCTCCCTAAGAGTCGCCGAGGCATGATGCGCCACCCTGCCTGAAGTGCCTCCCTGAGCTCCTGCACTTCAAGGGCTGTTTGGGAGACATGCGGATGCAGTGGTCAGCTCATCAAAATTAATAACCCGACAAAATTGGTTTTCTGTATGATTCTCCCAGAAACAGACAATTTAACATTTCATTACTGTGGGAATCACTTAGTGCAAACAGGTGGAAATCGCTGAAGTGGAACAGTGGAAAGTGATTCATCAGTAATTGGTCGATCGGTGCCTTGTGTATCCACAAGTTCACTGTATTGAACAAAACTTCTATTTTGGGGCCAATTTCATAAAGCTGTTTATCAGAAAACAATTCTGCTAAATAGCTTTATGAAATTTTAAGAAAACTTTATTGTTTGTTAGAAGAGTATAGACCCTTTGCACTGGTGGCCATGACAGGGGGCAGGTTGTCATATTTAAATTAGATCCACAAAGTGCCTTCTCATGCATGACGCACGGTGACAATGTGACTGCCCCCTGTCATGGCCGCCGGGGCAAAGGGTCTACATACTACATTGTAAAAAACACAATCTGTCGTAAGTACCATCAACAGCAACAGCAACACCACAATTATCACACGGTGTCCCAAAATAACTTGATTTTGTTTTCAAGATTATCTGCTCTCTAGTCTGTACTATGCATTAAACACATGCACACATAACCTCATAAAGTACTGCACAGTCTAATTTGTATTTTAAAAAATAAAAATAAAAACCTTAAAATTATAGTCAAAAATTATGTGATGTATAAGAGCAAATTTTGCCACCTCGGCTTCAACCATTTGTGACATTGGGATTTCTGTCCAAAAACCGATTCACATTAGACTAAGTACAGGCAGTGCTGTCCATCACCGTATATAAATTAGATGTCAGTACTGCTCTTCAGTGCTAGGGGGTACGTACTAGGATGTGAACCAAGAAGCACAAAGCCGTGCATGGACATGATGGAGGATGATCTTTGTAATGCTTCGTGGCACGGAGAGAAAGTGCATTATAATCAACTTGTAGAATACGGTACATACGTAATGTGTAATTCAATGCTGGATGTATGTAAGATTTTTACTGTTATTCACTCCAAGTACATGTAAACAAATTATACAGTCCAACCTTGATAATAAGAGGACTGTTCATACAACATTCTGCTTATAACAAGGACATTTCTAGTTTCCGATGCTTTGTTGTTAATTGTTTACATGTACATTCTTGATAACAGAATCATGCAGATTAGATGCCAATCTATGTGTATATCAATTTTCAGGTAAATATTCCCAAACATTTTTAAGCTACCCGGTACAGGCCTCCAAAAATGTAAAAAACTTCAATGGCACGGCTACGATTGGGGAAAAAGTGGGTACTGTAGGCATTTTCTGGAGGTTATATCTCAGCAAGGAGTTGGAGTTGGCCTCTAAAATTTTGTACATGTTCATGACATAGGTTGAGGTATTTTTAGAAAATCTGAGTCGGACCCTGACAAATTTTCTGAAATTTTAGGTGATTTCACACGGAATGACCCTACAGTAATACAAGGTTCCTGTTGTAACATGGCAGTGTTGTGTCGAGTCACCAATATCGAGACCGAGTCTGAGTCCCGAGTCCGGGTCCGAATCTCGAGTCATTAGCCTCGATTCCGAGTCCGCAACTCCAAAACTACAGCGTGTTAGCAGGAAAACTACCTGGCAAAACATGGCTTTGACACTAATTTTATTCTCAATACAAAGCTTTAAAATGCACAAACAAACGTTCGTGGACATTAATAATTCAAACTGTTTTCAACCTGTCTATGTAAACGCAACAAAAAATAAGGACAAACACTAGAAATCCGACATTTCACTACGCATTTAGTGCTCACGCATAGCGAGCTCGATATCCGTGCCATGCAAACACGTAGAGGAAAACTAGTCGCGTATGACGTCACAAGACCGCAGAAACCTGTGACGTATCCGTCATGCTATCTGTATCCATGCGCTTGCAAAACCTCTGTCCATGTCTGTTAGCCTTTAGTGTGAAAGTGCTTTGACCCCCAACAAGCTAATGATACAGAGTCCCTATCTTCTGATTGATAGACCCATACAGGTGCATACACTCAATCAAGGGGTGCGTAATTCACTTGTGGTCTCACTAGTCACGCACCTGTCATTGTACACTCATTATACACTGCTATACATGTATGTGCACTCTACATTATGCATCATATTCAGCCCCAATATTCAGCCTTGTCTCAAATGAATAATTCTTGTGGTCAAACATTGTTTTGTACCTGTACTGATAAAAGATAACTTTTGTTGTCTGTTTTTTATCTGCAAAACTGATAGTTCAGACATGACTGGGTTTAGCTTCTGTTAGAACCATGGTGCATTACCTTGACTTTCAATATAAATTTAAAGAAATGCATGTACATGTAGATGCTGTTTGTTATTGTCAGAAAGGAAGGTACCGGTAATACATGTAAGCAACCCACAGAAGACAACATTTACAATTTTGGTGTAGCTTACGCATAATTTTCAACCACTTATGAACAGCATTTTGGTATAGAAGTTGTAAAATGTGAAGCTCCGAATATGGGGTTTAAAAAAGGCTTTAGATATATTTGGAAAATTTCTTGTCCAAGGGAAGATTACTCTTTCGATTTACAATGGTGGTCGGAATTATACTGTATTTGGTGCTAAAAAGTGTCTTCTTCGAGTGTTTGGACACAACTGAGATAGACTGTTTTCGGTTGAATTGAAGTAACTTTTAATATGGTTTCTTAACTAACCCTTTGTTTACGTACATGTAGCTGGAGTCTTAATTGTCAAAATCATAAAGGTTAAAGATTGAATTTGACTTTTATTGCAAGCAGCTAGCATAACAAGACATGGAATAACCAGCGGACAAGTGAATTTAATGCAGTCAAATTCAGTTAATGTGGGGGAACTGAGACAATTGTTTTTTTTTTATTGTGAAAATATCATAGTTAGCCCATAGGAGATACAGATTAGTGGTAACTTGATTTAATTACATGTACAGTACATAAAATTCTTTTTGATTTAAAATTTAGTGATTTCACTTTGAACCTGCCCCGTTCTACGTGCAAGTACGTATCATCCAAAAATGCAATCAAATTTTTACCTTTTGGGAAAAAATGCCATATTCGCACGGAATTGACACCACAAGAAAACCGAAAACTTGCGCTTTCTAAAACTATAAGAAACCAACATTTGGGGTCGACCAGTCACTTATGGCTTACTTGCATTACTGATGTTTTTGTTTGTTTGTTTGTTTATTTGTTTTCCAGGGAGCATTTGGTGCGCTGCAAAAGATCTGTGAAGATTCGACGGAGATCCTGGACAGCGATGCTTTGGATCGACCACTCAATACGCTCATTCCGAAGTTCCTGCAATTCTTCAAACATGCCAATGCAAAAATAAGGTAGGTGACAAAAAAATGGTCTGCGACAAAGGTCATTTGGGTGCTTTTTAATGGGGATAATAAAGACCGGTGATAAAGACCAGCCGGCTGGCCTGTTTTTGTGCCTGTGTCCTAGTCAGTGCTTGTGGAACACACAGAAACTGCACACTCCCGAAAGCAAAATGTGCATTGTGACAAGTACCCCAGTCGTGTGCGTGGGCGGACAACATGTTTGCATTACGTGTAACGCGCGCGATCGAACAAAAACAACTCGACGCACAGCTAGCAGTTCATACGAACGCGGTGTAGGAAAGTGAATTCAAAACATGGCAAAAGGACGAGCTAATTTTTGTGAGTTTTACCGATTTACACAAAAAGGTACCATATGAATGGGATTAAAGGTAGGTTTGGCCAGTCTTAAACAATCAGTTTAAAACCGGCTAGGGTCTTCAACGCTGATAATGACCCCAGCCTAGTAACAACTGTGAGTTTAACTCCCCAAGGATGTCATTAGACAAAATTGTTTAATTTTGAAAATATTTTGCAAATATTGTTGATGCATCTAAAAGTACTGCATCTGTAACTTTGAATATATTACAACTACGTAACTTCTTTCTGGGAAAAAATGAAAAAGAATAAAACCTCAGTCAGCAGTGCAGTTAAATAAACATTTTGCAATTTCAGTTTAAAGAATCTAGGTTTTTTTGGTCAAAACTAATATTTGTGCATAATGGATTAATTTCTCCTATACTTTGTACGAAGCTAATTGCGATATGCAGACACATTCAGTATGCAAACAGATAAAGAAAACAGTGCACGGTGAAATAAGAAGCTATTAAAATCACCTCCCAGGGTTATTGCCACACTCTTCCCTCGTACATTAACCCCTCGGGCCGGTAGTGCAGAATACACGGTACTCAACGGTGTCGAGCGGCAATGTGCATACATTTACATCTCAATCGTATTCAATGCACGTCGTGCACAGACATGCAGTACATACGCTAAGTAGGCTGCATGTACACATTGGGTTGGACAAGATGTATACAATAGGGCTGTGTTTTCTTAGTGGCTATTCCCCTTGTTCCCAATGTCCCGCCCCCTCCCCTTGTCCAAATTTTATGTACCTCAGAAGGGGCTATTAGAAATTAGAAACTCTAATATAAAAATTATCAAAACTTGTTTGGCATAGTTCTAGCTAACAAATAAAAAAATTAATTAATTTTTAATCAAAAACAAATTCATCATAATTTACATGCATTCGCATTTAAAACCGTCAATTTGAGATGCCCATTTCTCAAAACAGGAGTTTGTGAATGGGTATTTTATTATTATTTATTTTAATGATTTTTTGTATAAATTCATTGGATGCCATACATGTATTTGTGACACAACCTCGTTTTGTGGTTGTCCCATGTAGGTCTCATGCCATATCATGTGTCAACCAGTTCATTATCAGCAGGACCCAAGCACTCATGATACATATCGATCCCTTCGTTGAGGTGAGTACAAGGCGTCAAAGCCACGTCGAATATCGTAATCAAACCGTTAAGGTGTCAATCTAGCAAGTGTTGAGTGGGAAATGCCACGAGGTGTATTGGGGTGTTTAAAGATAACATGAAATTTCAAATTCATGCCCTGTAACGGAATGCTCAGCAATAAGGCTGTGCCAATTATGTGAATATTTGAATATTTGATTGAAAACCAAATATTTGAATAATGATTTTCATATTCGAATATTTGAAAAGGTTAATGAGTTGATCAGTAAATTGGGAGAGAAACCATGTATTTTTTTACAAGAGTGGTACATGTATTTTCTCTAAGTTGCTCTAACAATGGTGCTCCAGATGTATGCAGTGGACTTAAGTTTTGCAAATCTAGATTGATCGTACTGTGTTAGAATTTACTCGTTGGTATACATGTAGGCCAATTCCGGAATTCACACCTAATAAATCATGCCAAAATTAGGCATTCAATTTTCGATCGAACACTTTGATAAAATATTCAAATGGTAAATTATTCGAATTGACCCAAATCTACTCGGCAATAACTCGGTTATTTGACACGTTTCATGAAATGTCTTGTGTGTTGGACACTACCAAGCCTATGTGACCCCGCAAATTTTACTCTGGGATGGTTGTTTTAGAAATACTTGTATACTGGGCATGTCTCCCACGCATAATGCGTTTCACGTCAACTGTAGAATGTTCCGTCCGTAACACAAATTTTGCTGATTTGTTACTTTGATATCTATTAACTGAAACATTTAAAGGTAGTATACTTGTTTAATAAACTGTTAAAAACGGCATGATTTCCAGTGGTAATTGAAAGCCTAGGCCGAGAAAACTACCTTGTAGAAATTTCAGCCACATAGAGGCAGTAATACTTTAGAAAACCTGAAAAATCCAAGCACGGTTTTTGTGCACGAATGAACGGCTCCAAAGATCGCCTACAGGCAATCTTTGGAGATTTAAATAGTTTTGTTATTTTTCTCATGAATGGGGGCAATTCAGACAAAATAAAGTCACAGGATGATTACTACCGTTACTATCTTAATAACAAGTAAGCTTTTAGATAATAATTCAGAAATTTGTTTGGAGGGTCATTACCAAACAAGTAGACTACATGTACCTTTAATGACCCTGCTGAAAAGTACTTTATAACATTGCCACTTCAAAAGGTATGGTGTACATTAGTTTAAAAATCTGTACAGATATGGTTATTTCAAGTCACTTCTGGTTGACGGACAATTCATGTTATTTTGAAACGTCCCATATGTCAAATTCCTTGTTTTTGTTGCAGAATTTGTTTGCCCTGTCGCACGACGAAGACTCTGAAGTCCGCAAGAATGTCTGCCAAGCGTTGGTCATGCTCCTTGAGGTTCGGGTCGACAAGCTTCTGCCGCACATGGCGAATATCATTGAGGTATTAACAGTCCACTATTCAGTGTTGTAAAAATAAATCCATGGATCTGTGTGTCCCCTCAAATTAAAGGGCCTGAATTCACAAGTCTTTGCTGCTTACGAAAGATTGTTTGTTTAAAAGACATTGTTGCTGTTCATTTTCATGTGAAATGAATAAAAGGTAGCGACTTTCAACGTTGATAATTTCGTCAAAGAAAGTCCCAGAAAGAGGGTGCTGGTTGGGGCATGTCACTTTAGGAACACACACGAGAAAAGCAAAGAAAAATGCATATTCATAGCATGGATTTCATTGATAAAAATACCATTTTAGGGGCCCTTTAATGGATGCAGCAAGACAGTGTAGTCTGGTCCCCACCCTAGATACTGATTCATATCATACCTTTCATTGCAGTACATCTTACTGAGGACCCAGGATCCAGACGAGACGGTTGCTTTAGAAGCTTGCGAATTCTGGTTGACCCTGGCTGAACAGCCCATATGCAGCGGCGTCTTAGCGGGGCATTTAGAACGGTCAGTACGGTATTTGTAACATCGCTCAAAGGTCACCATTGGTCAAATTTGTGAAATGTCAGCAACAGGTTTCTGGTTATGTTTGTGAAAACTCGACCTAGCCTGTGGGACATTAGATTCATTTTTGCAGAGCGGGTCACTGCGTTTTGCAGTGGACTATAATTAAAGATTGGTCTTGGGGGGTCCCTTGTTAGCTGGTCAGGGGTATAGACCGGTCTTAGACTGTTTTTTTTGCAGTTTGCCATTGGAGAATGAGCATCAAGAGTTGCTTCCATAAGGATTAAAGAGAAGCATACCCAAGATACAAATGACAGTGTGCTTAGGGGCCGTCCAAAGTTGTCGACATTTTCACGGTTCTACAAAGCATAGGAAGGGGGGAGGGTGGGGAGAGGGGGGAGGGAGGGTGGTCGAGGGCCGCAGAGGACTTTACATGCACTGTAAAATGTTGACATTTCATGGTAGTGACAAAAAAATGTTGATAAGTAGTATTTCGGGTAGAGAGGTTTTGAAAAATACTACGCTCTGCAGAACTGTGAAAATGTTGACAACTTTGGACGGCTACTTTAATACTAAATCTTGACTACGTCTTGCAGGCTGGTTCCCGTTCTAGTCCGCGGCATGAAGTACTCGGAGATCGACATTATTCTCTTAAAGGGAGATGTCGAGGAGGATGACATGATTCCAGACAGTGAACAAGACATCAAGCCGAGGTTCCACAAGTCCAAGACGCACGCCCAGCAGCACTCGGTGGAAGAGGACGGCCAAGGAGATGATGTAAGAATTAGGGCTGTGTCGCAGTCTGCGCATGCGCAGCAAAATTTAAAAAGTTAGCCTAACTTTTCCAGGTTTTGCTTATCTTGTTCAATCTTGGCCATCCTTTGTAATACTTCAGTAATTCAGTCTATGGTGTAGTTTAAATGTTTACTTGTTATCCTGAATGCATTATTTCCTTTCGAACTTGCACTGTTTGCCGTAAATAATCCAATCCGGTAACTATAGTGACTCATCTTTATGTTCGCCATAGCGAGGAGCCATCCAGTGCATGGACTGTTTTGTGGTGGTGTTAAATCGAACAGTGCGCATCCATGACGCGTGCAATGCGCCTGATCGTACAATGTTACAATAAACGCACAAATAACCAATGACACTGGCCCTACACGTCTGAGCGCACATGCACATGTACGGTACGCCAAAAACATCGGAAAGATTTGGCACTTGTGCAAACCATGACACAGCCCCTTTAAAGCCCCAGTACATCATTCGCAGTGACCCAAAATTTTACTTCACGAGTTGACAAGAAAAACCTGACTAAAAGTGTTGACAAAATGGTAACAAACCCCACATAATTTTCCAAGTAAAATGTTAACTTTGTGGGAAAAAAAAAAATGTCTGCAGACAATTTTGTTTTGACCATTTATCAACACAAAAACCATGCATGGATTTTTCAGGTTTTCTGAAGTATTAATGCATCTATGTGGCTGAAATTTCTACAAGGTAGTTTATCAACATTATTCTTTAGTTTAGAAATGTAATGCTGTTCTTTCTGTTAAAAGTACATTTCGGTTTTTCGTCCTGTGCAGGATTCCAGCTCAGATTTTGGTGATGATGACGCTCTATCGGATTGGAACCTTCGTAAGTACAGGTCTAGTTCTTTTGTTTTGTTAAATAGAGTCGGACACTTGACATAACTTACGTGGGAAAAGTGAACAGTGAGGTTGCATGGCAGCGCAACTGGGCAAAATAACAAATGCAGTATATTTGGAATGATGCCTATTCACCATTGAAATGAAGCATCTAAACTTGATATGAAAGAACAAAATCATGGGCCTTATTGTGTTTTAAACTGGAGACCTCTGATTCACTGAGCAAATGCTGTACCATCTGAGCTATTAGGCACAGTGGTATACTCTCTCAGGTTTCCCCTAGACCTCTGACACACCAGGCAGATGCTCTACCAGATGAGATATAAGGCACAGCGGTATACCTTCTCGGGTTTCCCCCAAGACCTCTGACACACCGGGCAGATGCTCTAATAGCTGAGCTATGAGGCACAGTGGTATAGTTTTCCCTACAAGCCCATTTCCCCCTAAAATATTTAATCGCCAAAATGGATTCTACACATGAGAAATAACCACATTTATTACTGTAAAACACTGTAATCAAAGACAACATAGTGACAACAGATTTTTAATTGTTCTTTGTTCGATTTTGCAGGGAAATGTTCCGCCGCTGCCCTGGACGTTTTAGCCAATGTGTTCCGCGACGATTTGATGCCTGTCCTTCTACCTATCCTAAAGGAAACCCTCTTCCATCCAGAATGGGAAGTTAAAGAATCAGGAATCCTGGTCCTAGGAGCGATTGCGGAAGGTACAATATTTTGTGTTCTTTTTGCTTCTTCTCATTTAAAGTTTTATCATAAAGGCCAATAACTATCTGCTGTATTCTTGCGCATTGTTTGGCTGCCCCAAGCGAGTTTTAGTGTGATGATTTTCAGAAATCCTCACATTTTCCGTTCCTATTTCCCCATTGCAGGCTGTGCCAATGCAATGGTGCTCCACTTACCAGAGCTAATACCATTCCTCATAAACTGCCTCTCAGAGAAGAAAGCCCTAGTCCGCTCCATCACATGCTGGACACTAAGTCGTTACTCCCACTGGATTGTCAACCAACCGCACGAGTTGTACCTGCAGCGGCTTATGTCAGAGGTGAGAATGGCTCTTCTGTTGCCAGAAGGGTGTGATTACTGAAGTTGATCCGAATGCAAAATGGGTTAAACATGTTTTACTCGGCACCGTTTCTGGAAATGTTGCTACTATATCTAGTTCGTGTTTTTGTTGCAACTCATAACTCGGCTGTCAGACAGGTAGAGCATCTGCCTGGTGTATTAGAGGTCTCGGTTTTGAGTCTTGATGCGGACAATGCGATTTTTCTTTTTTTCCAACTCAATTTGGTTTCCTCTGTGGATGAGGCACCATACCAAACGTTGTGTGCATTTTCTTTCTTGCCAAAACTAAAAATATTTTGACGTTAGAATTTACCAGTCCTATTTCTGCAATTTGGAGATTTTTAAGATTTGACTCCCCGTAATTAAACAGTAGACCTTACCCACATTTTTCTGCTTGAATAATTTCTGTCTTGTTCGATTCCTCATGTTCTCAGCTCCTAAAGCGAATCCTAGACACCAACAAGCGAGTGCAAGAGGCGGCTTGCAGCGCGTTCGCAACACTGGAGGAGGAAGCCTGTACTGAGTTGGTTCCCTATCTGGGGTTCATCTTGCAGACTCTCGTGTTTGCGTTCGGCAAGTACCAACATAAGAACCTACTGATTCTATACGATGCTATAGGCACGTTGGCGGACTCCGTGGGCCATCACCTTAACAAGCCAGTGAGTGTTTATAACAGTGACTGTTTATTACTTTTTCAATATTTTTTGGCTTTAACATCTTAGGGGCCGTCCTAATTTGTCAACATTTTCACGGTTCTGCAGAGCGTGGTATTTTTCAAGAGCCCCCTCCCTCCCCCGAAATACAAATTTTTTTTGTCACCATGAAATGTCAACATTTTACAGTGCATGTAAAGTCCTACAAGGCCCTCGACTCCCCCCCCCCCCCCTCCCTCCAACCGCCCCCTTCCCCCTTTCTACGCTTTGTAGAACTGTAAAAATGTTGACAACTTTGGACAGCCGCTAAAATTAATTATGTGGTTTCGGTGTGTCGATTCACACCAGATTACTGTACCATCCACGTTTTCGGTAGGCGAGGCATGTCAATTTACGTACATTATGATAACACGTGAAAAAGGCTGTGTCACTCCATAAAAATGTGACACATCGTCCCCTTATGCCGTCACACTTGGAGTGGACTTTTTAATTTGTAAATGCCATGTTTCACAGAACAATTGTCCTCGGCATATAAACGGTATATAGCTTGTGAATTGAACAACACTTTTACCTGTTGATATTACCCAAAACATGACAAAAACGATTTAGTAAACTAGAGCAACCTTATAAATGCAAGTGTAAAATTTTGAAACTTTTGTTGATTTCATTTTTAATTTCACTCGTAATGTAATTTGCACAAGTACACGTTCTATAAGGTGGGTAAAACCAACAGCTACCTTTTCCAGAAAATATCTTCAGTTCACTCCATCAGAGATTTCTCCACCATGATATTTCTTATTACTCATTCAATCTTTCTGTTTGTTCGTCCCCCACCAGGAGTACATCAACATGCTAATGCCTCCGCTCCTTGAGAAATGGAATTCTTTGAAGGACGAGGACAAGGACTTGTTTCCCCTGCTGGAGTGCTTGTCATCAGTTGCCACGGCGCTACAGTCGGGATTTCTACCGTACAGTAAACCGGTCTACCAACGATGCGTATCGCTAACGCAGAAAACGCTAGATCAAATTGCCGTGAGTATGGTGATTTGTTGCTTACTTGGGTGGTTCGTAATGACAACTTTTATTGCCAAATAGCTGTAAATTCCACATTGCTCCTTAAGTCAGTGCCAAGGTCGTACATGTACGATCTATCGTGTGTACTCTGAAAGTGCCAATATGTACGATCTCGATTTCATGATGTTGAAGTTCCATGAGAGGGCGCAAGGTCCGAGTTGTTTTGAGCAACAAAGATGGCGGCGCCCATAGTACATGTAAATGTGCTCACTTTGTGGAAGAAGTTTGTATTTTGCAGATTTGGCTAGTGAAAAAGATTAGTATTTATCACTCGATAAAACAATAGTACTGAGTCTGAAATGTACAAAAGACCAATATATCATTTTGCAGGCTTCAGACGCTCGGCCGGATCAAATCGAACCACCCGACAAAGACTTCATGATCGTAGCTTTAGATCTGTTGAGCGGCTTAGCGGAGGGGTTAGAAGGCCATATTGAGAACTTGGTCGAGAACAGCAACATTCTAAATCTTCTCTTCCAGTGCATGCAGGTAAGGGCCATCCAAAGTTGTTGACATTTTCACAGTTCAGGAACACTAGCACGGAATCCCGCGCACGTGAAGTCTTAACGCGTGCGCTCGAAGTGTTGACGCGTGCGCTTAAAGCTTGATTCGCGCGTCTAGTTCACGCTGGCGCAAATTTCATGCACTAGCCTAGATTAGTGAACCTCTTTTGACTGCGTTTCAGCCAGTCAGAATTGAGAATCGGAAAGAGGCGTGTTATAAAAGATTGTATATTCCCTTGAAATTGAGAAGATTTAAGAAATATTATCCAGCCAGGTCCTACTTCATTCATCACATAGTATTGTTTTTAGGTCAAAATAAAAATTGTGTTTTTTTTACGAAAACAATAGTCAAGTTACATGAAACCGAATTCTAGAATTTAAACACAAATTATTGTAAAGAATCGTGAAATTTGAGTGTGTCTGGATAAAAAGATCCGACACAATAACCAGGTTGAATTTGTGTTTTTGTTAATTTGCACTCTGGAAATTGACGGATTTCCGGAATTTGACGGATTTCTGTCCTGTGTTATTTGACCCTCGACAGGATAAAATGCCGGAGGTTCGCCAGAGTTCTTTCGCTCTCCTGGGAGATTTGACCAAAGCCTGTTTCAAGCACGTCAAGCCCTGCATTGGTAAGATGAGATAATTGGCCTCAAAATGTAATTTAGTGATGGATTGGGTTTCACAGGGATGTAATCGTCCCATGTTTTTCACAGAAATTTGTTTTTGTCTCCGTGGTTTGTGACTAAGACTATTCTGGGAAAAGCCGTACCAAATCACAACCCTGGTTTCAAAATTCAGCCTTCAGATTGTGTTTTTGTCACTGTTTGAAAGAACTTAAACCATCCAGCTTCAATTTCGGGTTTGTGGACGACAGAGACTTTGAAACGGTACTCTTAAAGATTTAATACAGAAATCTGAATTTGAAATTTCAAGAAAGCCTTTTTTCCCCCTAAAATAAGATCCAGTGTGATTGCTTATTTCTTTCTGTAAATCAACCAAAAATGTTTTCGAAATCAAGCTCGGCTGTAGCCCGTATCGGATAGCTGCCATCTTGTAGGGCAGTTTCTTCGTTCCTTGAGGACATGCTGGTTGCACACATTTTGTGCTTACATTGACGACCAATTTAAATTACAAAAGTTGCCCTACAAAATGGCAGCTATTCGATAACGGTCTATAATCACCGAGTTTGGGGCAAAAGAACAGTAAAAGAAAAAATTCAAAAATGAATTCTCAATTAGAATAAAAAATTGGAAACAATTCTCGAGTACCCACGGAGGTATTCCATTCTATTTTTTGGCAGCGACAGTTTGGAATTTATTGAAGTTGAATATTTGCTTGTCTGTTTTTATTCCAGCCGACTTTTTGCCGATTCTTGGCCAGAATTTGAATCCCGAATTTATCTCGGTGTGTAACAATGCCACATGGGCCATCGGCGAGATCTCCATACAAATGGGTGAGTCTTATCAGCTATATGGTGCTGTTACGGTCACACTGTCTACATGTGATTTTAAAACCAAGAATTCCTCAAAACTACTGTAGCCGTTAAACCTGACACGACGAAAAAAATACTCAATTTTAGAGTATGCATTTCTCTGTTATTTATTACAACATACAATAGGTAGGTAGTTAAGTCGCTTACGAGCCAATATTGGCTCATACGGCCGGTACTCATCTCCGGTTTCCTTGGCATGGAGTGACTAAGAGCAATGCTACATGTACTCCTCCTGGATGGGATGCCAGTCCATCGCAGGTCTACCTCCAGCAACTAGTTGGGTTCCCCCAACTGTATTTGCTGGTACCCATTTATACACCTGGGTGAAGAGAGACAACGTGGAGTGAAGTGTTTTTGTCCAAGGATACAGCACGGTGCAATGGCCAGGTTTCGAACCAAGGACCTCTCAACCGAAAGTCCGACATGCTATCCACCAGACCACAAGTTGGTTTTCTGTATACACATACTCAATCCCACATGGAGGTAACGCAACTTCTGTAATCTATGCGTTTGTTTTATTTTTGTCATTTTTTTACTATTAGGAGCGGAGATGCAGCTATATATTCCTCTCGTATTGAACCAGCTAACTGAAATAATCAATCGCCGCAACACCCCAAAGACGCTACTAGAAAACACAGGTGGGTAGTTAATGTCCTTATAAAGTGTGATTTTAAAAAAATAGGGGTGGGGGAATGCAGCGAAAGGGGGTGGGAGACGGAAAGGCTACTTGGTTGACGTGCATGTTCTCATGATGTTACTAAACAATTTCCATAAGCATTTTCAAAATATTGAAAAACTCCATAACATTTGCTTCTGCAACACATTACAGTCAAACCTGCTATTAAGGCCACCTTGATGAGGTCCCCTGTTAATAGTGGCCACCTGTTTATAATGACCACGCATCTTTGGTCCCAAATGCCATGTGTATAATGCTTAAGTAACCTCTATAAAGAGGCCACCTCTTTATAGTGGACATTTTTTCTACGGTCCTGAGGGTGGCTGCTACATGTATATACAAGTTTCACTGTGTTTCACTTTGATGTCTATGCTGAAATAGCATAACAAGTAAAATGTAAACATTTAATAAGAGGTCCTTAGAACTTTGCAGATTACTTTGTTATAACAGGAATCTTGTATTATTAGGTACACTACCCATCAAAACTTTGGAAACATCTTGAATGTTTTAGGTTTTTGAGGAGGAAGTATTATTTTGTTTATTCATAATAAACCAAGTTATTAAAGCAAGAGACCTCTGTAAGGGGTATCTGGAGAGAAAGCAGTCATCTGGAGTGCTGTCCATCATGGAATGGCCTGCCCAGTCACCTGATCTCAATCCCATTGAGCTGCTCTGGGAGGAGTTGGATCGTATGGTCAGAAAGAAATGTCCAACCAGCCAAGAAAACCTCTGGAGAGTCTTAAAAGAGGCGTATTTCCACTGAATGTTTGGAGAAACTGACAATCAGGATGCAGAGATTGTGTGTAGCTGTCACAGCTGCTAAGGGGTGATTCTTTAATGAACATCAAGTTTAGCCGTTTCTTTTTGCATGCTCTCCAATTTGTTGATAAAGCCCACTGCTGAGGCCGAAGATGGCACTAAAATTAACATGTATATATTGCTTTTTGTTAGAATACATCTACATTTGCTTTCACAAAATTAACATTCACAAAATTATACGTTTTCTTTTCAAAAACCTAAAACTTTCAAGGTGTTTCCAAAGTTTTGATGGGTAGTGTACATGTATATAAACGACGATGAACAAATGATTGCGGCCTAAAATTTTCCTTGTTACAGTGCTTATTATCACGGTTCCACTGCACAATAAACTCTCTTTTAAACACACCCCGATATAAAACTTAATTAATTAATATAAAGTTCCTTTTTTGAAGTCCTATCCGTTACTCGATTCATTGTGTACAACTGACGGTGTGACCTCGGACGTCACGACAGGCACCAAAACATTGGAGGTGTGCCTATCGCTGTGCGCACGCATCGTGATGTGCATCAATTTGAATAAGGAATGAGGTCGCCGGTCACATCGGCTTTGAATTTTGATACCTTTGATGTCGTTCCCTAAGCAAATTTATGCAATGCATGATGCGTGTGCACAACGGCAGGCAAGTTTGAATAGAGGGCGCTTTAGATGTAAACGCGGTCTATTCATTTGCGCTGTCTTGACATGATTTTTCTAACTACAATGTTGCCAGCCATCTTAGGGGCGAATTAAATTGTCAGTTTCGTCATCGTGTGTCGTACACGAGAAATCACTTTGTGGATCTGCTAGGGAGGTTTAGATGTACGTAAAACGCAAACGTGAACGCGAAATGCTTCGAACACTTGGTCATTGCTTTGAGGAAATCTTAGAGCAGACGAAAACAAAAATTCACAAATGTGACTTTCGTGGCAAGATAACTTTTTGGCCGTGACCAAAATTCGAACCTGGGTTCCTAAAGATATGACCAGTGCTAAAGCCATTTCGTGTTCACATTTGCGTTTTACGTGCATCTAAACCTCCCTATTGTACAAACTTGACAGTTGCTCTCTTTTGTCCGAATTTCGCTGGTATTTCTTGTACTGTTTTGTGGCCTGATGCATGCCATTATTCTCGTAGTTTGTGGAACAGACTTGTATGTCAAAACAAAATTCCTGTGATGATTTTTTAAAAACCATTTCTATGCATTTTGGTGATTCGAAAATTAAATATTTGTCCACGTTTTCACCCGAGGAGCATGTATGTGTTTGGTCAGCTTTCATTGGCCTTGCTTGTCATAAAGCTGTTCCTTTTTAAGATTTGGTTATTTTTCCGAGAAAATTTCTTTTTTAATCAAGATTTTGATCTTAAAACTGCTTGCCACTAATTTGAGTTGAAAAAAAATGGCCCACTAAATTTGAGTTTTTTTTCCCTCCAATTGTACGAAACTAAGTAAACTGCACTAGATATATTTTTTGTTTACGACGTGCATTACGGAACAGTGTAGTTCTTCAGATATTCATTGAGCACTTTGATGGAAGAAAGTATTTCCTCGTATTTTCACTCCATTTATGAATGTATTAATTTGATTTTGTCAAACTTGGTGAAAAGACGCAGTTATGTACGGTTCTGTTCTTTTTAATTCCACCACATTGCATTTGTAGTCCGTATTTGTTGGGCGTTCGTTTCGGCTTCCGAAAATTAATATATTTATCGTTTCTTTGTCGTTATTCCATGCCGTCAAAATGGCAGTACGTTTTATTTTTTGGTTTTCCTCTTTTTCTCTCCCTACCTGCCTGCTTCACTCCTTGTCATGTGACGTAACGTTGGCGTGTGATTGGTCGTCTTCACTCTGTTTGTTACCGTAGCAATCACAATCGGTCGCCTCGGCCTGGTGTGCCCGCAGACCGTGGCCCCCATGCTTCCACAGTTCATACGAGAGTGGTGTGTATTCCTTATTTTATGTTTCCTTTCAGATTTCACTTACCTGTACATGTAGTCAATGTTATGTGAGGGTGGTGGTCGGTGGTGCAAACTAAAACTAGCCTCAGCTAGCATGACGTAGTCTTATAACTCACTCGGACATTTTCCCAACTCCGACTCGGGAATATTTAAAACATTATGAGTCCCAAGTGGGAAGCTGTTGTACCCAATTAGCAACACTGTGTTGGAAACACATAGGCCTTTTTCCAAATCTCGGCTTCGTCTCCGTCTCTGGCTCCGTCTCCATTCCGCCATCTTGAAGCCGCATACCAAACTTCGGCTCTGCTTAGGCTTGATTTTGAGGCTTCGTTTTGGCCCAAATGAGGCTCCAAAACGAAGTCAACTAAAGAGGTGACTTCGGCGGGCTTCGTGACGTCACGAACTGGAAAATCACGTGACAGCAACAAACTTTGTGAACTTTTGCAGGTTTGCTAAACTTTGCCGCCGACAAAACTCGTCTGCTAGCGCCCCAAAAAAGCCGGTGAAAAGGAGTGGTATAGGCCTACTAGGCTCGACTAGTGTTTCAAACGGTTTTTGGTTGGGCTTCGCTCAAGCGAAGCCGAAGGCGGTTGGAGCCGGAGCCGCATGAAGCAGGAGCCTGAAGACGGAGTCGATATTTGGAAAAGGGCCATAGTTACCCAATTGAATTTCAGCTGGAAATACATTGTACCCAACTGGGAACACGATGTGACCCAACTGGGAACACACTGTACCCAACTGGGAACACACTGTACCATCTGGAAACGGGCCATGACCCAACTGAATAGAATGACAAGACAGTTTTGATGATACATATGTACAGATGCAAGTTTGCTACATTTCAAGCCATCGAATCAATAGTTCGTCTCAGCAGCTACAAAATTTTCCTGATTAATAATTTTTTTTTTTGTAGATTTGATTTCCCCTTAAAAACATTTGCCTGACGTTAAATCTGACATTATGCTCATTCTAGTAGTAGAATTACTTTGAATGTAGGAATAGACCTTTCCAGTAATCTTGCCCACATAGAAATGCTAGGGTTACCAAAATAACACATGGATTGTTCTTCAAAATAATTGGTTAGCCAGAATTTACAGGGGCGGGTTGTAGACACTTGCGGATTGGTCTATTGGATCATGGTTTGTTGTTGACATGGAGTCATATATGATGTCATTGTTTTGGTTTCCCCTGATTGGATCAGTGTGAGCATGCTCAGTGGTGTGATTTTGATTAAGCAGCGTTCTATGAGTGATATGTGTGTGTGTTTGTTGGAGGTCCTGACAGCTTTATTTACTCCAGGATAATTTATTCCTTTTGCTAAATATTCATAACTGGGTCTTTTCACAGTAAAGGAGGCATTTTGGCAACACAGACCATATTTTCGAGGAAATACCTTTGTCTGGTCTCAAAATAAAAGAAATAAGTTTGTTGTTCTGAAGAGATAACTTAGGCCCAAAAAGGGTTACAAATAGTGTGACAACATGCCTTTCTAAAAACACCGTGTACAAATTTCCAATATACGCTCGTAACCGGGACGGATACTTGTTACATTTTAGGCTGTCCAGGTTACGAGCGTATATTGGAAATTTGTACACAGGGTTTTTAGAAAGGCATGTTGTCACACTATTTGTAACCCATTTGGGGCCTAAGTTATCTCTTCAGAACAACTGAAACTTATTTCTTTTATTTTGAGACCAGACAAAGGTATTTTCTGGAAAATATTGTCTGTGTTGCCAAAATGCCCCCTTTACTGTGGAAAGAGAGTTCCATTTGCTGCGAAGAGATGGACAAAAAGAGCCATACAAATCTCCTGGATGCCAGGTTTATTTTGAAAGATACTTTCCTGAATAAAATTTATATTTTCCTTAACTGTGATTTTTTACACACCCTTAAGAAGTTAACAAATTTTGTTCAGACGTTAACAAAGTATCTCTCAAGTGTATAACTATATAACGAAGACTAAAGTGTGACTTCATTTGCCAGGGTAACTGGGTCCAAACATTCACTGGTAATCTGAAACGTCCATTGCTAAAGCGCAGGGGAAACAGTTGACTGGTTTTAGAGTAGACCCAGTAACCTTGGCAACACATAAAGGGTGATGTTTTCACTTTAGTACTTTATTAGGATGAATGTTTCGGTAAATATTACGTTGTATTTTTCTCCACGTAGGTGCACCTCGCTGAGGAATATCCGTGACAACGAAGAAAAAGACTCGGCTTTCAGAGGCATCTGTGCTATGATCAACGTTAACCCTGCCGGTGTGGTTCAGGTACGTTGGTAACAAGAACCGTTAATTAACAGGTTGCACTGTCCAAAAGTGCTGCTTGTGTTAGGGGTACTTTTTTAATATTGCTAGTTTTAATTGGCGGGTCTTAAAGGCCCTGTAGATGATCTGTTTTTGAGCGATTCTGCGAACAAAACCATTATATATCAAAAGAAAGACATCAACAAACTCATCCGAAGAAATTTTAGCTTTGTCAAATGTACCACGTTTAAAAAAAAACATGAAAATCCATATGCGTTTTCCTGGTCTTGGCGGGGTGTTTCAAATATTCGTTCCCAGTTGATCGGGTACTATGTGGCTTGCGTCATGCACTCTGTGGCGCACATCATATACTGCGTGTGCGCGCGATCCATAAAAATGCATCGCGTTGGAACATGCACATGCAGTACACAGCGCCCATGCATTTTGGACCGCGTAGATGCGAACCAAAAATAAGTAAATCGTTTGCAAACGATCTAAATAATTTCATCTTGACGGATTATTTTCTGGTAAAATTATATTTTTTTGAGAGAAAACCTTTCATTGGGTAGTTGCTATTCGATCTTTACTTTCAGAACTTTTCCCCTGTAAACTCGTCGATCACTTTTTGGGGTCATTGCAAATGATACACTGGGCCTTTAAATGCTCACTGTATCATTTGCAATGACCCAAAATGGTACTTCATGAGTTGACAATGAAAAAGTGTTGATAGATTTATACCATAAAACCAAACCAGACTTTCCAACTTTTTACTCCGGGGGCGCATTCAATAGCGCAATACTTAGGCCAGTATGTGGTATTTTTCTATACCTTCAGCATTGAAGGTATTGTCGGTATGCATACGTATTGCGTTATTGAACACACCCCCGGTATTCGTTTGTAATATTAAATGTTTCTTTTCGCTCTTTTCCAGGATTTCATATTTTTCTGCGATGCCGTCGCGTCATGGCAAAATCCCAAACCAGACCTGAAGCAGATGTTCCATACAGTAAGTATGATTGAAATGGACAAGTTTTTCAGAAACTGGAGAGTTTTCAAGTCTCTGAGTGGGACTCGAAAAGATCTCTAACAACTCCACCAATTTCCGTTTTGTTTACCGTAGATTCTACATGGATTCAAGAACGAAGTTGGAGACGAAAACTGGAAGAGGTTTTCAGATCAGTTCCCTGCCCCCTTGAGAGAAAGACTAGCTGCTAATTATAGTGTGTAAAGACAAGTATACCCCACAAGCAGGTTAGTGTGATTATAGGCTTGATTCAAGGCACTCTGACATAATCAGCCAATTGTCCCATTTTTTCTATTATTAATTGCATTACGAGGGCATTCTTTATAGCAGGGCCCAATTTCATACAGCTGTTTAGCACAAAAATTTGCTTAGCACTGAATTTATTTGCTTGCAAAAATGGGTTACCAGACAATATTGCATGTGATGTTTATAACAATTGACTGGTATTTTGTTACTGTTGCTTAGAACAAAACGTGATAAACAAATTTGACCGTTAACCCATTTTCACAAAGCAAATAGATTTTGCCTTAAGCAATTTTTTTGTTTTGCTAAACGGCTTCATGAAATTGGTGCTAGGTTATTTTAGGAATTCACCAATAAAACAAGAACACTAGTATCAGTATCCATAAAAAAACGTCCAATTTAAAAAAGGGAAATGTTTCACTATTAAAAAACAAACAAACAAACACAAAATTTTCTCCCCACAGCTGACCCCCCCCCCCCCCCCCCCCCCGGAAGTTATCCGTGTGCTGCATTATGGAGCTTTGTTATGTCTAGTTCCCTGCGACACTGGAGGAAAAAGCAGCTATAATGATATGCAGGTCATAAGGTAAAAGATCACGGCAGTGTCGGGTGCATTTTTCCAAAACCAGATTGTCCAGCAGTAATTTTTTTTTTAATCTTAAAATTACTTTTCCTAATTGTAATGTAAATTGTTTTTAAGTGAGCGAATGTTGTACTTACCAATGCTTTACATTATGACTGATGAAGCAAAACTTGCAACAATTTGTAGAAAAACTTGTCACACCAAAAACGTTGCTTTTGTTAATTTCTGCGGGGTGCTAGTGATGTGCTTTTGTTTTCAGAAAGACGGGATTTTCATCTATTGTGGTTGCAAAAAAGGACGATTTGCAAAGTCTTAGTGGAAAATTTGGGAAGTGAACGAGGAAAGAAATGGTAGATTTGTAATTCTGCGTAAAAAGAAAAGCATTCAGAGGTTTCGTTTGTGTCATAATACTGAATATCTTTTTGGTTTTTGCTTTTTTTTGGGACAATTTTCTATAAGCAGATAAAAATTTCGCACTTTGGAAACGTTTCAAATTTTATATCTACCTCTTCAAAATTATATGAGAGAAAACTGACTTTTTTCTTTAATTCACCTTGAATCGTGGACATTCATAATAGCGGCTGAAACCGGGTTGCAAGCTCGTGCGCAAATTGACCCGCAGTTCGCAATAAATCACGCGTTAATGGGAACGCAGTCTGACACTTGATACGTGATCAATTGCAGAGGGGGAATCTTGTTGCCGCGGCAACAGCATTTTTTTTTTGGCTCATTTATTAGCAATCAATATTTCAGGTTGCATGTTGATCGTGCCGGTGAATCGGTCCGTCTAGTACTATTCGTAATAATGCATGTGTGAATTGTTGAGAAACGGCTTTACGGTGAATTTAAATTGGTGAATGTTTTGTGCATGTGTTGCATCTTATACGTAATTATCGCATGAATTGGTATGCTAAGTATGCTAAATATATTGTTACACGATTACGTCAGAAGCACTCTGGTAAACTTGTAGGATTTTTTAAGATTTTCAAAATGGTCAATGGATTTTCAAATGGAGGATTTATTAGTAGCAATTATTGGATATGGTCACAGATATGTGCGATGGTGTGTGGTGGGGACGAAATGAAGAAAATATGCAGCGGTGAATTCGTGGAGGTCGGGGGTGGGCAGGGGGATGCCGAGGTCTGTTTACACCTTTATAAAATCTTCAATTTCTAAAAGGCAACTCTAGAAATCAAGATTTACATTTCAGAGACTTCATGTATTCAAGTTGTTTGATTTTAAATTTTAAACACGCGTCATCCCATTCTCAGTAAGTGTGACATGTCTAAAAACCCTCGATGAGTACGTCAAAAACCAAAGATTGTTTTGACCTTGCACATTTATTGAGAATGGCATTACAATCAGTTTTTCGGGAATTACACTTCCATCAAGGATGCTTGAAGAACATGTGTTTAAAATCAAACAAAACTTGAATACGTGAAGCATTACAAGCCCTCAGTCTGAATAAATCTGCCTATGTCTTACGCTATTCACATTCGGCGAAGATTTTGAAGTCTCTTCCTTTTGAAATTTTTTTTTTTAGTCTGGACCACTTTTTTCAGACCCGCCTGATAACTTCTAAATCTACTCTTGTAAACCGTTATATATTCTTCATTTTGCTTTAGACTGTGTGTTGAGTCTGATAAATGTCACCACTCAAGCTATCTTGTATCAGTCACGCCAAGAAAACTACCTTCACGTGAAATTCTGTTTAAGTCATATGTAGCATAGGAATCTGATTATCACATTTTGGCGCTTTCATGGTTTAGCTCAATTCAAATCTAAAGTAAGCACAAAGTACAAATCGTACTTCAAAGCATGTCAGTTACGGTTTTTACTAAAATTTAAGTGCATGTGAAAAAGCACAAATTTGCTTTATACTACAATTCGGGTAGACTTATCAGCATTGGCACGTAGACATTTCAAATATTTTAGTTGTTGAATGTAGGCAATTTACATATTAATATTGATAGCTTAGAATGTTTAGATATTAAAATCATCTTGGATTATCTTTGTAGATAGTTGTAGGGTCGTTAATTGTAGACAAGATGCGACTATGTCAGACGATTTCACACAGGCACTTGAAATAAGGCTGAAAACTGCTCACTCGTTAGATGGATGGAGCTCTAAAATGTACAAACTTACAAACATTGGGCTGCGTAATCGTTGTGGCCCAAAGATATGATCACGTAGTCTTTGTAGAATTGGGTTAGGGTTTTTGCAATACTTGTTGATTTCTTTTTGGACCATTTTGGTTAAGCCGTTGATCTCCGGGGCAGGTTTTTTTATATCCCGTCTGGGAGGAAAAAAACTTTTAAGGAGATTTTTTCTGCCCGCTGTACAATCCGTAGAAATTGCAAACGGCTGAAGTAAACGTGCCGGAAATTCAAATCCACTACTGCCATGGAGTTTTTTTGGGGGGGTGTTTTTCTTTTGTCAGAATTGCCTCGAAGGTGATTGATTAGAAGACTATGCAGGGATATCGGAATTCCATCTCGTACGAATCAGAAGGCGATCAACATTAGTCATCCAAGATAAAAATTTCATAATCTAGATACTTTGTTTGCGACTTGGTGAATAGGCAAGGCATTCATTACTACCAAAGCTTCACTTAAAAGATGCATATTCTCTCATGTTTAAAGGAAATTTATCCGAGTGTAATAATTGTGGCGTACAAGGTGAAATCAGACCTTTGTCGCAGCTTTCAGGGTTTGTAACGGTATGAAATATTTGACATTAAGTACTAAAATGTGCAGTAATGAGGGTTAAAATATAAAGTCAGGAAAAATGCAGAATTTCGCACTTCTACTAAATTGCAGGTATTGGCTAATTATTAAAACGATTGATATTATTGAACGATTAAGCACTTAATGCAGAATGCATAAGCAACAAATTTGAAGAAGTATTACGTTGATAAAATGAAATCTCAAATGCTTGAAATAGGAATTAATAAATTGTAGGATTTATATGTTTGTAAGTATGCAGCTTTTATGTTAAGTTTAAGTTGAAGGAAAACCGTTTTTAAATTGGCCTGCAGAATTTCGTGTATTAGCTGTATATTCTAAGATGTTTTTTCTCTAATCGTGTTATTAAGTAGGTACGGTACGCATTAACGTATGGAATTGGCAGAGCACGACTTACAGCCAATTTGTTTTTCTTATTTTATTTTTTTGTCAGACTATTTTTTCTGTCGAGAATTGCTAGAAAATGCGGCCAAATTACCTCTCAACAATGCATTATTTTTAGTCAACCCGAAGACGCTCGGAGGAGATCAAATTTCAGATTAAATCCGAGCAATTTCAGAGCAGAACAATCTTTCACCGTGTTCAAATGATAAATTGGCCAAATGCAAAAAAACAACTCTAGTTGGAAGGCAATTTGTCAAACATACAAAACCTGACACACACAAAGATTGCTGCCTACACTGTTACCGCAAGCATGTTCAGTTAGAGTAAGGGGAATTTTCATCCAATTTCAAATCTGTTCTGGCTCATCATTTCTTAATTTTTACTTTGCATCGTGGTATAACTGTAGAAAAGAATGCTTGTTAGCAGTTTAATTAAGCATGCATTGAAAGCCGTTAAGCAGAGCTGGTTGCAATGAACTAGTAAGCAGAATCAATTTGTATATGTATACTCTATACAAACGTGCATTCATATTCCGTAAGTAAGTTCGTAGAGTAAGCAAAACAGTAAATACTATTGGACGGAGTCATTATGACTCTCGGCCACGTATGTAAGTTAGGTGTAATGGCAGGTGTGCTGACCCCTCCGGAAGGTCAGGTCAGAGGAGTGCGTTGACCCTTGGATATCTTTCTGCTTTGGTTTAGACCATGTGACATTCGTTTACATCTAAAGCGCCCTCTGTTGAAACCATGCCTGCCATTGTGCGTACGCATCATGCTTTGCGTAAATTTGCTTAGGGAACGATGTCAAAGGTCACTCACTTAAAAAAACTACTTATAAGCACAGAAAATAATTGTGCTTTGCGAAAACAAAGCACCAGCTAAAAAACCAAACCATAGCAGAAATATCCAAGGGTCGTGATGTAAGCCGTAATGTAGACGTAAGCGTAAGACGTAATTTAAGTAAGTTAACTTGTCAACAGCTTAGGTTAATGGAGGGAGGGTGGGCGGGGCAAGAGAGGGAGGGAAGAGGGAGGATGTTAGTCCGGGGGTAAACCTGTCGTTATGCTTCTCATTAATAGCTCAACTCAAAAGGCCGAGTTTCTTCTATTACTCAGAAGTTACTCGTGAGTCATAGTTTGTGAGTTATTGAGTTCTGGGCCTAGCTTCATTGAGATTTTAAGTACGTCGCACTTATCCTCCGACACGCACCACACATTTTGTTGCACGATGACTCAAAGGGGAGACTCCGGAAGCACTGCACCCTTGGGCTATTTCTCTGTCAGGCCATTGGTTGTAAACATCTGTTGTTTACATTGTATCACTGGGCCAGAAGTAGGATGATTGGTAGCTTATATTATGCAGGGTACACAAATAATTGGGGCTCGGCCAGAGGTCCAGATTTCCAAGGGTTGGCGTGACTGGTGAATGAACTTAACATTAAAGGTGATTATACAAGCTCCAACTGAGGGTTTCTATTGAGGAATACATGGAGTTTAAGCAGAATTGGCCCAAGGTGTGTTTCACTCATTAAAAAAAATAAAATTTAAAATTTGCCTTCCGGAAGCGCCCCTTAGCGTGTCGGAGTTGGTTACCCGTTTTTATTTGCTAAGCAAGTTTCTGTTTTGTTTGTAATATTATATACTTAATGAAATTAGGCCCAGATTTTGGAGAACGTTTCCAGTATTGATTGAAGCGTAATATACACGGCAGGGTTTATAACTATTCATAATGTGTGTGGGCGTGGCTTGCATAATTATTCATCACGTACGTGTGGGTGTGGTTTTTGCATCTGTGATATGTGTGCGTTGAGAGAGTGGGCGTGTGCTTAGGGGCGTGGCATGTGTGCGTGTGTGTATGTATGAGATTAAATGTTTGTCTTTGTCTTATCTCAGGTGCAACTGTTTAATGTAAAAAGTTTAATGATTATTGAAATATCAATGCTTTGATTCAATGTTGCCAACATTTTATTGCCTTTTTTCCCTTTTAAGTTTAGGCTAAATTTTTCGAGACACATTTAGATTAAGGCCGAAAATCCATTTACCCGTCCTGCGTTGTGCTTGGCGCACTGTGCGTTAACAAGTTCTGACGCGCGACGCGTGTTTTTAAATCCATGTTTACGCATTTCTGTATTGCAAGGCCTGCACAGGATGCGACAAGCCCCCACATAGGAAATTCATGACGTCATCAAGTTGGTAAGTTGGTGGGACAATAAACATTTTTCAGACTGTAATTTTTCTTACCTCATACAAAGTATGATTTGTCTAAGTAGCCTCTCACTCAACCTTGGAAATTTGAGCGGATAACACAACACGAATAGCGCGGTGCGCAGGACGCGACATTATCCGCGTTCCTTTTCGAACAACCAATGTTTACGCGTCACACAGAATGCACAGCGCGCAAAGCATGACGCGCACATGGATTTTCGGCCTCGGGCCTCAAATTTGAATCTCAGTATTAACTATAACCCATGTGTATATTTGATATTCACATTTCATAAGATTAACGTAATTTTTCCCCAGTCCTTATGTCTTAGTTTTAATTTGTCATGTGACACAAGACAAACGGACTTTAAAGCTATAGGTAATTATAGTCAAACAGTTTTTTAAACAGGGCCCCTGGTACTTTACACATTCCCTTATTCATAGTTCCGAGATTGCCCAAATAACCCAACCCACTCGGTTACTCTTGCTATGCCTCACAAGCCATCGCAAAAATGGTGACACAACGCACGAAGCAATGTGACTGGCATGAAAAGCACAGATTCATTGGAGAAAACTCAAAGATATTTATGTTTCAGGGTCGACAGGAACCTTATAGTATAAAAATGGAGGGGCAAAAAGGCAATTGCCTCCCGTGTCTTCGTGAAATTCCCGTCTTGTGTCTTGCGAGATTTACCCGGTCGTCGACCGTGCAAGTCCCCACGGACCAAAAGTTGTCAATCCCTAAAAGCCAGAACAATATTAGTTCCCAGATAATAAAATACTGCTAAATTTGAGTTGGGATTTGGAGTATCTGACGGCATGCCAGAACCGAATCTCTAAGGTTTTGTCACTCTGATCTTCGCTACTCCATTTAAAAGTCAAATTCACTCACGGAGCGGTGCGGCTCAAACGTTTGTGTGCTTATGAAATTCCCCAACATCTTTTGCATTTAAATTGTGTGTGAGATGAATTACCCCGGGCCTAAAGCCTTTTTGTCGGCTTAATACTGATCCCCAATTAGTAATACCGAAATAACACTGACTATTTTTCACGATGCTTCGTTAGATTTTCCCACTTTTTTGACTTGATTATTGATACTATATATTTATAGTATACTGTTGTGCTTTCAATATTGAATCGTACTCGGGCTGTTCCGAACTTTGTTTGAACTAGAGAATAATTTTCCAACTTTACAGTGTCCTTTGGTGTGTATGCTGTACGTTAATTTCTTTACTGGAATCACTTTTCTACTGATGTAGGCCTACCCCACTCAATAATGGGCCAAGGCTAGGGTGGGATAAAAAAATATAGCAAAAAGTGAATGTGTGTGTGTGTTTACAGGGACATTCACCGTTTTCCAGCAGGATATTATTCATACGCAATTACATGTATTATAAAACGAATTGGTGCAGAAAGTATAAAGTTGTATCCACGGGAAACGAGTGGATATGATCATGATTTATTGACCCCGCAGACAAAAATGATTTCCCACAAACTTTTGGGGGAGAAAATTACGGTATTTCATTGGTATTTCAGTCTTGAATCAAGTTCGATTCATGACTGAACGCAGTCAACGATGGTTAGTCGTGTCTGGTCGACCATTTAGAACCATCCCACAGGGCTGGGTTGCGCTGGTCACTGGTACCCATCGCGTATTGAGTTGATGCAGCGTTTCGCGCGGAACCAGCTGACTAAGGGCGAGTTTGTTTCGGACGGAGATCTGCGCAGATCCAATTCACGTGACTTGAATTCCTAGTTGAGAGCATTTTCGTTTGTTTCTGTGCGGTATTAAACTTGGGATCTGGATTCGGATCTGTCGTGAAACAAACACGCCCTAGTAGTGAATCGAACTTGCTCTAGCTGGTTGTGCGTACGCGCGTGTTGTGCGCGCGCGCGTAGGGCATGCATGTTGGCAAGCGCATTGGTAAGCACGTTGTGCGTGTGCGTTAAGCATGGGCCTTAAGCATGCGCGTTGGGCCGGCACATGCCTCATTTAATGAAATGCCGCGACTCTTAGGGCGTGTTTGTTTCATGACAGATCCGAATCCAGATCCCGAGTTGTTTAAGGGCGTGATTGTTTCACGATAGATCCGAATCCAGATCCCGAGTTTAATACCGCGCAGAAACAAAACGAGGAATTCAAGTCACGTGAATTGGATCTGCACAGATCTGAATCTAGATCCGTCCGAAACAAACACGCCATTACATACCGCGCAGAAACAAACGAAACTGCTCGCAAGTAGGAATTCAAGTCATGTGAATTGGATCTGCGCAGATCTGAATCTGGATCCGTCCGAAACAAACACGCCCTTAAAATGTCACTTTGTACCCCATGCAATCGCGTCAGCAAACATGCAATCAACCCCCTTTGAAAATGTGCAAAAGCTCTTACCATTGAAATGGTGTTTGTTCCTAATAGTGGTATACCATGGCAACTGTTTCAATCATAATGTGTGAGCCATTAAAATGGCCGGTGCATGTATTGTCTTTGTCTTATGAAGTTACTTTATTTTTCACTCGTACGATTTTTTTGTACCTGATTTTGAGGATATTTGTTTTGCTAAGTTAAGTATTTTGTGTGAATAACTTTGGGGCCACCGTAATGTTATAAAACTATTTTTAGGCTTAAGGATATTAATATATTGTAAAAGTCGAAAATATCCAAACTGCTAAGATTATGCACAACGTATTTGTAAGTATTATTAAAACTAAGAATAATGTACTAAGTAAGTAAGTTAAAGTAAGATTAAGTAAGATAAGTTTTACTGAAAGTAATTTTAAGTAAACGATTAAAAGTAATGCTACGATCGAAAGATGCTTTGCAGTATACAGTGTGTTTTGTGTTTACCAGAGATCGCTTAACAGTCCATTGTATTAAGAGTGACGAGACGTTAAGACGTTTCTCAAGCCGCTTTGATTTTAACAACACACGACGTCGCATTATGAAACATGCTAGTTCAACACTGGCCTAATGTCATCGTATTTCTCCCGCCTTGACTGGATAATACATTATTTATGTTGAGGCGTCTGATGAGTGCGTTGCACTTATTACGTTGGGTGATCAACCGGCTACATGTATATGCAGAAAGGGCTCGTGTCTTGCGGTGAATTAGTCAATGTCGTCACATGATGTCTTTATACATCATGCAAGCATAATGTCTCGACATTAATCAAACATAACAAATTAAACCGTGACAGTAATTGACGGAGAATTTGAAGAGTCATTTTCAAAAACAGATAAGTGCCTTTCAAAATATCTCATGTACCTCAAGATTTTCTGTTGTTGCCTTTCAGAAAATACCATTAAAATGCATCTATGAGGCATTGAATTAGTAGAATTGACTTGATATTTACCAAGTAACCTTTCTTTTACATTTTGCTTGGTATTTTCTGAAATGTGCAACAACAAAATCGTGAGGTACATAAAAAATATTAAGTGGCGCTTATCTATTTTTGCAAATGAACTCTTCATTTGTTTTGGGGCTCAGACAGGATTTGGTCGACATGGTGATTTTTTCGCACTTGAATAATCATCATTAACTGAAATGAAAGATCTTTCTGGACGAAATGTTCGTTTTTTTCCTATTTATTTGAAACAACGAAATATCAGGCTTGGGACGCATAAGTAGTCTGCCACCTTTACAATCACCAGATTGGATTCTATAGAACTGATTCAGGATGCCAGATTGAACCATGGCGCGAATGTTATGTATATTATTGACGTACGTACGCGCGAGTGTTAATTTATATATTATGGCTTTTTCGGCAACTAAGGCCCTTTAGGCCGTCAACTATACGGTTTTAGCTTTAACTATACTTTATTATCAACTTGAGATGACGAAGAAGGAGTTGCAGTTTTAGAAGTGGGAGGAAATCTCCGGGAGAAAACCCATGCGGTCAAATAGGGACTGAAACCCAATCCAAACACACGACCCGGATTCGAACCCGGGACGCCAGAGGTAACTCATCCTGAGATCTCAGGGAATTTCCACTCTGCAAAGCGACGTGACAATACCCTGAGGAAATACACGCAAATCTGTGGAGCGAGCCGGCTGTTGTCTTGAGCCAACTCACGCCCGAGTCATTTTGATGTAATTTAATCAATTCGGTCATGTTATGCCGAAAAGAAACAATTTCTATACTTTCCAGAAATTGTATTGGGTTCCGTTCCTTATGACTGTCCCATTCCTACCAAACTTTCAAACGACGAACCTTATTTACTTCGCAGTTTTTCAAATTATAACAGGGATGCATGCTGACGAATGTAATGGAACGGATTCCCCAGTATGCTTTAAATAGCAGCCAATCGCCGACGCGGACAACGGCCAGCATTACCGAGTACATGTATCACATGCATGCACGGTGTTTACAATCTGCGCGCGTTACATTTGAATGCCTGCAATCGTGCTGCAATGCACTGCAAGCGTCCTGATTGGTCCAGCAGAGGCGACAAGATTTCTGTCGCTAGTCCCACCGCCAAATGGGGCCTTTTTTAACAGGGCCACTGTACGCATGAGTTAGGGGTGCGTTAAAGGGGCACTGTTGCAAGAGGATGGAGGTAACTGGGTTAGAAAAGAACCACTACGCCAACCCGACCACCCCTGCGCGAATGCGATTTTTAAAACGGCTTTTATTAGTACAAGTACAATTTTATTGTTACGGCACTTGAATCGCTTCACACCACAATGCACGCTCGTGGCAATGACCTTAGTACGCCGATATACTCTTTTCATATAATTTCTTTTTAGCTCAAAAGCCAAAAATGTATACATTATTTGCCCAAGGTCGATTCTATATATAGCTAAAAGCAATTAACAATCTTGCTTTGCCACGGCGTTTGATTAAACACACGCGGAGAATATTGCATTATGGAGCACGCCGCATAATGCAATAATACATTTCTCGAAGAATTTGCTTTAACGAACACGGGGTGTAAACCTTTCATATTTATGGTGCGTAGTCACGTGACCACCGTTCTTTTTTTAGACTGCAAAATCGAATGGCAAAGTAAATTTCGTATTAATGAAAACCCACGCAGGAGATTTTTTTTTATAAATGTAATGAAATTTTGATAAACTCAAACGTCAGGAAAATGACAAGATTTTGATTAACCTCAACTCCCTAGGGTGTATGTAAAATCATGGTGATTTTGGAGGATTGAGAAGTGTTAGGATTAAAGAGCATTTTGGGCTTAACACGGTTGTACGTACTGTACATGGTTTGCCAATGCGTGTACATTAGACTTAATTTAAGGTAATGGGATTTCACAGAGTAATATTATTTTATAAAAATGTTAGACAGATAACTGAAAGTGCAAATTAAACACAGATAACTAAACAATTATAGTGATAATAAAAAATAAATTAAAAAATTGAAAAAACAAACTTGCAGCGACAGTGCCTTGGTGTGAAAATACAAAACGTTATTTTTTTTGTGGACACTGTATAGGACGAGGCTGAAAGAAAATTGACCCATTTCCAAAGGTCATTACCATAAGGTCATTTCAAAAATCGTTCCTATAAAATCAATGTCCCCGGCCCCAAATCCACCAGAGACATAACTCTACTACAATATGGATAAATGTAAAAGACATTTCGAAACTACTTTTTGCGAAAATAGAAGAAATGATTTCAAACCCACTCAAGAAACTTTATGGACGAGGCTATAGGAGATTGACCCCGTCTAAGGTCATTTTACAAAGATCATTACCCATAAGGCCATTGACCTCCTTATCGGAAACAAAATCACGAAGACTTCTGCGTAATCCCGCCTTCCCGTTCAACCTCAGTTCGCACGCTCACTCAAATTATCTTTTTTTGACTCAAGGCGCCGGAGAAATTCGCAGAATAAAAAACACCTGCCCGCTACGGTCATCAGCGCAGTCAATTAAAGGTAAAATGCTGTATTTTCTGTGGGCCGAATAAAGACTGTTTTCATGGATGTTTCTTGTGACATTGCCTAGTGATGAGCTATTTCATTCACCTGTTACTTATTTGCAGTTAGGCTACCCACAATTTTACTTTACGAGTTGACAAAAGGGGCTTACACCGTGTAACACCAACTTACACCGGAGCGTTCTTTTAGCCATCACGTCATACACGAGTCTGCCCCGGTGGCAGCCACTACTATACCTGACCTCGCGAGCGGGTCTGTGGTGTAAAGCTCGGTGTAATGACGTCACCTAGTAACCGTGAGCAAACATGGCGGACAGTTTGAAATCGTGACGTGGTACAAAGTAAAACACAGATTTATGACAGAAAATAGGAGGGAATAGGGCTGTAAATGCATTTTGCTTAATCAATAGATGTGTGGGCATTGACAAAGTTTATTGCGGTACTTTAGGGAAACTATTTTTGCGTGGCGCCGGCTTCATTTATTTTGTATCGTGAGTCAAACGATTACAGCGTTTATAAAGCTCCACCTGGCAACAACCTTTGACCTGTGTTCCCAGAATTCAAAGCGAAACCCTGTGTCGTTGGTTTTGCATCTTCTGGGGGTTTGCCTCGGTGTAAACCCCCTGTTACACGGTGTTAGCATCTCGAACGCCTCTAATATTCGTACAACAAAAACACCTGCGCGATACTGAGGACCATTCGTTTAATTCGCAACATTAACACGCATCGTATAAATCAAACTCGACCCGCCATCTTCGCAAATGGTTCTGTGTCATTTAAGTATTCCTTAATATTACATTTTTAATGGATTTTGTTTTTCCGCTGTAGTTTCGTCGTCAAAATCGTCGTGGGCAATACATTTTGAGATACGATGCATGGCAGCCATTAGCAATAGTAAAAGATATTTGTTTGTGAGTTGTGAAATACGAAGATTTGTTTTATTTTCAAGGAATATATGTATACTCTTAAAAAGGAAACTTGGCAGAGGTTTTATTAATTTATTAAACATTAGATACAAACGTTACATTATGACTCAGAATTTATTTATTTATTTATTTATTTATATCTATCTAATCTTTAATCAGGGTGACTCGTTCACATTAACGTGGTCTCCCACGAGGCCTTGAACGTAAAAACAATACTATAAAACAATTAAGGTAACATAAGATTCATTAAAAAGTCAGAAACATTAATAAAATAATAATAAACAGGCAAGAAGTTTTAGTTCAATTTAGTTTAAATAAATAAAACAATGCCTTTTTAAAGAGTGTTATGTAAAAGAGGTGAATCTTAAAGAAGCATTTCTATTTAAAGAGTGTATTAAGACATTTTTTCTTCTTGAATTTTTCTGTTGATTTTCAAAAACAATAATTTTAATTTGAGGGAAGGAATTTGGCCGAGAATCCTGATTGAAGATTGAGACTGCGTCCAAATTCGGCCAAATTCTTTGCTAAATTGAAATAAAATTAAAAATGCACCCAGGAGGAAATGGGTATCTGTGAGGGTAGTGAAAGCTGATGTGTTTGATTAGTCCCTGTGCGCATACTGTAAGCAGCACGGGACTGTATACTCCCCAGGGAGCTGAGAAGGATTTAGGAATGATATTACTGAGCCCAATGACCAGGGGTAATAATGCAGAAAGCGCATTGAGAGATCCTACGGATCTGAAATGCGCTATATAAGAACTGCCTAATATTATTATCTTCATTAAATATGACATTTGAAATATTTGAGTAAACATGTACGTGTGGTGAGTTTTAAGAACATAAAGAATGTTAATGCAACCAAGAAAATATCCAAGGAATGATGTGATGTAGTGATGTTCGAAGCAGCACGTACATTCACTGTGCCCACATAATGTCGGCGGATCGCCCGTAATGTGTATGGGGAATCCCTGAATTAATAAACTCAGTGTTAGTATAAAAGCATCCTTGGGGACATAAAAAGCGAGTCTAGTATATTTTGTGGCATTCTTGTGCGCGCTGCGTGATGCGATGTGTTTCTTGCGTGCATTTTCGTGTATGATGCTGTGGAGTTCAGGTCATAATGATTAGTATTCACTACGTCCATGAATCAATAGCCGCATCGGCGCCGTCACTGCGTACGTAGAGACTCCATCAGACCATCTCTGGCGGTAGTGGTCGTTCGTTGATTATCATCAGGCCGGTTCTTAGCTATACGTACATCGGCCTGTATTTGCTATATCTTCAGTGCCTCAAGCTAGTACCGTACCACCGCACCGTTGCGCTCGCTTGGTATACGTTTATTCACCGGGGTTAATCTTCAGGCAATATTTTCTCATTCATTCAGCGTGTTTCGAACAGCCCACAGGATTTCATCATCGATAATACCCAAGACGCCTTGTTGTGGTTAACCGCAGCATCCATAACCTCACTGAAGCTGACCTTTTCAGTCAATTTTTGTACCTCTTTACTGATTTGTTGGTATCAGACCTACTCTATACTGCTTGTACTTCTGTGTGCTCTCCTGACTCAAAAAGAAAGGAGATTTTGCGAGAATACCTCAGCTCTGACGAGATTCAACTTTGAAGAGCCGTCTGGCCGACCCATAGTAACAAGAACCGGCTTTATGGTGTAATACACAGCGACTTACAAGCTTCGCGCTATTGTGGAACCTCGTAACTGCGTGGGAAAACATACACGCCTCCATTGTGAACAAACTCAATAGGCTTTAGTGCCTAAACCATTTAATACCGAAAATGACTGGACGGTGTCGGCGAAAGATTATTATGACATAGCCCGAGATGTGTCAAAAGTGCAAGTCTTGGAGAAAACAGAGCAGCGTGGCTCGGGAAATTTGATACTCAGAGGTCTGTTTAGACATGTATCCCCACAGGCAGCCAATATCGTCGACTTGAAAAGACTTCTATTTACCGATATTCTCTGCGGGGCAAGGGCCTGGCTTGCCGTTTCCATCTCGCGGTAATTTCAACATCGTGAATAAAATTAATCTGAACTTGTTTTTTGACACCACTATTAAACAGTGGTTATTCGAAAGGACCTGGAATTATTCAGGTTTGATATAACTTATAAACGCTGTAGTCTGTTTTTTTCGCAACTTGAGAAGTCATCATGTAAGTAACGGGTAAGGATCGTCTTCGCAAACGCATCTTAAGAAGCAAGTCCATCAGATATCGGAACTAAACTTATTGAAGACTTTTCCCTCCGGACCAATTTCCTAATCAGAAACGACATCCTCGTGTTTTGATCAATCATGGCGGAGCAGCAGCCCCCACCTGCCCCGTCTCCGGTGGCCAACTCGACCCCTACGCGGCGACCTCAAGCGATGAAGCAGGATTACGGCCTTGACGTCTGGCAGCCGAGAGAAAAGGTAAGACGAAAGCTTTTTGTTCGATTGGTTTCTTGTCATTTCATTGTCTTCTTGTCCTTCCAAATTTCCTTCACGTCCCGCCTCTTATTAACGTGACCAGGTGTTCCCGATTCCCGCCCCCATATAATAAGTAATTAAATTTAACTGCGAAACGTCCCTTAGAATCACCATGGAGCTATATAGCTCCATGGAATCACGTTCTGAAGAAAAATCGAGACATTAAGAAGACTATTTTCTACAATCTAAAATCTCTCCCTGCCAAATCGAACCGTCGGACTCGAGGTTCCCGATCCCTTTTATGAACAAAAATACTGACTCTTTTGAGATATTATGGGCGTCGGGTTGTCGTAATGGTACTTTCACCTCTGTCATCCGAGGTTCGATTCTTTGACGTGTATATGTGGATTGGGTTTGCAGTCCCAACTTGACCGCGTGGGTTTCCCCCAGGACATTTCTCTTTGGGGTTTTTCTCCTACTTCTAAAACTGCATCTCCTTCGTCATCCCAAGTTGACTGTAAAGTAGAGTTAAAACTAATACCGTATTGTTGATGGACGATGACGCCATAAAATTAACTAAAACAATTATAACATCCAAGATATTTTGACCAGAACAGGTGTCATTTTTTAGTATATCATCTTTAAACATTTCCCATCTTACAAAATATCGTCGCTTATTTATGTTTTATCGTACAGTATAAAGAAGCGTATTCAGAAAAATGGATTTAGTTAAACCTAACAATCATATAAAATACCTCGCCAAAATACTATCCATGGGAAGAAAACAGGAATTTTGGATGTGGAAGCAAAAAGGTTGGTGTAATCACTGCACTGCTTTATGGAACGGATAAATTAGTTTACAAAACATCGGTGGTTTTTCGACGATATCCTTGGAAATCTATGTTTGAGAACGCAACATTTCAGAGTATAGGATTGAGAAAAATATGACAAATGATATGGTATCAAAATCTCAACACCCATGGGAAAATGGGGGTGGGGGGGGGGGGGGGGGGGGGGGGGGGGGGGGGGAGGTCAAAAATGTGATCTGGACACGCTCCTTTAAAGCCTGAAGTAATATAATATTAGGTTGAAGACCAAGCCGTAAACAGGAACATTATCGACCGTGAGGCAACTAATCAATCCAAAACAATTTAAACATAATAGAATTTGAGTGACTCTCAGCTATATATCAGATCTAAATTCCCTTCGTGAAAAAAAGATATCCCGTTCGGAAATTGCAGACGCTCTTCAAAATGAGCTGTTATACTGTTTTCCTGAGGCAAGCTACCAACATCCGTAATTGACTCCTATAGGATGCGAATTGGGAAACGTTCCCAAAACGGGATGGGTTGGGGAAATGAGGAGAAGTAATTGATCCAAAGAAAAACAGCAGCACGGGAAATGGCGGGAAAAACACAAAAAGGCGCGCACTTTTCCTCAGAGGTGACCCTCGGAGCATTTTGATACAGGTAAAACGGTGTGGTCGTTTTCTGGTGCACGGGTTAAAGATAGGGTACATGATTGGTAAACTGTTAAAAACGGTGTTATTTCCACTGGTAATTAAAAGCCTATGTCGAGAATATACCTTGTAGAAATATCAGCCACATTGATGCAGTAAAACTTCTGAAAAGCTAAAAATTCAAGCATGGTTTTTATGCATGAATGAATGGCTCAAAAAATCGCCTCTGGCAGGCGATCTTTGGAGATTCAAATAGTTTTTGTCATTTTTCTCATCAGACGAAATAATTTCACAGGATGATTACTACCATTACAATCTTGATAAAAAGTAAGCCCTTAGATAATAATTCAGTCATTTCTTTAGAGGGTAATTCCCAAACTGGACCCTTACCTTTGAAGTTACAAACAACGTTATCTTCATGTGTGATTGAGGATGTGTATGATAAAAACCAACCTGTGTATATCAGTAAGCTCAGTACCTCTCTACGTTCCGAGAAAACAATGAAAAACTGTGTACATGCTATACAGCACGAAAAACGTAGCTGTTAACATCTTATATAATTCCCAGCATTCAGAAAAAAATATCAAAATAAGTAGGTGGTCCTTTTGAGTAAATTTTGATTGAGAATAACCAAATCAGAGCTTAAAACGCCCCAAATTCAAACAGTTCTTCGTGCAGCGAGTAAAATTAATGTATCGCGTGTAATTATTCATCAAAAAATAAGCTTCATTTCGCCGATCGAGCAGCATTGCGTTGGCCGTTTAACGACGCCAATTAAGCCGCTTCGATCTGGCGCATTATCAAGAGGTTTTCTGGTCATCAAACGGCCACGTTAACGTTCTGACAGCTTGTAAAAAAAGCCTCGTTATATGACAAGTGCATAATAACCTGTAGTAATAACATGTTGGTTGGAGGCACTTAATAGCCTCACACGGCGCATAATATTACGAGGGTATTGGAGGGTCCGTGTGTAAACGGCCCTAAAAGGTGTATTTTGTGTATACCTATAATAAATAAATAAATTAATTAATAAAAAATACAAAAATACAAATACAAAAATCAATTTTAAAAAAACCCGAAAATTTTGTCGGTTTCCTAAAGATATATAAACTTCAGAATGGAATATACGTTAAACAATGGGCCAAAAGGTATAATTAATTTGTAAATTTACTAGACGCCCCAAAATGTTTCAAAAATTGACGTGGTCTGTTTTTGTTCCTGATTTTTCCGTTGTTGGATTTTTGACCAATAAATATTTTTTAAATTGTCTATCTTTTAAAGGTAAAATTGGCCCCAAGTACAAAAAATTCACCTTTAACGACAGAGCCGCTGTATTTTTTAATCGTGTCTGAGTTTCTGATGTGCGATTGAATGGGATCGCCAAGCTATTCCTGTAGGCCCTAAAGAATTATTTGAGCGGAAAACATTGTATTTGTAGAAAGACAAAATCCGAATGGTTTGACGAATTTCACTCGAGATTTTGCCAGATCTGATATGCAGGAATCGCTCCGAATGATCATTGGTCAGAACAACCAAAGACCGTGAAATTCTAACCACATGAATTGATGAGCAATCTCTGTATATTACTCCTACTTCATTCCATCCGATCCACGTGCAATAAACCGGACAAAATGTTGTTAGGTACTAAATCATATTGGCACGTGCGCACGCCGCAATTCAATACAACACACGTATTTCATATATAATGCCATTCTCCACATAATAACAAACTGCATTTTCATCGCCAGTTGTATGCACGATCTAACATTTAATCTGACAAGGACAGGAAATCAAAAAGACATTTGAACACCGACAAGGCACGCCGGAAACGTTCTGCAATTCTAACACTCCTGGACAAAGTACATTCAACTGAACACACATTTTGTCACACTCAAGTCGGGAAAAGAGTGATTCAGGCGTCGTGCGTACGCAGTGCGTACGCAGTGCGTCCTTCTACTAAAATATTGTAAATTATAGTAATGTTGAGACGGACATTAAAAAAGTCGGTTTTTTATGACAAACGAGCGATCATCAAACCCAATCCTAATTTATGAAAAACAAGACTTTTTCGCTATTTAAACTGTCTTTGATTTCGCTTTAACAAAATTTTCCTCTATAGCCATATTCCACCGCTTCGCATTGCACCTGTTATACGTATTTACGATGTATAGGCCTAATTGGGTTTTTTTTCTTGAAAATTTCGCGAAATTTAAGCCACTTTCAGGATGACAAAAATAACTGTTTCTGGCAGGCTAAATCAATCGGACGTAACTCTAGGAACTAATTTCAGTCAATCAGCGCTCTTAATGGAGCACTCATGACGAGGCACAAGCGTGTCCCGCAGCAATATTAAACCGTTAATATTATCTTCATTCGCCATTTTGAAATGTCAGCTTCGCCTACGGCGCGAATATAACCGTTCTTGTATTAAAGCTGCGCGGACTTAAATGCAGTACACTTGACTGGTATCTCGAAGAATCAGAAATTTTCACAGATTTACACATAACTTACACGATATAAATATGACGACGGCAGAAAAATAGTTTTGTCTGACGTGCTATATTCTTTGAGAAATGAGCAAAACAATTATTTTTCGTCTCGCGAGACGTAAATTTAATTCGCCCCAAAACCATTTCGCCCAAGTGCCATTTCGCCCCCAAACCAATTCGCCCAAGTGCCATTTCACCCAGATCACTTTGTCCAAACACTACCTCGCCCAAAAATGCTACTTCGCCCCAAAACCACTTCATGCACAGGCCGTGGTTCAGGGCGAAGTGGTTCAGGGCGAAATGGTTTTAGGGCGAAATGACTGCAAACCTTGTTTTCTCAAAAGTTAGACGAAGTACGGAGCTGGTTTTTGCTCAGGTTGGTTTTAATCATGCATATCTTCAATCACACAGGGGATAAAGCTATTTGTAACAGTTTACCAATCATGTATACTATCGTTAAAGTCGTATAGATCATAAGACAGTTGTTTACAAATTACATGTCATGTGACACAAGTTTGAGCGATAAAAATATAAATGTGTCATTTTCCATTTTTATCTAATGCGCACTTCATCTCTAGCTCTATAACGTGACATAAGCAATGAGAAGGGCCGGTTTGTTTGCTGCCACCAAGAGTTTAAAAGTGTCCAATTGCTTTAATTTCTACGTCGTTTTAAAAATCATGACATTCACCTCATGCATGAACAAGTATATTATGATTACCTCGCGTACAGAAAAATGATGAGAGGTTGAGTCGTCGTTTTTGCCATTTTTTTGTAAACATAAAGTGAACATTTGTACACTCTAGTACAAAGTGAACTCCCGTGCAAACGGTGAATAATTCATCAAATATTGAGGGAAGACACCAGCTGTTCTCACGCGGTCAACGCGACGCTTGACCGCTGCTTTGGATAATTTTTAATGGCACGTGCTGATTACACATTATTACTTCTGATACAATATATATAAGAAAACAAACTGAAATATGCATATAATGACAGTGTCTATAGTCTAAACGTTTGATGTACATGTTTGAGTAACATTTGCAATTGAAGTCTACATGTACAGTAAAATATAACATGATTTCGGAGATGTTTTTGAGGGCGTGGTCGGCTGCAGAGCCAGCATTGATGGCTAGTTTTGGGCAGAACTGCTTTCTGCTTCAAAATCGCAGTAATTTTTGCGACCCAATGACATGAATAACCGTGCAATATCTTCAAGTGTTTGTTTGTGTTTTAAAATGATATATTTTAGGCAAGTGCTGTAATACGTTTACGCGTGCTTCGTTTGGAGAGGAATTCCGCTTAAGCGTTTTTCCCCACAGTTTTATCATGTAAGACCCCGCGGCCATGCATTTTCTGTCGATCAAAATTGTATTTCGTTCCGTCCAAAGAAAATTCGCCTGCAGCCATCAGTCCACGTGGTGGACACGGCAAATTTTTGTCATTTACAATCCACTTGGTTATTCGCAATACGGCAGCGTTTCCAATTGTCCTTGCTCGCGTTAACCATGGCACCAAACGAGCCGTATATTTGCGACAACTTCACATTGGAAGCCATTTTGTTTCCAACGTTTTTCGCGCGCATAACCAGAAACATGTTTCTGCATGACGTAATCATTGATTCAACCAATGAACGGCCTTGTTCATCAGCCTGGACTTTAAAGGTTTTCTGAAGCATTGGTGATAATGATAATAATGATAATAATAACAAATATTGCGCATTTATCGGGAGAAACCCCATCAAGTCACCTATACACTATAATTACTCTGATCATAGGGCTCCATTAAATCACTCCATACACCATCTCAGCTCAGCTCCTGGGCATACAGCCCGGCTGCCTTACGGCTTATTAAACAAATCAACTTTCGCTACCCTCTCAGGTACGCATTTTGCTCCTGGGTGGACAGAAGCAATGCGTGGCAAAGTACCTTGCTCAAGGGTACACGCTACCTTTGGAACCAACCCATGTTTTGAATACGATTCACTAGATGGTGCATCTATGAGCAAGTTCGGGCGGGCGACTTAGACTAACCGTAGTCGATCTAGATGTCACCCGAACGCTGCGTGGTTTGACTAGCTAGTCTGATTAGAGGAACCAAGCCCCGGGGGCGATATTTTTTTTCCGTACCACATATTCGCTATGGGGCTTCATCGAGGCGTTTGATTTGTGCATTGTAAATGAATATTCATATTTTCTATATAGCGCCTTCAAGAGTTATTAAATAAAAGGATATAAGGAAGAAAATTTAAAAAAATATCGGGGGTAGGTTCATCTCTAGTCAGTTCTAATCACGTCACTTTTCAAGATGGCGGAATTGTAAACGCGATTGAAAAGAGAAAAAAAGCTTTCGCTAAAAAAGTGTCAATTTATATAAGAATTAAAGATTAATTAATAACCAATTCTATGGTATTTTTTTGTAAACCGTTGACAGCGGGCAGTGCAGACGATTTTGGCCATGTTTGACTAGATTTGCCTGACGACGCGTTCGGGTGAAAAACAAACAAACAAATTGACAAATGGTTAGCACCAGAACTTGCTCCATGAAGCTGAAATTTCTGCAGGCTAGTTTACCAACATTCTTCTTTAATATGTTACGCCCTTCTTCAAGGAATCCATAAAACGTTTCATCTTGCAAACGATACCTTGGACCTTTAACATAGGGTAACGAAACACGCACTCATCCACAAGTCGTGTCAGTCTGCGATCGACTGGCGTCATTTCTGTGTAATATCCGCGATACTTGAGGTCCATTCGCCATTTACTCTGTTTGCCATGGCTATATTTTGCAACTTAACGACATTTGCTTTGCATGATTCATTTCGTGTTCATGAGTGCAATCGTCTGGACATTTCAACCGTGCGTAACTGGGTCACGTAACCTTTAAGTCGATGAGATAGTATCCACTTAAAAGCAGTGCTTGAGCCAAATTGATGTTTCGTTAGCTTTCGATACGTACTTTGTAAAACGTTTCTAGACGTTAATGTTTCACAATTTCGGGCGTTTCACAATACATATACAAGAGTTTCTGTCGGAGAGAGCATGCGGTCTTTGTTTGTTCCCACCGGCCTTACGGGTGCACACAAGTAAATAGTGCTCCCATAGGAACCAATGCTAAATGCCCCATTTTCAAAAATAATTTAAAAATACTCACAACTCTCTCAGCTTCTCAGGACAACAACCAGAATACTCATTGAAGTCTCATCTTTTCAATTATGTTCAATTTTATGAGGGTAATCCGTCACTTTTATTCCCTAATTTGCACTTGAAACAAAACTATCCCTGCAACAGTGAAAATTGCTAAACAGACCAGCGTCCATTTTGGAACAAAGGCACATACGCTACTGGGCAAAATAGGGCCACTTTTAGGAGCTACAGTGTCTAAAATGTTTGTAGTTGGAAGAAAAAATACCCCACATCGCGGCGATAGTCATATTCTACACAAGACCACACTCGTTCAGCTCGCAATTCTCTCTAATATAAAAGAATTTGAGGGCATACAAAATATTCATGAGCTCGGCGCACGGATCTCTGCTATTTACTTGGGTGCACCCTTTAAGGGCGCTGGCATGGGCTAATCTGTTTGCGCCCTCATTTGCCAAATTTTATACCACACGTGACCAGGAGGTCACGATTTCTTTCCAGCAGGGCTGCTTTCGAGCGCTCGTCCCTGGTGCTCCCAGGTGGTGGAAACGTTACGTCACACACATGCTTACACACGCTTTCGGGCGAGCACCATGGAGCACCTGGTGCCGCGCTCGAAAGCAGTCCAGGCAATAAGGTTTTGCACACAGTACACTCATTTCGATCATAAAGATTTTTGCACTGCATAATCATTACAGGCCTAACATACTATTTATTGATTATTCTCTGCCAGCAAGCAACCCACAATCCTCCGCACGTCTGTATTTGTGACCTTTGCGTGACGTAGGATTTCCTTCACAGAAATCTGTGAAGCATATCAGCCCATCCAGCGCCCTGTAAGGGCGGTGGGTACGAGCGAACATGCGGTCGACTTTCCTTGTAAACTCTTGGTGGCGCCTTACTCGCACGAATTACATCTTTCATTTTATTGCTAAGGTTTCTGTTTGTAGATTTTTAAAACCCAATAAAAACCCACTAACTAGTAAAATTATCCACTTTTTCTTCAAAATAATTTTCAACTAAAAGTATACCTTTAATAGTCAAATATACATTTATATACCTTTAATACTTAATACTTATGCCTTTAATACTATAAGTGACATCTCTAATACCCTAGTTCTGCAAGATCTGTGTTCATCGCCTGAAAACCTCATCAAAACCCCAACCCCTTTTGCGCTGACACGTACAGTTTACCAAATCCCAATTAATTCATCCAAATGTATATACATTTTACGAAAGTCGTCGTAACAGATTGCATTTTGTGACAGAGCGAATAGTTTGGTTCCGGCATAGGGTACTCGTAATGAGTGCATTTGTAAGCGACGTCACGAGCCTGGACGCAAGAAACTCGATTTTATGTATTTGGCTTGACCTGTTTTTGTGATCGATTATTACTAAGCAACCGTAAGCGTGCTGCATAACTGTCATTTTACGCCTGAATGCTTGGTAAAAACGTGCATGGTTGTGACGAAAAGAGCACCATGCCAAATAATTACACCCCCACCTCTCCATGGCTGACTTCGCCTAAGAGGTGGGGATTGTCACTTTCGAGTGACAGAGTCCCCACCCTTGGGACAAAATTGACCACAAGGGTGCAAAGCACGCGCGTTTGGTACCCTGTATGCACTGACAATCTCATTTCTGCGTGTCACACTCCTTCACTACGGGCCACGAAAAATGTGACAAAGTTCCCACGTAAAGGGGTCGGCAACGTGGAAGGTAAGCGATCGTATGGGCCGGGAACCAGTCTAGGCAAAGCACTGTCTTTTCTTAATCAAGATGGCCGACCCGTTGCTTTACAGTTTTTGCACAGCCACTGCTGTTATACTCAGTCCATAGGTCAGTGGGTTTAGGATCGACATTACTCGAAAACTTGGCTCCGTTTTTGCGACCGTAACCAAAAACACCTTTGTGACGATGCCTTAGTATGGGCATCGCCATTTTGTCAAAAAAACTGACGTTTTGGCGCACAACCTTTTTGGTGTACATGTATTGCCATAGGAATGCATGAATGAATTGTACGCAAAAAACGAAATTTGTTGTCCCTATATAGTCACATATACCTATAGTACAAGTAGTATAACCAGTCTTGGCAAGGTATATTGCTGTACTGCAGCAAGATATTGCTGTACTGCAGCAAGATATTGCTGTACTGCAGCAATATGGCGAGTGGTTGCTTTACTCAGGGAGCCGCATACCAATCCATTATATATATAGATCAGTGTTCAAAATGCAGGTGTTACCAAAACATAGGGACTTTTCCAAATCTCTGCTTCGTCTCCGTCTTCGGCTCCGTCTCCATATGGTTTACATGGAGCCGGAGCCTGAGCCTGAGCCCAAGTCGAGATTTGGAAAAGGGCCAAAATTTGGAACGCGTAAATAGTCTGGTACCTTTGCAATCGGCATGCAGGTTAACTTTTACAGAAGTGATTCAGGAGACATGACTATAAATTCATGAATATTAAAGGTATTCTCCAACTGGCAACAACAATTTTCGTAAAATACTTGTGAGCTATATGTTTCATATGACATCTCAACTAAAAGCATATAACTAGTTCAAAATGGGGACAAATTAAAAAAAAAAGAAAACTGTAAATCCCGGGTGGAAGCAATTAATGACATTAAAAGAAGCAAATGTCCGCGTCTAGATATGAGTAATTAGAATGAAAAGAGAAAACGAATGTCTTCCAATCTAATAATTGTTTCTTTTCACGAACCCGGATGTTGCGGACTAACGGATGACTTCATTTGACATTACCCACAAAAGCTTGAGTGATCCACCATAGAAAATAGTCCCCGTATGTATTGATTACGGCGCCTTAGGAATACGACATTTCCCCATTAATTACACTCGCTCCGTGCCGGCGACCGACATTCTAATGTATGTACACGCACAATCCAATACATTGGCGCACTACTTGACATTTTCAATGGAGTCGGGCGTATCGCTAGGATCCACTGATAACCTTTAATGAAATCAGTCAAAACCAATGTGCGTATACAGTTGCTTAGTGGCGGCACGGTGCATGATTCATTACGTGTAAATACATAACCATGGTTTTAGGTTTATACTGAATTCAATTTGGGATTTACTCAAATTTACGTCCAAAGTGATGGGTAGTTTAATTTCTGCATATCAGAAGCCGTGTCCAAATTATTAACTGTGGCTTGAAATGTCACACAAGTCAATGGGAGACGCTAGGTAAGCGGCTTGATCATTTTCCATAGACTCGTGTGTAAATTTCAAGTCGTAGCCAGATACGGACACAGCAATGTAGATTCATGTTTTGGCGAGCTTGACCAAATACATGTTTATGACGTAATGATTGATTCAACCAATGAGCACCTTTGATCGTCAGAAGCCAACATTGCTCATTGGTTGGATTGACTGCGACGTTACAATTGCCATTTTGTGAAGTTCGTATCTACATTTCAGTGGGTCATATTTCTTATATTTGTTGAAAGGGACTTCTTTTCAGTGTCCAAATTCCTATGACTGAAGGAGATATACGCGTAATAACAATATAGAAGTTGCTCCTTTTTAATAAGCACAATGTCTTTCGTTTCCTGCATGGGTGCACGTACTTCTTTTTGAATGAAAATCGGCCCCAAGTAAAGAAAATCACCTTTAACCTGCAAAAGCGATATGAATTGAACTGCGATAACATTACACCGTCCGTTGAGTACTTCCTCTTTCTGTGTAAACGTACTATAACACTGAGAGGTTTTCAGTCGATGGTACTCCGCCATGTTTTACTCGTTTTCGGTTTTCAATGATTGGTTAGTCCAGAGGAAACTAAACCCATTATGGCGACACTCGAGGACTCTAGATTCACAGGACAAAATCAACTTGAAGCCAAGTGCTGATTTCCTAAATGTTCCCATAACTGTAAAGTGTTTTGAATCACTTTGGTTGGAATAATTTTAAAAAATATTTTGTGGATTCCTGGAACACATCTATAAAGAAGAATTTTGGTGAACTATAGTCTGAAGAAACCTTAGACCGTATCGAATAGCTACCATCTTGTAGAGCATATTTTGTTACTTAAACTGTTCAACAATGTAAGCACAATACGTGCAACTATGCATGCCCTCAAGGAACAAAGAAACTGCCCCTCGATATGGAGGCTATTCGATACGGTCTATACATATATGCAGCTAGCAATGCTTAAAGGTAGTAAACATGATTGCTATAAGTGCTAAAAGGGGCGTTATTTCCACTCATGTTTAAAATAGAAGCCCGCGTTGAAAAAACTGCCCTGTATAGAAATTTCAGCTATATAGGTGCAGTAATACTTCTGAAAACTTGAAAAATCCATGCATGCTGTTTGTGTTGACTCGGAGTTGAATGGTAAAAAAGTCTTTTGCAAAAGACCTTTTTAGAAAATCATGCACCTTCAGTTGAAATAAAATCATGTGGTGTTTGGTACCATTGTTATTAACACTTTTAGTGAGGTTTTTCTTGTCAACTCGTGAAAAAAACATTGGGGTCACTGCAAATGATGTATGTACCTTTAAGAACCTTCAAAATTCATGCATGATTTTGTGTAAATGGTTTAAAATGTTTGTGTTAATTTCTTACAAAAAACACCATCTTGGACAAAAATAAACTCAGGTCGTGTTTGTTACCGTGGCATCAACACTTTGATTCAATTGTCCTTGTCAACTCATAAAGTAAGATTTTGGGTTCTTGCAGATGTCGTATAATGGGCTTTTAAATCTTCTTAATTAAAGTAACTAAGCGTTCCGCTTCATTTACGAAAATGCTTCGCGTGCGTAATTTAGTGCCCACACATGTATCTGTTAAAGCAATTCTTGAAAGCAAACTCCAATATTACGAGTTTGGTATTTAGTGCATGTTCCGGTCGTTATTAATGCTCCATTTAAGAACAGCTGCGCGCATGTTCCAAGTCGGCACGGCAACTTATATACGTGACTGTGACTTAATTTGATTATCTATCGGATGGAATAGCTCTCCTACATCACGAGACAGGGATACGAGAAAGCAGAATTTTAAACGAATAGAATATTTCAGCAGGCGTGTTGAAACGAGCACACATCTGTTTGTATGTCTCCACATTCTAAATTTCACCAGTCATTTTGTCGAGATGTTTAGAATGCGACATGAGGTGTTTACCGACGCCATCTTGTTTCCAAAGCGGTCGCAAGTTATGTAGACGGAATAATTGTAATCAAAACCAAAATTTAATATCCCTAAAAATAGCAACCGTACTGTCTTTCCCTGTTCTACTTGTTAAACATTTGTCCAAATTCTAAGTTGTGCCTTGCTAAGTAAACAAGATGGCGGCCCCCATGACTGCAAGTTGTCGTAACTTTCTTTCCCTATCAAGGGACTTTAGAGTTGTTCATAAATGTCATTGGCATAATAAACCTAATACCATTGGATAGAGGACATTGCAACATTTCCAAAGATATTTGTGTCTTTTTGAAATATTCATTAATTTTGCGATAATATGAACTTCAAAAATTGGTATACTTTTAAAGACACTCTGTATATAATCCCGATTATGTACGTGTAGATACCAAAATCAAGCCTATAGTGTGCGGTTCTTGGAATATCTAGGAATTCACATTTTTAAAATGGCAGCCGGAGGCTATTTTGAACTTTCTCGATGACCTCGACCTCCAATTACCTTTAAAACTAGTTCATTATGTTCCTTGTGATTAAAAACCTGTAGGCCTATATGTGGACACCAAAATCTAGCTTCCAATGTGTATGGTTCTTTAGATATCACGAAATTCACATTTTCGACATGGCGGCCGTCGGCCATTTTTGATTTTGGGCTCTCCGGAGAGTTGCCCACACTTTCGCGAGATACACAGGGGCCATTTTTATTTTTTATTTATTTATTTATTTAAAAAAAAAAAAAAACCTTCAAGATTAACAATCAGTCATATAACAAACATTAACATATGCTCTTTTCGGACACGGAGTCTTAATTTTCAACCCAACTACGATGCACACAACCAATCAACCGCACACATGTCATGAATGTTTGAAATAATTTTCCCCATCCCTATTTCTATCCAGACCACCTACCGCCACTCCATCCATCATCCGCACATTGCGCGATCTTTCCACCCGACGGCTATGGTGCTTGATATTAGCAATTTCTCCCACTTTTCCCGTTTGCCAATCAATCATTTTTAATGCTCCACAATACTTCACGGCTCTTCAACCACTCGTAGCAATATCTGCCATAATTCCACTTTTAGCTCAACCTGAATGCTCAGCATGCACGTCAATCTGTACAGACCAGTAAAATGTGACGTCATTTGCCAGGGTAACTGGGTCTAAACATTTCGCTGGTAATGCGAAACATCCATTGCTAAAGCACTTCAGTGGTTTTAGAATAGACCCAGTAATCTCGGCAACATACAGTACTAAAGGTTTCCCTTTAGTACTCTGTTGGCAGTGACTCTAACAATCTGTCTTACACAGCGTTTGCACCCAAAGTATAGGCTAACCCGTACTTATACCTAGTCGAACCCAATCAATTAATGGAACCTTCTCATCGTAAACCCACGAGAACCCAATTAATATATGCTACTCTCGCATCGTTACAACCCACTCACATCAAATCATTGTGTGATAGATCAACAGCATTAACCCACTGACACCCAGCCGAGCCCAATCGGTCTATGGCGCTGTCGCAGCATTAACCCATCCAAACCCACTCACGCCCAAATAAACGCTACTTATTGCCACTCATTCCTTCTGCATACAACCCTTAAGTACCCAATCTTCCTAAGTGCCATAAACCATTCCCCACTTGTTATTACTCAACTTCTATTACCATTCATTTCAGTTTCGCCGCTGAGGCACGAAGAACACCCACGCACCAATTCCAACAAATGAAACACATCGTCTTACGAGCAACATAAAAAAAACGTAGCCCATAGCCCATTATTTTTCGTCTGCCGTTACGATATCAAATCGTCAATTCTCCCGCCATAAATCTTAACAAGCACTTCACCCACCCACGCACGTCCATCGCGTGTCTCACGTTTCACACTTGCTCATTGCCGTTGGAATACACTTAGCGTTATTATAATGAGGCAACCTTGTGTTTCATCTAAATAAACCACGTCTTCTTGAGGCTGAATTCTGAACCCATTAAACCCTCTAAGCTCACACTTTCTGTGGCACTTTATTCTCTCAAAATCCCGACAATGAAAATAAAACCACCTTTGAACATACGAGGCATCGATATTTCGCCTTTAGATGCAGCGCACACACTGGTTAAACATTAATCCCGGCGTTGAAAATCAAGGTGGACAGAGTTGATGCCAAATTCATGAGATTTGTCCTTGCAATTTCGACATACATTTAGATCGTGCCGCCATTTAGGTATATCTTCCTTGTTGAGGCGATTGTTTTTTCTCAAAAAGGGTGCAGTGTGTTCTCTGTATAGGGCTGCACTATAGAAGATAAACTGTACGTGTGTCTGATTTTTGGAATCGGCAATGTAATATATTGTTTCCCTCCTTAGCTATGAAAACAGTTCTCTGTATTTCGACTTGATTAAAAAGTGGCGCTTGTCTTTGCATCGATTTAAAGCCTATGACGTCATCAAACTTCATTGGCGTAGAAGATGGTGCGCTTTGTTAACCTGAAACGATTTATAGGAAGTATGCGAAATTAGAAATGCCCGTGTCGCAACGCAAAACGGGAACCCAAAAACGCTTGAGAGATTTCTCGAGGCAGATTCGAGTCGACAATGGCGTCGGTGCGGTGGATTGCGTTGCGCGGCGTGTCAAACTATATTCTAATAAGATTTAGTGCGTCAATGCATGCGTATTACATTGTTTCCAAATGGTCGCTACACGTTTCAGTGTCTGTGCATTTTTCCTTCATATAATGATGAAAGGTTGAATTTTAAAATTACATGAAATATCTGTATGTATATCTCTACAGATTTTGAACCAGTGTATACCGTACCCGTTGAGAAATGGCAATGTTATAAAGTACTTGTTTTAGTTAATGATATCATTAATTGTTTCAGTTACAGTTTTTCTCAGTTGCTTTGATGCACTTCCCGAAACACTAACCTCTTTCTCAATACTCTAAATGCAATCCTCAAAACACTGAAAGCATTTCTCACAACACTATACCACCCTTGCAAAAGCAAATATAACAATCAAAATGCTAACAACAGGCGTCAAAATACACTAAGTCAGTCAATCGCTACATCAATGTAACCAAATGCATAGCACCTTCTGATCATTGCGTGAACACCGACACCCAAATGGCAAAGTAATTGCATCAAAACTGGACAGAGTGATAGTGTTGCTGACAATGTAAACAACAAATGGACACACTATACAAGAAAAGACACATTTATGATGGTGTGTATCTTGAATGTATTACGTTTATTACATATTGTGTAATACATGTACATGTAGTATTGTTGTTTTATTTATTATTTCTTTACTTATGTATTTCTTGGGACAATCGCCCCATTGCTGACAAATGTAGTCAAACAGTTACCCACTCCCATCGTGCTGGCGTTATCTTTTGTACAAACACAATGCTCATTGTACGTAGTATTTTGCATGCAACGATTTACCCAATGCACAACTGCGGCATTTCGAATGGACAATGTACACAGTCAGTTGAGAAGAAAACAACCTGTTTTGCCTAGAATATCAAAAAAATGAGAATTGCATCTATGCTATGACAAGTGCGTTTAGTGTTTTGCATTTTGTGTGCACACAATGGGAACTGGAAATAGTGGATTGGCCAATTGCATTCATGATGTGGGGTTTTGAGGCGCTGTTAAAAAAATGAGGTTAGAGTTTGGGGAAGTGCATTAAAGCGATTGAGAAAAACTGTAATAAATATCAAAGTGACAAATCAGCAAAATGTGTGTTATGCATGGGACACTCCTAATTCAGCTGACGCAAATTTACATAAGTGTATACATATATTTCTCAAACAACCATTCCAGAATTAAATTTGTGGATGCAAATAAGCTTGGTAATGTCCGACACATGCACAAGACATTTTATGAAAAATATAACTGCACTATACCAATGAAAAATAGAAGAATCCGCAAAGAAAATGTCCATATATTTCTGGAAATGACAGGCTGACAAAAATCCAATCACAAACAAAATGGCTGCATGCGATGTTTTCATTCACAAGACCTTTGTGCTTATTTCAAAACAACATCGCAGCGCGACAAAAATCACACCTTAAGTGGCTTAGTTTCTGCTCCACCCCATTAATTGATCTCATAAATGAGCTAAAAATAGAAAAGCTTAATCGCCGGTTCGACTTCTTTCTACATGTAGGACAGCTTTCGTGACGAACAGCCGTGAAATGGTGTTAGAATTACGTCACAGCACGGCACTGACCGGAATAAAACAGACGCGCCTGACGTCCGAAGGAGGTTAAAAAGGCGCCCTCCGGAGCACGAGGCGTTTATTAAGATCCGTCTTGGGGAATCACATGCATGTCTATGGGCAATATTGCAAGTACATGTACTTGAAGCATGACAAACGGATGAAATGTCACCTTGTCATGGCAAATCGATAAGTTTGCTAACTTTGGCCGCCATTATATCGGTTTAAGTTTCAAACGAATTATAATTAAGGTCGCGCCAGTCATTTGGCGCCAATTGGCTTTAATGACACAAGTCGGCGTTGAAACCTGATATAATTCCCGCTTGGAATTGGTTTAATTTGAGCTTCTTTGTAATAACATGTATTCTGATGGGAATCTAGTACCCTAAGAAGTTGCACAGTGTTATTGAGAATTGCAGGGAAAAACAACAACTTTCTTTTTTATATCACAGTGCTACCGCCGTACGTTTTGTGTCATGCACTTGCTATACGATTTTCCAATGTGAAAAGACGATCATGACAAGAAAATGACAATTGAAGTATGGTTATTAAGTGATATGAATCATATCAGTTTTAGTTGACATCTTAGAATAAATTTATAATTTTTATTTCGACAGAAGAAACAGCTACGAAAATTTTTGATCGACGCACGCGGCGTACGATTCGTTGTTATATTATTAATAAAATTGTTAATCACATAGATGCAGTAATACTTCAGAAAACCTTTGTGTTGAATGAATGGTAAAAAACAATTCTGCACACAATTTTTTTAAAAGCACATTCAGTTGGCAATTTCGCCCACAAAGGTATCATTTTACACAGGAAAAACAATCATGTGGTGTTTGTTACCATTGCTATCAACACTTTTAGTCGGGTTTTTCTTGTCAACTCGTGAAGTAAAATGTTTGTATAACTGCAAATGATGTACTATATGGCTTTAATTCAAAATTTATTTACCGATCTTCAATTTAATTCACAACACTGTACAATTTAACGTACACGACATTTTTTATCAAGATAGCGTGTATTTATACTGGCACATCGTTCACAAACAGAACACATACATGTGCATCATTATGCCGAGTGACCTAAACAATTAATGTAGGCCAGCAGTACAAAACACACGGCGTTATGCAGCGTTAAACACGACACGAGTTGTCACTCTCCCGCGGTCAAAAACGGTGCGAACTGATGCGCAACGTGCATGGAAACATGTAACCGAGTAAGTGCATTTAAAGTAGTGATGGGACTTCATATAAACTAATGTATTATGTGCGTCGTCATACCTTGCTTAGCCAAATTTGATTTACTAGATACAATTTTTTCCTTTAATGCCACTCGGCGCCAATGAAACACGCCTAAGACGCCCAAAATTTATCATGTGTCGTAATAATTGTTGGGCCTGCATAAATTATGAAGGCAGCGCGGTAATTCTATATACCACTCGGCTTCACATAAGATGAACTACTAACGCACAACAAAGCACTCAACGTTTGCTGTGGTATAGGCCTACCTCTCACAGTTTGTCACGTGACACAAGATAATTTGCATTAATTACAAAAGCACCTGTCACAAACGCACCTGCTCTCTCCTTGGGATTTGCCTGAAGTTACTGAATAAATGTAGGAAATTCAGAAGTGAGGGTTACTTATAATTACATTACCAAGGGACGAGAAAATTCAGTGACATATGAAGAGCCTCTCGGACAAACGTATAGACAAGAGCCGGATTCACAATATTTTCTAAAGGCCGTTAATTGAGAAATGTCAGATACACCTTGTCATATAGGTGAATAACAATATCCCTAACTTATTGTGAGTATAGTGTATTTTACTGTTTTCTTTACCGTGCCGAGTATACCACATTTACTATGATCCGCAGAGCAACGTCCTTGTAGAAAGCTTCAATAGAACCCACACAGAATGATTCGGTTCGTTGTGCTTAATGACCGTGTCGTCATGATAATATGCAGCCAGCGATCATGCATAATTGATGAGGCGCACATGTGTAATTTGGAAGGGTGCCAATTATATGGGTGCGTATACGACGCGCGCATGTGATGTAAGGGGCCTTGAGTTTAGTTCCCGCGCAAAATGGCCTCTTCGCGCCATTATTTGCAATTGGTACGCCTATAGCCATGGGGTAATTTTAAATTGAGTGAAATAGGACGATCTAAATAGACCAGAAATGGCTAACGAATAATCATTAACACCTACTCTTAATGAGACCATCTAGGTCACAGAGCAAAAATCATTAAGGAAACATTTCAAGAAGCCATATAGGCGTAGCGCATTAAACATTGGCCAATTAAACTGTGCGTGGAATTTGAGAGATAATAATATACTCAGCAGTGTACTCAGTGAAATAATAAGGCCCGAAAAGCAATTATAATCACAACTCATTGTCGATAATTCCTTGGAGACAATATCGGGACAGAATGTAGGATCATGATATTTTGTCCGGAAGGACAGGATATCTTGGGGGTAGAATTTCTTTTCATACCCGGTACGATACGGGCACGAACAAGCCGTTTCGAACAGTGATGGCGCTCTTTAGGGTTGGTGCAGTATGGACACGTGCTACGGTTCCAATGACTCGCATTTGCGAAGTCGTCTGTTAAATTTATTATAAAGATACGGATGTTTAGACTGATATACCGCGACGGTATTAAACGGTAAGCGGTACAAATCCGTGAGATACTGCCAGGGGATATATGATTTTATTTGGTTAGGGCACCGTGCGTCTGGCGCGACAGAACGGCTTTACATTTCCCGGAGTGAAATTTATTGGTAGATTTTAGAGAAAAACAAACCTTGAATGTTTTGCATGGGATTTCGTCTTCAATTTCTTGTTGCTTTAACCGCGAGAGTGCATTTCGTATTACGGAAGTACATCAGAAGTCAGGGCACACATGCTCGCCCAACACTCTCCGAAGCTAAATCCCAAAGGGGGTTGGAAATCCATGAACGCTGCGTGCCGTGGCCAGCCGGCCAGTTCATTCCACTCCATCGAACCCCAAATTAAACAGGCTCCGCTTCGATCGCGTGTTGGAGTGATATACCCTGGAAAAAAAGAGAGGAACACTTATTAAGTTATGTAGCTACAGGCCCTAGGGCGCAGTGGGTTAGAAACACTCCCGGGATTGACCGAGCATAAGTCTGTGGACTGTGCATGCCTTGCCAGAACATGAATGTGCACTCTGGCCTAATAAAGAGTCGAGTTTCGCACGCCATCTGCGCATGACACCGTATACCCATAATTTCGGGTCGATCGTGTTTTTGCGACCGTAACCAGAATCATGTCTGTGACGTTGTAAGGAATTCAACCAATGATTGGCTTTGGTTGCTGATGATTGAAGGCGCTCATTGGTTGAATCAGTGATTACGTGAAAAACATGTTTCTGGTCATGGGCGCCAAAAGGAGGCGCTATCCAAAGTGCCTTCTTTGTGGTAGATTACACCAGACGCACATTTGTGTCAATTATACAAAATTATTTGTATGATTTTGTCACTATAGGATTCGCGTGAATCTATATCCAAGCAAATAAAATGCCACATAGCCTATATCTCATGTTTAGGTAAGATTTAGGCTAAGGTAGCATTAAAAAGATTTATAAAATTCTGTTCTCTCCTAAAACTTGAGAGAAATAGTTACATATCTTTACGTAATTTTCAAATCTCAGATCGGTGCATGCCACAAAGTCATGCATTATGCATTTTAGATGCGTGACGCACAAGGCGCCGTCCATTCGGAAATTACGCTATAGACCTTTTGCACGCGGCGGCCATGACAGGGGCAATCACCGTGCGTCATGCACGAGTAGGCACTTTGTGGGTATATTGTCACATCATTTAAATATGAAAACATGAACTCTGTCATGGCCGCTGGTGCAAAGAGTATATAGGCTCTGTTATAATATCTGCTACACTATGCGTACACACACTTATGCATAGCGATTGTTGTGCCAATTTAAAAAGAAAAATAACAAAAAGACTACTGTTGATAATAATAAAATTAAGCCCCAACTTAACTCTTACGTTTTCAGTTCCGTTTAAAGCGGGCCTCCCACTGTGCGATTTTTGCCACGAATTTCCAACGATTAGGTACGAATTGGTGAGATTGCAGAGACTATCTATAGACTCTATACACAATCGTACCAAATCGTAACTACGGTAATCGTTGGAAATTCGTGGCAAAAATCGCACAGTGGGCCCTATGGGAGGCCCGCTTAAAGCATGAGTTCCTACGCTCATGTATTATCGATAAAATGTAACCTCTACCGTATGGTCATTATATCGAGGCCCTTTTCATTAACCCACAAAAGGTCTGAGTAAATTATTTATGGACTTCAATATTCCAGTCCATTATCCTTGCTCTGAATGCCTTTTATCTGGAACACGCGCACTAGTTTTTAGACTAAATCAATAACCAATAATATGTAACGCGAATAAAAGCTAAATGTAACCTCGCTACCTCATGGCACGTTCGCCTGAATGTAACACGCCCTGTGATATATCGGTAAACTAAATTTGGGTTAATCATTTGTGGACGCCGCGAAATGTTTGGTCTAAAATCACCACATACTGACTTGCAGTCAGTCATTCGATTCGGGTTTTATATTGAACGAGGAATAAATTGTACCGTAACATAATTTTGTTGCTATTCAGAAAAGAAGAGAGAGTTTGTTTACATTGCGAGATTGGACGTATAACTTCGTGTGCCAACAATTAGTCTGGGGAGATGGTTAATAAAGTCTTTTTTGTTTGAACCAATGGAGGGCGAACTTTCTTAATGGCATGAGTTGATCAACCGTGACTTGGACACCAGTGAAATTAATCGGACCATTGATGTAATTTTCGATGGTGTACGTCAAACACTGCGCGTGCTAGGCGTGTCCCAAAGAAATAAATGGATCATGAATTAAAACGCGTGGGCCGCGGCCGCATAAATTGGCCGTCGGTTGTTTTAATCAGAAGTAAAATTCAAGGAGGAAAATCAATAAATGGAGCAGGTGTTTGGGGGCCGTAATAATTAGCCTACAATCACATCACCTTCCGCCAGACGAAAATCTTTGGTTACCATACTTACCAACCAAGAAAGTGCAAAATACCCGACGACTGTTTCATATCGATTTCATCATTCTTGTAATGAGTTACAAGGTGTTAAAAAAAGACACGTTTTGTGTAATTGTCTGTTGCATATTACTTGTGGACCGTTGTATTTGTGAAGCCAAATTACTGTAAATTTGTTATTAAAAATACACGTAAATACCATTTCCTCAAAAAGATCAAACGCGGCTGCTTTATGCTGTTCGTATATCCAACTATAGCATACAGGAAACAGCCGTAGGCCTGATATGATGCAGAATGAGACAGAGGTTGATTGCAAGATGCATTTCCCAACGTGACAGGATTGAGTTTCATTTACAATCAATATATTTCACAGGGAACAAGGCTGATGAGAATTGAGGACGCGCGGTGGATGAGTATTTCTCGGTCGAGATTCGCGAAATAATTATTGACATTGTCTTCCGTCATCTGGAAAGAAAACACGCGTGTTGATTTTCTCTATCCTTTTCGGAAAATTAATCAAGAATTGTACATACGACACCTGTCTTGCCAGTATGTCAAACTTGTCCTGATTACAAATCTACTGAAACTAACCTTAAAAATATACAGCTAATCTGCCAAGGACGGACCGGACCGGACATAGCACGCACCATAATAACTGTTTGCTGCCACCAAGAGGTAGCATAAGGCCAGCTGCATGTACCGAAGACAAAAATGCTGCCACTAAGCGACGGCGTCTTTGCAGCAAATGTATAGCTGTTTGCTGCCACCAAGAGGTAGCATAAGGCCAGGCACATGTACCGAAGACCAAAATGCTGCCACCAAGCGACGGCGCCGTTGCAGCAAAATTACGCACGATTCGGTTTGCCGATTGTTGATTGGGAAATTTTTTATTTATCAATAAATTTCCCCGTTGCGACCCTGATGGGACTCGAACCCACAATCTTCAGCCCCGGAGGCTGACGCCTTATCCATTAGGCCACAGGGCCAATTTGTGATATGTATTTGTATCTTAACTCTATTATTCACTGTAGGACACGGCTCAGAGTTGCGACTATGCATAGTTTATGCTAAGTAAAAAAACAAAATGACCCTGGTGGGACTCGAACCCACAATCTTCAGCTCCGGAGGCTGGCGCCTTATCCATTAGGCCACAGGGCCGTCTCGTGAATTTTCGCTAACTCGCAAATGTACTGGATGCTTGCCGGTTGAATCATTTTTTTAACTGATGAATGCGCATCTAAATTAAAATGTTCTCTGATGTGTCTCCAATTTGCATTAAGCAGAAGACGTAAGTGTTAATGCGTAGACGGAATGGCGTGCCAACAGTGCACGCGACCCCAGAAAAAATCCATCAGGCCAACTTCCCTGTTTTATTTTTCTGTTGGGTAACCCTTTAAAATTCAGACTGTGCATTATTTCATAGGAAAGGAAAAACACACCGTCGACCCTGGTGGGACTCGAACCCACAATCTTCAACTCCGGAGGCTGACGCCTTATCCATTAGGCCACAGGGCCAACTACGAGAATTTGCTTTTTCATCAGCAACAACATGCATATTCATAAGAAGTAAATTTTGGCGCCAAAATGCAATATGTGAAGGGGTCTAGGAAAATGAGTCACAAGTCGCGCTGGCTAGTATTCTTTTTGCGACCATAAAAAGAAAGGTTGTGGCATTTCTACGCTCATTAAAATACCTAAACACAAACGAAATTCCAGGCGTAACACAGACATTCCAGGGGGAACACAGACATTCCAGGCGGTAACTGGGCACCGCCAGGAATTTCCATTGTGTTTTGGTATTTTATTGAGCGTGGATTTGCCGCGGATTTCTTTTTATGGTCGCAAAAAGAATACTAGCCAGCGTGACTTGTGACTCATTTTCCTAGAGCCCGTCACATATGTTAAATACCTAGTTATCATGCCTTAAAATACATAGATATTTCTCATAAATTATTTTCAAAGACATTTTACTATTAAAGGAAAATAAATAGAATGATTTTTGCATTGGTTATATCGCAACAAAACAATGAACTGTATATACTGGAATTAATACGAATGTAATAATAGACCTGTTCGGGATTTTTCGCACACAATTGAATTAACATATTCATGTTTTTTTTGGTACAGCGGACCTTTGACATACTACGGACCGGTTCATAATCCTACCGCTTATTGCAAAACAGTGCCATCTCTAGCGTGAACCAATCTATAAATGTGAAAGGTCCGCTTAGACTAGTTCCCGTCCACATATTCCACACATGAAAATATAAGGACAGGTAAAGGGCGCTTCATCTTGATCTGTAATTGGTCGTCTTTTATATTTAAAAATTGGCCAAGCCCTTGTACTTTATTTACATAATTGGATATGTTCGACACGCACGGCCAAGTTACAAATGTTGGCAACGTTCGCGTGTTTGGAACGCAAACATTGCCAACGTTCGCCACTGGTTATAGTGCTTTTGTGCACTAGTCTATGAAAAGTCGGGTACCAGTTGTTGGCGAACAATGCAAACGTTTGCAAAGTTCGCGTGTTTGGAACGCAGCCCAGGTCTATTATTGTTGTTTAACGTGACATTTTCGCGCGAAAAACTAAACGCCCGGATGGTGGCGCCATTTTGAAACAGTGTTTGGTTAGCGTGCGTCGTGTCGAAATTGGAGTTCCCGGGAAAATCGAAATGGCTTCGTCCACAATGTCTTCAGAGGAAATAGTTGAGCGATTTATGCGTCTTCGTTGCGCCTGGGTAAAACTGTTCGCTGCTAGAGCTTTCATCTCTCTCGCCAACGCAAGTAATAAGGTATGTTACCGGCGAAATAAAGCATGAAGCATTGCGAAGAGGTAGGTACATTCACAAACTGCAATATTCATATTAGGGGTGCACCTGTGCACTCCATGACGTTCGTGTCTCCAAACTGTGACCAGTTTCTGAATCTGTCATTTCTTTTGGAGACATAAAGAGTATCATCTAATTGGGAAAGATTTTACTTTAATATCTGCAGTTTGGTATTTTTTTTCGTATAGGCCTACATTGAACAAAGATTTGAAAGAAATTACCAGCGAGCATAAACTGCGCCCTCTGTTGTTTGTTTTCGGCTCTGTTATCGGTAGTACATGTACGTATGCAACCGCGGCTGTTATTATATGCAGTTTGTGTGCTCCAGTTTTCTCTCTAGTTTCCAAAGGGAAAAGAATGGAGTAGTTGATCATGGCTTCAGACCTTGTGTACAAAACATATGAGACGGGCTGAAGAAAAATCCCGGTGTTTCCACGTAAAATCTTATTTTTTGGGGTTCTTTACCATGCACGGACGCCCAGGATTTGCCTTTTTATGATCTATAAACCGTGTAACCATAATGATAGTTTGATGATAAAAACACAATTAAGAGGGAAAAATGTCATTATTTTACTAAGGAAAAACTTATTTTTTTTTCAGAGTTGTCTCATAGGTGCAGTGCGTGGGGTCCCATTGGGTGTCCGTTAATGGTAATCTTTCCCTCTAGTTTTATATATCCAACTCTATGGTGAAGGCACATCAGCCTGTAAGGGGGCTGGGTACGAGCGAACAACCCGTCCAATCCCAGCGCCCTGTAAGGGCGGTGGGCACGAGCAAAACACCATCGTGGCGAACCGTGAGCTCACCAGTCACATGCAGCTTGCGCGCGGGACTCGTGTGAAGATAATCACCCATGGATATAAAACCAACTTAGGACTTGCAACGTGATCGCGCGGTGTACATTTCCGGCAAGTCCATGGCTACAATAAGAAAGAAGGCTCGGATTGGGTGTAATATGGTACACCGTTTCACAGTTTATTTTTGGCTCCATGGACTATCGTTACACCTTATTTTTAGTTCTCATCTATTATTGAATCACCCAAGGGGCTGTTACTGTATTTTTTAGTGTCAAGGAAAGTCTACAGCGTTTTCTGTGTTTATCTGATGTTCGTAAATAATGTTATCTGATTTCCATAAAATTCGATTTCGACAGGGCCTCGAGGCAGACCGACTGTTCATTTAAAATAGAATTAATCTTTTTGAGATATCAACTTTTTTGAGTCAAATGCGTGCCTCAGCTCTGTTGTGATAAAGGACGCCGTTTTACACTTCTAAGGTTGTATGGTAGTTTGCAATGTATTTTTAAAATAAATTTATAAATATCTTAGACAGTTTACACATCCCTAATGACTGACAACACGTCACGTGGCCAGTTTTAAACGGACGATAAAGACCGGTCGGCCAGTCTTTAAACACTTTCTTGCCTGGCCCGCGTTTGTGCCCGCGCCCGAGTCGGCGCATATGGGAAAACGCAAACAGAAACTGCACGCGCCTGGAAGCAAAATGTGCGTGCGCGTACAACAGGGCTGCATTACGCGTAACGCGCGTGATCGAACAAAACAACTCGACGCAAAGCTAACCTTAGTTTGAACGAATAACGCGATGCATACAAAAAATACAATGCAAATTATCGCAAAACGGCAAGCAAATTTTTGTGAGTTTTAATGATTTACACAAAAAGGTATTTTTGAATGGGAATAAAAGTGGGTTTGGCCAGTCTTAAACAATCCGTTTAAAACCGGTGTAAAAGGTAAATCTGCACCCCCCCCCCCCCCCCCCGGTGAATGTGTCCCCCGGACACATTTACCAGGATGCAACTCGGTAAATGTGTCCGGGAGGGGGACAAATTTACCTTGTTAAACCTGTCCCCCTCTATGTAAATCTGTCCCCGTGCCCAACGGTAAATGTGTGTTCTCCCGTCCCCCACCCCCGGTAAAAGTGTCTCCTGTGCAATGTCTCACGTTACAAGTCGGCCACGTGGAAATTGGAACAGCGCCTCGCCGCATAGCGCGCGCAACGCAGTCGATCACGTGTTATCATCAATGTGCTGCCACACGTATCACACACGTGTACGCCCCGCCGATAGGTTGAGAATCGATTGCTACGCGTGCAATGAGTCTGCAGAATATGGATTGCTGCCCTGCCTGATTTCTTGCTGAAACATAGTGCGTTTGACTTTACATACTAAATGGCTTTATGTATGGCAGAAGAATCTGAATGTATTTCATGTGCACTGAAATCAATGAAATTATCAAAATAACATGAAAATAGCAACTTCTACGCGGCAAAACCAGGGGGACAAAATTACCTGGAGGGGACAGAATAACCTGGAGGGTGACACGAACTAACGGGCGAGGGGACACTTTTACCTAGGCAATTCTGTCCCCCCCCCCCCCCCCCCCCCTGCCCGACACTTTTACCGGGGGACATATTTACCTGGGACACCGGCTAGGTGCCTGGACGAGTAATAATGGCTCTCGCCTGCGGCTCGGGCCATTATCACTCGTCCAGGCCCCTAACCGGTTTTAAACGCATGTTTAAGACTGGCAAAACCCAATTTTAGTCTGGATTCACACCGAGCGTTTTCCCGCGTAAATTTGACGCTCGTCGATTTGGGAAAAAAGCGATGCGGGGGAATTTAGAGTGAAACGACGCACTGAAAACACATAGGACTTATAAAAAAGTAAGGTAAATTGATTAAAATTGCAGTTCTGTCCATAAAATGACTCCAATAAATGCAAAAGAGTGGGGAAAAATTGCTCTCTAAAAGAGGGAATCTTTTATAAAACCACCCTGAAAGTGTAAAAACCACTAATATAACAAGAGTAAAAATCACTCTAATGGCGGAGAAAACGACAACTCTTTTTCGAGTTGTCTTTTTTATGGCTTCTTTTCTGGAGTGGTTTTCACTCTTTTGAAGTGGTTTTTATAAAGGATTCACTCTTTTGAAGAGTGAGTTTTTCACTGTTTTGCATTTAGAGACTAAGAAAGGTGATTTCAATGTGTTTTTGAGTGAATGTACTTTCGGAATTGACTAGAAATGTTTAGGTGAAGTTGAAACTATGCGAAAACCCGTGTTGTTGCAATTATGCTACATAGTTCTTCACATTAGGGAACAACATAAAATTCGCCTACATTTCACAGGAAATGATTAACATGACAACGCACCCCGAATTCGGAAATCTAAAATTAGGCAGTTATAATTTTGTGTTGACTATTTTAAGCGTGTCAACAAAAAAGGTACTGGAAAGTCTTGTACGCCTTGGAGCCTGCGTGTGCCGGTTCGACTGCACTGCTTGCCGCTAGAGGGCGCGGCGGCATAACTTGCGTCAATCTACTTTTGTAAGAACGCTGCATGCATGAGCTTTTGTCACGTTTTGTAAACCGATGCCCAGGAGAACTACGCGTTTTGTCCGGACAAAATGCATGCGTCATATAGCACTATAAATACAAACCGGGAACCGGTGCAGATTTTTTTCGGACACAAGTCTATCTCTTTGCTGAATTAGCTGATTAAAATTCTAACTCAGGCATTTTCTTTGCAAGGAAATGCTCATTATTTGAGTGCTGTTTTCTTTTTTGCGTGAGCTACATGATGGCTGGAGAAAAAAAGAAGGAAATAGTTTATTCTGATGACTTATTTTGGAGTAACGCTTGCCTCTTGAATTTTGCAATTTATGATATCTCTGTTAACTTTTAGACATAAACCGCTCAAAAGATCGCTTACTGTACCCGCCCCTGTCACTCATAAATAGTGCGTTGTTACAAAGCGTGCCGCTCAAAACACCTACAGAAAATTACAAAAAATAGATTGGAGAAGCACGTCAACAATTAAACAAACGAATCCAACAAACAAGTATAATTGATCATTACGAAGCAAAATCATGCACCGGTCGTGTTTACGCCTTTCCAACACCCACACAGAATGTCTGAAATTGTCTGTCCAGAGTACATCGTCCCATATTATTTTTGTTATTCCGTAGTAAGGCGCTCTGTGAGTGCCATCATGCTTGTTTAGATACCGGGATTATGTCGACTCGTGGCGAGATAATTTTTGTAGCTACGTCGACTTCCCAAATCTACTAATTCGACTTGGCGAGATAATTTATGTTACCAAGTCGACCTTTTGAATTCTATAAGTCGACTTGGTGAGATAATAGGAAGGTTTAGATACACGTAAAACGCAAACGTGAACGTGAGATGGCTTGAGCACTGGGCTTATCTTTACGAGGTCTCAGAACCCAGGTTCGAATTTTGACCACGGCAAAAGAGTTATCGTGCCACGAAAGTCACATTTGTGGATTGTTGTTTTTGTCTGTTCTAAGATTTCCTCAAAATAACGACCAAGTGCTCACAGCATTTTGCGTTCGCGTTTGCGTTATACGCGCATTTAAACCTACTTATTGTGTTGCAACGTGACATGACTTTTTTACATAATCTCTCCACGTTACAAGTCAACTTGGTGAGATCAATTATTTCGATATCTGAACAAGTATGATTAAGAACAGTGGCGCAACATTTTTCACTTGTGCGAAATGTGTCGCTGACCCCCCTTATTTGCTTGCAGTAGGCCTACACAAGTTTATTATTATACGAAGTTAGCACATGGTCTACACCGCATAGAGGTAGTTTATATTCTAGCAATAGGTATCGTATCTCGTTCGCTGTCAATTCTTAACCAGCTCAAGTCATGTTTTTTCATTAACTATTGAGAAACCGTCCGGCTTTACTCTCGTGTCGGGACTTTCGCCCCTCGTCCGTTTTGATGTTGTTTTCATAATTGATCACTTCGGGAAGCAGGGATATGCGTTTGACCGTGTTTCCGTCGCCTCAACAACACCCACACAAAGATGTGTTGACGTCTGGAAATTTCTGTCGATTTAGTCGATTGCGGACTCTGAAAGTGATACGTAACAGTTTTCTTTATAAAATGGGTCTTTCCGGAATGAGCGCGGAGGATATAATTCCCAAACTGGGTCAACGTCAACTCGAGTGAATGTGTGGCAAAATCAATTTGCAAAAGGATATATTTTTATAAGTATATATAATAAAAAAAATGGAATTGCTTTTAGCGAACATTTTCAGAAATGGCTTTGGGTGGGAAAAAGAATCGAACAAAGATAGGCCTAATGTCTAGTTTCCTGACTTAACCTATAGATGAATGAAGCTAGAGATGCGTACACGTTTGGGGATTGTTGGGGTATGGAATCTGAACACTAGCTTGCTTATTATTAGCCGTGGCTTGAAAATGCACACGAGCTTATGGAAGGCGACCAATCCGTAAACCAAGTCACAGCCAAATTGAGCCAATGAGATCGAATACTTTCCAACCAAACTGTTGGTTGGAAAGGTGCCAGACGATCTATGGCAAGTTTGGAACGCAAACGTGGCTGGCACTCTTTCAGTGAGAAATTTGCATTGTATAGAACTGATTCTAGAACTGATTCACCGGATGTAACACTTTAGTCGCCCGATGTAACACTTTAGTCAACCGACGTTACACTTTAGTCACCCGACGTTACACTGTTGTCACACTGTGTATACAGTTTAAATGAGCTGTGGCGTAATATTTAGGAAAATGCATACCTGCCAACTAGTCCGATTTTATCGTATTTGTTCCAATTTTTAAGTGTTAAAAGTGTTGAAAATATAGGAACAATCGGAACGGTCGACTTGACCTGACTCCCCGCGCGCCCCGCATGTATTGTTCATGAAAACGCGTGTACTCAACTTGACCGTTGTACCAACTCGACCGTTGCAAGTTTTACTACAGTCCGATTTTGTTTACTCGGCAATGTTGGCAGGTATGAAAATGTTGTAAATACATGGAGCAGGTTTCGTAACCAAATTATTCAGACTTCGGTCAGAGTTTCCATGCTTGTTTTGCTCGTGTTTTTAATCATCATCTTTCCCGTAATGAGTGTTTACCGCACCCAAGCTTCGTTTTTGTTATCGATACACCGGGTCTGTTTAATGTATCTATACGCAAACTAGTGATGTAGTTATGTAACAGCTGTGCCGTGGCGTATTAATTGGAAGAAAGCTGTCAATTGAATCAGCTTTCGTAACTTGTTTGTGACTTTTATCCTCGCCATTTCGCTCTTTGAGCGTTGTTTACTCTTTGATGCTGATATACACATGTAATAATCGTTCCTTCCGAAGACACCAACAAGTTCAGAAAATGGAAGCAAAACGATATTGCATGTGGTAAATGGTTTATTTGGGATATGTCTCATTCTATTTCCATCACTTTATATAGTCGAAACTCATTTCAGTAAGAAAAGGCGTATCCCAGTAGTAAAAGTACGTGCATTGTGGTATACCCATTCACTCTGATATATTATAAGCTCGGACGTGCGAGTAGAGTATAGAAGAATGCGTTAAAGGCGGTGTGAAATGCAGCGCCCTCTCTTACAGTTTTTGCCGATGTAAATAAAGGAGGTGAATATTTTTTGGCGCTAAAATTCAAATCTTCAACCGCTAACAACAAAATTGCAACTGCACACAATGAAGGGAAATTTGGGATTTAATTTTTTTAAAGATCACAAAACCTTTAGGACTACATACCCAGTAAAAATGTCATGTGTTCGTCATCGATCGAGTTGCGAGTTTGAGTCGCAATTTTCGAGTTTAGTCACACATTTTGAGTCAAAAATTCAAATTTTCGAATCAAACATTTCAGTTTGAGTTAAACATTTCGAATTTTTGACTCGAAAACAGTGAATCGAAACTCGACGAATGTGACTCGAAACTTGTAACTCTAAACCCGAAAACTGCGAGTCGGCACTCGAAAATTGTGACTCGACACTCGACAATTGCAACTCGAAACTCATGATAACGAACACAGTATTAAACACATGTGGTGTCATGTAGCATGCATAGGCCTACATGTAGGTAAAACAAGAATCTCATATTCGGTGAGATTTCCCAATGAAAACATGAATAGTATGGCAGTGCACTACACCATGTTCCAAAAATATAGAACATTGGTAGTCCTAACTTAAAGGTACAGTGACGTCACATTTTGCTTGTACGTGCAATTTTCTATAGAGATATGCATGGAGAAACCCTCTAGTTCCGACGAATGAGAAAATCACACAGGTAGGCTAACGAATGACGTCACCACTACACCTTAATTGATGGATAAACAAAATTAATTGCTGTATACACGTAAAGCAATTAGTATTGTTTTGGCGGTAGTCGAACAAGGCCAAAGTAGACTTTCAAATGGCGAACATGAGTGAAGTGAACCGAAGTCGTTTAGTTAATGAGAACCGAGACGGTATATATCATGTACTTCAGTTGTGTACTGCTCTTGTATCCAAAAAAAGGTCGTGCCCATGTTATCCCTTACAAGCATCCTTCAGTCGCAAGGGAGCCTCGAGAAACCGGGTCACCCCAAGTAACCCTCCCTTTCTCGCCTCACCATGACTGTAAACCAAAACGTCCCAAGCATCGTTCGCTCGCTACCCATGACCGCTGTCATTGTTTTACCGCACTTCGCATCCATCAACCGCCGGCTTTAAGGCACTATCCTTCGGGATGTAAACCTATCCATCTCCCGCTACAGCGCATCACCAAACAAGCCCCGTGTGTCTGATCGCGTATTCATAACACCCCTGATACCCACATGCACCGAGCAATTTCTTCTGTCTCTTTTCTTTAAAGCATCGATGATAAGGTCAAGAGCGTTGGAGGTTCTCAGAAGTCCATTGACTCGTTAAACCACGAGTATTCTAACAAACGCAGGTGTTTTCTGCTTGATTTCAAAAGGCAAATGAGAGCTGGGGGATGGGCGGTCATTATGTGACTAATCAACCATATTAGCTTCGCCTCCCGCTCAGTCTATGATTAGATAAACTGACATCATTGCCAAATAAGAGTCATTGCCACTTGGGGATCGTCCACTCTGTGTACTAAACATTTTAAATTTTCCTTTCGATTCGTAGACTATATAATTCCTTGCAAAGTTGTCATGACATTAGGTTTTATTTTGTTAAATGACCGTGTCCATATCACATTTCCCCCCCACATTTTCCCCAAAATTAAGGGTGTTAAAATGTTGGTACCATGCCATCTGTCATATTTTTCTCATTACCATTCTAAAATTTCGCACTCTCAATCCATGTAGTTTCGAAACCAACGATGTTTTGTAAACTAATTTATCTGGTTCCAAATGAAGCAGTGCAGTGATCACACCAACCTATTTGCTTCCACATCAAAATTGGAGATTGCAAATTTTCTGTTTTCTCCCCATGGATAGTATTTTAGGGAGGTATTTTATGTGATTGTTAGGGTAGAGTGAAATCTATTTTCTGGAAAAATCTGAACATGCTCCTTTAAGGCTAGACTTTCACATCCAGGGACCTGTTTTCGCAACCAGTACCATAAACCTGTTTCTGACGTTATTACGGTTTCAACCAATAGGCGTCTTCAACCAAAGCCGTTCTCATTGGTTTAACCAGTAATTCCGTCAGGGGCATATTTGTGGTTGTGTTCGCGAAAACGGACCCCTGATTCCAGTCGTCTGTAGGGAAATCGGAACTGGCTTGTTCAGCAGCCGGCCACGCTAGGTGACGCCGGCAAGTCAGCCGAAACCGGCAAGTCAGCCGAAACGTGCGGTCGGTTTTCGAGAGTTCCCCCAAGATATTTTGCGCTTTTTTACCCCGCAAACCGCGCACCTTTTGTTTCTATATCTGCAATAACATCTTGGAAACCTGCCATAGAAAAAAATATTTCAATTGAAACTTAGCCCGTGTCTTCTAGAACGGTTTTAATGTTCCCCATGTAAAATGACATTTGGAATTCGTAAAATGAAATTTGAGAGAAAAGTTTTAAAGTATAGACCGTATCAAAATTATAGAAAAATAAAAGGAGTGGCCTTAATTGTTTTTAAAAGCGGACAGACAGGGTCAACATTGTACAGAGAATGCTTCGTATACTTCAAGTTTTTGTGTAGTGCATTTTATCTCGAAAAAAATGTTATTGATACTTGTATGGCAAGGGGATTTTCTTAATGTGTGCAATAACATCTTGAAAACCTGCCATAGAAAAAATATTTCAATTAAAACTTAGTCCGTGGGAGGCTCGCTTAAAGCGGGCCTCCTACTGTGCGATTTGTTTGCCACGACTGTCCAACGATTAGCTACGATTTGGTACGATTGTGTATAGAGTCTATAGACAGTCTCTGGTAATCTCACCAAATCGTACCTAATCGTTGGAAATTCAGAGGGAATTTGGAATGAAACGACGAACTGAAATCTGTTTTTGGTAATTTTGTGTTTTCACGGTGCATGCGTCATTGCTAAATACCGCTTATTCTTAAAGCGTGAATCCACCCTAAGCATAGCCCTGCAAATTTGCGTGCTTTATTAACACGAAACTTCGTTCAGAGTGAAAGTAAGTTATGAAATTGTGCCCAGGCCAGCTCAGTAGTGCAGTGGTTAAGGTGCCTATCGTAGAAAAGAGGTGGCCGTGGGTTCGACGCCATCCTGACCACATCGTTTTATCTGAGGTTCTTGCAAAAACACGAAGAAAAACTTCAGAAGTTCAATGGACCAGTTGCGTGATAGATTTGTACAAGTCCTAGTCGCTTTAAATTTACATAAAAGCTAGAGTCCCGCCTTCGTGCTATGGCGCTCGCGTACATGTGACTCAAGCACCATACTATATCTGGCAAATCGGCCCCGTTTCCATGGGGTGTACGCTGGAACATGGTTACCGTGCGGTACCTGGAATACCTCGCACATTACTCTATGACTTTCTAAGCCGGACCATGTGGATTGAACATGTTGATCAGCAACTTTAAATCACTCACATAACCCAAAATCGTTTCTTTACTTTTTTGAATGCATCATTGCAGTTCGGAAACGTTCCAGCTTTCAAAGTTGACGAAATGTTCATTTCAACATGTAATTTCGGATGGTCCAGCTTTAAAATGCATAGAGTAATGTGCGAGGTATTCTAGGTACCGCACAGACTTTCGCGCCGGTTACTATGGACCAGCGTGCACCTCCTGGAAACGGCCCGATTTGCCAGGTTGTCTGGTGCTCGACACACTCGCCTATGAGCGCCATAGCGTGAAGGCGCGGGAGTCTAGGATTAATGCGAATCTATCGCCCAACTGGTCTATTAAGTGCCTCAGAAATTGACGGAGGTTCTAACTCGTAGCAAATTGTTTCCCAATGTTTTCGGCTCAATATAAACCACGTAGCTCCGGGAAAACAAAATGTCATCTGTTTTTGATTGAATCATGCAGAGACAAAGAACATTACACAACTTGACTGTTATGATAATAAAGTTCGTTAGGAGAACAATATATTATTTTTGACTTTCTTGTCTGTTTTTTTTATTCTAAAGATTTCCCAGGAAATGTTTATGCCGACATTTTGTTCGCCCCCAAACACCGGAGACCAAACAAGGAATGTTACAGGACGGTATAACCCACCCTTGAAGAATTTTCAATGAAAAACCTCAAGAAAAAAAAAAATCGAAGCTATTATTTTTACAGGATTGTTATATATTAATGCCATTTACAAAATACAAGCGTTTGTATCCAACAGTTGACGTCACGCCATCGCAAGTTTAGAAGTAGACTTCTCGATCAAAAGGAATCGTTCTTTTTGTGATTTTTTGCCAACCTGACGTTCCATGAGATCGAATTCCCCGCAGCTGAATAGTGCGAGATGCGCGCGCAGCACCCAAACCCACCGCGGATCTATTCAATAAGGTTTTATTGATTTAGTGAGGGATCGTGTCAAAATCCACTTTCTTAAGATTTGAGTCTTGGAGAATGTGGTATTAAGTTGTCCGAAATTTGAGGTATATTATACAGCTTTTTTGTTTTTGTTTTTGTTTTTTTTAAAGGACGGATTTTACGGCCGTACAGCATTTTGATTTAGATAGAACGTGCGGTATACCCATGCGCGATTTGTAACACGGGGGTATCCACATATTTCCCAAACTTGCGGCAAAATTCAATATTTCTCATAAAAATCTGAAATGTTTTTGAACAACGCTTCTTTATTTTAATGCAAATATTACCTAAATATGTACCTTATAATATTTGCAATACTTTAGGATACAAATGTATAATAAATTGCACATGACAACAATTTGGGTTCAATATTTTTTTTAGATCTAGGCCTACATATAGGCCTAGTATATTCTTTAAAAAATATTAGTGAAATTTCCGTACTAACTTTATCATTTGTTTCTTTTTTGTTTCACACTTTTTATTCTAATTTACGCAATGCAGCCAAAACAATTACATTTGGAATTTTTGCGAAATTAGTTGGGCGCAAGACGCGCTCTGTGTTGTATTAAAAAAAATACCTCCCACCTGCTCTTTTTTCATTAGTTTGGAGAAATAATAAAGTTGAAATCTTGCGCGGAGCCCGAAGGCGTATTCATTTACCCCCGTGCCTTTGTAATGCAAATTTGGCTTCGAGACAAGATTAATAATTTTCTGACTCATAACAAGTAGGCTGTGAAATGTTTTTAAATTAGCAGGCGGCGACGGCGAAATTATGAATAGGTACATGCAATGCATAGTTCCGACCTGTCAATCAAGCCGAACCTGCCGACCAATCAGAACAGAGCTAGCAGACGGCGCCCATAAAGGTCAAAGTGATGCAATCATCACACAATCACGCGATTTTCTGCCCATGCTGTTTGTATGTTGTATGCGCCAGTGATCGGGTGAATTTTGGTTTCAATGTCGGGCGATTCGCTGTTCAAAGGTAGGAAAGCGCATTTTTATGAAATATATGTCATCCGTGCATTACTGGCCCTTCGCTCAGTGTGTGCTACGGTAACTGTCGACCCTTAAACATAAATACCTTTGAGTTTTCTCCAATGAATCTGTGCTTTCCATGCCGAGTCCCGTTGCTTTGTACGTTGTGTGTCGCCATTTTTTTGTGATGGCTTGTGAGCACATAGCAACAATATCTAAGGGGCGGGGTTAACTGGGCAATCTCGGAACTATGCATTGGCCCACACGACTACGCGTCACACGACTACGCGTCACACGACTACGCGTCACACACTGTGTGTGGCACGTGCACAATTACTAACCACGGACATTGTTCAGGCAGTCCCTTGGTCACACCATAATATACGGGGGCCCCGTGACGAGCTAGTGCTGTGAATGCCCGTGTGTCGTCTATATATTGAACTTGCGTCCCAGACTCTTTTCATATGATCACCTGCGGCCGTCATTAAACATTCCGACTTCGTCAACCATCTTCAGAATCAACTGCGTCTTTCTGAGCATCTTCGTAATATCTCCTTAATCGAAAATCGGCAAGACACTGCAAGTTCCGCTGCACATTTTGCGTTCTATTTTGACAACGCGAGAAATATTTCTTTGGTAAGCATCACTGATTTATAACATTTTTATTATTGCTTTGCATTACATTTATTGGTTAGATTGCATTTTGCTGAAAAATTACCGTAGCAAATATTAAAATATTCTATAATATTTAAAAATTCTTCTTTAATTTTCGGCACACGATTAGTCGATGGTACCGCCTCAACATTGATTCCGATCGACATGTTAGTTGAATATCTGTTCAAAATTTTATAAGTACCTATATTATAGATTCTTAGCGTACAAAACTAACTGTATATTATTTCATATACAGTGTTTATAGAAGATTGAGTGGGCGAAAGTATGTCTATATGGTGTCCTTTACGCCGGGGCTTTTGGCACTGGCCTTGTGGATGCGAAGCATTTTAAATTATACATTCAATATATTTTCAGCTGCTACGGGTGTTTTTTGCGTAATAACCTGCGTAGTTTGAAGCGAGTTGACGTTGAAATTGGCTTTTAGAAAAAGGGTCTTTTTGGAGAAAAATTTGAGGGAGTGGACTTGCATGCTGTGCAAAATATAGCCCTTAATGCTGTGTAATTATTGCGTGGGAAATGAGGAAACATATTAAAAAATCGAATCCATTTTGAACGCTGATAGACTGGTTGGTCCCTATGCATTATGTATATGCATTTTAGTCAGTCTCGCGTATACGAGCACGGCGGCGCGGTATATAATCCAATAATCTTACAATTATAATTTTAACCATAGGTGAATAGCCAATACAAAGTTCCCTTGGGAAAGCAAGTTTATGATTAGTCATAGCGATTTCTTTATCGTTAAATTAAAATTGAGATACTGTTACATGCTATATATTTCAATTTTAAGCTTCATATTTTCGCAAGTATTCGCTTACCATTTTTAAATATTTCGATCCGTCTTATTCATGCAAAAAATATAATTCATGTATGTGCGAAATTTGTTACATTTTGAGCGAAAGTTTCAAAATGTCGCACTTGCATTTAGAAGATCGCACTATAGTTATTGAATCGTTGTCGTTATGTTTTGGGTAGTATCAACAGATAAAGGTGGTGTTCGATTCATGAGGCCATATTCTTTATTAAAATGCCGAGGGTAATTGTTCTCTGAAGTCCGGTAATTACAAAAAAATCAACTCCAGAAGTGTCACGACGTAAGGGGGACACTGTGTCCCGTTTTCATGGAATGACCCACATGTAATTTATTTCAATTTCACCATTATACTATTTTACCATTTCAAAATAATTATGTCGATTTGTCTTTATTGGTGCAAGCCATCAAATTATTTGAATCGTAATGAAAACAAAACAGATTTTTACAACCCTCCAATTTGTTAAGGATACCGATGACCTTTGCTTGAAACAATCGTGATTTGCTGGCCGCCTTACCTATAACATTTGCTTAAACCGCTTGAGAAATGATCGCTTTACTCCGTGTACAAACTTTGGCATTTAATTTACTCGATTTTGTTGTGAACTGAATCAGGTCTGCAATGCATCGCGTGATCGTTTTTAATCCCAGAATTTAATCCCGCCCAAGGGCCTCTAGATGGGGTACTCATGGGAGATTGTAATACGGAAAACAAGGCGAACCAGCCTTGGGCTGCATGGCGGGAGGGCGCGGGAAACGCCGCCGGTTGATAAGCTTGTTTTCAGGTACCGAAACCACGGTATTTACGCGAAACCACGGTATTTCTGGTCAAAATCCTGCGTAAGGCCTATAACTGATTAACATTTTCGATTGGGCTTTTGTCAAGAAGCATTTGCCAGCCTACTCAAGACATGACAGTTAGAAAGCGTCTTCAAGAAACTGTGCTGAGTGTTCGGCCGCTGTTTAAGTGTTTGTCTGTGGCGATTATGCACAGCACGCATAATACACTATTGATTATACCTTAGCGAGCTGCCATCCACGAGACGCTCGAGTATCAAGTTAGATACATGGTTTTGTATTGGGTCTATGCACGCGTTGTCAAGCGTTAACTCATTTTGGCTTGCCCAGGGGAAATATGCAAATGAATGCACCTTCGAGTGGGGACGTCATTTTGGCATTAGTCCAGGGACCATCTCGATGAAGAGGCGTGATGATATAGGTTTCACCTTATGATGTAGGAACGAGTTTAGTCCGTGATACAATAATGTACCAGACGAAATGTAATTGGTGAAAACAGAAAACGGTTTTCGAGAATTAAAGGTCTTTAAAATTTTACTTCATGAGTTGACAAGAAAAAAAACAAAAAAAAAACGGTGTTGATAGCAACCGTTACGGTTGAAAAAAAGAAATTAACAACTGAAGGTGGTTTTAAAATGTGTGTGCGCACATATTTTTTTACCATTCACTTAACATAAAATATACATGGATTTTAAAGGTTTTCTGAAGCATTGCTGCATCTATGCAACTGAAATTTTTGCAAGCTAGTTTACCAACATTCGTTTTCAGATATTTTATGACCTTATTCCAGAAAACCGTAAAAAAAAAACGTTTCTTCTTTAAATTGCCTTTGGAAGAAAAAGCTTCGTACAAATCCAAGTCCACCGCCTTAACCCAATTTTGGTCTAAACGACAATATCTTAAAGTACCCCCTCAAAATCCCCCCTTGTGGCTATTGCATATTCACTTCCGACCTTCAGGGCTATATTTTCCCCGCCTTTTTTGTGAGAGGCTAGAAAGACAGAGTCAATGTATGGTTTCTGGGCAACGCTTTAGCGTGTTGTATAGAGTGGAAAAGCTCGTCTGTATTAATGGATTCCAATCTGTATGCCGCGTTGTTAAGAGTACCATCTGTTCTTGCGAACGCATTAATCTCGGGCGCTAGAGGCGAGAAATAATCACTTCTTTTCAGAAAACTGGCGGGAAAAATATAGGTTGATGCAAATCGGCACACGGAGGCCAGATATGGGATTTTTTTTAACGTCCTAATGGACTATTAAAAAGCAAGAAGTTTCTGACAAAACATCAGCGAGATTATTTTGATGAGTTGTCTTTTGTGAGCGAAATGGGGTCGAGGTTGTTCAGCCTTTTAGAATGATTGCTTTCAGAAAACACAGTGAAACGTACTCATTCCCATGTGATTTTCTTATAAATACGCTTGCTTAATATATTTTAAAACAAATTCGATTCTGGTGTATTTTGTATTGACCAAAAGTAAAAATGTGTGCTTTGAACTTTTCAAATATTAACGTCGTTCCCAGGTCTTCTATAAAAACATACTTCAATGAAATATATAGGAACGATGGCGTAACCCTTGGGAGACGTGTATGCCTATAGGTGCCGCCATTTTCATAATCGTTCTTTGCATGAATTTATTCGTTCTTTTGACAACAGTTGTAAACACTTGGTAACAATACTGAATAGCATCAAAGCTTAAACATCATTTCTTTATGAAGTATATCCCACGCATCGTCTCCATTTTCCTTAGTCTCCCATCCCCTGGTGGATGTGTTCTTTTGTTAGTCTTTACGTCTTTTATTCCGAAGTCCTCTGTTTCCTTGTGTCTCGTCCTGTTTTTCAATTTCTATCGGGTGTCTGTGTGCTGTATAACCTTACAGTGCAGTGACAGTGTAGGATCGGTCCTTATGGTGTCATCCGATACACCGGTGCGAACCGAGTCAATATACCGCGCGGAGTTGTGCTGTCTTCATAAGATAGCAAACTTGCCACGGTATTAAACCCCCACTTGGACCGTATTTATTACTGAAAATTGTCGCGTAGGCAGAATCTCTACCCCACCCCACCCCCTTACGGTCTGTCCGATAAAAAGCAAATTCCAAGGAAGGGAGAAATCTAAAAGCTCTGCCTTTTGTCCCGGGAACTTGAATCAACAAACACGCAAACAGGACCAAGCGCACCCCCGAATTTCTTTTGTGCCGGAAAAACGAAATTTCAGATGATGTTGACGCCTACTTCATCTGAGAGAGAGGGTTGTTAGTTTTGATAAGTCCTTCTGATCCAAACTTGTTTGTTTGGCCGTTATAACTTAGTGTATTTTCCTTTCTTTCTCTTGTGTTTTGTGCAGTTACCCCGTGACCGCAGCATCCGCCTACGAGTCATGCCGGAGCAGAGCAACGACTACCGTGTGGTGGTGTTTGGAGCCGGTGGTGTCGGCAAGAGCTCTCTGGTCTTGAGATTCGTCCGGGGGACCTTCAGAGAAACTTACATCCCAACAATCGAAGACACCTATCGGCAAGTCATAAGCTGCAATAAAAATGTATGCACACTGCAGATCACGGACACAACCGGATCGCACCAGTTCCCAGCAATGCAGCGCCTGTCAATCTCCAAAGGCCACGCCTTCATTCTGGTCTACTCCATCACGAGTCGACAGTCATTGGAGGAACTCAAACCCATCTATGACGTCATCAGCGAGGTCAAAGGTGACATCGATGGTATCCCGATCATGTTGGTTGGTAATAAGTGCGACGATGGTAACCGCGAGGTGACTATTCAGGAAGGCATGGAGCAGGCCAAATCGTGGGGATGTGCATTCCTTGAGACCTCGGCCAAAACAAACTACAACGTCAAGGAACTCTTTCAAGACCTTCTGCAGCTGGAGAAACGCCGGACGATGAGTCTGCACCTTGAGACCAAAAAATCCAAGTCTCAAAAAAGGCGCGAAAAGCTGAAAGGCAAATGCACGGTCATGTGATCTGTTGACAAACGACTATAAACTTTTTGTAGCCCTCGGCTCCAACTGCCCCTCGATGACACGCCGGTACCCGCGCGAAGTTTCAGCCATTGACTGTGCGCGAAGGCACCTTCTAATGTGTCCAATACTTGACTAACATGTAGTATGTCATGCAGTTATCTAATAGGGGCACTAGCGAAGTGAACTGAATGCAAAAAAGAAAAACCTATCCGCAGGTCGGAATATAAAATAGATCATTGCAAAACTACCTGAAACAAAATGAGAAAAGAGAAGGTTGCATTTGGTTGAAAGTTAAATGCGAATGAATAATGCAAGCTGAGAAAAATATGGTCGAAAAAGAACTAAATAAAGAGATAATAATTATATTTGTCCTATGCACCTATAGATGCTTAATTACCTACCGTCTTTAAATGTTTCTAAAAATTGTTTGAAGGGAAATATTTCTGATTTAAAACAAATCTGGGGTACAATATTGTGCTGTATGCCGGTACACATTATGTCAAGCCAAAGTTAGGCTGTTCCTAAATGTAAACACGCTTTTTCTAAAAACAAAAACTTTACTTTTCACTGCTAATTGTCAACACTTTGAAGTAATATCTGCACTCACTATTTGAGGGGTCATTTTTACACCATCTTCCATTGTTTTTTGTACGTGCTAATACAAACGTAGAGTATTGATAAATTAAGTATTGATATAAAACAAACCAAAACAAGGATAAAACTCTATTCCTTCATCAGGGGAACTGTGTATTTGTGAATTTGAGAAAGAGGGAGATTTTTATAACTCGGTTTAGCCTTATACAAAATACACCAAAACGTATCAGACGGCGTTTACTAATGTAATAATTCTTGAGAGAAAAAGCCGCCGTTTAAAAGTAAATTTATTGGGTTGGGTTGATCGTTTTACGTCACCTAACAGAGATAGATTATATCTTGTATCTATCTATTTTTTACCTCGCTTAGAAACTTTACAAATGTTGTTTATATTTCGGCTGCCTTTTTGGGCAATTATTATCTATAAGAGATTATCATTAATTACATTACATTCCGGATCGGGTTGGAATTAAGGCGCATGGTTTGTTTCAAGATCGAAATTTTGTGCGTCAGGATACTATAGAGGGCGCCCTTTCACCTCTATGGCCAGAGGGGCGTGGCGTTGAGGTGGTTTTTTTTTTACTCATTTCTTCAGAAAAAGATATACATTGTAGTATCAGAATTTTTGGCTCCTTTTGTCAGTTATATCTGATAAATATTCTTTCAATCTGAGCTTACTCGCCACGCCTCTTTTGGCCAGCAAATTTTGAGTCGTTTTTATCGTAAAAGTATTTACTAGTTCATATTTGATTAACCTTCAATTTCAAACTAAATGTAGGGGCCAAAGAAACGAGGAATTATAAATCGGAAACTTGCCACTTTACCAAGTTACCAAAATTGGGAATTCGCCAACTTACTAAAATTCACCAGCAGCTTTGAAAAAAAAGACTTCACGATCCAATATCAAAAATGACATTCTCAACCATGGACGTTAAAGAACAAGAGTGTAGAATCGATAAATATACAAACTGTTTCGTGCAGAATGTGCAAGAAATTACACGTTATTTTATTTTCAAATCAATAATTGGCAGTTGGCACAGTGTGAAAGTCCGCTTAAGTTTGTGTAAATTAGTATATTATTATTGGCGGTTTCGTGTATTTAAGCCACAAAAGGAACATGTTATTTTGTCATATTCGGATTTGTTTGTATATCGAGAATTGCGTAAAGTCTCGTTTTTTTTCAACGATAAGATATCGGGATATAATATAAAAGCTATTTTATTTATTGAGAGGAATAAAATTACGATTCCACCTATACTTTGTTGTGAAGCTGTGTAAGTGCTCGTTTATTATTATTTTTAATTAGTTGAATTGCATTATACATGTACATGTAATTCTTGTTTTTAAACCTGAACGTTTGCCCAATTTGCAAATACATACGTACTATAGCAAAGAAACAGTTATAAACCATGGACGAGTCTCAAGTCAAACTGCCTTCGAGTCTTGAGTCAAATCCTCATGCCAGTAAATTGTGACTCGAGTCGACTTGAGTTCGAGTCTTTACAACACTGCTGATTGAGACCTGGTCAAACGGGTCTCGCGAGTTAGTCCTAAAATGTCAACTAGCCACCGAGACCTGGTCAAACCGGTCTCGCAAGTTAGTCCAAAATGGTCAACTAGCAACCGAGACCTGGTCAAGCAGGTCTCGCAAGTTAGTCCAAAAGTGTCAACTAACCACCGAGACCTGATCAAACGGGTCTCGCGAGTTAGTCCTAAAATTTCAACTAGCCACCGGGACCTGGTCAAACAGGTCTCGCGAGTTAGTCCAAGGGTGTCAACTAACCACCGAGACCTGGTCAAACAGCTTTCGCGAGTTAGTCCAAAAGTGTCAACTAACCACCGAGACATGGTCAAGCAGCTCTCGCGAGTTAGTCCAAAAGTGTCAACTAACCACCGAGACCTGGTCAAGCAGGTCTCGCGAGTTAGTCCAAAAGTGTCAACCACCGAGACCTGGTCAAACAGGTCTCGCGAGTTAGTCCAAAAGTGTCAACCACCGAGACCTGGTCAAACAGGTCTCGCAAGATAGTCCAAAAGTGTCAACTAACCACCGAGACCTGTTCAAGCAGGTCTCGCGAGTTAGTCCAAAAGTGTCAACCACCGAGACCTGGTCAAGCAGGTCTCGCGAGTTAGTCCAAAAGTGTCAACTAACCACCGAGACCTGGTCAAACAGGTCTCGCAAGTTAGTCCAAAAGTGTCAACTAACCACCGAGACCTGGTCAAGCAGGTCTCGCGAGTTAGTCCAAAAGTGTCAACCACCGAGACCTGGTCAAGCAGGTCTCGCGAGTTAGTCCAAAAGTGTCAACCACCGAGACATGGTCAAGCAGGTCTCGCGAGTTAGTCCAAAAGTGTCAACTAACCACCGAGACCTGGTCAAGCAGGTCTCGCGAGTTAGTCCAAAAGTGTCAACCACCGAGACCTGGTCAAACAGGTTTCGCGAGTTAGTCCAAAAGTGTCAACTAACCACCGAGACCTGGTCAAACGGGTTTCGTGAGTTAGTCCAAAAGTGTCAACTAACCACTGAGGCCTGGTCCAACAGGTTTCGCTAGTTAATCCAAAAGTGTCGAAAAACCACTGATACATGGTCAAACAGGATTCATACAGGTCAAACGAGTCTCGAGTCAAATACTGCCTTCGAGTCCCAAGTTTAGTAAGTAAAAATCGGGACTCTGGACTTGAGTCTCGAGTCTTTACAACATTGTAAACACAGGATATGCAAATATAAAAAACAAAATTACCAAATCATTATAATGGAAAACAAACCGTCGCCACGGTACATTATTTCGTGTTTTGCATACTGTTTAATAAACTACATTGTAGATAACTATATAAAAATGGCAAACATACTTTTTAGCCTTGAAACATTTCTTGAGAAGTGAGGGCGCTGTTCATACTTAATAGGTACCCATGGAAAGAACCACAAAAAAGGAATTTGTTCATAGTACATACTAAACCAAGAATAATGTACACTATTCACAATAAATTTGGGATAGTGTGGGGTGTACGCAGATATTTTATTTAGAGTATGCATTCCGCTTGAATGATTTTGTATATGATTAGACATCTGCATGACGGCGGGAATAAGTTTGAAGAAAAAAACTCAAATTGAACCACATCAATATCCCTAACTTATTGTGAGTAGTGTTTTTACATATAATGAAACCTGAAAAGCATTGTCTTGTCTGTATAGTAAGATGGCCGACGAGTTGCTTTAATTCCCGCGTAGAACCACCTGCTGTTGCACAGGCCATCCATTGATTTGAGAGGTCGGTGACTTGTTCTCTGTTGTGAGATGACGTCACATCTTATAATAAATATGGAGAAATAAAAAAATGGAACATAAACCAGACCTCGTGTGGACAACAAAGCGCTAATAGTTCATAATTGTAGGATCCTGGAACTCGTCCATTTCTTCCAGGACGTCACGTGACAGCATGACGCGTTTCATCATAACATCCATCTCCCATTTCTGGTGATGCGGCCCGGTGCGACAGCCGACCGGTCGGCGAGCCCTGGGCGACAGGGTGTTGCAGCAGGGCCAGTAGTTGTACTGCCTAAACTCGGATTGACTGTATTTAGATACCAACTCGTCCTGCCACCGGTGCCAGACGGACGGTGGGACTGGGGGTAGCGGGTGGAAGGCACAGCCACCAGGATCGGTACTATCTGGAGAATAGTTTCGCTTACACGAGAAGCACTTGAAGAGCGAGTCTTCTTCCTTCGGCACGGGGCAAGCAGAAAATATAGTTTCCCTCAAGAAGGCGTTCTCAGCCTTAAGCTTGGCGTTTTCCTCTTCAAGCTCTTTAATCTTTCGTCCCCAAGCCACGACGGTCTTCTTGTGAGCTTCGCGAGCTTCTCTGAGACGCTCTTGGTAATCTTTCTCCAAGGCTGCTCTGTCGACCTCTGCCTTCATCACTGCTAGACGAACCTGCTCCCGATGTCGCTCCTCTGCTTCTAGACTCGCGTGGATGATGTCATCTCGTTCTCCAGCAATGTGGGTCCTTTCTTCCGCCATGGTGTGGGCGTACGCCTCTGCTCCGTCGCGTTTACCCTTGTTTAGTTCCAGTTCCTTTTCAAGTTGTTCAATCCTTCGTCGATTCTCATTAACTTCCTCTTTTGTAGCCGCATTCTCCCTCAATATCTCTTCCTTCAAGGCTTCTATTTCTGCCGCGACTCTTCTCCCTTGTATGGCCTTTTCCTCAAGGGAAACTAAAGTTCTAGCCTCGTCATTCGGGTTGTATGTTGAATTTGCCATGACAACTTCTATCTGTCGGAAACATTGAAAACCAATACGGTTACTACTAACTTCCTTCTTAATAACCATGGGGTTATACAACTGCATGGTAAAGTTCAACAAAATAATTCAATATGGCGTTATATGCTCAGTATTGCAAGAAACGTCATTCATGATTGGCTGAGAAAGGTTTCAAGTTAGTGTCCTTGCCTCTGATTGGTTAATAAGTGGGCGTTTTTTTTAGTAGAAAGTAAAAATCGGTCAAAATTTTACAATATTAGCGACGTAGACATCAACGGAACAGTAAACACAAAAATTCACCTTTGATTCTTTAAAAATTATCAGATAAAAATATGACAACTGTAGGATGATATGAAGAAGAGTTGGTTGTTGTCACAAATTTGTATCAGCCCGTCATAAGAATTTCATTTTATGAGTAGGCCTACGCATTTTGCATTAAAAAAAATATATATTTGCATTTGTTTTGTACTTGATCAATAACGAGGGAAATGTGTTTCAGTATAAAAAGCAAACTTTTCAAAAAAAACAATTTTCCAAGAAGAACGATGTTTAGGATTTAGTAATTTACTTTTAAATGTAGTTGAAATCGGTGTTTCGACAATAACCGATTTGCAAAATACATGTACTCACCTTTTGTGATTTACACACTCGTCAGAAAAATCGTCAGTAGCCGGCGCATTCTACATCAAACCAATGCCGCCATATTAATCCGGAAGATCTTTGCTACTAAATGGTCGCCTTAGTTTAACGTAATTCGTTTTTGATTACCAACATACATGACTACCAGTCATAAATGGTAAGGCATGTTATGCGAGCGTTTCACACAATGTGCCAAGCACAGCACGAACTTGAACTTTATAACAAAGTTGGGTCCCCTTCTGTCAACTGCGTAGTCCAAAAGTCGCTGAACCGTTTCCATGCAGCGATTTTCAATGCATATGCCAGCGAACCAGTTAGTGTTTAGAAACGTTGACAAAAGATTGAAAGCTTTCAAACTTTTCAAAACCTTTGGAACTTTTCGAAACCTTTCAAACTTTTCGAAACCTTTCAAACTTTTCGAAACCTTTGGAAAGGGAAACCAGTTGTTGTTGATGGTACATGTGTAATGTCCCTTGTTCCAACTGTTTCTCTGTGCTTTAGCAATGGTATTTAATAAATACAATTTACCAGTGAATTACCCCTAGACTCAACTGACGTCACACTTTAGTAGTTTATTGAAGCGTCGTTTGCTTAAAGATTCGTGTCTATAACATCAATAAAACTGGCTTTTTTGTTCGCCAAATACAAGCGTTCACAAACAATTTCCGTCAACATTAAGTTAACAATAACATGTTATTCGAGAATTTTTTGGGAATTCCCCATGCGATCTAATAACGAATGACGTAATTGTATGGGAAAATCCACTTTTCTAACTTTACATTTATCTTTCGAGACATAAAATTTCCACCCCGTAATGTTTACTGTTTAATACACTATGCGAAGTCCTTGACGAGCGTTGTGTACTTTTGAATATTTTGTACGTAGTTACTGAATGACCCTGCACTGTATACATCAAATCTGTTAAGGAATGCTATATAATGTACCATAAGTTATTGTCATAGGAAATGAATCCGCTCTGTTTAGCTTAAAGGGACATTCAAAATATAATTTTATCACTTGATTTCCACCGCATATCTGTGAATTCACTGAAATTGTTGGGTCCCTTTAAACTGACATAACCTAAAATGTAAACCATTGAGTCAACAATAACAAGCCGACTTCATAAAGGGCGAAAACATTTTGGAAATTCCCCGTACGGATTAATACGAATGAAGTAATGTTATTGAAAAACCCATATTCCAATTTTACATTTATCTTTCGACATATGAACTTCCCACCCTATAACTCTATGTTTGAAACACCGTACAAAGAACATTGTAGTTCTTGGCGAGCGCCATTTGTATTGTGTACTTATTTGTACTTTATAATATTTTGTAGCTTTTAAATTACCATGTAAAATACAGCAAATAGACAAAACAAATCTCTTATATAAACCAAACCTGGAAAACAAATCTGGAATGTATTAAATATAATGTACCATAATTTATTGCCAAATGACAAGGATAAATGTTTCACATGATTTCCACTGCAAATTGGTGAATTCATTGACAATTTTATGTCTCTTTAATCTGACAAGACCTTCGAAATTGTAAACAGAAATATGTTTCTGACGTGTGGCCTTTTCAACCAATAATCGGGTTTGGTGGTTAGCAACTGCCAGTGGAATTAACATTTGGCTAAGCTCACGGTAACGTCACAAACATGATGTTGAGAGCATTGGATTACCTTCCACGAGTCAGTCTTTATCTATATCTGGAAACGATTATTCGTGCAAATTAACGTCGGAAAAGTAAATTATATATATGGGTCTGTCCACAGTAATGAGGTACATTTGAAAAGTAAGTCAATAATTCCTTTCAGATGTCTTTAGTTTATCTCAGAATTAAAGAAATGTCCTTGTTTTGTTCTCAGGAGATAACTTTTGCCCAAAAAGGTAAAAAAATTCTGCCACAACATAAATTTTTGAAAAGCTTGTGTACAAATTTTCCTATTACGCATGTAACGTGGACAGACCATTTTGTGACATTTTTTTCCGTCTTTGTTACACGCGTAATAGGAAAATTTGTGCACGGGGTTTTCAGAAATGTATGTTGTAGGACTATTTTTCTTACTCCTTGGTGAAAAAGTTATTTCCTCAGTTTAGCTTGATAATTTAAAGATAAAATTAAGACATTTGAAGTGAACACGGACCCAAGATCTTGAATGTTACAGAAATGTACCCCATTACTGTGGACAGACCCATATATATATATACGAAAGGGTAGGCCTACGCCGTGAAGGGCCAGATGACGCCATTTTACTTCCAAGACAGTATACATACAACTTTTCATACGATTAATTTAATAATATCCCAAATACATTTGTCGTCAGTAATTGCATCATTTACAACTTTCTCTTTTATTTTTTATTGCAGTACGTATATCTAGGTGCTGGTACTATGGTACGGGCTGATGTGCCTTCAACATATTTCTGTGACGGAAACGCGTGACACAAAGGTCACAGACGCGCGGAGCATTGTTGTTTACTGACGGACGAATAATTAATAAATAGTATATTAACACTTATATATCAAGTGCAACAATCAATAAAGTGAGTGTATTGTGTTCAATACCTGCCTTGTCTACAGGAAAATTGTTTTTACGTCAGTTTACAAGAAAAAGACGTGCCTCGTGGTCACGTGTCGTATAACACTTTGGCCAATGAGGGCGCAAACAAATTAGCCTGTACCAGAGCCCAGTTTGGGCGGTGGAAACGAGCGAAGCTTTTAAAGCCGTGTTGAGCATGATTTCATAAAGCCATGAAAATGAGATGGCGCCTTCCATCATAGACCGTGTAAGTTGACCTCGAGAACGTGCGAGACTCGTCGACTTCCGGAGACCTCGTATAAAAGCTAAACCACGTGCAGCGAGAGTTTTTTCGGTCCCATTTTGGCTCCACGTCAAAATAAGCAGTTTCACCAAATAAGCAGTTTCACCACTTTAAACATTCTTCAAATCCCATTTATTACTTGTGCGAAAAGTTAATTGAACAAAAAGTTCATACAATTATAAATCTGACCTTTTATTTCAATCTCTGAGACAAACTGGTAACCCTACACGAAATAAAAAAACACACCCTGACACAGCGTGTCGCTGGTAGTCCGCAAGTGGCGCAAATATTTTGGCGCGAATACGATGTATTATGGCCGTTTTCAAAAGTTCTTGATTCCGCTTTAGACGGTCTTTGCGATTTCCGTCCCGACCGACTAGTCCCCGGAAGTGCGACCCGAAACGAGACTTACACGGTCTATTGCTAGTTGTTGTAATTTTTCATAACTGGGACGTCAGAAATACGAGTTAATCTAAGCCGGTGGTACTATTTACCGGAAAACACCGGAAAACATACTAAATACCGGATACCACCGGAAAACACCGGAAAACGTACTAAATACCGGAAAACATCGGCCTACTAAATACCGGAAAAAACAAAAGAAAACATAAAACACTGAAAAACACACGAAATACCGGAAAACACTCGAATAAATTCCAATATATTGGCGAAAAACAACCCCAAAACATACCGGAAAACAACCCAAAAAAACATAACGGAAAACAACCCAAAAAACATACAAGAAAACAAAACGCTGAAAAACACCAGAAAACACCTCAAACAATACCGGAAAACACCCCAAACAATACCGGAAAACACCCCAAATCATACCGAGAAAACACCAGAAAACACAAAAGACAGTATTTTTGATGTTTTGGGGGTGTTTTTGTTGGTGTTTTCGGGTGTTTTCTGGTGTTTTCCGGTGATTCTCTGGTGTGTTCTAGTGTTTTCCGGTAAATTGTAACTCCATGCATCTCAGCTACAAAGGTATTTTAAGAAACTTAAGGAATAAAATCTGAAGTTATGCGATATTGATTAAAAGCTCTGTTTCTTCTAACACTTGTTTTTGTTCCACACGAGATATTTCTTGTCGTAGGAATCCCTGTTGCGCTGCACGCAGTATGCAAACTCCTTGTCGCAATTGCACACAGCTACGGCGCAACCTTTTTCACAACCGTAATACCCTGGGTACGAAGAGGCGGGTTCTGTTTAAAAAAAAAGAAGAAAAGTACATTGAAAATCAGTTTAAAAATAGAAACGATAATGCGTGCAATATGCATTTTAAGTTGGAATAGATTTACCAGTTATACCAGGGTTATATAATGCACTGGTAATCAGAAACGTCCATTGCTAAAGCGCAGGGAAACAGTTCACTGGTTTTAGTGTAGACCCAGTGATGTTTTTACTTAGGTACTGTACTGTCAAACGCCCATATTTGGTCAGTTGTAATGAGACAAAAGGTTTGAGGAAATACTGTAGGTACCTGTGAGGGTAGTGTAAGTTGCTGTGTTTGATTAGTTCCTGTGCGCATAAGCTGCACGGGACTGCATGCTCCCCAGGGAGTTAAGAAGGATTAATGAATGATATTACTGAGCCCAATGAGCGGAGTGATAATGTGACAGCGCCTTGATTGAGCATCCCTGGGATGGATCTGCGCGCGATTAATGTCTTCATCATCATCAACAGCCGTGGGCGGTCGGGTTGGTGTATTGGTTCTTTCCCGGGTTCGAATCCGGGGCGTGTATGTGGATTGGGTTTGCAGTCCCTACTTGACCGCGTGGGTTTCCCCCCAGGGATTTCTCTGGAGATTTTCCTCCCACTTCTAAAACTGCATCTCCTTCTTCGTCATCTCAAGTTGATAATAAAGCATAGTTGATGTCATAAAGGGCTTTATAGTATACAATTAACAACAACAACAACAACAACAACAACAACAACAACAACAACAACAACAACGGGAACAGACTTACTGCAGTTGATGGATGCCTTCGGTGTTGCACACGAATTCTTTCTCCATTTGTAATTGATGGAGTAGACAAACAACGAGTTGGAACAAGTGCTGTTGTCATAACAACTATCGTGCTCGTAGCAACAGCTGTAGATGTGAAAATTGTGGGAAATATTTAGTTGAAGGGAAGCCAAACATTTCGTATAGACCGTACAGCTGTTATCTTGTGGGGCACCTTTTGTTACTTAAACTGTTCAACAATGTAAGGACAATAATGTGCAACCATGCATGTCCTCAAGGAACAAAGAAACTGCCCAACAAGATGGTGGCTATTCGATACGGTATATAGCTAGTACATCCAGGGCTGCGTTCCACATACGCGAACGTTTACAAACGTAAAGAATAAAATGGCGGCCCCCGCACACCGTTGCTAAGGAGTTCAGAAACCGGTGAGTTCGTTCCATTTTCTTTTCATTAAGAACCCACAACAACAACAACAACAACAACAACAACAACAACATGGATGTGCGTGCTTTTCGGCTGGCGCAGCCGTACTTCAGTTAGACTGGTTTATTGCAATGGGCTAAACCAGCCACTAAGCCGAGACTGGCTAAGTCTTGGGTAGTTATTTTATACGGTTGTTAGGTTGGAACGAAATCCATTTTTGGGGAAATTATGATCTGGTCACGTTCATTAAGTTCGATGAGATTGCCTTACGTGTCCGTAGCATCCACTGGTGTACCGGACCCTCCTATTCCACAGTAGCACCCATACCCGTTGTACGATTTGTAAGCACTCAGTCCGGTAGTACACCAAACCATAGAGCTTAACTGGGTCACAGATGTGATGCCGACCATGCCTGACCCGGGTAAAAATGCAAAGAGGCGGTAATAAGTACATTTACATGTACCAGAGATGCCACATTTACGATTTATGCGCAGTTTGTACAATTATTTCAGCCAATGACGATGAGTATTGTGACATAAATCTAGAATGCAGAGCTTCAGATGTGGGGTTTAAATAGGGCTTTTGTGTTAAAGGCACAGGCTCGTCAAGACTGGTTCTTCTGGAACCTTTTTCTTCAAAATATATTTTACTTTGAAGTGAATTAATTTTCATTATTGTGTCACGCAGAGCGTTTTTTATGTGATTTCTGAAGAACTGAAATCATCTAATAATGGATTTAGTATCAAAGGAAGCTGAACATACACGATTTTATGAAACAAAACGAAAAGTAACGCAATTAACGCAACGCAACGAAACGAAACGAAACAAAAATAACTCAACGCAGGAACTGAAATCATCTAGAATAATGGATTTGGTATCAAAGGAAGCTGAACGTACACGATTTTATGAAACAAAACGAAAAGTAACGCAATTAACGCAACGCAACGCAACGAAACGAAACAAAAATAACTCAACGCAACGAAACGAAACGCGGGGTTGTCCAGCATATAGCCATGATTTCAAAAGTTTAAAAAAGGGAAATCAAAACAAATCGGTCATTTCATAAAGTTGGGATACGGCGTCCCCGTTACTTCAGTGATCTTTTTTTACCATATATTATTAGACTTATGAACTCCATTAGCCAATAGTATACAGAAATACCAGTGGCTGAGTGAGATAAATTAAAAACCTTAGAGAAGCAAGTTAAGTCAACCAAATGGGATTTTGTGACGTTCATTGTTTTTCAAAATATATTCTTAAACCACACAAAAATTCAATGTAGATTCCTCCAAATTTAGATTATACAAGTGATTGTTTAGATCAAGAACTGTGTGCTATTAATGTCAAATTCAATAATTATATCACTTTTAGGGACTCAGTGAAATGACCATATGAACTTACCTTCATTGGCTGTCCGCTTATGGAGAAGTTTCCCCGCTTCCCCAAAACGTTGAGCTGCAACGAACAGCACCAGAAGCGCTCCAAGACATTTTGGCACCATAGTTAAAATGTTTGTGTAATATACTGACTTTGTAAAAATGTTCTGCGTGTGCACTCCCCGTGGTTGGTTCGACTAGTGAGTTACAATTAATTGTTGCTGGTATTAACACAATTGGCTTACATAAAATATGGACTGACATATAATATACAAAGTAATTATTGCTGGGCCTTAAACAGTGGTCTTAAAATTGAATCGGAACGATATGCATGCAGCAAATTGCTTTTATTGATTAAAAAATAACACGAGTCAAGATATTCAATCCGCCTTCCTTAAAGCACCGATGCATAAAATTATCGATGCTTGCCCCAAATCCAGCTAAGCTTCAAAATAAAATAGGCAGGAAAATAACGCACTGTTACTATATACATGCATGCACAAGACACAAAGTTCTACCTAGTTATTGCACACCAGGCCAAATTTGATTTAAAAATTCTTGATATGATTTATTAGCTGCACGTTCGAAGACAAACGACACTTCTTGAAGACATGACACTATCTTGGAAATGAGCAAATTAACAACAGAAGACAATCAAAAGCAGTGAACATCCTCAAAGTTGCTTTGAAAATAATGACAAAGAAATCGCAATTTTAAACAGAAAAAAAATCTACATCATTGATAATGAAAGACGACCCTACAATACTAGCATTATACATTATTTTCAAAGCAGTTTTCCACTGACTGATGTCTTTTACACACGTTTTATTTGAATTCATTAAGCTTTTAAATTCAATAGATCTCTTGCACGGGCGGCCATGACGGGGGGCAGTCACGTTGTCACCGTGCATCATGCATGAGTAGGCACTTTGGGGATGTATTGTTACAGCATTTAAATATGCCCTCCTGTCATGGCTGCCGTTGCATAGAGTCTATTGACAATCAACCAATGCTAATAGAATAATAATTCGGCATTTCGGCTAACACGCAATGGATTACACTTCTCTTACAATGGATTACACCTTTCTTACATTTTTCTGCCAGCAGAAATTCAAAAGCCCCGAAAGTCCGTAATTTTTTTTTTTAGTGCTCTTTTTTTAGTCGACGATTCATCGTTTAATATACGGTTTAAAAATAAAGGCATATAGGACTAATCGAAAAGGTTGAGGCTTGAGAGATGTGACAAACTTTATTGGTCAGTACGTCGAGTATAACCACCTCTTGTAGCAAGTTTGACTGCGCAATAGCAGCACAAGAGCCGCTGTGGCAGGGTGCGCCACTCTGCCTGAAGTGCCTTCTTAAGCTCCTGCATTTCTAGGGCTGTTTGGGAGACGGGAGGATACAGAGGTCAGTTCACCCCACGCAGGCACAGTTCACCTCACTCATCAGGTTTAATCTGATTGTAAAGCAAACCCTACAAAATTGGTTTTCGGCGGAGAACCCTTAACTGCATGATGCAGGATTCTCCCAGAAACATAAAATTCATCTCTTTACTTTGGGAATCATTTCGTTCAACCAGGACCTCTTGGACTTAGAGGAAATTAATGAAGCGGAACATTCTTGAAAACGATTCCAAAATGATTGGTTGATGATCAGTGCCTTGTTATCCACTAGTTCACTGCATTTAACAAACATCTGCTCTGATCATTATTTTTTTTAGAAAATTGCGTTTCTGTTTTTGGACCGTACTCATGCTACGGAATAAAGCCGCATCGATAACATGGACATGTGTCTTATTGTTGTTGGACAGTTTTTTCGGTGCCGTGCATTGATGCAGTGACACAGGGGCGTAGCAAGGCTGAACACGGGCGCCATCTTGCTCCAACTTGATCAAGAATTTTCGTCTTTGGAGTTTTAATTCCCATTCTTCACATGAGCTGGATGAATATAATCAGCAAAGTAGACAGAGTCCCCAAAAGGTACAAAATCAGAAACAAGCGGTCCACAACTTGGGAGACCTGTTTCCATTCGCCGCGCATGGATTCTGAACGATCCAGATTGTCATAATGCTCTCTTACGACCCTTGAGTGATCCACTAAACGTCGCAAGAGGTCTAGTTGATGGTGGCAGCACGCCCTCTCGGGGCCGTCATTGCGCATGTTTCGCGTGGTGGCGCTGTGCATGGCGTGAATAGGAGACTCGTTACCAGTCAGTTGGTGGTTCTGATGCAGTGGTGTGGCCATGTCTAATATTGAAGTCTCGCTTTCCTGCATGCGCATGAAGATTTTGTGATCCGCGGCGAGTCCCCTTTTTCTGGTGCTCTTTTGTCTTGGAGTTGAGAGCAGTAGTGGAGCGAGTCTGTTGAGGAAGATGCGTCGCATCCACCGAGGTACTGGTCGGCAAGTTGGCCCTCGGTGGTGTAGATTCAGCACAATGACTGTTAGCATAATGGACAGAGAGACCAGTAGCATTGTAGCTGCGTAGTACTGACCTGGGACAAAGTGTAAAGACAAAATTTAAATCTGAAACAAAATAAATGTGCTTTACTTCCATGGCATTTTTTCGAGAAAAGAAATAAACAACAAAGGACGTAACTCGAAGCTTTAAGATAGTATACATGATTGGTAAACTGTTACAAATAGTTTTATCCCCCTGTGTGATTGAAGATATGCATGATTAAAACCAACATGAGCAAAAACCAGCTCCGTACTTCGTCTAACTTTTGAGAAAACAGTCAAAAAAGGGTTTGCAGTCATTTCGCCCCAAATCACTTCGTCCAAACACTACATCGCCCAAATGCTACTTCGCCCCAAAATGGTTCAGGGCGAAATGGCACTCGGGCGAAGTGGTTTGTGGGCGAAATGGCACTTGGGCGAAATGGTTTTGGGGCGAATTGAATTTTCGTCTCATGAGACGAAAACTAATTGTTTTACTCATTTCTCAAAGACTATAGCACTATAGAAGTTTTCTACGGTCATCATGTTTATATTGTGTAAGTTAGGCGTAAATCTGTGAACATTTCTGATTTTCGAGATTACCAATGATGTATACTGCCTTTAATACCTTCGCGTCTACAGTACATGCACTGTTTTCCTCAATAAAAATACCGAGATATTAGACTGCAAACTAACCAAATTCATGGAAATAATGCACAAATATATGGGATGTGATTAAACTAAACTAACTACCATTGGCTCGTGTGTAATTTATTTCAAGCCCCAGCGCAGCCTGTCATACGGACGCAGCACTTTTACTCTGAGCTATGCAAAAGCAGTCTGCTGCCACCAAGCGGTCAGACACGAAAAGTTGTGTCTTTCACTGGTGCGTGTTTTCGCGACCGTAGTCTGAAACACGTTTGCGATTTATTGCCATCGATATAACTATTGAGCTCTGTTCAAAAACGACCAAATCTGATCGCTGGCTAATCATTGGCCTCCATGTTAATAACCCTAAGTATTGATGATGTCACTCTTGTTTACATGTGCGATTTTCTATGGAGCTACAACTGACCGTCTGATTCTATGGGGATCTGGCAGAAAAGGTAATTTTATGGAGATGTTAAGCACATACAATCTGCTTACAGCATAATATTTATTTGCTTTGCAAAAATTGTTCTTAACAACAGTAGCAGAATACCAGTCAATGGTATTACTAAAGTGCGACGTCATTTACGGTAACTGGGTTTAAACATTCGCTGGTAATCTGCAAAGACCATTGCTAAAGTGCGGGGAAACAATTCACTGGTTTTACTGTAGACCCAGTAACCTTGGCAACATACAAAATGTGGCGTTTTAAATTTAGTACTTTGTCCTGACTAGACTAGAAGTTTGGATCATCACTTCATTTAATGAGTATTACCCCTATAATTCATTTTCCTCTTTAATCTCATGAACTATCCCAAGTAGATGTATAAAACATTCCTACTTCTGTTCATGGTTATAGCAGGCTTTTTAAATTTTTTGAAATTCTTTTGTCCATTCATAGTGTTTTGAACAGGAACAGTAAATTCCCTACATGCCACATTTCAATAGTGATTTGTTTGACCACCCGGAGCCTTCTTGTTGGCCACAGTTTATAGTCAAATTAGATCATTGTTGTTGTTCAACTAGTACAGAATTGGTTAGGAAAGGAATTTTTAGCTTGGGTTGTGGTAGATCAGACCTCAGCTAGACACCAGAGGTGGTGTATGTGTCACGCCCTGTCAGTTGTCTGATTATGTACTTTGTGGAGTTGAAGTTACTTGAAAATGTATAGCTTATGTTGCAACTGTTTGGGAAGCTTGAGCAGCTTGGAATACCAGTATATCACAGTTTCGTTGATGAATTATAAGAAATGTTTAATACCGCGTGTGGCAGGAAGGAGTTATGGGCAGTTTTGGGGAGGTACAATATCAGCGCTGGCTTTGTCAATGCCTCGGAAGCACTCGGAAGTACTCGGCATGGAAACGTTTGATCCGAGAACGTGACAACTTGAGCGATTGTTGCCCAACATCAGTAGGAGTACGACAAGGATGTCTACTATCATCAACACTATCCAATATCTTCATGGGAAATATCATGACAGAGTCACCCCTAACTAATCTAAGATTTGCTAACGACATTGATCTACTTGCTCGGATCACCCAAAACATAAATATTCACTCAAGGAAGGTGGACAAGACCAGTGGTAGATATAGTATGGGAGGGAGCCTCGAGAAAACTAGGATCGTGATATCCGGCAGGGTGGACATATCGACGTCTTTCTGAGAAAGGATAACCTACTGACACATTTCAAATTAACACTGGCAGCCTCGTTTCAGATGCCGAGCCATTGTATTTTACGTCACGCGTCTTTTCATTTGTAAACATTATCACAAAAGAAAAGCCCAAGACCATCGTTTTCGATGACAGTTTGAAATTCATCAATAGAAGGTGGAGTTTACCTGGGGATCAATGCAAACGAAGGATGGTACATCACCAAATAACGTGAAAATGGGAATTGCAAAGGCTGCAGCTGCCCCAGCCAAGCTAGAGGATTTAGAGTCCTAGTTCTTAAACTTGTTCTGGCCATTCCCCTCGACAAAGTCTTGGTATACACTCTGTTCCCCATCAGCACTCGTGGACGATCTCATCAAGGATTATTTCATCGCAGTGCATTCCTGCATGTTTTAACCGTGGATTTTCTACTCTATGATCATCGTATTCTACTCTGCAAAAGCTGGATTCCTCCCCCCTCCTCCCAGGGGGAAATCCCTCTCCCCAGAGGGAAATCCCTCCCAACCCCAGTTTCAGAACCAGTGATTTAAAGGGACCATAACATCTCGATGGTGTCAAAACTGCACCTTCTCGGATCCCTTGTAATCTCAGTTTGCCAGTGTGCATCAGAATCTTGGAAACTGCCTGCAGAGATCGGAGGAAGCTGAGGCGGTTTGGTCATGTTACTTTAGGGTCACGGGTCACCCTTGCAAAGTACTCCATGGGACATCGGGTAGAAGCAGAAAACGTGGACGCCCAAGGAGATTATGACTGGACGACGTCATGGACTGGACATAATACCTTAAAAAGCTGAAGGACTCTCACCCGTCTAGCCGAAGAACAGATCAAGGTAAGAGTTGAGTAGTTTCAAGTTTGTCAGACATTTTTCTTCTTTAAAATGACTCGTCAAGCATCGGTACAAGCGCAGATTTGATGGGAAAACCCCAATTTAGGATTAAGAGGATTTTAAGATTTTGTGAGGAAACACTTTTCAGCCCGTCTCATATGTTTTGTACACAAGGTCTGAAGACATGATCAACTACATCAGGCAACGGGTGAATTCAAGTTACTGTAAGTTCCTTTTTTTCTTGCAATATTGTATAAAAAACGTTGGGTATAAATACCATGCACGTTCGCCACTAATTCTTTCTAATGCTACAGTCACACGGTCAAATACGTATGCTGCGGATTTTTTATATTTTTTATCCGCAGAAAATCACTTAAAAACTGCGCAGAAAAGTTAAATTAGCCATGAAATACGGATAATTGCGGATGAATTACGGATAAATACGGACATTTACGCCTAAATGAAAAACAATTGTGACATCTAATTTTTACGGATAGTTTACGGAGAGTTACGTATATTACGGATAATTACGGATGCATTGCGGATTTTTTACGGATCCTGGCGGATGCTGCGGATTCTGCGGATTAATTACGGATAGATACGGATTCTGCGGATTTTTTACGGACAAAAATCCGCAGCGTCCGCACGATCCGTATATGACCGTGTGACTGTAGCATTATAGACAAGATAATGCCCAACAAAGTTTAAATTTGGTGAGGAAACATGATTTTAGCAGTGAGAAAAGCAGACTATTTTTCGCGCTGAAAGCAAAGCGGAGTTTTTTTTGCGCTGAAAGCGAGGTGTAGTTTGTTTTTTTGCGCTGAAAGCGAGGGGGAGTTTTTCGCGATCACAGCGAGGCGTATTTTTTTTCGCGATCACAGCGAGGCATATTTTTTTTCGCGCTAAAAGCGCGTATACACTATGAACATTATCAAATACGATTTTAGCAAAGCAAATAAACGATTTAATACAGAAAGTACTTAATAAGTTAGATGTGCTTATAAATTAAAATACATTTTATTGCTTTTATTTGGCGCCAAGCAATACTCCTTAAAAATATTTTTCACTGCACGCGAATCATATCTATTTGGAAAATTCATCTTTAATGCCAGACATGGTCAGACGGAGCCGTACTAATTGCATCCATTCTCGTCTACAACGAGAACATTATGCACTTCAAACGGTCGGTATTATGACTCGAGAAAACGGTATTCATGTCCCAAGTGGGCCATCCTCGTTCCCAAGGTTTCCATGTCATTTGTGAGCGAACATACCGCCCCTGGCAAGTAACACAGTAATTCAATTGTGGATGGACTGTGCATAAATGTCAAGTCAACATGATTAAGAATATTAAAACTCGAGTCCAGATCCCCCAAGGGGCCAGTACTAAAATTAGCGCCGTCTTCTTAATGGGGACATAAGCTGATGATTTAATCACGGCAACGGAAGACAAGGGACTCGGACGATTGAGCGAAACTTGACGGTGCATGCGAGCGGAAACGCGGTATAGCTCCGGGCGGGGAAATCGCTGCTCGGACACGGATCCGCGTGGTGCAGCGTGTTCGTGGAATTTACTGGCCCCGGCCTTACGAAAGTAACTCCGGATTATCTTGCCGATTATATGAGAAAAAATGTAATTCCCCGTTATACGGTAAAAATCCCCCAATGGTTTGCTTGTATTTATATTAAGGCCATGGATCATTATCCAAATTTTAAGCCGTTTTCGAAACCACCGGCTTCGTCTTCGGCTCAGGCTTGGTGATGCATTTCATGTCAACACTGCCAAAAAACATCTGGCTTGGCACCAACTTGAACTTTACCCCGAGTTTATGACATTTAAGGAACATAAATATACTACTCACAGACGAAGACAAAGATTGCATAGACCGAGCCTAAAGCCGAATCCAGTCATTTCGAAAACGGCCGTTGTAAGTTGGTGTAACAAAGTGTAAGCATCTCGAACGCCCCTATTATTTACCCTTGATTACACTAAATAGACAGTGCGCCTGCGTTTTTAGGTTTTAGGCAATAGAAAATTTAAACTATAAAGACAGTCTAAACTCAACTTCCTTCTCTGGTTACTAAGTATTTTGGTTTTACAAGCTAAAAGATATCCCCTATTCAGTTTAAGAAAGAAATTGATTAAAATGATTTAATTTCGTCAAATCTTCTTCCTTTAGTATAGCAAAACGATTTCTGTGTTTTACACAAATGTTTGTGTTAAAACATCAGGCGTTAGCAAACTTGGTCTCCGTGTACATTTTTAGGCAAGATACAAGTCACACAACATAATGAGCACTAGTCAATTATAATCATATAAAAGTAAAGTTGACTGAAAATTAATGATTCTAAAATTTAAGGTCATGTCCACTTGATCATGAACTGCCCCTTACCAGGAACGTGTTTCTGACGTTATCAATGGTTTAACCAATCAACTAATTGGTTGCTGACGACCGACGCTCGTCATTGGTTAAATCAGTATTATAATTACGCCAGGAATACTTTTCTCGTTATGGTCGCCAAAACAGCCCCATGCTCGTGAATAAGGTCTGTACTTGATCGAAATGTCGAGCTGCAAGATGGTATTTTCTTGCAGCCACGTACCGCGTGCTTGGAGAAATGAACCACGCGGGGCGTGAAAATGGACAGAACGAGCGTGAATTCGATTTCTACCCGGACAATTTCCCCGACAATCTGGCAAACTGACCATGAGCTGTAATACTTGAGGTACCATGAGAACGTGTCCATAAAATAACATCACGAATCATCGGAGGAAATTAATTCAAGTCACTCGGAACTGTGCCGATTATATGTACCCCCTTGGGTGTTTAGAATTGGAAAATCTTTACCTGTAGATTTTTAAAAATTAGGGTTAGGGTTATAGTCATTGTTTTTATATGACAAGTTGTTTTCTGTGTCTAATAGAAGAATTTCAAATTGGTAAATGAAAAGACGCGAGACGTAATACAATGGCTCAGCGTCTGAAACGAGGCTGGCAGTGCTAATTTGAAATTTGTCATTTCCGATACGATTTTGGTTCGTAATTCCTATTAAATTCAGATGAAATTTTCAGATATCTGTAATTTATTGCCGATGACAGATTCATCTATGGCATACGAGCCGGATTTTGATTAAACACGACGTCCGTCCACCTCTGTTCTTATTATCCATAAACCTGAAGGAGTGGGTTCCGGTGTGTAATATTATGGAACGGATGAATTAGACTTCGCTTCGCCGGTATTGGGATAGGCCATTCGGCACCACCTGCATGCGGGACCTGATTCACCTTTAGCTAAAGTACGGAATCATTTTGACCGTTTGACCTATAGTGTGGTAACCATAATGACTCGTATATGATGCGAATTTAAGGAGAATGTATAATGCCTTTCAAACATTTCTGGGTTTTCACTGAAAAACTTGATCATGTCAATAAAATACAGCCTTAATATTTTTCGGTTGAAAATTGATATTTCTGAACAAAATGCTTACTCCATAAAGCTCTTGCTTAAATTTGGAAAAGCTGGCAAAGTCGTGATGTTTGTTGATCTAGGGTGTTCCATTTGTACCACAATAATTTCTCGTGAAAATAGGCCTACACTTATCCCAACTATGCTTTGGCAAACCCTCTCTAGAATCGATCAGAATCGATTCCCAGTTTGGGAACTGAAATCGCGATTCTATCTTTTGAAGGAATCGATTTTAATTATCTTAGTGAGTACAGAAAGTACCCGACGATTTTGAATGTAAATTGATAGAGAAATTAATAAACAATTCCAGGAATTTGGACGTACTTTTGTACCTGGTTTATAGCCAATATTATTATTTTGTTCTGAATGGAATCGAGATCAAAACATGATTGGCCTTTGATTGTCCCAACTCGGATTAAAACGCAGCACTTAATTAATGAATCATTAATAAATTGAAATTTAATTTTAAACGTCTTAATGGCGTCTTTAAAGCGAGCACACGGGGACTGTATACCTACCGATCACGGGGACGTGGCTAGACGGGGGCATCGACTCGGCGATTAGCAGGAGAAACACGGTCAAGGACAAAAGCACGGTGATTCCAAGACTCACCTAGAGAAAAAAGGGCAAAATGTTATGAAAGATTTTACATGATTGGAAAACTTTTAAGAGCAGGAAAAACAGCATTACATAACTAAAGAAAATGTTTAATAAACTTCCTTTTGGAAATTTCAGCCGCATGCAGTAATACTTCAGAAAACCTGACAAATCCATGCATGGTTTTTGAGTTGAATGAATGGTAAAAAAAGAATGTCTGCAGACATTTATTTAAAAAAAAACCACATTCAGTTGGCAATTTTTATCATAAAGGTAACATTTTACAAGGAAAACAATCATGTATTTGGGGCTTTAAAGGCACAGGCTCGTCAGCAATGCGCGCGCGACAAATTCGTGCCACGAAATACGCAGCTCCATAACAAAGGCATGGAGCTGCGTATTTCGTGGCACGAATTTGGCGCGCGCGCATTGCTGACGAGTTTGTGCCTTTAAGAGACATTAACGAGATGTGAAGCAAAGAGTTGAGGGGAAAAACGTACCTTTTCGCCTGAATCTGCCGGAAGTACAAACCCCAGCACCGTGATCGCAGCCACCATAACACACGGCATAACGAGGTTAAACACGTAGTACAGAGACCGACGCTTAAAGTGCATTGTGAACACAATGTCCGTGTATGGAATACCAGGAGCATCGGGGTAGTAATTAACGTATTGTTTGACGTCTAGGCCTTTCATGTCCCACTCACCGTCACTGATAAATACAGATGTGTCTCCTTTAAGAAAAATGGTTCAAAAGTAGGAAAAATCTGAGAGTGGAACAAAGTTTTTGTCTTTTTGCAAGTAGGTTGGAACAGTCGTTGGCTTTGGCAAAGAAAAAAGTCACAAAGGGACATTTCGTTCACCTTAATTTTGCATGCATGGTAAAGTTTAATTATTGTGGCGAACATGTTTTATTTAGATTGTTGAGTGGTCATCTGGACACGATTTTGCACAAATCATGGCTCAGTTTCACCTTTCTGGTGATAAGGTTGCAAGATTGTCATTTTCTTTTGATATAGGTGTATCTGGAACTAAAAGCAAGTAAGCAAAGTCGGCTACTAGATTGAACATTCTTAAATTAAGATTTTTTTCTATACAAAGCTGATTACAAAGTTTAGGCATAGGAAAGGACTTATGATGTGGAAAGATATATTTTGATGTTAAATATTGCGTTTGATTATCAAAGTATTTGTTGTACTTCTTCATAAGAACGTTGGGAAGCTGGTCACTGCTATCGCGTTGTGTCCTTGGACAAGACACTTTACTCCACATTGTCTCTCTCCACCCAGGTGTATAGATGGGTACCGGCAAATATTGGTTGGGAAACCCAACTAACTGCTAAGGGTAAACCTGCGATGGACTGGCATCCCATCCAGGGGGAGTAACAATGCTCCTAGTCACTCCATGCCATGGAAACCGATGAGTACCGGCCGTATGAGCCAGCTTGGGTTGTGAAGCGACTTTACCTTTACCTAACAATCGTGTTTCCTGAATCGATGTTATGGAATGCAAACTGCTGAATGAAAAGGTGCCAGACTATTTATGCGTTCCAAGCCTCGTCTTGATAACGAGATTTGGAACGCATACGAAGCTGGCACCTTTCTAACAAGCAGTTTGCATTCTATAAAAATAACCCAGGGGACACGATTGAGCTGTCCCTCCGCGTGAAAAGAGTCTACCAGGCTATCCCATGAAAATATCTGAGATGTGGTCCAATAGTGTAGCTGGTAGTTTTTGATTCTGAAAGATGGATTTTTGACTGCAAATTTTGCAGTACCTGTGCCGGTGAGGTTGACCTCTGTCCCATCATATTGCCACGGGCCGAACTTGAGCTCACAGCTCTGTTTATCAAATGGAAATTGAGTGACGTCAATGTTACAATGAGACTTGAAGATTACTGGAGAGGCCCAGTTCACTTCTCCGCCGCTTTCAATGATGCAGATCTTCCTTGTCAAGTATGGGACGTAGTTATCAGCGGCACTGTAAAGGGATTGAAAGGAATTATATGATAATTGACACAGTAACTGACAGAGATCGTAGTCATTACATGCAGGTAGACTTCAAAGGAGCGTGTCCAGATCACATCTTTGACGCACCACCCCCACCCCCAACAATCTTTTACATGGATGTTGAGATTTTTATACCATATCATTTGTCATATTTTTCTCATTACCGTTCTGAAATTTTCAGATTGTAAACTAATTTAATCTGGTTCCATAAAGCAGTGCAGTGATTACACCGGTATTTTTGCTTCCACATCCAAATTGGAGATTGCAAATATCCTGTTTTCTTCCCATGGATAGTATTTTGGGGAGGTAATTTGTATGATTGTTAAGTTAGAACAAAATTAATTTAAATTCATTTCCCGGAGAAATCTGTACAAATAGACTACTAAAGAATGACGTCGGTTGCCATGGTAATTGGGTCTAAACATTCGCTGGTAATCTGAAACGTCCATTTATATAGCGCAGGGAAACAGTTCACTGGTTTTAGTGTAGACCCCAAAACCATGGCAACACACAAAGAGTGACGTTTTCACTTTAGTACTCTATTGTCAAGCTCTTTTAAAGGCATGACAGTAATACAGGTTGTACTAAAAATGTCTAGGCCAATAGGCAACCCCATGCTTCCTCGGATCCTGATAGGGAATCTTCTTACATGAAAATTAGTTTCATTTCATCAAAATAAGGCTGAAATTGAGTAAGGCTTGTGCCTGCCTAGACTGGCTTATTCCAAGTAGCCAGTTCTTGTTGTCAAATAATCAGGTCTTGTTCGTGAACTTTGCTGCACAAACGGTGACATAACTTCTGATTGTCCTGATTGATTTAGATGAACTAAAGACTATTTATCACATGAGAAGATGATTATTTTCTATGATCAGAATCCGGGGAAGCTTACAGGCACACAAAGAGAGGTATAATAAAATGTTGGAGTCAACACATGAGAGCAAACACTCACCAATTATATAGCACTATATCCGGCATCCAAAGAAGATCCGAACTCACTTTCAGCTTGGTCACGTTGCCCCATTCCTTCGGTTCCCATTGTAGAAATTCATCTTTCCATTTCTAAAAACAAAGAAAAGGAAACGGACAAAAAAATCAAAAGATGAATAAACAAAGCGAAGTATTCAAGGAGGGTCTAGTTAATGCTCATCGTATACTTTGTTCAGAGCTTTGTTCAGGGTATGCCCCACTAAATAGGCAGAGATCGGTGCGTCAGCCTCATTAATATGCCCTTAATTTTTGTATCCCTAAAATTTAGCGAGTTTAGAGCTGAACGAGTGTGATCTCGTGTAGACATTTCCCGTCGTCATGACGTGGAGTATTTTTTCTTTTCTCTTAATTTGTAAGAACTTTGGACAGTCTAGCTTCTGAAAGTGGCCCTTTGCCCAGTAGCGTAATGGGGCATTTTTGAGACAGTTGTTGACCCTGGGCACAAACCCATATACATGTACGTGGTATATAAAGGTTTCAATACACATTTCTAACTGTAGGATTGTGCAAACGAGGCTGCAAATTTCAATGAAGTCGTAGGAATTACTAGTAAATTAGGGCAGTAAAGAAATCAGACTTACGTAAGTGATCCACATATTTGTTGTCAAAGTTTGCTGTCTTTCGTCCTGTACAAAAACAAACGACAACAGGTTTGCTACAAGTTTCGTAAGAGAAAGAGTTACAGTTAGATTTGATTTTAAAGTTTAAAAACAGATTACATGCTTGGAAAACTGTCACAAACGGCGTTATCTCCATGCGTGATTGAGGATGTGTATGATAAAAACCAAACTGATATAAGTCAGCTCAGTACCTCATCTACGTTCCGAGAAAAACAATAAAAACTGTGTCCATGCCTTCAAGAAATTGTGCGAAACCGTCGTCCTATTTAGGCTGGTTCCCTGGCTATACTGCACGGAAAACGGGGCCATAGTACGGCGGTATTCAGAGGTCTAGGTTCGTCCACACTTGTAAAAATGCGTGTGCATACGCATTTATATAAATTCATCTTTAATTATCGTTTTCTTGTAACAAAGATACCATCTCTTGTGGATTCACTGTACTGGATAATTGGAACCACTTTTATCTTCCAGTTGAGTAAGCTTTTCCAGTCAAATGGTTGAATAAAATTCTGGGACATTGCAAATCCTTTAATAGACGAGTACTATAGTCTTACCATGTCCAAAACCTGTGCCACATACAACAGCATATGTATGTCCGTAACTGAGTTGACGCTCAACACCGGTCGAACGTTGCGATTGTAACCCTCGTCCTCAAAGAACTTCCGGAAGAGTTTCTTGCTGTAGACTGATCCCGTGGCTGCCTCACAAACTGCCAAGAAACGAGAAAGAAGGTTGGGTATATCGGACTTGAAATCAAGGTTGTCGCAAGGCCGCCACAAGGCACTGCAAGTCCCTACAAGTCCGTGGGTCTTAAAGTGGGAACGTGAGACTTTTTAAATCAGATTTTTGGTGGCCTTGTTAGAGCTCTGACTACAACAGTGATGACGCCAGTACACATCATGACGTTACAGCCCCCGAGCTGCCCTCCACGACTTTGATAGGCTAGGGTGAAAACAACTCTTGAATATTTGAAAGTTTTTAATATTTTTTGTTACTTTGCTTTACCGATATATTTTAATACTTGGCATGGATTATTCTGCCGACAATTCACAATCGGTGTTATTATTTTTGGCTAATTACAGGATGGTTGTGTTTCAAAGATTAACGAAGTTAATTAATCAAGATTTTTCTGTTGCAATTAAGACTTTTATTGCAATTTATTGGATCTAATATTTTATGACGCAACGCTGTTTTCTTTTTCACCCGTCTTGCGTTTTTCATCTATTTGCGTCTGAATCGCTCTATAGACCGATACAGACGGTACGGATGAGCGCAGCGCAAACGCAACGCGCGATGAAAAACGGACCTTATATGGAAAGCTAGCGCCTTTAGTCATTCATTTGGTGGATAACACGGACGCAGAGGTACAGGTGAATTATAAATATTCATCGATTATTGATTATGTCACGGACATGCAAGACCCCCACTGTTGTCCCCAAAGAATTATTCAGCTTATCACAAATTGATTACTGTTATAGTCACACCTGAGGCGCACCATACGAAGACAGAGATTTGTTGTTCCCAAGACGGTTGAGGCAGCCGCATTAGTGCCTTCATGGTATCTTGTATGTACACAATCATCTAAGGTTAAGACTATTTCGTCCACCAAAAATTTACCAGTGGCATTGCGGTGTATCCATATTGTTTTCACACGATGGGTGCACCCCTCTAAATCGGCACCAAGATAAACAATACTTAATGCCCAATATTCATAAATCGTTTTAAAATACTTAAACGTCTTACATCGTCTTGGGACAACAACAAAAATATTAATTGAAGTCTCATCTGTTCAATTCTGTTCAATTTTGTGGGGGTCGTCCATCGCTTTTATTCACTATATTCCATTTAAAATAAACGTACCCCTGCAAGAATTAAAATTATCAAATAAAGTTGTGTATTTTTTGAGAAAAAAAGTCCCATGCTAGGCCTATGTATACTGGGCAAAATAGTTTAAACTAAGAAATAAGTTTCTATAGTTTTTGTTAGTTTATCAACACCTTTTGCACCCCCGGTAAGACAGAACTTGATGAAGATCCACGGATCGAAACGTTTGACTCCTAAAATTCTGCTGTTGTGTACAATTTAGCCCAAAATCATATTATTAATATTATCATATGTTTAGAAACATAACAATGAACCAATTCCTTTAAAATGTACCAGTACGCCAAACTGATGTCCGTCGGGCTTCTGAATATAACTGGTTCCCCTTTGGTCGCCTATTGTTAGTGTCGGATACCAACAACAGGACCAGAATAAGATACACGTATACATTCAAATTGCATTCATGCCGGAATCGATCGCTGACAAAATCGATACCAAACTTAAAACTGTTTGACAAAAAGAATGGTTCGGAATTAATTCTGAACCAAATATCTTTAGGCCACTTGAATGAAAACCTTCCCGCCACCCGGCCGCGAGGCATGCGTCGTTTTCGCGGTCTATCCAGTTTATGTCGTCTTAAAAATCGGACGATTTATACGGCGTCCCTCACGGTCCCTGAGGTATTGCGTCCAAAAATCGAAACTGTTCACTGTGGGGTTGAAACAAGACGCGCACCTTTCGAACTGTTATGTGGTATTTTTGTCGCTGCGAGCCGCTTTGGAGCGGTCCTACGTTATTCCAGGTGATGCCTTACAGTTATTTTTTTTGCATCCATAAAAACTCGCTGTATGAATAAAAACCACGAGGGTCTTATAATCGTCGTTGTGCCGTGGTGCTCCGTGGAATAGACCAGATAGATTTGTCTTAAAAATGTACCTTTTCTGGCCTCCTTTCTTTGCATTTATAGACACGACACATTGAACAGGAATAATATTGATTTCATTATTGATAAGGATTGCATTCATTATATAAATAGCGCACATTGCATGAAACTTACAAGTGTCTTTCACCTAAAACATTGGCAGCCGATGACCAGAGACACCGGTTAATTCCCTTACTCTTCACGAAGAGTACTCTGGGATCTTTTAAGCGCTTTACACAACATATTAGACAAATGGTTTCCCTTCCGAAGGAGGGAGCAATTGTCATTAAGTGTCTTGCTCAAGGGGCATATCACGACTAGGTGTCGGTACCACACCACCAAATTGTCACCCGACTGTTGCGAGTCAATGACCCAAACCTCCCGGCTGCGTTGCACAAAATTATTTAATTCTTGATCCCTCAATTTTCAAAATTACAACAAATAAAACTATTGTTTGCTGGCTTTAAAGGAGCATGTCCAGATCACATTTTTGAGATTTGACCCACCCATTTTCCCATGGGTGTTCAGATTTTGATACCATATCATTTGTCATATTTTTCTCATTACCATTCTGAAATTTCGCGCTCGCAATCTGTATATTTTCAAGGAGATCGTCAAAAAACCACCGATGTTTTGTAAACTAATTTATTCGTTCCATAAAGCAGCGTAGTGACCATACCAAACTTTTTGCTTCCACATCCAAATTGAAGATTGCAAATTTCCTGTTTTCTTCCCATGGAAAAATCTGAACAAGCTCCTTTAAAAAACAGTAAAACACGGGTGCACTTTTTTTGCTGGCCACAGTCATGACTTCTCCACGTGAACTTCCATGGATGTGATTTCGTACTTAGCAAATCGAATCTTCTCATTACAGACACCGACTTCGGCGGAAAGTCCGCAGCAAATGCCCGGGGGAAAATTCGCAATTCACACCCATCCCGTCTTGCAAAAAGACCGCTTAAAACGAGAGATTACGCCCCGTGTGGTTTACACGTAAACCGCTCCAACACTCCGCGCGGTCAACAAGGGCCCTAGGCCCTTCGACAAGTTGGAAATAAACGCGCTGATTTCTCATGAAATCAATTTTTGATCTTGCAAGGAGTGAAACAAAACGGAATATATACAGTGCATGTGTAGTTTGATGGCGTTTTACCAACAGTATTTCCATATATCCATAATGATTTTGAGTTAAAACGTTGAGTTTAACATCTGATTCAGGAATTTATGGCTTTCTGCAGTATATCTGCAATATTGGTAATATATCTGCAGTGTCTATATTTTGATATCTGTGGCATGGTATTAATATTTTGATGCCTGCAATATCAATATTTTGAAATTCGTGGTATATTTTAATATATGTAGTATCGATATTTTGATATCTGCTTTGTCAAAATATATCTGCAGTATATATACTGCAGTAAAAATACTGCAGTAAAAATACTGCAGTATATATACTGCAGTATATATACTGCAGTATATATATATACTGCAGTATATATATATATACTGCAGTATATATACTGCAGTATATATGATTGTATAGAATTAATATCTGCACAATATTTTGATCATATATGCAGTATCGATGTTCTTATAATACTGAAGTATCAATGTTTCGATATACATTATCGTTAAAATATCTTAAAAACTACATATCAAAGCCAAGGGAACAGGAGGTTTTCAAAATTATTCATCTCGTGGGAAAAAACTTAGGGCGTGTTCAGATCACATTTTGAGCCCCCTTTCCCCCATGGGTGTTGAGATTTTGATACCATATCATTTGTCATATTTTTCTTATTACCATTCTGAAATTTTGTGCTCCGTATATTTTCAAGGATATGCCTATCGTAAAAAATAAACTCCACTGTTTTGTAAACTAAATTATTCGGTTCCATAAAACAGTGCAGTGATCACACTAACCTTTTTGCTTCCACATCCAGATTGGAGATTGCAAATTTCTTGTTTTCTTCCCATGGATAGTTTTTTTGGGAGGTAGTTAATATTATTTCTGGGTTAGAACAAAATTCATTTTCTGGAAAAATCTGGAAAATTATTAACAATTATTGCCAAATTCGTGTTCTATTTTCTGAAGGAATTACCCCAAACCAACCGAAGTATGTTTTAAGGCATCATAAATTAAGTGGTGTATTTCCAAAGTAATTCAGACTTTTTAAGGGCTTGATTAATTAAGATTATTGAATTTAGAACGCGTTCTAATACTAGAAAAAATAAATAGCCTGAATCGTGATGTTCAAGGAGAATGCAACACGACTCTGTAGACTCGAGTATTCTCCGTTACGTCTTCAAGTGTTTTCTTCTTCTCAAGAAACTCTCACAGCAGACATGCGACACTCTTAGAGCACAAAGGTCTAGCGTTAGACATGTTTTTTTAGCCGACACCAACCAATAAAATGTAGATTCGCTGTAAGCAATTTATATGTATCCGTTATTGGCCGTATAAGACCGTCGTTGTTAAAGGCCCAATGTATATTTGGAAGATGAACCCTTTTGCAGTTTACTGGAATAAGGGTGTATACAAAAGCCCCGAGTCAGAGGGAGCCTGACCCTATTTCTCCGGGTCAAAAAGTGACCCTTGTCCGGTTTGAAATGACACTGAAAAGTGTCATTTTTTGACCGAGAAAAAGGGTCAGACACCCTGGGACCTGGAATCCCGGGTCAGATTAAATATATGAAAACAAATGTTAGTAAACTAGTCTGCAGAATTTTCAGCTACAAGATGCATCAATGCTTCAGAAAACCTGCAAAATCCATGTATATGGTTTTTGTGTCAGTGAATGGTAAAACACCCCTTGTATCCTTGTGCAGATATCCCTTTGTTCTCATGTACAAATTGGTTAGTGTCGAAAATCTTTTTCGATCGAATGTCCCATATTTTATGTACTTCAACTTGCGACAAATAGGTATACCTCGGAAATTTACAATTTGAGTAAAATCCATATTTCTTTTTAAAACAAGATTTATGGGAGTTTACACCAAAATTCGCACCATCGGTACACCAAAGAAAAACAAACACATTAGACGTAAAATTTACCTTGTTGAAATAAAAATGCGGGCATCCACGGAACGACAACAGAAAACAGTGATTCATTAATTTTTGTGACCGAAAATTCATTTGTGATGTACCCAGACTTTTAATTTGAAAACAAGAAGTTCTTTCAATTCGGAAACAGACACCACAAACGTTAAGACTTACCCATCAAACGAAACGAGATAGAAAAGACGAATATGCAAATCACAGAAGTAACATTCATCGGTAACTTCTCCATAATTCGTTTTGCACTCCCACAAATTATCCAGTAATCCAATCAGTTCCGTAATGTGTCCAAAGAGCGAAGAGGCAGAACGCTTTCGCGCTATTCAGCGGGAGTTATTCCCCCGTATAATCCAATTTCTGGCACAGGCGTTGACTAAAAAGTCGCGTGAATAGGCGTTACCAATTTCAGTTCTGATATAAACAATACTCTCTTTGAGCACCAAGGATGGTCGAAAATGATGGCTTTTATATCCAGTATATAGAGAAAATATACAGCTCCTGTATTTGAACGAGATAGAAATTGCTTTTGGAAGAGTCGAGGAGTTTACCGATGGTTCATTTGGGATGGCGCGCGGACATCCACACAGATTAGCCAATGCGATGCAGAGGCGCGCTCAAACGCTAAAAGATGCTTTCTGCGTGACCAACTTATAACCTGTACCGACGGCTGTTTCGTGAAAGATATCGGGTAAAGAGTATTGGTGCTGTTAAAGTAATACATGGTGACATACTGTAATTATGATTGATTACAAAATGGTGGTTTAAGCTACTTGTGTATTTAGTTAGGTCCTTGGGATTTAATAGGTAGGCAGAATGGTTTGTTATTCTTATTCGTACGAATCAGTTTTCTTGTAGTTGGTCATCAAACAGTAACTGCAATGTTGGATGTGCATAAATGTTTTAATTAATTTGCGGTATGTATGCTGGTCGACAAAGTACGGGGGTAAATACGTCAAACGTTTTTATATGATGATGATATTGGCTCCACACAAAAATCACTGAACGATTTCTCGGTGCTTTTGGAATGTGTATTGTGATCAATGCCTAGGACCATTGTGGTAGCAAGTGACGTCACATTATGGTACTCTAAGGCGAACTCTTTAAAAAGAAACAAAAGTGTCATACTTTAAAAGCAAAAATGCCAGGATTTCACGATTTAGAGCACACATTTGCTGTTTTAGGGTCACTAAACTAGAAATATATAGTCGTGGCAAAATAAGTAGCAAAATTCGTTCTTTTTCTTTTTATAAAGCAGCATATACTTTAGCTTCTCGCTAAATGCAGACTTGTTTACTTATGCACAACTGCTAAAGGCCCTATTTATCAGTTGCAAGATGAAACTTTTTACAGATTTGAAGGAAGAATATTGGTAAAATAGCCTGAGGAAATTTTAGCTACTAATCGACATTGCAACTGGAAGCAACTCAACTGATCAGTTGCTGTCGATGTGTGCGTAGCGCGGACGTGATCAAATGCACGCGAGCAACTGGCAGCAACTATAATTGCAAGTACGCGTATATCTGGGATTTTTTCAGTTGCCGGTATAGTTGCAAGTGCGCGTATATCGACCTTTTTGAGCAACTGATCAGTTGCTCCCAGTTGCTGGAAACACCAGTTGCCACTAGTTGCTTCTAGTTGCAAGGTTGATGTACGCTAGAAAGCTATATATATATTTTGTGTAAAAGTGAATAGTAAAAAAGTCCCGCCCACGGGATTTAAAAAAAAAACTACCTTCGGTAATCAATTTTCAGCATGAAATACAATTTTTGACGGAAATAAACTGATGTGGTTGTTACCATTGGTATCAACACTTTGAGTAAGGTTTTCCTGTCAACACATGGTTTGTAAACTAATTTAGGCCTATCCGTTCCATCATAGCAGTGCAGTGATTACACCAACCTTTTTGCTTCTGCATCCAAATTGGAGATTGCAAATTGCCTGTTTTCTTCCCATGGATAGTATTTTGGGGAAGTATTTTATATGATTGTTGGGTTAGAACGAAATCCATTTTCTGGAAAAATCTTAAAAAGCTCCTTTAATACACAATGACTTCATGGTACGGGTCGTTGGAAAATACACTTTTTGCCTTCAAATTAAAAATAATCTAGTTTGCCATTTCGACTGCTTTTGATTAATACAGTCCGGACGATAGATTGCTGTCTTATTTTCTTTTTTTCCTACTTCAATCGATGTCGAGGAATGATTAGGTCACAGGGATGACAGATGAAAGCACCGCGACTCGAGGCTTTGTCCTACGGGGAGAATGTTTGCGTTGTACGGTATACGTACACGAGGCGTGCGCACTGCATTTAAATTCATGTTTTGCCTGTCAGTTGGACAAACTGTGTTAACGAATAGGGGATTTTCGTCAATATAGACTAGACAAAAGGATGCTCTTAACGGCCGCAAAGCTTGTCTGGGGTTTGTCCTACCTTGCAAATGCAAAATAAATTCCAACCATAGAAATCGAATTTAAAGTAACCTGTGAATGAAAAAGGCTAGCTAGACAATGTCACAAGAAACGTCCATGAATGTTGACACACGAAAATACCCGAATACGATTCCACATTGGAATCGACTCTTACATTGGAATCGACTCCCAACGTGGCATCGACTCTAATCGACTCCATACGCGCCCGCAGGCAGGGAGGCCTTTTACACCGAACGGAAACTAGCACAACACATTCAGCAGCGCATGCTGAATTCGTGATAAATTAGCAATTCCGATACCACTAAAGTCCGTCTGTTTTCCACAAGATCGGATGACCACTTTACCTCTCGTTGCTTAAAAGTCGATTGACTCTCAAGAACTCCTCCGTATAAGAGTAGAGAGATTGGATGTTGAAAACGATTCCACACTAATAAGCAATGATCTTTAATATAGGTACGGTCCAACCTCGATAATAAGAGAACTGTTAATACGACATTCTGCTTATAACGAGGGAAATGTATTAAATTAATTTAAAATCCCGATAATACAAGGTTCCTGTTATAACAAGGTAAACTACAAAGTCTAAATGATCTCTTATGGACAAAATGTGGACAAATCTGGATGCAGTGAAAAGCAACTATGGCTCCACCGGGATTCGAACCGCGGACCTTCTGCTTAACGTGCAGACGCCCTATACCAATTGAGCTATGAAGCCAACTGGTGGTCGCGAATCACGGTAGTGTAGTTGTTCCTCACTGATTGGGATTGGCTATCGCGTGAGCTTAACAAGCCCCACAGAGGGATAAACCCTTCAATGATCTCTTATTAACGAGATTTGATTTGCATGTCTCAAAATATTAATCAACCATTTGACAGGAGAAACATTTACTCAAATGGAAGGTAGAAGGTTCCAATCAATATGACATCTTTTTATGAGAAAATAATCAGTATGACATCTTTTTATAAGAAAACAATAACTTATATAAATGTGTGCACACGCAATTTTATTTTTATAAGAGCTCCCTTACATGAACGAAACTAGGTCCCTGACTACCGTGGTATAATGGCTCCGTTTTCAGTGCAGCGTACCTAGGGAACCAGCCTATAAATAGGACGGTGGCTCCGCACAATTTCTTGAAAACATGAGCACAGTTTTTCATTGTTTTCTTGGAATGTAGATGAAGTACTGATCTGACTTACACACAGGTTGGTTTTTATCACACATGGAGATAACGCCGTTTGTAACAGTTTTCCAATCTTATTATTTTTAGTTTGTGTTGCCAGTTTATTATTAAAGTAATAAGGGTGGAAAGAACAATCTGATGTCATTGGCCAGGAATTGTCAGACCGCATTGATATGAATTCGGACAAGTCGGTAGACAGAACACCTGCGCGTTTTGGGGGTTCTGTGAATGGGGTTAGTCGTGAGATCGGCCGGCAGGTGAAATCGAAATTTGTGAGGAAAGCTCGTAACTGGTATAGGACTTGCTAACTTGACGTGAAGATGAAGCATTTATTGCGATCCCTTATAGACCGTATTAAATAGCTGCCGTCTTGTGGGGCAGTTTCTTTGTTCCTTGAGGGCATGCATCTTGGACATGCATGGTTGCACATTTTGTGCTGACATTTTTGACCCACCCACCCCCATTTTCCCATGGGTGTTGAGATTTTGATACCTGAGCCTTTTTCCAAATCTCGACTTGAGCTCAGGCTCAGGGTCCGGCTCCATGTAAACCACATGGAGACGGAGACGGAGACGGAGACGAAGTCGAGATTTGGAAAAAGGCCCATATATCATTTCTCATGTTTCTCATTCTGAAAATCCGTATATTTTCAAGAATATCGTCAAAAAACCACCGATGTTTTGTAAACTAATTTATCCGGTTCCATGAAGTAGTGCAGTGATTACACCAACCTTTTGGCTTCCACATCTAATTTGAAGATTGCAAATTTCCTGTTTTCTTCCCATGGATGGTATTTTGGGGAGGTATTTTATATGATTGTTAGATTAAAATGAAATCCAATTTTGGGGAAAATCTGGTCAGGCTCCGTTAAATAACAAAAAAATTAATGTTGCACTACAAGATGGCCGCAGCTATTCGACACAGTCTGTTAATTACTGACAAAAACGCAAAGAACCAGCGAGTTACCATAATTTTTCTTTAAATAAGACCGATTTCTGCATCCAAATTATATTTTCACTTTCTAAAATTGAGAATTTGACGGAAATTGCTGGAGATGTCGACATCTTGCTTGCAGGGCGCAAATCTGAATTTAAAATCACTGCAATCTTTGTACACATCAGGCATCCTAACGGCCAAGTCCGAAAAAATTGACGGGATTTGCATTTCGGATGGAACAGATGCAACGCGCGATACGGCGACGGGTTGGGGGTAACTGTGCCAAATCACAAGATAGATTACATGATTGGAAAACTGTTACAAACGGCGTTATCTCCATGTGTGATTGACGATGTGTATGATAAAAACCAACCTGTGTATAAGTCAGCTCAGTACCTCATCTACGTTCCGGGAAAACAATGATAAACTGTGTTCATGCTTTCAAGAAATTGTGCAAAGCTACCGTCCTATTTAGGCTGGTTCCCTGCACGCACTGAGCATGAAGTATGCAATAGCAGTTGGCTGTACGAGAATTGAAGCCATGCGCCGGCCGCCATTGTACCCCCCAAACAACGCTTTGCCCAGACTGATCCCCGGTCCATGCGATCGCTTGCATTCCACTTAACACATGTAAACTGAAGTGAATACAGTATGACCAGTCTAGGCAAGGCATTGTATCTGGGGAGTACAATGGCGGACGGTGGCTTATATATAGATGGTGCACACGCATTTATATAAATCCATCTTTAATTATCGTTTTCTTGTTAAAAAATGTCCTCTCGGGTGGAATCATTGAACTGGACAGTTGGAACCACTTCTATTTTCTATTTGAGTAAGGTTTTTTCTAGTTAAATGGTTGATTAAAATTTCGGGACATTGCGAATCCTCTATATGGGCTTATTTAAAGCTATACCAGGCTGAAAACGACTCGCCCTTTGTACGACGTCCTTACATCCTTACGAGAAAAGGTCATCTTAAGATTATACGCTTAATTACAATATATGTATTCAAAGCACCCAAGCGTGCTAACAGTAATGGACGCCTTCTAAGTAATTACGGTTAAATGCCTAATCTTTTGTCCATACACGTAGAAATTAAAATGTACGTTGTTACATGTATAACGGGAACCTCGTATTATCAGTAACGAAGAACAGAAGATCTAGGACCTCAAATTGTCCTCGTCATAAGCAGAATGTTGAAGCGAACGTGAACGCAAAATGCTTTTAGCACTATATCACGAACAGGGGCCAATATTTCATGGCGCTGTTTAGCACAAAAATTTGCTTAGCACAGAATTTCTTTGCTTTGTAAAATGGTTTTCCAGCCAAAATTGTACGTCAAATTGTGTTTTTAGAAACAGTATCAAAATATTAGTACATGTAAATATACATCACATACGATTTTGGCTGGCAATCCATTTTTCAATACAAGGCAAATGGGTTTGTCCATGAAGTTGGGTCACGTTTTATGACATATCTCTCAAAAACTGTGTCTCATTCTAGCCCAGCTACTTCAGTCAATATTTCATTTCAGAAAGAAAAGCATATCCCACTATACAGTAAAAGTACTTGCATTATGGTGTACCAAACCACAGACTCAGTCAAATGTCTTGACAGTGTTAAACATATGTGGTGTCCACGTAGCGTAGGTAAAACAAGAATCTCATATTCAGTGAGAGATTGCCCAAAGAAAACATGAATGAATATAGCCGGGCACTATACCAATCCGTTGCAACAACAATTTGAAGTTGTAAATACATATTCAGTATATAATTAACACAGACTATACCGATGCTACGTGGACACCGTGCCCCAACTTCATGGACAAACCCAAATATATTCTGTGCTAAGCAAACGTTCCACCTCATCGGCCGATTGTGATTACGGAAGATGTTTTCATTACCGTTACCCGGGTCACTTGCCATTATACTTCACCAGCAGTCAAATCATTCCGATCCGTCTTACCAAAGCAAAGGTAAGATTGGACTGTCCCTTGCGATTATCAATCGGGAATTAAAGGTGTATTTTCTGTGCTCGGGGCAGATATAACCTTTAAAATAAATGTGGATTTAAAAAAACAAAATGAAATTTTTCGGTTTATCAGCGTTCGAATTAGCATTTTGCACGTTTCGGGTGATTAATGTCTGGTGTACTGACGTATTCACATGCATACTTGGTATCTACTTGACCAGACTAAATTTTTGTTGCTATGTGGTGCACGTGCAGTACAGAATCAATACCGTGTTCACCGTAGGAGATAATGGAATAAAACAACCAGACTGTTGATAGCTAGGTAATGGCGTGCACCACGTAGCGATAATAGCATAGTATGGGACTTTCTAAACTTCACCTCCAATTGGAAGTGAAGAGTTCGGGATACCAGACGTTATGAAAATGTTACACGCAATAACTTTAGAGTTACAATTCATAAAACTAAAACGCCCCGAAATATTCTCAATAAAAGTTTCATAAATAACTGCACCTCAAATTGATGTAATTACTTAATTTTCAAGGACCTGTTTTTGCGACCATGAACAAAAATATGTTTCTGGCATAATTACTGAATCATGGTGTTCAATGGTTGATTCAGGTATTGCGTCGAAACGTGTTTCTGTTCATGATCGCGAAAACAGGCCCCTAGTTTCGTCCATAAACATATATGTATCTTTAAACTTGCAATGATATTCCCGAGTATCATACATGCTGTTGATACAAGGCGAAGTATACGGTATACCTACGGACCACCTGTCTGTCAGGGCGTCCGCATAAGCCCGATCTAGTTATTAGCTTCGTGAAATGACAGTGCGAAGCAATGTTAATAGCTTGCAGATGCCATTTTGAATCACGTCTAATGTTATTTCCGATGGTCCGACCGTCTGCATTGTGTATGCAAACGGGAGCGTAATGAACATTTCCCGCTCAATTCATGTGGCTCAAGTTCTATAATTAGATTCTCTGTGATTTATTTTAATACATATAGTTCGTTCACACTTATCGAACAAAATGTTTAAAGGTACGTTTTGCAACGATATCCCTGAAAATTCTGTACCTTAAAAGCATGACTTGCAAACCTAACAGATTAGTATACCACTGTGCCTCATAGCTCAGCTGGTAAAGCATCTACTCGGTGCGTCATGGGTCTTGGGGACAACCTGAGGGTGTATACCAGTGTGCCTCATAGCTCAGCTGGTAAAGCATCTACCCGGTGTGTCAGAGGTCTTAGGGACAACCTGAGGGTGGATACCACTGTGCTTCATAGCTCAGCTAGTAGAGCATCTGCCTGGTGTGTCAGAGGTATTGGGGGAAACCTGAGGGTGTATACACCACTGTGCCTCATAGTTCAGCTGGTAGAGCATCTACCCGGTGTGTCAGAGGTCTTAGGGACAACCTGAGGGTGGATACCACTGTGCTTCATAGCTCAGCTGGTAGAGCATCTGCCTGGTGTGTCAGAGGTCTTGGGGGAAACCTGAGGGTGTATACACCACTGTGCCTCATAGTTCAGCTGGTAGAGCATCTACCCGGTGTGTCAGAGGTCTTAGGGACAACCTGAGGGTGGATACCACTGTGCTTCATAGCTCAGCTAGTAGAGTATCTGCCCATTGTGTCAGAGGTTATGGAAAACAACCCGAGGGAGTATACCACTGTGCTTTATAGCTCAGCTGGTAGAGCATCTGCCTGGTGTGTCAGAGGTCTTGGGGGAAACCTGAGGGTGTATACACCACTGGGCCTCATAGTTCAGCTGGTAGAGCATCTACCCGGTGTGTCAGAGGTCAACCTGAGGGTGTATACACCACTGAGTCTCATGGCTCAGCTGGTAAAGCATCTACCCGGTGTGTCAGAGGTCTTATAAGGACAACCTGAGGGAGTATACCATTGTGCCTCATAACTCAGCTGGTAGAGCATCTGCCTGGTGTGTCAGAGGTCAACCTGAGGGTGTATACCACTGTGCCTTATAGCTCAGCTGGTAAAGCATCTACCCGGTGTGTCAGAGGTCTTATAAGGACAACCTGAGGGTGGATACCACTGTGCTTCATAGCTCAGCTGCTACAGCATCTGCCTGGTGTGTCAGATGTCTTGGGGAAAACCTGAGGATGTATACACCACTGAGTCTCATAACTCAGCTGGTAGATCATCTGCCCGGTGTGTCAGAGGTCCTGGGTTCAAATCCCAATGAGGACCAATAAATTCCACCTCAAATGGTCTTTAGATATATATAAATTTTACAACACTGTAAAGCGGCTTCACAACAATATACACACAAAATCCTTATACTGAATACATACAAATGTACACACAACAACATTTCACTGTTTTTAAACTTCAATGTCTAATCCAAATTCCAAAGACTGCGATGGGCTAAGACTGCAGTATTGGACTATAAAATGAGCGACACCTGATACATGAAATATAACGTATTCTGATATTGACAATACGATTTGATAGTTCTTGCTAGTAGTACCGCTATTCGATACCAAAGGTGGTTATCGGCCAACATTGAAAGCAACTAGTGAGTGCAATACTGAATTAGGACTGTGCAGATTTGAATAATGTAATATACTTAATCAAATATTTTAATAAAATATACAATTAAATATTCCAATATTTCACAGCCTTTTAAAGTTGCACTGTCCGTGTTTGGGTGAAAGGATTAAAAAAAAAAAATTCACACAAGCGAACGAATTTAGAAAGCTTAAAAAAAATATTTCAAAAAATTAAATTTCCGACGTCGGGAATTGGAGATACAAGCCTTTTTTTTGTTGAAACGGGCTTCACATGCTGTACATGAGCACGTACGCTTATATGTACATAGTATGTGTACACATGTACGTGCACATGTACATTTACGTCATAACACTGTCTTTTATTATTTCTTGTTTTTAATCGACTGGCATTAATCCTTGACGGATATTTACGTTCTTGGTACCAAATGAAAGCTGATAACTTTTTCTGTTCTAGAAAAATAGCAATTTAACTTCAACAAAAAATGTTGATGCTCAAATCGGCCTAAAATCGCACAGTGTAACTTTAAAATGTACTGCAGTACAAGCATTCTTTTTTGCAAGTTCGTCCTTTGTTTGTAACGTTCACAACCATTCAAATACCTCAACACTTGCAAACAGCAAAGAAACAATTTGTATACGTCCCCAGAAAGGAATGGTGTCCAACAAAGGACATTGCGAGAATGTGGACACTACAGGTGGCCTTTAGAGGACACCATCCGTCCCTAGCGCTGTGTTCCACGAGCGAGGCTATCCTGTAACATCTTATTGTATTCGCTGATTTGCGACTTGACGTTTGCCACTTGAGGGCGGTAGTCACTTTCCATACTTTTGGCTGCAATAACTGAGAGAAAGCGTTTAGTTAAGGAAGACCATTTGTAAGATTTGGCGAGGATGATTTTTGAAATTAAAATAAAAATTACATGCCGACGGTATTTTGTGGTGTCACTGACATTTTATTTCCGTCCCATATATTTTGTGAAGACGTTTTCAAGGATACATTCCTTCATGACGAAGTTGTTCTGCTCGTGATGCTGCCATTTTCGTTCCAAGTTTCCAAGTTGGGCGTGCGTCTCATTCTCATGCAGTTGGGTTTTCATGGCTTCGTAATGGCTGGACAAATCTTGCACAGCTAAGGGTAAAACATAACCAAGTTCAACATGCCTTATTCCAGTTATAAATACTTGTGTAACGACCCTTCCTGACTTGGGGGCAAAAGATGAGCCGTAGGGATGGAAATTTACGTTTAATTCAGAAACTGGTTTGCAATTCTTTCAAGTGTCGGTTACCGTTCGGCCGGCACTAAAGATTGTTGCTGGTGTTTACAGATGCATGTGCAATGTACACAATACCCCTAGGCCCCCAAAATAATAATTGAACCTTTATCTGGTCAAAATTTTGATACGACCCCACATAAATTTATTTCAAATATAAATTTCATTGCAAATAACCCTCTAAAAACTATTGTAAATTCTTAAAAATTTGGTTTCGTTTAAACGTTCGGCAAAACAGTTTTTTTTTTCAATTCTTTTCGGTTAATCGGTTAAACGGTTAACCGGTTAAACGTCCCATCCCTAATGAGCAGTGTAGTAAATGTATTAAACTTTTTGTGCAGAGTTTGAAAAGTCTAGGAATTTCGTCGAATATAGTACATTGGTTTTAGACTTGCACTTTAAAATCTACCTAAAATGTAATCCCCTTATTTCAAAAGTCAAATTATAAATTTTCTTATTTTTGAAACTACAAACTTGTTCAACAATTTAAAATTAAGCCACCATTGCATAGTTTAACCCTTTGTGAATGGGTTTATCTTGCTCGAGACTGGTCAGAGTTTTGCTCAAATAAAAATTAATTTATGCCCAAGAAGTCGAATTTTGACAGATCACTCAACAAAAGTTGAATACAGTGTACCTTTTTTAACAGTATCTTTTCTGGTAGTCAGCGTCACTTTCTCCTCCTGCAGTTTCTGCAAAAAAAGAAACAAAAAATGCTAAATGTTTGTGTAAATGTCTGTCATTACGTGGCCATTTTAGTTTAGGGCAACCGAAATATGGGTCCAACTTTAACAGAGCTGCCGCTTACAACATTTCTGCACTTAGCAGAAATGCATAGTTCCGAGTTTGCCTAGTTAGCCCCGCCCCCTTGGATATTGTTGATATGGCTCACACGCTATCGTCAAAATGGCGACACACAACGCACAAAGCAATGGGACTTTCAACGGAAAGCACAGATTCATTGGAGAAAACTCAAAAGTATTTATGTTTCAGGGTCGACAGTTATCTTAGAACACACCGAGTATTAAAAGGGCCAGTGATACAGGGATGTCATATCATGACATACGTGCTTTCGTACCTTTGAACAACGAAATGACCGGCCTTGAAACCAAAAATTCACCCGGATCATCGCATACAACACTGTACAAATTGTATGTTGTTGTGAGACAGTGCACTTTGACCTATGTGGGTGATGTCTGCTAGCTCTGTTTTGATTGGTCGGCGGGGTCGGAACTATGCATTGGGAGAGTACCAGCCAATAACAATATAGACGACATGACATTTTAGCTGGTAACTTGTTTTGCGAATCCATCGTCCGATTTAGACTGCTTTACTGCAGAGACAACAGAGCCATAATACCTCAGTAGTTGGGGGCTTAGCTTTATTCACACGCATTCATATAAATTCATTTTCAATAACCATTTTCTTGTAAAAAGATATGTCAGACGGAATCATTGCATTGGACAGTTTGAACCACTTTGATCTTCCATTTGAGTAAGGGGTAGGGGTTTTCCATCAAATTTTCAAAACATTTTGGGACATCTTGTAAAAACAGGCTTTAATGATTGACGCACCTTTTTCCTCTGATCTGACTCGGCCCGTAGCTTGCTAAGATCTGAGTACACCTCAAGCTCACTTTCCATGCTCGCGATCTTCTCTTTCAAGCTTTCCAGCTCAACGGTGATTTTCGTTTCTAGTTGCTCGACCTTCTGAAGGTCCATTTGGAGGTGAGTGCTCTCTGTGGGAAAAACGGATAAATAGCAAAATGATTCAGCCATAAACAGTACGGTTTAATTTACCAGTTTTAAAATTGACTTGACATATTAATAAGTACAAGCTGGGCCGTCCAAAGTTGTCAACATTTTCAGTGTTTTTCAAGACCCTCTCCCTCCCCAAAAATACTACTTATAAACATTTGTATCACAACCTTGAAATGTCAACATTTTACAGTGCATGTAAAGTCCTACGCGGCGTTCGACTCTCCTCATACGCTTTGTAGAACCGTGAAAATGTTGCCAACTTTGGATGCCCCCCGCCATCCCCCAAAAATACTTATCATAGCCATTATTTATTTATCAATTTTAAAATTCAATTTTTTATAAAATTTTTATATAAAACTTTTTACGTTAAAATTAAACAGGGATTTAGGTTGACTGTTGAAGCTCTGCCTGAAATCTGTGGGAGTTTTTTTATTCTTTAGTTCTGTAATGCTGTTGTTCTTGTTTTTAATTTTTTTTTAAATCATGTAATCTGTCTTAAATTGGTGCCTAACTTGTGAACTCCATTCTAGACAAATACTAATTTATATTAACATTTTCTACATAACCTACGCTTGATAAAATCTTCAATCGTTCATGACACATACCTCCAGCTAGGGTTGAAGCAGTGGCCTCCGATTTGTGCATTTCGGTCTGTTTGAAACTCAGGTCATCCTGCATGCGAGCCAGTTCCTGGGGATTCGGCATGTGCTTAGTGCGACTCAAGTTCTTTGACAAAAAAGGAAAAATTCATATGTGACCGAAAACATCAAAATCATTTATTTTTTTATGTAGAGACGGTTTTTTACTACATCACAACATTGGGGCAAAATTTCTCCGGGCACGCATACGACAATGACTTCTTTAGTCTTTACACATATACAGACAAATGCAAAACCCCACCCCCCAAATTTTTTATTACAAAAACCTGTCCACATGTTTTATGTGAGCATGTGCTTAAACTCAAGTATTTTTTCCTTGATTCACAAATGAAGCCTAAAGACATTTTATCTTATTCAGCGCAACGGACATGGTGCAATAACCAACAGCAATGTAAAATTACCGAGAGTTAATGAACTGTAACAATATGAAAACACTATAATATTCTTTATGAAATATAAACTCTTCAAAAAGTCAAGTTTGACTGACGATTTCTCTCTTGTTACTAAATCATTTCCCTTGAATTTGGTATAATTGGAAAGCCCCGTTATTCCTCTTTACAGTGATGTCATTTGTTATGATTAATTTCTTGGGGGATGTGCAGTATAGCGGAATACAGGGGTGGGTGGAAAGTGAAATGTCCGAATATTCACTGCTATTGTTAAAAAGTGCATTGACACATTCCCATCCTCCAAGCAAAAGGGGAATGCACTGCATGACAATAGCAGTGAATTTTGTGACATTTCACTTTCCACCCACCCCTGTATTCCGCTATACTGCACATCCCCCAATTGATTAATCATAACAAATGACACATCACTGTAAAGAGGAATAACAGGGCTTTCCAATGATACCAAATTCAAGGGAAATGATTTAGTAACAAGAGAGAAATTGTCAGTCAAACTTGACTTTCCGAACTTTTTGAACTTTAGTTTGAATTCAAATACACACAAAACCACTTTATATACCCTGCTTTTGAGTTACATTCCATTGCAAAAATCACTTGAGTAATGAGAAAATAAAATGACTACTCACTCGACTCATATGAGAGAGAATAGCTATAATGTTCTCTTCTAGGTTTTCTTTGGTCTCCTGTGTGGGAAAAATGTAAAGTAATATGCTTTATTAAAGGTCTCAAAATGAACAATTACTAATAGTAAGCAGAATTTGAAAACATCAGAAAATAAAATTAAGTGACGACAATGACATGCTAAAGTAATTTCCGAGTGGTAGGAGATAAGGATGGGAATTTACGGTTAATCCAGAAACCGGTTTGCAATTCTTTTAAGTGTCGGATAACTGGTTAACCGACACTAAAGATTGTTGCTGGTGTTTATAGATGCATGTGCAATGTACACAATACCCATAATATTGGACCATTATCTGGTAAAAATTCTGTTACGACCCCACATAAATTTGTTTTATGAAGTCATTACAAATAACCCTCTGAAAACTATTGTAAATTCTTTAAAATTGGGTTCGTTTAAATGTTCGGCAAAACCGGTTTTAATTTTTTTCTTTGGTTAAACATCCCATCCCTAGTAGGAGACAACAGTCAAATTGGGTTCTCACCAATTCTTGGGTTTTGGTGTTTTCAAACGTGTCCAAGAATTCTGAAATAAAAAAGCATTTTTGAGTGATCTAAATAATTTCGATATTTGGGCAATTTTTTGAGAGGCTTTGAGGCTTTGTAATGCAGTTATGCTTGCATATTCAAGTTGTTTGATTTTAAACACATGTTCTTCAAGCATTCTTGATGGAAGTGTCATTCCTGAAAAACTGATTGTAATGACATTCTCAAGAAGAGTGGTCCGTCAAAAACAAAGAGAAAACAAATTTTGAACCGAGGGGTTCTGACCTGTCATGTTTACTTAGAATGGCATTACAATCAGTTTGGGCCGGACCCAAACCCACAACTTCCATACAGAATAAGTACAGAACAAGATCATGAAATTAATACAGATCAGGCTCAAATAAAAATTTGTTAAAGAGGAAAATGTATAAACTCACCCGTCATTGTTTCTTCTCTCTTCTTCAGCTCCTTGTACTTCATGTTTTTTTCACCTTTTCCGTAAAAAAAAGTTTGTTTACACACATTGACACACATTTATCATACTAATTGCATTTTTTGACGATTACTCAAGAAAAATGACATAAAAAAAAGGACCCCAACAATTCAACAAATTGGTAGTTCATGGGGCCAAATCAAGCAAAAAGGAGGGAAAAACCTGGACAAAATAAAGAAAAACAGTTAATAAAAACGGCAACAAATTGGTACAAAAAAAAACCTTTCACTTTACAAAAGGAACATTTCCTACCCTGGTGTTCCTCGAGGTCCAAGTCCAATTGTCGAGTCTCATCCTGTAGATTTATGATTTTGTCTTTATACTCTTGAATTCTGTCGAACAAATAATTAAATTAGTTTACCAACATTACCAGTCGATACAGTCCAACTTGTCTTAGCGACCACCTGCACAAAAAGACCACTCAAAATTCCCCCCATGAAAAATCATGCATTATTATTTAACCTGTATTGAAAGACCACCTGCTTAATGTGACCAGCGGGCACTCATTTCGTCTCCCCTGGCCCATCTTACACTGTGTATAGTGCCCAAAAATCCTCTGCAATTGTAAAATTTCCTCACACCCTGTGTTCAGAAATTGTCATAATTGATCACGTTCAAATGACGTCACTTCCTACAAATTGCGACATGCATCGGTTTGCGCCGTATTTCGAGCAACACGGAACATGTTCCAGCGTGTGCGTGCGCGTACTTTATGGCGTTTAATACGCAGTAGCATTTTTTCCTACGAAGATGGCGTCTGTGAACGTGATCAATTAGACATGGTAATGAACAAAAGTGGTGTGCATGAGCTTTTAAATGCAACACATCATGCTAAAAAGTCTTCACAATTTATCTACGGCCAAATCGTCATTAGTTAACATGAAGAACATGCACAGTTCAAAAGCTTAAAAATTCAAAGTTGCCGGCATAAACCTGTGTCCCCCCTGTGTCCTACTTACTGTCTTTCCATGCTAGCGATCTCCTGATTATCTTCCTTGACCTGTTTCAGGAGACGTTCACGCTCTTCCGTTGGGGTCCCGCGTGACTGATCCTCGGCTATCAGCTGAGCTTGCTTTTCTTCCAGTTCGTGAAGCTGTTCGTACAGACGAACGGCTTCTTGTTTCACTGTTGATTGGGACAGCTCCTGGAAGCCATATGATCGGGAGTGCAAATTAGGAGTGCAGAGTGGCGCACCCTGCCTGAGTGGCTCTTACAGAGGCTGGTGCAGTCAGCCTTGCTGCAAGAGGTGTTCATACACATTACCGACTGATAAAATATGCTACATCACTCAGAGTATAATTTGCATTTCTTTATTTATCAATATATCGACAAACATTTTACTCACATCTTCAAGATTTTCCTTCTTTGTACTTAGCCCATCCAACTCCTGCTGTCTCGCTTCCAAATCTCTTAAGAGAGACTCGTTGGTTTGCTTCAGAGTCACATATTTCTGACGCATTTGAGGATTCTGTTTTAATAGAGAAAATCAGATTCTACTGAACAAACATACGATGCGCTTTTTGCTATGTACTGTATTGTGTGAAGAGATTGCACATACACACGCTTGCTAGATCGAGTGCGTGTGAACCACTTATCGATCTTGTGAGATTTTTGTAATTTTTTTTAACCAAAAAGCGAGAAACTACTATTTTTTAAAATTTCGCCCGATGTAATGAACCAAAATAAAGTCTGTAAAACTAACCATATCATCAATCAATGTGTCTGCCATGCGACGACAGTGCTGAATTTCTTGCTCGACCTGATGGACATTTTCTTCCATTCTATAAATAAAAACGTTAGATTAGCGATAATAGTTACCTATAAGTGTCTTCGAGTACATGTACTTTCTCTGGATTGTTCCAGGGTTGCCCCAGTAAAATTCAGAATCAATTAATTACTCACTTTTGTCTATCCATGAAGATTTTATTTATGTTTTTTTCTTCCATATCGTTTTGAAGTTTCAACTGCAACAAATATATGCAAAACATGAAACAATATTATCGTTTACTTTAGGGAGCATGTGTGGTCTAGTGGGTATGAAGCGGGATTCCCAATCAGATTGTGGGTGCCCCCTAGTTTTAAAATAGTAAGAGATATTGAGATGGAGTCAACAGTGTTAGTGTCGGAGGCCATCAGGCTTTCGACCAACGCGTCTGTGTCCCTGGGCAAGGCACTTAATCCCAGTTGCCTCGTCAACCCGTGCGATTTCTAGGGAGCTCTTACGGGGAATGCCACAATCTAAGTGCTGGGTTTAAAAAAGAACAAATATACAGTGATTCTAATTTTGTTTCTTCAAAAAATCTTTAGAAACAAATTTGTGACTTTGCTGAATTTATTCTGGAACAACGTAAACGTAAATTTAAGGATCACATAATAATTTTGATGTTTTTTTGAAATGCTGGAAATTATGGAAAATGTTAATGTTGTCATATGTCTTTTTAACATAATGGATCAATAAACATATATTTGCCTGAAAGATTCTTAATTATTACTTAAAGTTCATACCTCATTGTAATCTTCTAACACTTCTTCCATCGCCGTGTCCGTATTCAACTTGTCGACCAGCTGTAGTTTTAAAATTAACAAAATGTTTAAAAATTTATTAGACATTTGCTCTTAGTATCATTAACAATGGAGAAATTCTATAAAATATGGCAAAAGATGGTAAAGGCTTATTTTTAAACATTCATTTATCGTAGACAGCGACAACATGTTCCAAACTACCGTCAAACTTACGGTATTATAATCTCCTAGTTGGCCCTGAAGTTCTTTGACCGTACTGGCAAGATTTTCTGCTCTGTAATATGAAAAAAAGTGAAGGAAAAATATGTTTACATCTAAATTTTGAGGGCATATTTAAAGACAGATTGCATGATTGGAAAACTTTAAAGAACCGGAACAGCATTACATATCTAAAGAAAAATGTTGATAAACTACCTTGTAGAAATTTCAGCCACACAGATGCAGTAATACTTCAGAAAACCTGAAAAATCCATGCATGTTTTTTGTGTTGAATAAATGGTAAAAAAGTTGTCTGCAGACAACTTTAAAAAAAAAGCACATTCAGTTGGCAATTTTTCCCACAAAGATCATGTGGAATTTGTTACCATTGCTATCAACACTTTTGGTCAGGTTTTTCTTGTCAACTTGTTAAGTAACATTTTGGGTCACTGCAAATGATGTATTTGGGCTTTAACACAAACAATGACATTACTTTTTTTTCAACTTACCGTTTTTCGTACGAGAGATAACTGTTACTTTCTTCGTTGGCTTGGTCGATAATCTTTTGAAGGGAGTTGTTTTCGGCGTGAAGTTCATTAAGTTTGGTTCGCAGCATACCCAGAAAGTAGGATTTATCCATGACAACACGCTGTGGGCCTGGGAATGTCGGTGAAACAGGACGATATAAACGTGAGATGTGAACACATTCTGGCAATGTATAGTCACAGGGGCAGTTGACTCGGAGTGTTGCAAAGTATGATCTTTTGGTGAGAAGATTCATACAATGAATGTAGAAATGACTCTCAAGAGTTGGTATTTGTGGTGCTCGACCAGGGGCCAATTTCATAAAGCTGTTTAGCAGAAATTTTTGCTTGATCAAAATTTTGTTTGCTTTATAAAAATGGGTTAATAGTCAAAATGTTGTGTCAACTTGTGTTCTCAGCAAGAATAGCAGATATTCTTGTGAAAAACACAAATTCAAATGCAATTTTGACTATTGACCCATTTTTATAAAGCAAACAAATTTTAGATTAAGCAAAAATTTCTTCTAAACAGCTTTATGAAATTGGCCCCTGGTCTTAACTTTTGGCCAATCACAATTTTGCTTCCATATCCAAATTGGAGATTGCAAATTGGAGATTGCAACTTCCCATAGATAGTATTTTGGGGAGGTATTTTATAGGATTTTTGGGTTAAAATAAAATCAATTTTCTGGAAAAATCTGAACAGGCTTCTTTATTAGGCTTATAATTCTCCTTGTAAAAAAATCAAGACAGGATTTTTCTTCTGAGCAAATCACCTTTTTTGCCAGTCCTCATTCCACCAAGACCCTGCTGTGTGGTCGGTCGATCAGTAACGCTCAACTTGGCATCAAGAACTGAAAAATAACAATAAGAATCAATTTTAATTGTGAATCGGAATTGGGATTCTGTCTTTTTTTGGGAATAAATTCCCGTAATCTCGGCTATTCTAGGAAGTATCCGGTGATTCTGAATATTAAAGGCCCTATAAATGATCTGTTTTTGAGCAATTCTGGGAACAAAACCATTATAAATCAAAAGGACATAAAAAAAAACTATCTGAAGACGTTTCAGCTCCGTCAAATGCACTACATTTTCTAAAAACATGAAAAGACAATTTGCATTCTGCCGCTCTTGACGAGGTGTTTCAAAATGACTTATTCTAAATTCGTTTCTTCGTTCTCAGTCGGTCGCGAACGTATATGGGTCTTTCTATAAATTAGGGGTCCAAAAGTGTGACATTTAGTGTTCCCCGTTACACCTGATATGTTTTTTTTCGTACAAAAATCATTAAAATGGCCTGTAAACCATTTTGTATAAATTGTACTTTATGTACTCGCTCTTCGAGATGGAAAGTATTTGAAGAATGTGTCCTGAATTTACAAAAACAAGATGTAAAATGTAACGGGGGACACCAAAATTGGACCCCTAATTTATAGAAAGACCCATATGCACTCTGTGGCTCGCGTAATACTGGTTGTGTGCAAGATAAGACAAGTCCAGTCCTCATGCACAGCGCCCATTTCGGACCGCCCAGATGCGAACCAACTAAGTAAAATCGTATGCAAACGATCTAAATAATTTCATCTTCATGGATTATTTTCTGGTAAAATTATATCATTTCGGGCGGAAACATTTCATTGGATAGTTGCTACCAATTCAATCTTTACTTTGAGGAAGGTTTTCCTAGTCAACTTGTTCATTAACATTTTGGGTCATTGCAAATGATACAGTGGGCCTTTAATAGATGCAGAAATTACAAAATTCTATGACTGTGTTTTGTACCTCCCCCTCCTCCTCCAACAACTCCGCCCCTTGTCCCTGGCCTTGCAGTCCCTGGTGCCTGTAATAATGGTAGATAAATGAAGACAGTGAAGTCTTAAAGACATATTACATGATTGGAAAACTTTTAAAAACAGAAACAGCAGCATTACATAACTCAAGAATGTTGATAAACTGCCTTGTAGAAATTTCAGCCACATAGATGCAGTAATACTTGCAGAAAACCTTAAAAATTCATGCATGGTTTTTGTGTATGTATGAATAGTAAAAATAATTGTCTGCAGACAACATTTTTTTAAAAACCAACCTTCAGTTGGCAAATTCTCCCACAAGGGTACAATTTTACACAGAGAAAAAAAAATCATGTGGTGTTTGTTATTATTGCTATCTACACTTTTTAGTCGGGTTTTTCTTGTCAACTCGTGAAGTACAATTTTGGGTCACTGCAAATGATGTATTGGGGCTTTAAGTTATCCAAGTTTGATGACTTTGAGCAGACAAATATGAAATATGAAATATTGTGCAAAATATGTAAAACATCGGCTTATTTGCCTAGAATAAACCATTCATAAAGCCAACCCTACATCCACGCTTACCCCCGTTGCCTGGGGCATCCTCATAGCTGTGCCGGGAGCCTGTCGCACGGAGCTGCCTGGCCGAGCCCCTGTTGTAGGTCGACGACCGCCACCAGTGGGAGGACGATTCCTGTAAACAGTAAACAAGCAAATAAACAAGCTCTTGTAAACATAGTAATTTACAGACAGCCAAGCAATTTGTGAGCAAAATGACATTTAAAAAGTATTTTTTAGAAGTAGGCCTAGCTAGTGAGGTCTTAAGAATTTGAATTTTTCATAAATGCGCTAACGTTACTTAAAGGCACAAGCTTGTCAATGCCCGCGTGAGGCCGGGTTCGTGCCGCAAAATACGCAGCTCCATGCCTTTGCTATGGAGCTGCGTATTTCGTGGTACAAATTTGGCCTCGCGTGCGCTTTGAGAGATCCTGGATATCCGCATCTGCATGCCAATTATGCCATCTTGTTCACGGGGCACTTCGAACACGCGTTGCCACGTGCGTGCGCAGATCGTAGCTAATTCACAGTGATCTAACAGTGCATTCATATACGATCCGTGCACGCACACAGCAACGGTGTTCGAACTGCCCCGTGAACAACATGGCATCGATAACCGTGAAACTTGAAAGGATTTAATTTTATTGATAAAATTTAAAAAAGGGTTTTTCCCTCAACTCCACACTTGACTTATTTTCGTTGAGGTAAATTCATCATTAACAAAACCTGGGCCTAAATATCAGCGTTGGAGGTCTCGAGGCCGGCCTCGGCCTCGAGGCCGGCCTCGAGGCCGATTTTTGAGGCCTCGGCCTCGGCCTTGGCCTTGGACGTTGATGGTCTCGGCCTCGGCCTTGGCCTCGGAGCTTTCCGGCCTCGTGAAACTGGTCGAGGCCGGCTCGAGGCCGCCCAATTTCCACCAATTCAAATTTGTTTTCTGTTTCAAATTATTTATATTTTATTACCATATTAAAATTCCCGAAAGGCTGCAGTAATGGGTTCCTTCTGTGTCTCCCCTCCGTGTTAAACGAAATGAAAAAATACAGCACGCACGATCGAATGAATAAACTGGAACCCCGGCCTACAGTCGTACAATTACCGGTATGTACAATGTACACGTACGTTGCGTGCGTCCCTAGCATCATAATTTATGGACTTCTTTTAGTCCTCGGCGACCCAGTCGGCAATTCTACTCCCGCTATAGACTGGCTTCTGGTCCACCACGTCACCCATAAACTGTCACTCCTGTTTCATTGCACTATGCATCGCACATACTCACTGCATCATCTTCTTGTTATACAACCAGTCTAACTCCCGCTTCGCACTGGTTTCCGCTCTACGGTGTGCCTGAACGTGTGCAATAGGTACAGGGAACCTTCGCTGTACTGCGGATGCGTGCGTACATGTATGTACGTTCGCACAGTACATAATCACTCTGTACATGCATCACGCACTAACCGCTAACAAAACCTTGATAATTGTTTAAAATGTCTTCAAATTCCCGGATCATCCAGTTCGGGTTTGTCAACCACGAAGAATATGAAGAAAAGGGGAAAAGAAAACATAGAGCCTCCTGCAAGTTTTGCAAGGCAAAGTCTCAAAAACTCAGCGAGTTCTGCGGCACGACATCGAATTTTACAAGGCACCTTCAACGTGTTCACAAAGCAAAGTAAGTGTGTTCTTTACGTTCACAGGTTGTTTTGTCTCCTTGTTTTTGCCTAATCCTAGCTGTCATTTTTAAAATTGTTGGAATTTTGTTCATATACATTGAACAAAGATTTCCTCCTGGAATCAACACATAATGTAATTTTAAGATATACTTCCCACTTGCACTTTTGTTGCAAATGTTGCTTTTCTGTAGAAAAATCATGTTTTCTTCTTCAAAAATTGCCTTCAGTTTGTTTTTTTATATATGTGTGTGTGTACATAATATAACCGGCCTCGGCCTCGGCCTCGGCCTCGGACACTTTGGCCTTGGCCTCGGCCTTGGCCTCGAATGCTGTGACTCGGCCTTGGCCTCGGCCTCGGAGACCCATGACTCGGCCTCGGCCTCGGCCTCGGAGGTTGCGGCCTCGACTACAACCCTGCTAAATATGCTATAAACGTTTACTTTTTTTGGTTTTTTTCCAGTTCAATAATAATGCAATTATCACGAAATTAGTGCAATGAAAATCATATGGCGTTTTTTACGCTTGCAACTTGTTTTTGTCGAACGTGCAGAAAAAAGAAGCAACCATAATTTAAGGCTGTAAAGACTCACATTATTTCTTGAAAATTCCTTCGTCTTTCAATAGAAAAGCTTCACCCTCTGATGGACGTTTTTGATAAATCGAAAACAGCAACTTTTTTAGAGAAGCGTCCGTTGCTAAACACCGGCAACCAGTGCGAATGGAATGTACAATTTGTAGACTAAAGTGGCTCACAAGAGGGCGCTGTATACGTTTGTCGTGGGCGCGCGGTGGTGAAAATTAAGAGGGGCGGGGCGTAGACTTTGGGCCTTTGTTGTACGTATAGGCCGTGGGGGCGGGGATGGGGGTGGGGGTGGGGGGAGGGGGGGTGGGGGTGGGGGGAGGGGGGGGGGGGGGGGGGGGGGTGGAAGCTAAATTGGTGCCGATGAAGTCTACAGAAGGGCAAATTAAGTTGAATTTAATTGTAGTCTTACGCACTTTGAATTTCAACAACTTTGCTAAAACATGATGCAAAGACAAAATGTATGACGGCACCACACTGGCTTGGAAAGATCGGCACAGGCTTTCTTTTGACAATGTATTTTAAAAAGAAATGTACTCGCTTCACAATTTCTACAACTTTTACATACAGTCCATAAAATACATGAAAAGTCACGTTAATATGTAGTACTGGCTACAACACTGGCTTGTATAACATAGTAGCCTTAAATTCAGACCTGCTTAAATTACTGCAACTTTTCCTTACGAGCTAAAATAGCTGATAAAACATCATAATACACATGTATGGCAGTGCAAAGACGTCTTTGATAAGTTTAAGGTTTAAGAAGACCTCTTTAATGTAGTTATTGCTTCGAAATAATCTACAAGCTATAAAAACGCATTTCGCTTTAAAATTCTTTAAAAATCGCACCTAAATATATTATTAGGAATGCAAAGTATAGTCCGTAGGCTGGGGGCGGGGGAAAGGATTCAATCTAACGCCCCATCTGAAGCCCAACTGTACATGCACAGAACGTACTACTTACGCCATTCATACTACACTCCCGATCCCTTGCATGACCAGGGGCGGATCCAGGATTTTGAAAAGGGGGGTGCGTGAAATGTTTAAGCATGAAATGCTGATGACAATGAAATAGCGTGCGCGTAGCGCGAAGCCCTAACGGCTTTTCGATGGATTCTAGATGCTCTGAGGCAATATTTAACCACTTTAAGAAGGAGAAGTGTGCACAAAAAGTGGAATGTTTTTTTTTTAAGGGGGGTGGGGGGGGGGGGGGGGGGGGCGTACGCGCCCCCTGGATCCGCCCCTGATGACGTTCGTACCGGCTACCTGTCATGACGTCATTAGTTCTTGCAAAAGGGAAATTGGTCGGCCTTTTTGGCAAACGAAACCCCCTCCAACTTGGACACCTGCAGCCTAAGGGCCTACAGTGAACAGCTAATCGAAAACATTTTGCGTTTAAGCCAGTTAAACTGAGCCCGTCTAAAGAGTTCACCCTGATGTCCTACTTATTTTATTGAGTTCTTTAACTCTTTTTTTTTCTGTAGGTTAAGGTTTGCGCTTGAGAGAGGCAGTGCTTTTTGGTACAGAATGCATGAAATAGTGCGAAAAGCAAACCTGGGTTCTACACCGCTACTGCAATAATATAACATGTTTCTCTAAGCTGGGTCGCACTTAGTATTACCTTAAAACCGTTTACAACTACATATAAACTCCTCAAATGTTTTCGGAAAGTCAAGTTTGACTGACGATTTCTCTCTTGTTACTAAATCATTTCCCTTGAATGTGGTATCATTGGAAAGCCCTGTTATTCCTCTTTACAGTGATGTGTTATTCAAAGCTACATCTTTTGCGTACATTTTATATAATTGCTGTATCTGTGACCTCGACCCACTGTAACTGGGAGTCAAACGAAGGGGAGCTATTAGAATGGAACAAAAATTTGGGCTTTTTGACGTGACATCTCCCGTCGATAACAGGAGATGCTTTGGGTGTCTTGTCGTCTTCAACGGGTTTCCCATCCACGGCAACATCGACCACGCCGGACGAGCTCCTACGCTTCCTCGTCCCTCGGGGGGACGCTGTCGGCGATGCCTCGGAAGCCGGGCTCGCGATGGGTAGATGATCCACGCTGGAGCGTCGGTGCAGCTCGAGGTTACTCCTGGCCGCGGTAACCAGCGGGAAGCTGCGGTTCAGATCTTTGTCAGGAGACCTCCACCTCGTGCTGAGGCCGTACAAGTCTGCAATGCGTCCACGACTTCCGGTGCTGTTCAGGCGTCCCACGCGGTGGATGTTGTACCTGGAATCGTCTTGCCAGCTCGTCAGGTCTTTGCTGGACGTCGACTGCCACTGACGTCGTTCTGACGTCACCCATTTTGTGTGAATCTGTTCGATGGATTCGTAGACGGACGAGCTGAGGGATTCGCAAGAGTCACTCATGTCGTACGATTCGATCATCCATCGGATTTCTTCGATGGCGTCGTAAACATTCAGGAGCTGTTTCATGAGGCTCACGTCTATCTCTCGTAACGCATTCTAGAATTAAGACAATTAAGAGGACGGTGATGTGACTTCGAGAATAGGCCACATTGAACACGTACTACATTAAGTGGTGTTTGAAGCTTTGCATCTGAAGAAGTAACTATAAATAAATAGTAGTAAACTTGCGGGTACAACCATGTGAAAAAAATCTCTTTTGGAGTAGTGTTGGCTCTGAAAAGAGCCGGTTTGGTCTCGTCCTCAGGAGAATGCTGGACTGCTGGTGGTGTTGCAGCTTAAGTAGAGCTTGTGGGCTGCAACACCACCAGCAGTCCAGCATTCTCCTGAAGACGAGCAGGGTATACTGTTCGAAACGTCGAGACCAAACCGGCTCTTTTCAGAGCCAACACTACTCCAAAAGAGATTTTTTCACATGGTTGTACCCGCAAGTTTACTACTATTTATTTATAGTTACTTCTTACGTACTACATTGGCCACAATTTAGTCAGGTTAAAGACACATTACATGATTGGAAACGAGAACAACAGCATGGCATAACGAAAGAATAATGTTGATAAACTTCCTTGTAGAAATGTCAGCCACATGAATGTATGAATGAATGCTAAAAAGGTTGTCTGCAGACAACGTTTAAAAAAGCACCTTCAGTTGGCAATTTCTACAACAAAGGTACAGGCCTACGTACAAATAATATTATTTTTGCTATTCACTTTGCGCCCGTAGCCCGCAATCCTTTCCATTTCTTACCATGTCGCTCTTGAGTCGCTGACAGCTCCTCTCCATTTGCTGACGCTTGGATGTGAACTCTTTGATGGGAGACACATTCTTCTGACTTTGCGAGGAAGCTTGGTCTTGCAAATAGATGTCGTCAACATCATCTTGGGAGGTTGGACTTCCCTCAGACGGCGTGGCTCTCTCTGTATCTTCGGGTATTGACGTGCTGGCGCCTCCAGCTGGATTCGTGCACGATGTCAGAATCGGTTGCAGGAGACAAATGGGTACCGCGGCCCCAACTTTGCTCTCAATGCCACACAGAAGGTCGTTTAGAAACTCGACGTCTCCATGAAAGTCTATCTCCATCATGAAAATAATAGCAGTGCCTCTGAGGTATACGATAAATGGACACGAGACAGTTTCGATGATGTCGGAAACATACAACAGAGGTTCACTGAATGATGAACAGTTCTCTGTCTGAATCTTGTACTATATGTTGAAAACTCGTATATAGGCCCACACGTACCGAGAGTCAAATACACCGTGCATATCCAGTGCAAACCAATTCAATAAACCGTCGGCATACACCGTCCCAACATAACTATTGATTTCGCCGTTATTGACATACGGCGGAGTAAAGTTCACAATTAGATAAGCTCTAATGACGAAATACAAAAACATAACACTGAACTTGCGACCTATATCTGTCTGTTATCCTTGCCAATCCTTTGTGGGTTTTGTTCAAGGCTAGACCGGCATGGGCCTTTCTCACGCGTCCGTGAAAAATTATCCGTGCATGTCAGCGTTTAGTTAAAACCTTTTTGGAGAGTGTTAAGTACTGTTGTTTGTTGCTACCTTTGCTGGACAGGTGATAACATTTAACTAATTTGGTGTATGTTTCAAATTTAATTCTAAAATTGTAATGGCACCATGTGCAATTAGTCATATAGATATTTGGCCAATGGTATACAGCACGCACTATCAATAGACAGCCGAAGTGTATAACGTATTGCTAAAGCACGGGGACACGGTTCAGTGATTTGTAGTGTAGAGCCATTGCCTAGGCAACTAACAAAGGATGACGTATTCACTTCGGCAGTCTAATTGGTATACGGTCATCATCGTGATTCGAACCTGGGACCCCAGACACACCAGGCAGATACTGCACCAGCTAAGCTAGGTCTCCTGGTATCACCCCTCGAGTTTCGGCAAAGAACCAGCGTTCAGGTTATGCTGCATAGATGCAACATTCAAAAACACATACTGTAACAAGGACTAAACTGGCCTGAAAATTCCTGCCAATTTCTATAAAATTCAGAACAAATAAATTATATCATGGCACAAAAAGACAAAAACTGAACTCCATTCCAAGAAGCGCAACTTGCGGTGGACATAAGAACACATGTGGTCTAGTGGGCATACAGCCGTGCTCGTGATCGAGGGGTTACGGGTTCGAGCACCACTTGTGCCCACGTGTTTGTGTCAGTGGGCAAGACACTTAAATCCCAATTGCCTCGCCAACCCAAGCGATATTTTGGGAGCTGTCAGGGGAATGTTACAATCTAAGTGCTGATAAGAGTTGTGCGCAACTAGCCAGGCAGCCGCCACCTATAGTTGAAGCGAGATGATTGTGGTAATGATAATAGGGGCTACGGCGCTTTTGAATGACAGTCATGTTGTTGTTGTTGTTGGGTTGGGTTGGGTTGGGTTGGCACATTGCCAAACGAAGTGCCCTTTGCGCCAGTCACTGTAGAGAAAAATAAATCTGAATGCTGCCAAAGCAGACGTCAGGTACATATTTAGATGCAAATTTGAACGTAGTTACTGTCACATTCTGCAATGTACTTAGAGGGGGGTGGTTTCAAAGTGGAAAAAAGGATGACAGTTAGATACTGTGCGCCTTATAAATGATGTACCATTCATTATTATTAAACCCCATTCCCGCTATGGAAGATGACATTCGTTGTATAAAACCTACAAACTATAAACCATACCACCACAGCTCCGAAATACAGCAACACCACTGTTTGCTGAGTGCAAGAAAAGAAGAATGAACGGAACACAATGCGACTGTTTACACAAGGTTTGCTGTTACCGAATATTGAAAAGAAACCTGCTGCCATTATTATTAGCCGGCCCAAACCGGCACCAAAGTTTAAACATGACGGTCCAGGCTGACGCCTTTCATTGAAAATTCTATAAACGTATAGCTGTAGGACTGCGGTTTGCAAATGTAAAAAACAGAACAATTGGCACTGACACGCGTAAATAAACACTCCTTTATGAAACTTCAAGTTGGTATAAATGACTCATTGGTATACTAATAATGACTCATATACCTGGGATGTTTAGATCTAACGCTTACATTTTTTAAAAGTGTAAATGGTTGAGTCTTTTGAAATATTTATGTCAATGCTTGATCTGATCAGAACAGAAGTGTTATTGTTGAGTACATGAACTCGAGAATATTAACAAGCACTTATCGACCAATCACTTTGGAATTGCTTTCAAGACTGTTCGATTCAGTGATTTACTTGAGGTCCAAGAGGACCTAGCTGTTTGAACAAAGTGATTCCCACAGTAATGAAAATAATGTGCCATTTCTTGTTTCTGGGAGAGTCTTGTAGTTAGATCATCGGGAGGTTTCCTTCCTCATATGGTTAGATGCTCCCAGTCCCAGACAACCGATTTTGTTAGGTTTATCAACCCGATTGAATCTGCGTGGGATGAGCTGACCACTGTATCTATGCATCTTTCTAACAGCCCTAGGTCAGTAGAAATGCAGGAGTTCAAGGAGGCACTTTAGGCAGAGTGGCGCACCCTGCCCTTGTGGCTCTTACTACGGCTGGTGCAATCAGTCTTGTCACAAGAGGTGGTCATTTTGTTACTGAGTGATACATACTCCTCCTCCAATTAGTTTTGTTTCAGGAATGGAGATCACTTAGCCACCAGCCTCCCCATTTAATTCTCGATAATCGAGCCCGCCCATTATAAGGGGATTGGCAGAGATTAGCCTAGAGAGCGCCACCACGTGGCGATATACCGCAGTGTTTACAAAATGTGAATGACGTCATGATGACTGGACGGGATTGCACCGCGTATGAATAATTAGTTATTTAACGTTCTATAAAACAATAACTGTGTATTTTTAGTAATGGTAAGGTATGGATATATTAATGAAATATCCAAAATGAACAGTTCCTGTATTATTCCTGGAAAAGTTATGCATAATTATAATTACAGCGGATTATTTTCTAGCGCGGAGGAACTAGTTGTAGGTGCGTGCTGCGTCTAATGTTATTGTCAAAGGTTGCGACGAGATGGAGTAGCTCGGGAACGCCATTTTAGTGTCGAAAAGATGGTTTCTTTTGTGGTAAAACAGGAAAATCATTCGGCCAAGTAACTGTTTGTAAACTCGGGCATCATGGGGAATTGTCTTACCGGTCACGCAGCGGACGATATGTCCCTGCTGCATGAGGAAACGGACCGGGTATCGGAACGACTAGGCCCGCCACCGCCGTATGAGGTACGTACGTTAGCGTACTGCAGCCTGCAGGATTGTAACAATAGAATTAGAAGTACGTACGGTGGAGAACAAAGGATCCTGATCACGCATGCATAACTTAATTGTGTTAGCACTACTTTAACTTGACATATTTCGGTAAATGTTTTGGAGTATCCAATATTTACCTGACCTTTGTTTTAAGAGGGGGTAGGTAGGCCCTATTTATTAAATTTTTAAAACATTCCTGATTTTTAGATTGCATTTTACATGTTTTAAGAAAGATTATGGTACAGAGACAATAGGGAACCTTAGATGCACGTAAAACGTAATGCGAAATGCTTTGAGCACTTGGTGGTTATACTTTGAGGAAATTTTAGAACAGACGGAAACAAAAGTCCATAAATGTGATTTTTGTGCTAAGATAAATCTTTTATACGTGCATCTAAATCTCCCTCCTGCCTGGGACCCCTTGCACAAAACCTACGGGACATAGAAAGTTTCTCGTTTTTAAAAAAACAAAATTGTGCCATTTTCCTCTTAATTCTGTGTTTTAAAACTGACATTTTTACATGGTTCATAAATCCTGTGTTCGTGTATGGGCATAGTAATCTTGCCCTTTCATCAACCAGGACTAATTAATTTCCTGAAACTACATGTGATTACTTCTGGCCTTTGTGACATGTTGGACGTAATTGGGACACCAAAAATGACCAATAAATCCTTGCCGTTCACAGGAAGCGGCGCCGGTCTATCATTTGAGTCCCAATCAGCGACGAACTGTAAACCAACTAACTGAAGAGGAACAGGTCAAAATAGCCAAACGGATAGGTCTAATACAACACCTACCGACCGGCGAGTATGATGGAACAAAAAAGGCTAGGGAGTAAGTTGGTTTACTCGATAATTCCTAAGAATTTTGGAAAACGGCATTCCGCAGTAAATGTTTAGACCCAGTAACCCTGGTGTTATGGCCGAGCGGTCTAGTGCGTCAAACTTAAGTTCCTGTGCTAGTACTAGAATGTAGGTTCGATTCCGGGCCGCGACGGGTTGTGGCACCTGTGCCCTTGAGCAAGGCACTTAACCACACTTGCTCCCATTCCTGTAATTGGCGGTCCCTCCGCTGTTGGATGTGGTTAATAAATAATAACTACGTCTACGTCAGGAGCTATTTAGATTGTACTTAGCAGAACAATACCAGCTAAAATGCAATGCTTTTGAGTGGTACTCTGCCAAATTTTACAACTGGTAAGCAGGAAACTTTGCCAAGTATTTTTGGCTAAACTGCTCCCAATTTAATGGCAGTTTTGCTTCTTTTGTGCACAGGTGTGTAATTTGTATGCTAGATTTCCAGCTAGGGGACTCGTTACGCTATCTACCGTGCATGCACACGTATCACAAGAAATGCATTGATGATTGGCTGATGAGATCGTTTACGTGTCCCTCGTGCATGGAGCCGGTGGACGCCGCGCTTTTATCAACGTACGAATCCCGTTAGCGACGATTCATCACGTAGTGCTAGCCTAGTGGGGGATATTAACATATGTGCAAAAGGACTATATAAATAATTCTTCCGTTGTCTTGTTTTCTTAAATCGCCAATGCAAATTATGACATACAGATCCTCAAATTGAATTAGATGGAAGTTCAATTAATTTATGCAGCAGAATAGTTTGCCATGAGACGGACTTATGAAGAAACATTTCCATTGTTGAGGGCCCATTGTATTATTTGCAATGACCCAATTTTGATAAGAAAAACCTTACTCAAAGTGTTGATAGCAATGGTAACAAATGGGATCGAACCCTCCGCCAAAGCGAGACCAAAATCTCGGGGTCTGATCCGGGGCCAAATTGGTCCCGTGAACGTTTACACTCAGTTTGTGATTCGGGGCTGATCCCGAGCTCGGTGTTCGACCCCGGGATCAAGTGTAAACAGGGTGTTAGTTTGATGCACAAGGCAACTCGGCTAGGATACCGGTACAATAATAATTTTTAGTGTTTTTTGTTTCAGATACGTTTTGCCTTAGCACTAAACAGAAACGAATGCAGTACATTTTGGGGATCTGTATGTTACGCATGTCATTTTGAAGCAGTTGTTAAATTAAGATAACTTGCACACACATTTTTTTTTTAAATTCTCTTTTTTCCTTGCATTTGTGTGCATGCAATCAGGCAACGAAACTTTTTTTTTTTAAAACAAATTATGCCATATAATTTGTGATTTGTTTGTGTAAACTACATTTAATACTATAGTGCTTTTAATGAAGTGTACATTTTACACAGATTAAATACTTATTAACTTAAAATATTTATTATTTTGAAACAGAAATTACACTGTGTGGCTTGACTTCGAATGCGAAAAAGCAAATTTACATGTAACACCACGCTGTTTTCAACAAAGACATGACCCAAATAATTCACTCTACATGTATGTAGTCTGTTGTATACATTCCCTCCAAGCTGAAATATGCAAATAATAGCATGCAGAGTGCAGAACCAAGATTTTAAATTGGAAGTTGGCAAGTTTGTTTTGAAGGGTATACATCAGGGTTATAGTCGAGTCTATCACAAGTGCTCACAAGCCTCAACAAGTCACAAGCTATTCAAATGAACTCCAGCAAAGGCATTCTTTTCTGCGTGTTCATCCTTTGCTTCTTGTTACTGGACTTGACTACAACCTAGATTGGTTCCCGATCCCTATAGATTGGTTCGCTTATTGCGAAAATATAGGGATCGGTAAAGGGCAGCCATGACGGGCAGAATTCACATGGTTATTATTATTTTTATTTTTTTAGTAAGTGCGCAGATTTTGCATTGACATTTGTAACTTGGCCGTGCGTGTCGAACATATCCAATTATGTAAATAAAGTACATTGCCGAAAGCAAAGGGCTTGGCCAATTTTTAAATATAAAAAATACAATGCGCACGCGCAAAGACGACCAATTACAGATCAAGATGAAGCGCCCTTTACCTGTCCTTATATTCTCCTGTGTGGAATATGTGGACGGGAACCAGTCTAGCCTACAACCCTGGTCTACATGACAATATTTAGGATTTTAAAGTTCATTTTCCTTGTTTTTAACTTTCATTGAATTCTTTTCCTTTCTCTTTTGTTCGGGGGAAAAGTGGGATATTTGTGCACTGGAAGATAGTTTGACTTTAATGGATAATTTGCAGCTTAGCAAACGGAGGAAATAAAAGCATTTTTATTCAAATTTGTTTCAAGGTGAAATTGGCGCTTAGCACAATTTAAAGGCAATATGGACCTCTCTCAAATGACGTCACTTCCTACAGATTGCCACGTGCATCAGGATTTTTGTGATGCACATCAGCTGTGCCATATTTTAAACAAATATGGAGCAACACGGGCTCCCGCTCGGAAACTTTTCCCATGATGTGCGTATGTGTACCTGTTGGCATTTAATACGCACTTGTATTTTTCCTACGGAGATGGCGTCTGTGAATAGTTGCTAAAATTTAAAAAAAAGAATGCACTAGGTGGTCTAGGTAATATTACTTTCGAACTTCAATAATAAAGTACACTGTTATTACAACATTCTGCTTAATAAGGAATATCTTAGGTTCCAATTCCTTGTTCTTATTCCTGACATTACTGCTAAATCCCAAGGACCTCTTATTAACCAGGTCTTAATGTACCCCTAAAATGAGTCGTGCCCCAAAAAGACAAACGGCCAACATACAATATTAAAGCAAAAAGTAGAAATCTACATATTAATTTTTGATCATTTTCTTGGGCATTTTTCTTGACTTATGTATTCCGTCATGCAAGTGGTGTTGGTTTAGAAGTTACTGTTCTGTTTTAGTCTATGAAATAATCAAAATTATTTCCCACGTTAAACGTATGTTTAACAAATTATTTATTTTTAAAATTGTTCTAAACAAAAACATGTACAAGCAAGTATTTACAATTATTTCTACTCTATCTACCTTGCTGTAAATAAAAAAAAGTATCTAGTAAACAAAATAAAGTGCAAAATTTACACAGATACACTTGAATAATGCATGCTGTTTTGTTTGGTTGGCCTTAAGATGGTCAAGCAGGCTTAAACGGCAAATTTGAAATGAAGTCGTGTATTTCTAGGTCTTTTATGAGACTCAAATTTGCAGGTTTTTAGATGACTCAAATAGTTTTTCGTTTTGTTACGGAATAATCTTGGAAGATCAAACTCGTTTAACTTGCCTATGAGATAGACCATTCCCAGGATGCAGCTTTTTCCAATGCACGGACTGTGCGTTTTGTGTTGTTAAATCGAACAGCGTGCATCCATGACTCATGCAACGCGCTCTTTGCACACACACACTGAGCCTCTTTGCGCGTGCGTGATTGCCACGCGCGTCGTTTGAGAAAAAACGGTGCACTGAAAATAACTGAATTATGAAAACACTTTGTCCAATTCTGTGAAAGGAATTTAGGGTGAAACACACAGAACTAGCTTGGAGCCTTGGACATGTTGAACGGAAAGTCTTTTCGTAATGTAGTGAATCGTTTCACTCAAAATTCCCTCCACATCGCTTTTTCTCAAAGCGATGCGCGTCGCAATTACGCGCGCGCGAACAGGTTGTGTGAATTCACCACTACAACAAACGCAAACATTTTTCTTAGTAACGACACAGTCAGCATCATCACAAAACGCATGCACTGACCGTGTCCCAGCTATGGCGGACATACAGGGAAGGTTTCCATAGTTACGGGAATGGTCCACATAGTTACGGGAATGGTCCACATAGTTACGGGAATGGTCCACATAAAATGCATAACTGGACACTTGTTTAACTCAAAATTTACATTTAACGGCAATGTTTCCTGGTTTTTTTAAGCATACATTTTGGTAAAGAAAATAAGTGAAATGAACCAGGCCTTCCTACCATAACAACTAAGTTTATTTAGTGTGATTGAAAAACACTTTGCGACAGTTTCACTTTATATAAAATATTATGAAATTGGCAGAACTGAAAGCATAAAGTGAATGGTTGTTGTTTTAATACTTTCTGTTCCTTGTAACTCCAATTTCTGGATTGTTATGCATATACAATGCATTCATTGTAACTAAAAACAAAGCTAATGTTGGGACCACTTTGTAAATGTTCATTGTTGTCAAATGTATTATGTATCCGAATTTTCGAAACACAAGTTAAACTATATTTGAGGTATTCTGTCCAGTCTTTCCACAGTAAAGGGGGCATTTTGGCAACACAGACCATATTTTCCAGAAAATACCTTTGTCTGGTCTCAAAATAAAAGAAATAAGTTGTTCTGAAGAGATAACTTAGGCCCAAAAAGGGTTACAAATTATATGTGATAACATGCCTTTCTAAAATCCCTGTGTACAAATTTCCAATATACGCTCGTAATGGGACGGCCTGAAATGTAACACAAGTGATAGGTGCATTAGAACACATCATTGGTAATCTCGAAAAGTTCACAGATTTACACATAACTTGCACAATATAAACATGATGTCGGTAGTAAACTTCCCCTGAAATGGTTTTGTCTAAAGTGCTATAGTTTTTGAGAAATGAGTAAAACAATTATTTTTCGTCTCTTGAGACGAAAATTCACTTCGCCCCAAAATACTTCATGCACATGTAAGCCAGCCCACGGGGGGTTGGTTGGAATCCTGTAAAATATGAGCAAAGTGAATCAGTCAGTATTGCAGAAACACAGTGTGGACTTTATTGGACTGCTGCTCATCAAAGAATGACTTACAATGCAATCAAATCCTTGATGGCATTAACAAAATTATCTAACAAAATTCAACATGAATAATTAACCATCTATTTTACAATCACATGATCCAAAAGAAAAGGAAAATCTAACTCTTCATATGCGAGCACATTCTTCCTAAATGTCATAACAGACAAACATCATCTTTAAAAGGACCCATAATTAAACACATAAGCTCTGGTTCTATAACATGAATTGTCTGTTCACTCAAGTTACTTTTCCAAATACAGACTGAAATAAACCTAATTAAATATGTACAAGAAAATAAGTGTTCTGGTCCCTATTTGTTTCCACTAGGTTCAGAAAAGCCATCTGCTTTTCTTATCACAACTTGCTCTGAAATCTCAAAGTAAACAAACAGCTGGAGGGCCCAGGCCACCCTGGCCCTCTGTCCACATACCAGTACATACTGGACTCGTGAATACATAATGAGCTGAGGCTCATTTCCTAGAATGAATGACTCATCCACTACCAGGACCATTTCCTGCACACTGTATGGAAGTATGGTATTTAGCTAAGTTTTATAAGAATTTAGTGTGTGGCTATAGAGAACAGTGACTTCACATTACCAAACTTTCAGAACAAGTGGAAGAGTTATTAAATTTTAGGAACACATTCTTGAAGATAATACTTCTAAATACTCTCATTGTTTGAGCAATTACTCCCAGGAAACTTCTTAAATGTATGTCAACAAAATCACAAACTCAATCGACAATCTGGCGTTTCCTCATGAAACTTAATAAACTCTAAGTCTAAAACAAATATTATATCTTTGTATTTCCTATTTCAAGTAAAACAATTATATTGAGGAGTTTCAGAGAAACACAAATCAAAGCTGTACAATTCTTAACTTGTCAAACCTTCTAGCCTGTATATAATCAGAATGTTTGCAAATCACTTATATTTTCCCTGCATAGGTATAATGGACTACCCTACATGTATGCACTGGCACAAAATAGCCTGCATACTAATGAGGGAGAACAAAGGCTCTAGTCACTGGTCAGACCACATGGTCCAGAGTGAGTCATTCTAGCCAAACTGTAAACATCCCACCCAGGGCTACATGGCATGTGTGTATGGCACTAGTGCAGTGACCACATATCAATTATCAACACAACCTGGCCAGCCCATGTACACTCAGTACTGATACCACAATATCAATATTATCGATAGAGTTGTGCGATATCACTGCTGCCCATATGTACAATGCTATTACACTCAGCTATAAGTCTACAGGATCTGCACATTGTGAATACATGTACTGATTATCAACTTGTGTATCTGAAAAGTTTCTCACAGTGGCTGAATCAAAGGACTAGGCATTTACAAATACATGGACTATAGTAGTCGGAATATGATCAATATGAAATCCAAACTTGTTCAATATCAAGCAGGTCAATGGAAGAATTTCAAATAAAAGTTGGGTTCTAATACTAGTCCGCCAGAACAATCCTAAAATAATAGAGCATCTAAATCATACATAAACACCATATATCTCAATCAAAATGATCACCAGTTAAGTATGTGAAATAAATTATGCAAGAAGATATAAAAAGTTTGAACATACCTGTAAAATATGAGCAAAGTGAATCAGTCAGTATTGCAGAAACACAGTGTGGACTTTATTGGACTGCTGCTCATCAAAGAATGACTTGAGAACAGCATGGTCCAGGTGTACAGGTATTTCTCACTGCCCCTCTGTGTGCCCTAGCCAATCAGAGGTCAGTAACCATGGCGACCGGTTACAACCACCCAATCGGCTGTGAGAGCCATTCCTGCATGCTCATGTACATGCATAGTTTATAAGCACTATCCCATGCACAGTACAAAGAAATGGAACATGTCATTTTTTTGGGGGGGGGGGGGATTTCTTCTGGTTAATTGCTATGCTTCGGGAGGGGCCCTACATACTCCTCCGAAAAAGTAAATGTTGTCCCAACATTTCAAGGACAAAAAAAAATAATTTCACAACAGTACCAATCATGACATGTCTTCTCAAAATGTAGATCTAAGGGTTAAAGTGGTACCTGGGGAGTTCCCCAACTATAAGCCATGACACATCCCTCAAGATCATGGGTATAGGTCGACCGAAAAGTAATACGAAGGTGATATCAAGCCTTCTCGAACCTTTCTAGTCTGATCACTAAAAATGATCCTGAAACAAAATGGTTACCACAGAAATTGCAAACAGCAATCATCTAACAAGGATAAATCTCCATGAGGAAGACACATCATGAAAAAAAACATTTCTAATAAACATACTGCTGTTCCAGTCTTGGTGAACTGGCATAAGGGCTTGTCATCGTTGGTTGCCATGCTGGAGTGTGCTGCTGGTAGTGGTACTGAGGTGGTGGGGCGTATCTTGCAGGTGTGAATGGAAACATCAGGTTAGAGTTCGTAGGCGGGTAATAGCCTCCAGGGGGAAATGGTTGTGAATAATGGAAATGAGTAGGACCCATCTGTTGTGGGGCTTGAGTGGGGTGGATTGGCTGGGTGGGAACATAGTAAGGATAGCCCTGTTCTGGATAGTGGGTGGGGTTGTGCTGCACGGACACCGCAGCCACTCTCTGCTGGTTGGGGTTACCAAGCTGACCGTAACTGAGGATGTTGGGGGGATGCCTCACCCGTGTGGGGTACCGGCCTTCTGTCTCTGGTATGGAGTTGTTACATCCACCTGGTACCGCCACTGGCTCTTCCTGCGGTGCTGACTCGTATGGCTCCATCTGCGGTGCTGTCTTATCGGGCTCCACCTGCAGTGCTGGCTCATCTGTATCCATCTGCGGCGCTGGCTCGTCTGGCTCCATCTGCGGCGCTGGCTCGTCTGGCTCTACCTGCGGTGCTGTCTCGTCTGGCTCTACCTGCGGTGCTGTCTCATCAGGCTCCACCTGCGGTGCTGGCCCGTCTGGATCCATCTGCGGTGCTGTGGGTTGATCGTCTGGTGAAAGAGTTGCCCTCAAGCCTTCAGTGGGGTTGTGGTCTGGAAACGGCACGGCACCTTCTGTTGAGGGTGGGGCAGGAGACGGTGGCAGGGTTTGATGAAAATATTCTTCTTCATCACTGCTTTGCTCGCCGGATGGATGAAGAGTTCTTTGGTTCCGTGAGCGGAGGTTGTGTTGACTCCTCTTTTGTGTTTGCTGCACCTGTGGTGTTACTTCATGGGATGTGAGGTTATTGCAGGGGAGGAGAAGGTTGCGGTGAAGCACCCTGGTCCTTCCTGTACCGTTCTGTGGTTTCAGCTCATAGACTGGCATGTCAGACATCTTTTTTGTAACCACATGGATCTTTTCCTCCCAGTATGCTCTGATCTTCCCTGGACCGCCTGTCTCATTCAAGTTCCTGATGAGCACCCTGTCCCCTGGCTGCAGACTTGTACCATGGACTCTTTTGTTGTAGTGTGCTTGGTTACGATGGGCTGTGTCCGTACTTCGTCTGGAAGCTAGAGCATAAGCTTGCTCCATCTGGTCCTTCCACCTTGTCACATAATCGGTATGGCTGGTACATTTACCCGTGCCCTCTGTACTCTGTGGGAGATTAAAGAAAACATCGATGGGTAGTCTTGGGTGTCGTCCATACAGAAGATAGAATGGAGAATAGCCTGTCGCCTCACTACGGGTGCAGTTGTAAGCGTGAACAACTTTGGACAGGGACTCCTTCCAGTTCACCTTCTGTTCTTCAGGTAGGGTGCGCAGCATGGAAAGTAAAGTGCGATTAAATCTCTCTACTTGTCCATTTCCCTGAGGGTGATAAGGGGTTGTTCGAGATCGCTCAATACCACAAAGCTGCTGCAGCCGGTGAAACAACTGATTTTCGAATTCCCTACCCTGGTCATGATGCAGTCTGCGGGGAAATCCAAATTTCAGGGCAAAATCATTGAAGATTCTATCGGCAGCAGTTTTTCCGGACTTGTTGGTGGTGGCATAAGCTTGAGCAAACCGAGTAAAATGGTCAACCACGACTAAGATGTACTCGTAGCCACCTTTACTTCGCTCCAGATGGAGGAAATCGATCGATACAAGTTCAAAGGGCTCCGTCGTGGTGATACTCTGCATTGGGGCACAGGTAGGCTTGTTGGGTCGACGCTGCTTTAGACAGGGACATTGCTGGGTGACATACTTTTCCACATCCTTCTGCATGTGGGGCCAATAGAAGCGATCGCGTGCTAAGCTAACCACTCTATCTGCACCTAGGTGACCCATTTCATTATGCAGCTCATGGTAGACTCGCTGTCGGTGTTGCTTAGGCAGAACCAGCTGGAGTTGTTGCCCTCTTTTTCGGTAGAGTAGCCCATCCTTGATCTGTAGTTTTCCCCATTCATGCAGGAGTAACGTTGTCTCATGGGTCTCTCCTCTCCTCTCTCGCATCTTGGGGCGTTGTTTGTTGGTCACATACCGATACACTGGACCGATGCTAGAGTCAGCTTGCTGGGCGTCGGGCATATTCAGCTGAGTTGTATCTTGATCTGCTCGGTCGCCATGTTGATGAATGGAGGATGTGATGGCTCTTATCCATGGGAGACCCATCTGCTGCGCCTTAATTGTTTTGACTGTTGTGTCGATCGATGCTGTTGTGGTCCCCTGGGTGCATTCTGCCATGTACTTCTCAAAGTCAAGAGGTAGTCGCGAAAGCGTGTCGGCATCAACATTGGACTTGCCTGGCTTGTATTGGATGTCAAAGTTGAAATCTGACAACTCGGCCACCCAGCGGTATCCAGTAGCATTCAGTCTGGCGGAAGTGAGGACATAAGTGAGCGGATTGTTGTCAGTATATACTGTGAACGACTTGGCGTAGTATAGATAATCACGAAACTTCTCACAGATCGCCCACTTCATCGCTAGAAATTCCAGCTTGCCGGAATGAAGGTTGTAGTTCCTCTCTGCCGGTGAGAGAGTCCGGGAGCCATATCCAATGACTCGCAGCTTGTCTTGTTGCCGCTGATATAGTATCGCCCCTAAACCCTCGTTGGAGGCATCAGTGTGCAAGACAAACGGCTGGGAGAAATCAGGATAGGCCATCACTGGTGGGATAATCAGCTTGTCAAGGAGGGAGTTTAGTATTACCTGATGTTCACTCGTCCAGGTGATAGGTTGTTTGGCTGGGACCTGGCCTGCGCCTCGTTTGTTGGTCGACTTGCTCTTCACAGACTGCTGTTTCTCCTTGTTTTGTGGACTGATGGTGAGGAGGTCATAGAGGGGTTTGGCTATTCGCGAGAAATCTTGTATATACCTTCTGTAATATCCAAGAAAACCCATAAGTTTTCTCAACTCTCCAACATTTGTGGGTGTCCTCTCCTTCAGAGCTTGAACTGCGGTGATGTCTGCCGGATCCATCTTATGTCCCTCTGCTGAGACGACTCGGCCAAGATACCGAACCTCCCTCTGGAACAGGTGGCACTTGCTGGGCTTGAGTTTGATGCCATGTTGTTGGAGACGTTGAAGTATTTTGCAGACATTTTGCAAGTGATCTTCAAAAGATGTACCATACACCAGAATGTCATCGAGGTAGATAACTGCGATCTCCCCAGTCAAGCCCTCGAGGCAGGTCTCCATGCAGCGCTGAAATACTGCCGGTGCGTTCATCAGGCCAAACGGTATCCGGAGCCATTCGTATAATCCCCACGGAGTCACGAATGCTGTGAGCGGTTGGCTTTCCTCAGACATAAAGCCCTGATGGTAGGCCTTACCCTGATCCAAAGTCGTAAACCATGAGTGTCCGCCCAAGCCGTCGAGAACATCTTGGATTCTGGGAATAGGTTGTCGGTCGGGTACAGTCTTGTTGTTCAACTCCCGGTAGTCGATGCAGAGTCGTAAACTCCCATCTTTCTTTCGGACACAAACTATCGGTGAAGAGTAGGATGATGAAGACTTGGCAATCCACTGACGGTTAATCAGATCTTGGAGATAATCTTTAACCTCTTTATATAAGGGACGTGGTACAGAAAGATAAGTTTTCTGTACCGGCTTGTTGTCATGGAGCTGGATTTTCATCTGTAGATTGTTAATGCAGCCCATGTCCTGTTCATCTTTCGCAAATGCTCCAGCCTGCTCCTTCAACATCTGTTCTGCTGCATGTTTCTGTTGGTCCGTCAAATGGCTAAGGTCAACGGGTGGCATCCAATTTAATGCGTTTGGGTCGAGTCTAGTCTTCATCTGGTTGACGCGAATGTGGGAAGTGCTCGAGTTATTGTTGGTGGGGCTAGTTTCGACGACACCTGGTAAGACAGAACTCACCTGTTCTAGCTCACCAAGAACAGTTCGTCCCCGTAGAGTGACATCATGTCCAGTTCGGTTCTCCACTGGTACCTGAATGCGTGAGGTTTTGCCCTGCTGTACCCTCACAACACATTCTGCAATCTCTGCTCCTTCTGGCCAGGGCATCATGACGTTTGGCACAAACAACATGGGTGTCTCTTCACGGAAGGGTCCTGTCCTCACAATGCATGTCACGGTTCGTGTCGCCCCTCTCGGTATAGTGAAATCTCTCTTCCCCATAGATACTGTGCACAACCTCTCTGGTCCAGTTGTGTGAAGGAGATTTACCAGAGCTTTAACTGATGAGGGCTTCATCTTTGGGAAACCCGCATGAAGTATGGAATTCAAGTCACCTGCCTCGTCTTTTGCTATCCTTTCTATAACGTTGTAGCCTATGATGGGTTCAGCACAGGGGTCAGGAGTTACCAACATCGGTACAAGCATCCTCTTTCCTTTTCCACAGAGTGAAAAACTGGCTTCAATCCAACCGTCAAAAGGGATTGAGGTAGAATTTGCAGCCCTAACATCTAGTGTTGTGTCATCGAGTAGCTCTTGTATTGGCCGTAGAGGTAGATGGGGAAGGTGCGTCTTTAGCCATGAATGGGGGAGAAGTGATACCTGCGATCCAGTGTCCCACAAGGCTTCTGTCTGCTGCTCTTCTATTAGGCACTGGACCATGCATCTGTTCCCGACCAATCTGCTTACACGGTCATGTTGTCGTGGTGTCAGATGTGCACACACTTGTGGCATTGGTCGAAAAGTTCTAGCTGCTGGGCTCTCTCTCCCGATATCTGCTCCTTGTTTCTGGGACTCCCTCTCCTGTGGGTCTACTGCCCGTCCCTCGGCAATAACCCTTGGCCGTTTCCCGGCCGCCTGCTGGTACAATCTCTCATGAAATGGTTGGGAGATCCACACTTAAAGCAATGTTGACACTGGTCACCAATACCCTGATCCTGACATCCTGTGCAGCCCCAACGTCGTGCTGGGCCCCTGGATCTCGGTGCTCTGTGGTTCTCTGATGCTGGGGGACTTCTTGTTTGAAGGGCTTGCACAATCGCAGCAACCTGTAGCTTCAACTCTTTTATGTCTTCGGCCAGAGGGTTGGGTTTGGAGGTTTTAGGTGCCGGGGCATCGGGTTGTGGGCAATTCTCGGTGATGGAGTGAACCGCGACGACCCTTGAGGGGTTGAACTTTTGCTGACGTTCTGTCTCATGGCTGGCTGCGATGTTCAGCATTTCTAGCAGATCCTCATCGGTTACATTGGGCTTCTGGATGACGGGACGCATGTCCATCCTTATTCCCTCACTTCTGATACCCGTCAGGACAGTGTGAAGAAACATACTCCGCACTTGGTCTCCCTCATACCGTGGTCCACCGGTGCCCTCCTTAGAGACAAGGACAACCTTCTGTTGGAGATCCATGACTCGGATGAGGAATTCTTGGGGGGTTTCTTTCGCTTCTTGTCGGGCCCTGGACAGCTGATAATACAGTTCGGTAGCACCGCTTTCTTGGAAATGGGAGCGAAGTACCCTCCGCAGCTCTGCTAACCGTAATGATTGTTTCCCCTCCAGATAACTCCTGAGGCGTGATGCTGGGTTTATTGCTCTGATGACTGCCTCCACGACTTCTGCCTCCTTGTAACCCTTCGTAAATCCTGCTTCTATCTGATGCATGAGAGACAGGAACGTGATCTTATCTCTCTGTCCTTGGTCACCGATCTGGCCTGAGATCTTAAATTCTCTTCTGAAGATGGGGTTGCTTGTCGTCGGTGTTCCCATGGGAACAGAAAGGGGTGACGAACTGGGCACTTCCCCTGGGGTCGGCTCTGGCTCAGGTGTTTCATGATGTAAGATCCCCTGTATTCGCTGGAACACCGCCAGTCCACCATCTGGCTGGTTTTCCACCTCCTCGCTGTCAATGTATCTTCCAATTTGACGCCGGAGTGCTGACACGCTCTTGCCGCTTCCATCTAGTTTGAGCTCTTGGCAGGCACGGAGTAGATCTTCTCCTGTCGCCTCCTGGACTCTGCTACGGGCTACTCGGTAGGCGCTGTCTACATTCTGCTCGGCGGCTGCCATGATTTGTCGTCAACTGAAGAAGAGGGTGGTGGTGGTAGGGGGTTCTAGGTGTTCCGGTCACTTCATCATGCTATTCAGGCCTGCACCCGGGTCATCTTCGGCTCTCTTCTGGTCCTCTGACAGGCGCACATCATCCGGCTGACCATCAATCGGCTACCGGACGCACCCATCCCTTCGTGGTTGCCAAATGTAAGCCAGCCCACGGGGGGTTGGTTGGAATCCTGTAAAATATGAGCAAAGTGAATCAGTCAGTATTGCAGAAACACAGTGTGGACTTTATTGGACTGCTGCTCATCAAAGAATGACTTACAATGCAATCAAATCCTTGATGGCATTAACAAAATTATCTAACAAAATTCAACATGAATAATTAACCATCTATTTTACAATCACATGATCCAAAAGAAAAGGAAAATCTAACTCTTCATATGCGAGCACATTCTTCCTAAATGTCATAACAGACAAACATCATCTTTAAAAGGACCCATAATTAAACACATAAGCTCTGGTTCTATAACATGAATTGTCTGTTCACTCAAGTTACTTTTCCAAATACAGACTGAAATAAACCTAATTAAATATGTACAAGAAAATAAGTGTTCTGGTCCCTATTTGTTTCCACTAGGTTCAGAAAAGCCATCTGCTTTTCTTATCACAACTTGCTCTGAAATCTCAAAGTAAACAAACAGCTGGAGGGCCCAGGCCACCCTGGCCCTCTGTCCACATACCAGTACATACTGGACTCGTGAATACATAATGAGCTGAGGCTCATTTCCTAGAATGAATGACTCATCCACTACCAGGACCATTTCCTGCACACTGTATGGAAGTATGGTATTTAGCTAAGTTTTATAAGAATTTAGTGTGTGGCTATAGAGAACAGTGACTTCACATTACCAAACTTTCAGAACAAGTGGAAGAGTTATTAAATTTTAGGAACACATTCTTGAAGATAATACTTCTAAATACTCTCATTGTTTGAGCAATTACTCCCAGGAAACTTCTTAAATGTATGTCAACAAAATCACAAACTCAATCGACAATCTGGCGTTTCCTCATGAAACTTAATAAACTCTAAGTCTAAAACAAATATTATATCTTTGTATTTCCTATTTCAAGTAAAACAATTATATTGAGGAGTTTCAGAGAAACACAAATCAAAGCTGTACAATTCTTAACTTGTCAAACCTTCTAGCCTGTATATAATCAGAATGTTTGCAAATCACTTATATTTTCCCTGCATAGGTATAATGGACTACCCTACATGTATGCACTGGCACAAAATAGCCTGCATACTAATGAGGGAGAACAAAGGCTCTAGTCACTGGTCAGACCACATGGTCCAGAGTGAGTCATTCTAGCCAAACTGTAAACATCCCACCCAGGGCTACATGGCATGTGTGTATGGCACTAGTGCAGTGACCACATATCAATTATCAACACAACCTGGCCAGCCCATGTACACTCAGTACTGATACCACAATATCAATATTATCGATAGAGTTGTGCGATATCACTGCTGCCCATATGTACAATGCTATTACACTCAGCTATAAGTCTACAGGATCTGCACATTGTGAATACATGTACTGATTATCAACTTGTGTATCTGAAAAGTTTCTCACAGTGGCTGAATCAAAGGACTAGGCATTTACAAATACATGGACTATAGTAGTCGGAATATGATCAATATGAAATCCAAACTTGTTCAATATCAAGCAGGTCAATGGAAGAATTTCAAATAAAAGTTGGGTTCTAATACTAGTCCGCCAGAACAATCCTAAAATAATAGAGCATCTAAATCATACATAAACACCATATATCTCAATCAAAATGATCACCAGTTAAGTATGTGAAATAAATTATGCAAGAAGATATAAAAAGTTTGAACATACCTGTAAAATATGAGCAAAGTGAATCAGTCAGTATTGCAGAAACACAGTGTGGACTTTATTGGACTGCTGCTCATCAAAGAATGACTTGAGAACAGCATGGTCCAGGTGTACAGGTATTTCTCACTGCCCCTCTGTGTGCCCTAGCCAATCAGAGGTCAGTAACCATGGCGACCGGTTACAACCACCCAATCGGCTGTGAGAGCCATTCCTGCATGCTCATGTACATGCATAGTTTATAAGCACTATCCCATGCACAGTACAAAGAAATGGAACATGTCATTTTTTTGGGGGGGGGGGGATTTCTTCTGGTTAATTGCTATGCTTCGGGAGGGGCCCTACACACAGGCCGTGGTTCAGGGGCGAAGTGACCGTAAAGCCTTTTTGACTGTTTTCTTAAAAGTTAGACTGAGTACAGAGCTGATTTTTACTCGGGTTGGTTTTAATCATGCATATCTTCAATCACATGGAGATAAACCATCTCCAACGGTTTACCAATAATGTGTTCTGCCTTTAAGACTCTTAAGACCCCAACTTTAGAGCTTTGTCTTTTTCAATTATAACACAATACTGATTGTAATTGGATTTAAAAAAAGTTTTGGCATCTCTGACCGAGAATAGGCGCCTTTGCCATTTTCAAGTCACTGTGCCAAAATCAAATTCTGAACTTCCATATTTTGGGTTAATTTAGTCTAATACTGAATTTAGTCATGTATAACAAGCCTAACTTTGTTAAAGGAAACTACAAAATTGATTTATTGAGAAAACGAAAAAAAGAAGACAAGTTTTATGTTTATAACATCGTGCCATTTCGGATGTATGTCCTCCAAAAATTACTTTTAAAACATAATTGTACATTATATTTATGTTTAAATGTTCACTAAACACTTGCATGGGAGAACCCAGAGAATAAATGAATTTAATAATAAAGAAACGAAAACGTTTGTGGCGTGCTTGCATCTGCTTTTTCTTAACATTAACAAAAGATATATGTATTATCCATAAATACCCAGGACAGTTCAAGAACTCCCCTGGTCGAGAAAAATTGCTTCACCAGCTTTTAAGCCATAATGCAGCAATACTCGGACAATAATGGCGATGCATTTTCAGCGACTGTCGGTGAATTTGCTCACAAGTTCTACAGCAGACGCGAAAAGAAGTCGGTTTGTTTGCGTCAAGCAGTTAATTTCATCTTGTAGTTCATTAACCGAGGGTTGTGATACTGAATCGCTTGCCTTTTTAGAGCTGCCTGTTGACTAAAGTCAAGAAGACAAGGAGTGACCTTGGATTAGTTTTAGAAACACATTAAATCTGATTATCTGAGGTACTCTTAGAGCTAGGACAAAAAAGAATAATAATTATAATATAGCGCATTACACAAACTTTCTCAATGCACTTTACATTAGGCCAAACAAAATAAATGGTGTGTTTACGGTAAACCGACCTACTTGGAATTTTTTAGGCCAAATTGCCGACCTCAAACTTTTTATTGCCAATTTTCAAGTTGATAATTTTAAATGAGCACTATTTGCAATAATTTCCAACGAACATAACATTTTCTGCACTTGTACATGAACATGGTTGATAGTGTTAATAGTGAGTTTCAAACATTGCAAAACAACACGCAAATGCATGAACTGAAATGTAAAAAAAAAATACAAAATAAAATTATTTTCCTACCTACCTACCTGGATTTTTTTTAGGCCGTAAATGCACAATTTTTTTTGTTTGGCCTTATTACCCCTGGTCATTGGGCTCAGTAATATCATTCCTTAATCCTTCTCTACTACCTTGGAAGTATGCAGTCCCATGCAGCTTATGCGCACAGGGACTAATCAAACACATCAGCTTTCACTACCCTCACAGGTACCCATTTCCTCCTGGGTAGAGCGAGGCAATTCATGGCAAAGTGCCTTGCCCAAGAGCACACGCACCATGGGATTTGAACCCACGACTTGTGGATTTAAGTCTTAGATTCAGCATGCTTGACCATTCGGCCATGTTGCCCCACAGAATCCACCCTTGGGCTGCTTTTCACTCGCGCAAAAACTGCAAATGTTGGCCAATGTCTGCTGCTGGTTTTTTAATTTTTTTGTGTGCACATGTCAATTGAAAGCTTGGCACTGCAAAAGTTGAAAAATGTGGAATGCAGCCCTGATTTATGTGCGATTGTAAAGAGTTTCACTTCCCAACCATAGAACCCCCTATACTACAAATCCTCTCAGCCCCAACGTGAAGAGAATATTTCCAGTTACAGAAAAAAGTATTGTTTCCTCACTAATTTTCTCAAGGTGATCAAGGTAACTTTGCCAAAATAAAAGTTAGAAATGGCAAACACACACGCAATTTTCATCACCTCTGAAAAATGGAAATCCAACAAATCATTGCAATGAATTTGAATAAATTTACCTGTTCTCTCGCAGCTGCAAAGAACTGGTCTTTCTCTTCAAAACTTGATATCTGGAGAGCAAACAAATACATGTACAACCTTGGAATTATATGGCTTGAGTACAGTGAAATAATGGTAATTTATTTCTTGTTGGTTCTTAATTGGTACTTATTAAGAAAAAATCGCATCAGTTTGACAAAAACAAAAACCCCCCCGACAGCGCCACAGTCTAAATATAAATTGCTTCTGTACTGACCTCCTGGTATGGTATCCTGACCCTAACTTCTCCCTGTGTGTTACCATCTCCATCAGAATCGACATCTTGCAGATGTCGTTTGAACGACTGCAGTGGGAACGTGGGTTTACTGCCGTTTCTGGCCAAGATGGTTAAAGACGGCATAAATGCGACATTTGTGACTGCGCCTGTTGGGAAAGACCAAACCCATTCATGAATTAAATTTGGGGCAATTAATATTTTACAAGCTGCTAGAGCATCTGTCTTGTGTTTTGGCGGTCTTGGGTTCAAATCTAGATGTGTAGGATGCGGTTAACAAAATGTAATCAAATGCAGATTATACTCAGACTCAAAGATCAAGGAGGCTGCATGATATAACATTTTATCAGTAAGTGGTAAGTAATGTGTATGAATACCTCGTGGCAAAGCTGTCTGCACCAGCCTCTGTAAGAGCCGCTAAGGCAGGGTGTGCCACTCTGCCTGAAGTACTTCCCCGAGCTCTGTTAGAGCCGTTTGGAAGAAGCGCAGATCCAGAGGTCAGCTCATCCCATGCCAATTTAATCGGGGTTGAAAACCCAACATTGGTTTTTAGAGAACCCTTAACTGCAGGATTCTCCCAGAAATAGAAAAATGTCACATTTCATTTCTGCTGGAATCACTTTGTTCAAACAGGTCCTGTTGGACCTGGAGAATTTCACTGAAGCAGAACAGTCTTGAAAGCGATTCCAAAGTGACTGGTCGATCGGTGCCTTGTTATCGACAAGTACACCATATTTAACAAACTTGTGTTCGGATCACGAATCAATATTATTCAAAATTTGCATTTCTTATTTTTTAAAGCGTGTATTTTTCTCAAGCACGTTTGGATTCACCTTTGTGGTTAAGAGTGCGTATGCGTTGCTTGCTGTTAACGTGCCACACACTCGCTGTGTTATCCCCACTTCCAGATGCTAGTAGCGTACCATCCATGGACACTGACAGGCAGGTCACTGGCTTACTGCAGGGTAAACAATTATGGATAACAGCAAAATAGTATGACAGCCAGGCTATGGGTCAGAAATATCTTAGTACACCAATCCAGTAACTATAGGAACATGTTTTTACTTTTTAAGGAGCGTGTCCAGATCACTTTTTTTAGCTCACTTACCCCATGGGTAATGATATTTTGATACCATATCATGTGTCATATTTTTCTCATAACCATTCTGAAATCTTGCACTCTCAATCCGTATATTTTCAAGGATATCGTCTAAAAACCACTTATGTTTTGTAAACTAATTTATCTGGAACACAAAGCAGTGCAGTGATCACACCAACCTTTTTGCTTCCACGTCCAAATTAGAGATTGCAAATTTCCTGTTTTCTTCCCATGGATAGTGTTTTAGGGAGGTATTTTATATGATTGCTAGGTTAGAACGAAATCCATTTTCTGGAAAAATCTGGACAAGCTATTGCGTTATGCTTGACGCTGCCTCAGAATTTTTTTAACATTTTTCATTTTTAAGATCGACGGGCTACTGGGTAAACAGTTTTTTCTACCGTTCCTTAGGCATTGCTATCATCCTATGTTCTTCACGTTTTATGTTTTTCTATGCCTCATTTTGTTTTGTGTTCACATCAAAAAAATCTTCCCCAAGCAAGTTTTTATTTGTTGTTGCGTGCATCAGGAAATTTTCCTAAATACTGACCTATGGCCTTTGAAGACCGGTACCCTTGTGTCATTGGTGTCCTCTGATTGATGTATATGTCTCTCCATTACTGTAGGCTGTAGAAAAATTAGTTCTTTATTTTAAGTATGAACATGGAGTATGAATAAGTGATTATTTTTAGGGATTATGAATAAATTTGATACAAATGTGCACAAATGTCCATGAGTTTGGGAAATCTAGATGCAGTGAAAAGCCTTATTCAAAGTGTTGATAACAACAAACGCCACATATCAATTTTGACAAGTACAGTTAAAACTCAATACAAACTTAATACAAAATTCTGCTTATAAAAAGGAGAATTTTTAGGTCCAAATCCTTTGTTTTTCATTTTTGATAAAACAAGATTCCTGTTGTAACGAGGTAATCTGCAAAGTCCGAGGTTCGACTCATACACAAGATGTCACTCACAGAGTTGAATAGATGCGCTTGGTATATATTTCCATCGGAACACCCAGCAAATAAGTGATATTCAGCTGTATCCATGGTAACGGAGCAGACTGGCGAATCAAACACAAAGTTACACAGCAGTTGGCCTGTTGCTAAATCCCAAAGCTATAAAAAATTAAATTGTGTTTCATTAAATCACTCGGTGTAATTTAATCAATCAGATAGGATTAGTGCACAAGTCTATTTATTATGAAATGGCATACAAATTAATAACAATAAAATATCAATAAAATAGTTTTGTTATAATAATAATAATAATAATATAGACCTATACCACTCATCTGGGAAAATTGACCAAGGTAGTCTACGGTACATTATTATTACCCCTGATCATAAGGCTCCATTAAATCACTCCATATACCATCTCAGCTTCCTGGGGAGTATACAGCCCTGGCTGCCTATCAGGCACTCAACGGCTAATCAAACACTTCAACATTTACTACCCTCTCAGGTACCCATTTACTCCCAAGTGGAGCGAAGCAATGCAGGGCAAAGTGCCTAACTCAAGGGCACACACCATGAAAGGACTAGACTGGGATTTAAATCTATGACCTTTAGAATTTACCAAGGTTTTTAATATGATCCAGTAGACAGGTCCTTTATGACACTTTGTTTAAACTAGTATAAAACTAGCCCCACACCCCTCCCACCCCCAAGTTCCAACATACTGTGGATAATATGGATGTCTGGGCCCAATTTCATAGAGCTGTTTAACAGCCCATTTTCCGTTAACCGAGCGTCAGGCTATTTCATAGACATCGTTAACGGTAAGCAACTGAAAACCTGCCTTACCGCAGAGCCAAATTTTGCTTAAGATAGTGACGCAACAATGGCAGTTTTCAAGCGCGCCCATGCTTAAAGCACGCCCCGGCCGTGAAATAGCCTTAACGTTAGCACAACTTTTCTGCTACAGTAAGCACACGTTTTCAGCTAGCGCTTAAACAGCTCTATGAAATTGGGCCCTGGTTATAGCGCCCTAAAACGTGCACTGATGTTATAAATGTTATTTTTGTCAAATATTGAGTTACGAATGATGCAAACGAAGCACTCTAATTGGACCTGGCCGGTTACTTGTTGTATACCTTGCATGTTTGGTCTCGTGACGCGGATACGACCCTTGACCTCGATCCGCCGGTCCCACAATGAACGTCAGTAATCGGTAGTGCGTGGTTTGACCAAACATGAAGCGGCTCTGATGTTTTCACATTGGAATCTTGTTGCAAAATACTGATGAACAATTGGGAAAATGTGTTATTCATTGCAAGTACATGTTTTTGAAAATGACTGCATGCCATGGACTGTAGTTTCACATGAGGGTTTGAAGAAGTATGCCCATGAAACAAAAGACATTGGGCCAAATAAATATACCACTGAGAGAATATACCACTCCTAAAATCACTTTCCTTTAAAAATATTAACATGGTTAACACATTTTGGTGGTTGTAAAGTCATTATAACATGTATAACTTAGTTAAGGAGAATAAGTGGCAACCAGTATTAAAACAGAATTCTTTCCAACATTAAGAAGACAAAATAATCCTCGGTGGCCAGAGAGATATGGAATTCAAACGTTTTAAAATGACTTTGGTTAAGAATAGACCTTATGCACGGCAGCCATGACAGAGGACAGGTTTTCATATTTAAATGATGTGACAATAGATCCACAATGTGCCTACTAGTGCATGACGCACTGTGACAATGTGACTGCCCTCTGTCATGGCCGCCGTGCATAAGGTCTATTGAGAAGTTTATCAGAATTGTTTTCTTTAAAATGATCAAGCATCGTACAGATTTGATGAAAAAACCCAAATTTAGGAATGAGAAAATTTTAAAAAAAATTGTGAGGAAAATGTTTAGCCAGTCTCATATATTTTGCACAAATCAAAACTCAAAAGGTATGAAGCCATGATCAACTCCATGCAAAGTTTAGCTACGCCTACCTTAGACTGGTTCCCGTCCACATATTCCACATAGGAGAATATTAAAGGACAGGTAAAGGCGCTTTATTCTAATCTGTGATTGGTCGTCTTTGCGCGTGCGCATTGTGTGTTTTATATTTTAAAATTGGCCAAGCCCTTTGCTTTAGGCAATGTACTTTATTTACATTTGGATATGTTCGACACGCACGGCCGGGTTACAAATGCCAATGCAAAATATACGCACTTACTAAAAAAAAAAAATAATAATAACCACGTGACCACGGGCAGAATTCTGCCCGTCCTGGCCGCCCTTTACCGATCCTTAATACATGTATTTTCACAATAAGCGATAGGATCGGGAACCAATCTACGCCTACCTTTGAATTGACAGACCACACGTGGATAATCGGTTTACCAACAGCAGCCGTCAAAATGAATTGCCTTTTCAGACAACAAAAACTCTGGGGGCCGCTGCATCCTCCTTTGTAAGTTACAAGAGCAGTTCCAGATTGAGCGTCCCAGGCGCAGGCATTCCACAAAATCCCACTGGAGTCCGTAGTCAAAAGCACTTCCATGGGCGCCGCCATCTTTCTTAGACCATGCTTAGACAGAACACGTGCAGATAATGAGACTATTTCTTTCAACAGAGGGCGCTATTTAACGAATACAGGTAGGCACAGGGGCCTATTTTCTCGAACATAACCAGAAACCTGATTCTGGTTATGTTTGCGAAAAAAGGCCCAACTTCGTTGACTCAAACCTTGTGGCCTACGCATCTTTCGAATGTTTGAATTTAATAAGTTCTACATTCATGCAAAGGTTTATAATAGTTAACTATTGCCCCGTAGACTTGGCTTTGCCGAGGTTTTTAAGGGACGGAAGTTGAAAATTGTCGGTCTGAAAAATGACTCACGCGATGACGCACAAGGCAGCAAAAACACTGCGTCTTGTACTTTGTGATCCGCCGTCTTAACAAGTGACACTGTAATAATCCTGAAGATTAGGGGAGATAAGCCAGTGGACAAGCCGGCAAAAGAACTCCCCTGACGATCATGCACGAGCGAATGCCATTCGAAACCAAATCGGAAACGGCCGAAAATCTTGACTGCGTCAGCGTGTTGTGCAAAGTGACATATTTGACGGACAAATCCCGGACAGCTGTAATCGGTTAATTTATAGAGCCGAACTCTGACTGGCATTTTATTTACATGGATGAGATGGACATTTACGTGAGTCCAGATGAGGACGAGGGTGATACAATCTCGACCACTGTGGCGCAAAAAATCAACCCCCGCAGGGTGGTAAGTGCTCATCTTGTTATTTAGAGCTAAGTGTCGCACAACTTAATTTCAATTAACTTTCAAACGTCTTGGTTCAAGTTTCGTGGCAATTTTGTTTAGTAGTGGTCCAACTTTCGAACCCCTAACTGTAACTTTTAACCGTCAACCTTAAAGACAGATTGCACGATTGGAAAACTTTTTTAAAAACAGAAAAACAATAGCATTAAAGAATAATGTTTATAAACGGCCTTGTAAAAATTTCAGCCAGATGCTGCCAGATGCAGTAATACTTAAGAGAACCTGAAAATCCATGCATTGTAGACGATTAAAAAAACATACGTTCAGTTTGCAAAGGTACTATTTTACACGAAAAAAAATGTGGTGATTGTTACCATTGCTATGAACACCTTCAGTCTGAGTTTTCTTGCGAAGTACAATTTTTGGGTAGCTGCAAATGTTGTATGCTGCAAAGGTTGTGTTTTTAAATTTTCAAACCTTCAAGTTTTCGAGTTTTTAAAATCTGTCGTTCATTGGCTCAACTTTCAAATTTACATGTATTACGGAACATTTCAATTTTTTCAAACACAATGGTATAGATTTTCAAACGTCGTGGCTTAATTTTGTAAACGCCCTTTTCAGTAAACGATGTTTGCCTGTATTTTTTTGTTCAGCCACCCATGGCAATGATATTAACTAACCAAATGCCATTGGACAGAGGACATTCTTTCTAAAAAAATCAATAGTTTTGCCAAAATATGGATTAAAAATTTTTTTGAGGACACTTATTATCATGTGTAAAGGTCTAGTGGGAACCAGTTACGAATTTCCTGGCAGCTCACATGTAGTCATGGCAACGTGCCAATTTTGATGTATCATGTAAGCGGGAGCTTTCTGTAACGTCATAAAAACAGCAGACCTATACTTGTATGTCAAACAAAATTAAGACCAGCTTGAAGAGAACTTTAAACGTTCGATTCGCTTTGGTCTTCATTTGAAGGTCGTGTGATTCAGAGTTCACACTGAAATCTTTTCCGTCTTTCGAAACTTAGAATTTGGAAATTTGACCAATTTGAGAAATGTGACTTGAGCCTATATTTACTTTTGATACGCGGGGAAATCCGCACAGGATTCCAAACAGGGTGTAGTTTTTCTCACTAACTGTGGCAAACATGGACATGTGACGAATATAATGGAAGAGTCGGAGTGTTACATGAACTGTGATAGGCTGTCAAAAGTGAGTATTCAAATTGTTAATTGTTTTTATATTTTCTCCTCTTAACGTTCCTTTTTCGTTACGTGACGTGGCCCTCTCACACCCCATACCTTTCCCGAACCTCTACCACCAACCTTATTCAAATCTTTACTTGCTATTAAAATCTCCAAAACTGTCCCAACCGCACCAATTCTTTCATATCCCCACCCCATTGGACTGTACCCCCATTTTGTCCGTCTTGTCTCCCGGTCTCACCACCCCACCTAACATGCCCTTCCCTCCACCCCACTCCGCACTCACTGAACAATATCAGGTATGGCTAAAATGCAAGGCTAAGGCCGAAAAAGCTCTCAACATCGGGAAAATGTCGAAAGAAGAGCCGAACACCGCCGAACGTCATCACGACAACAGCAAGGATCTCCAAAAAGCAGTAGGTATATAGCATGGGATTATGTAACCTCTCACGAACCTATTTGGTGTGATTTGCTGGCGGTATTGCGAGTGCAAAATGAGACATAAACTTCATTGCTATATTATGCACCTATCAATTGTTTCTCCCACCCTCCCTCCCCTCCCCCCGGGCTACCCCACCTAAGAGATGGGGATTGTCACTTTTGTTGTGACAAAATCCCCACCCCTGGGGCAACATTTGGGTGACAAACATCCCCACCCTCGGGTGCAAAACATGCGCGTCTTGTATACAAATACACAGGTCAAATGCCCCACCCTGGGGCATGAAAAACGTGACCAAACCCCCACCTAGGGGAAACAATTGATAGGTGCATTACTGTTATACAACATTCTCCGTATAGCAAGGAAATTTTGAGGTGTCAATCCTTTGTTCTTCGTTGTTTGTATCCCTGATAATACAAAGTTCCTGTTATAACAAGGTAATCTGCAAAATTCCCAAATACCTCTTATTAACGAGATTTAACTGATGTATATTGCAGGCCAGACGCTAAAGTCTAAAGGCATCACTATTAATTTGACTCACACAAGTTTGTGCTATGTATTATTAAAGGCAGTATACATCATTGATAATCTCGAAAATCAGAAATGTTCACAGATTTACGCCTAACTTACACAATATAAACATGATGACCGTAGAAAACTTCCCCTGAAATGGTTTTGTCTGAAGTGCTATAGTCTTTGAGAAATGAGTAAAACAATTTGTTTTCGTCTCATGAGACGAAAATTCAATTCGCCCCAAAACCATTTCGCCCAAGTGCCATTTCGCCCCAAACCACTTCGCCCGAGTTCCATTTCGCCCCAAATAACTTCGTCCAAACACTACATCGCCCAAATGCCATTTCGCCACAAAACCTCTTCGTGCACAGGCCGTGGTTCAGGGCAAAATGGTTCAGGGCGAAGTGACTGCAAACTCTTTTTTGACTGTTTTCTCAAAAGTTAGACGAAGTACGGAGCTGGTTTTTGCTCAGGTTGGTTTTAATCATGCATATCTTCAATCACACAGGGGGATAAAACTATTTGTAACAGTTTACCAATCATGTATACTGTCTTTAATGATGCTTTGTAAAACAAATGTTCTAAAATACACTTTAAAGTTTTGGAATTGAAACATTTTGTCGCGTCGACAGGATGAATATAAAATCGTTATTGAATCATTCTTCAAAATCGTGTACCACGAAAGGAATTGTTCCCCCTTCCATCTGGCAAAACTTTCTTTTGCTTTGATAATCGAAATCGACTGAGCGTTGCTGAACAACTTTTCAGTTGAATTTATCGTGAATAAACAAAAAACGCATCAATACTTGGTCAGCACGTTACTCATTTCCCTTAGTCAGTCGCCCAGGTCACTCGAACTTCAGTTTGGCGTACCTGGGAAATTGATGCGATTTTCCTAGACGAGGCGAGTGCGTGCCATTAAGGCCCTGTCACAAGAAACCGAATCACAAGAACGTTCGTAAACCTTATTGAAAAATTAATATTTTTCTAGTACGGTGGAGAACGGACATAAAATGCAATTCATCAACTTTCTCATACCGCCCCAGTACCGTTCTGTTTCCGTACCAGTACCGTATACAGCATAAAATGGTCAATTTGATCCAGAATCTAGCAATTTTGTCCGAGCCGAGACAGTACTGTTGACGAATTCACCGTTGCTAAACCTAACCATTACCGTTCTAAGACCGTTCTAAGACCGAACACACGAATCAATACCGTTCTATAAACTGTTGCGCACCGCACATAACTTACCAAAACCTTACCAACACCTTACCAATACCGAACGCATACCGACCGGCAACCGTCGGAAACGGGTGGCTAGCGAGTGTATAAATAAGCGTCTCCGTTCAAATTAAAATCATTACAGTTCCGGATATCGACGAGAACACTACGAGAACACTACTAAATCATTCTCCAGATTCAAGATGGGCAAAAGAGGACGCCGTGCTGGTGACCGTGGTGCTGCTAGTCGTGGTGCCGGTGGTCGTGGCGCTGGTGGTCGTTGTGAATATCCTGCTCCTGAAGCTGCAGATTTAATAACAGCTGATGTCCACGATGTCCTCCCTCCCCGTGGTGGTCGTCGTGCTGGTCGTGGTGCTGCTGCTCGTGGTAGAGGTCGTGTTATTGCTGCTCAACTCTACCATCAGCCGATCGTACACCCCAAGGTCTGGTCTTCTGGCTATCCATGGCCGAACCCACTCCACTCTTCTCTGTCTTCTCCTTCTTCTTCTTCTTCTTCTTCTATTGCGGCGCAGCACTCCAATGTACATGTTCATTAGGTCAATGTGGTGGTTCAGGGCAGCAATGGCTTGGATTCTCTCGGCATCTTCTGCAGGGTTCATCTTGGAATTCTAGTGGGATCTGGATCTGAACTGAGCTTCTCATCACAATTTAGTCATATTTATACTACATGTGTGTCATGCACGGATTGTTCGGAGAACGGTCGTGATTAGTGCGTGATAGGCGGTAGATACACGGTAGTAATAAGTTTACGACGTTGTAAGGAACGGAGCGAACGGGGAAGGTAAGGTGAAGTGCGGTATCGGCTCTGTATCAGAACGCTATCCAATCGTTCGTGATCCGGTATGGTACGCTGATATCAATCCTTGCCGTATCAGTAACGGCTTATAAACGGCAAAACAGATCCAATACCGAGCTGATAGCGTGCAAGTAACGACCCGTTAACGTGCTCCAGTTCGGTGGCAATTTTTGAACATGTTTAAAACTTTTTTTCAGCAATTCCGTGCTGTCCTTATAACCCCGAGACAGCCAGTGTCAATAACTTATCAGTAACGATAGAGAAACGACCACTTACCGATCACTCCTTATCAATACCGATTCCACATAAATCAGTACGGTACATGAACGGTAATGCAATTCGGTTTCTTGTGACAGGGCCTTTAGCAACGATGTATCAGTCATTATGAATACGCCTGAGCGAATCTGGAGTCGATTAGAATCGATTTCGAGTTGGAAATTGGAATCGAGATTGTCTTTTCGAGTAATTGATTCCGATTAGCTTGGTGATTCCAGGAAGTACTCGCGGCGATTCTAAATGTTACTGACTTTGGCAGTGTTTTGTATCAGGTTTGCGTTTTTGAAAAAAACATTTAATGCCAACTTGTGTTTTGAAATTGGAATCGATTCCAAAAGGAATGTCGATTCTGAAGTGGAATCGATTCCTAAAATGTTGGAATAACCGAAGACTACATATGAACTTTTGCCATTCGCTTGATAAGCCTGTCTAGACCTGAAGCAATGCCACTTGTTATGCACTTAACATCAAAGACGTATATATGCGCGTGTAATTTCTTAATTCGCGTGCATATAGAGAACAAAAAGCATTATTTTCACGGAGTGGCCATTTCTTTTTTTTTTCTTTCACAAAGAGTGCAAAGCACTTTATGTAATGCACTAGTACAACAGCCAAAAAAAATGCGAAAAATAAATCAACGCGTTGGCAATCTTACTCCAGGGAAAACAATGCTATGCCTAGACTGCTCCCCGGTCACGATTGCTTGCATTACCACTTAACACATAATTAAGTTAGTATAACCAGTCTAGGCAATATTGCGGATGGTTGCTTATAAGTGGCTTATAAGTTCATTAATCAGTGCTGCAAAACGACGAACGATCTCGCCATTTTCGTGCAAAGTGTGGTGTGCATGTCGTTTAAGCTAATGAAAACGATGACAAATTTCCGTCCCCTAAAAAATAAAACGACAAAAGATTGGCATTTTAAAAGTTCACATGCTTTGTACTTTCACACATGTTTATCTAAACACATATTTAATAACGACGAACTTTATTCTTTCCTCTAAATGTTATCTGTATTCATAAATGAATTTAACTGCATTTTATCATGTTTACCATTTAAGGTATCCAATTTGGCACAAACGTCGACTGTAACCTTTCAAATATATTGCACACCTTTCTGTATTAATAACAGAAACAAATCGTCTCTTATTATACGCTCGCCTATTTACGGCAAATTATAAAAATGTTTAATTAAAATCGATAACAATTAGTGGTCCCACATTCCAACCACAGAAGTTTTTGCCCCGCAAATGTGGTTACACAGAACCATGTCGTAATATTAAATTTATTTTTCCACGTGAAGCCACTAATGCACGAGCAGCCCGATCAAGATATTCGACACAGTCCTACACCTACCCTACCAAAACGTGACAACGTCACGGTGACGTTACAAGATGAACCACTCTGTCAGCAGCACACGAGGGTGCCTATGGAGACGGTGGAGCATTTAGACATGAGGGACAGAGACCCGACTGATATGAATAAGCACGTTCGAGTAAGTTTTTCCTTTAAGGTACATCACTTGCAGTTACCCACGTTTTCACTTCACGAGTTGACAAGAAAACCCGACTAACAACTTGATAGCAATTGTAACAAACACCACATGATTCTTTTCCCCGTGTAAAATGATACTCCTGTTGGGAGAAATTGCCAACTGAGGGTTGCAACCCCACCCTTGAGCGGTGAACTAATGTTTAATGAAGAAATAAATAAAATATTGCATTAAAAATTATTTCCTGAAACCTTTAAAAAAAGCCCCTAAAGTGCCTTAGATTGCAGGAGGAAGCACATAAATTTCAAAAATTGTCAGACTCCCCTAGCGGGGCGTGTTTTCGGCACACAGTATATAGGAGCCACAACCCCACCCTCAACCAAAAGCCAGATCCGTCCCTGTATTTGGTTGTCTGTCTTATATAAACTCACAAGCAATGCCTATACCGTGTATGACAGCTAGTGTAGCCTTCCTGGCTGGCTATGAATAAAAGACAAGTGCGTGTACGCATTGTGTGGCATGTATTAGGGATGTTTAGATGCACGTAAAAACGCGGATGTGAACGCGAAATGCTTTGAGCATTTGGAAAAATTATGACGAAAACAAAACTCCACGAATGTGACTTTCTTCTGCCATGATTATTCGAACCTGGGTTCTGAGACCTCCTAATAATATGACCAGTGATCAAGCCATTTCGCGTTCACGTTCGCGTTTTATGTGCATCGAAACCTCCCTATTATCACATAGCCTATACGTAATTTGTGAAGGGCAGTTGGACAGTTCCTGAATTGTATCTATTTGATTTAAAAAGGTTCTTCCCCTACTAATTCCAGGTGTGGTTTGAGGAAGTTCTGGCCGAGCCGGAGGGCATGCACAGTTTTGATAGAGTCTGGCGGATCAGCTTCGTGACCTTTATGTCAGTCAAGACATGGTCTTATCGAATCTGCACACTTCTGTGCGCTGTGCCGTTTTCCATATGCTGGGGTAAGGCGTTTTGTTTTTACCCAATGTCGGATAAGCTTGCCCTGATGGCCCTGTGCTTCCAAAAAGGTTGCAAGGCTACATATTATTATATTCATCAAAAATTAGCACAAGTTTTTCAACATCAATTCTTGATCAGAACAGAAGTTTGTTGAATACAGTGAACTTGTGGATAACAAGGCACTGATTGACCAATCACTTTATAATTACTTTCAAGACTGTTTGGTTTCAATGATATCCTCCAGGTCATAGACCTTCTGTTTGAACAAATACAATTTTGTTTTTGGGAGAATCCCACAGTTAAGTGCTCTCAGAAAACCAAGATTGTTTGGTTATCAGCCCGACTGAACCTGCGTGGGATGAGCTAGACTACCGCATCTGCGTACGTCCCATGCAGACCGAAGCCCAACGCGGTGCAGGAGCTCGATCTGCGAGGCACTTCGGGCAGGGTGGTGCACCCTGCATCAGCGGCTCTTACGGAGCGCTGGTGCAGTCAGCCTTGCCACAAGACTTGTGCATATGTTAATGACCGATCAAATGTTACATCTCTTATCCTTCTTGATCTGTCGTAAAAACTTGTGCTTATGTGATGAGTATATTTATTGATCCCGTGTATACAGTTTTATGGATAGTAAAGAACATATGTGAAGAATTTTATTGTGAAAAGTTTGAATAAAGAAGGTATATATTCTGCAAGCTACGCACCTTTTCCGATTGTTTTATTAACCTATTATTTATTATTATTATTTTTTTAAATTTAATTTCAGGTTTATATTTCGCCTGCCTCACCTTTCTACACATCTGGTTCGTTGTTCCGTGCATCAAGTCATGTATCATCGTCCTCCATTGGGCGAGCAAAATGTGGACACTGTGCATCCGGACATTTTGCGACCCTTGTTTCGAGTCTCTGGCAAGAATCTTTAGCAGCATCCACTTCACAAATTATCGACAATGAGGCGTACTTTTTGTGTTTGGCGCACTGACTTTGGCATACATGTGCCATGCTGCCCTTGGTAAGGAATGAACTCTGGAGGGCGCTAAAATATGTGTACCTGTGCGCCACCGACCTCGGCCCCATGGTCTACTGCTACTGCGTAGGAACGAGGATGCTTGACCACCTGGGGACGAGGTTGGTGCGCCACTGATTTATGTTGAATTCAAGGATGGTGCTGTGTACAATTACCATAGAGCAAGGCACAACCAAGGACGTACGTAGAGAAATATACGTCTTTGGTACAACTCACGGCAGACGGCTAATGGAGAATTGAAGCAACGTGTCAGTCATCTTACGGTATTTTTTTCGTATACATTGAACCAAGATTTTAAGGAAATTACCTTCTGGAATCAACACATAATGTAATTTTAAGATATACTTCCCACTTGCACTTTTGTTAAAACATTGCCTTCAGTTTAAATTATAGTGCACAAGATAACTATATTCACGCGCGTGCGCAGCGCCCTCTGTTATCGCGCTTACGCACAGACCGCTCGCACGTCATTTTGTGCATTACTTTATGCAGTAATTTTATCAGTTATTTATCTCAGAAATGCAACATTTGCGACGGAAGTGTCAATGGGAAGTATATATCTTACAATTGAATAAACTATCGATTCCACTATATAAATTCACCCAAATCCGTGTTCAATGTATATGAAAAGAAATCCCATCTGACTAAACAAAAAAGACAATTCCTTGCCTGGATTGTTTTCTGGTCCACACGATTTATTGTATTCCTTGTACACACATACCCTATAGTGCACATACATGTAGTTTATCTAGTGACCTACAAAAAGTACAAGTGTACACAATATACTACTTAAATCGATTCCCCGAATGAAGAAGCAACCACAGTCGCCACCTTTAATTTATCAGGTAATGTACCACAAAAATAAGCGACGAGAAAGATTGTGTTGTTTCATTATTTTTCCAATGTGTGCGAATTTGTCAGTTCAATACCTTATGCAACTATCTTATTTGTTCAATCACCCAATGACATTGTAAACCTAATTGACAAATTTAAATTTAGCACTGGCAGCTTTGTTTCAGATGCTGAGCCATTGTATTACTCTGTAAAAGCCAATATTTTCGCGTACAGATATTTTCGCGCATTTCAACATCACTGACATTTTCGCGAGTTGTTATTTTCGCGGATGGAAATTATGTTTTGTTTGAGGGATCGCCACAATTGTTGCAAACAATATTTTCGCGGGTTGTTATTTTCGCGGGCTCTGTCTGGTGCGCGAAATGCGCGAAAATAAAACCACCGCGAATATTTCAGCTTTTACAGTACGCCACGCGTCTTTTCGTTTGCAAAATTAATCACAAAATAAAGCACTGAGACCATAGTTTTCAGTGTCAATTTAAGATTGCTTCATACATTACACAGAGGGCATTCCCATCTTTCCACAAATATATATATATTTTTTTTGCATGTAGACGATAAAATATGTACATTACATCTACATAAGAAATAAGAACATTTGAGTACTGTTTGTAATTCATTTTTTTCAACGAGTTGTTTGTGTTATTTTAATTCTGATCATGAACCGTTCTTCAGCACAGACCAGATTGACCAAATGTACCTCGTGCGTACAGCTAAGACTGTGTGCACCCCAAGGAACTATTTTCAAGTGTAAGAATCCGCACAATTATTCCTTCATTCACAACGATTCCTTTTAAATTGCTAACATGGAGTGTACGTGTTCTGGGACAGTCATAAACGGTGCATGGTAGTACCGGTATTTGGGTAATTCCATGTCAATTCAACGAGCTTTTGGACCTGACCCTCACAGATTGAAATGAAATTTGGTGTGCTGATTGGACTCCTTAAAAAAAACCGAGAACTAAAATTTTATGTCATGTGGTCAATTAATTTTTGAGATACGGGTCAACGAACTTTGACTAATTAGCATGAACTGCTATGTTTGGACAGTTATATCTCTAAAAGTAATGGACCTAGAGAGATAAACTTTACATCATTTTAAAGCTCTTGAAATTGTAAATACCATGTAAATAACATGTAACTGTGTATGTACATGTTATTTACATGTTAGCCAATGTTAAAATTATCATAACTTAAAAACTGTAAGATTGCCCATCCCAAATCTTTCTGGTAATGGCATCTTCTGCAACTAAGGCCCGTTATCCTATCAACGGTATTAGCTTTAACTTTACTTTAGATGACGAAGAAGGAGATGCAGTTTTAGAAGTAAGAGGCAAACCCCCAGGGAATCATCGCAGCTGGGTAACATTATTTACCTTTCGCACGGTTATTTTTTTGCAATCAAACAGCCGTTTCCCACACTATTAACGCCGCAGAATCGGCTTTCGAGAATGGAAACCTGCTGATAGCGCAGTCTCTCGGTACTCTAGGACAGCCCTCCGTCATGATCCTGAGCTCTCGACCTCTCATCTGCCTGATCTTTTTTACCGTTTCAACAGACACGCTCTGGTTATAGCTGACGTCTAGATATCGCAGACTCTTTGCCCGCAATCCGATACACTCGATGGCATGGTTGTCGACACGAAGACATTGTTTTAGGACGAAGTTTTCTAGATGGAGGCAAGTTAGTGCCACCTTGACAGCGCCCGGTCCTCGCACCTCGTGGCACCGTGTCAGGATGACGCCTCGGAGCCGAGGGCAGCCGTTGGCGATGCTTTGTAGTCCAACATCTGACACGTACCAACAGTCCGTCAGGTCCAGCCACTCCAGACCCGGAAAGCCCCGGCCGATGTGCTCCAAGCCGGCGTCTTGCAGAAAGCACTGCTTTACAATGAGATTGGTCAGCCCGGGACAATTACGAGCGATGGTCTCCATGCTTCCATTGGTACAATGACTGCGACTGATGTCTAGGTACTCCAAACCCGGACACCCCTTTGTCAGCCTATCCAGGTCCACGTCTAGGAGAGGGTTGAGTTTGGCGAGATCGCTGGACCAGCCCACTGAGAGATACTTCAGAGAGCCGCAGAACAGCGCCAGTGAGACCAGTTTGTGCGGGTCCTCCCTGAAGCCAAAACAGTCGTTAAGGTTGATAAAAGTCATAGTCTCGCCAAGCATCTTAAAAACCTGAACGACTCCAGCACACGTAATAAACGGGCAACAGCTCACGTCTAGCCGCTGTAGAGATCTCAAGAAGTTCCCGATCACCCTCAGGCCGGCGTTTGTGATTTGCTTGCATCCAGACAAGTTCAGATACTTTAAATTTAGACAGCGTGTCGTGATACAATAAAACGCGTAGTCCGTGACGTCTTCACACCCGGCTAAGTCCATTCGGACCATAGCAGCCTCGGAGACATCAAGTACACGTTGAAGGATGGAGAACGAGAACATGCCATCCGGAGGTACCTTCAAAGTTGTCACGTGGTACAGGGATGGATCCTTCGCGACTCTGAGAAGCCGTTTGCAGGATAACATGAGGTGAGTGAAGGAGGGATCTAAGGGGTCTAGGTAAGAGAAGATGCGTAAGAGAACTTCGTCTGGGAGTTCGTAGATGCGGGGTCGACGCCTTGATGTCGGAAAAACGACACAGAAATTGAAAGCAGATTCTGGACCTTTAACAAACACAGGGACAAGACATCAAATATATTAACAAACTTGGTAGAGAAAAGTCTTACTGTAAAACAGACATAAGATATTACGAGGAGGTCGGTGAAGGAAGGTTGTGTATGGTGGCTTCCATCCAATTATTCAGGGTGTCAACAAATGTCCAGACCAAACCAGGCAACCTCAGAATTTTAGTTTAATTTCTGGATCCTGAGGGGGAATCTTCTTATTTTAAAAATGGTCTTTATTAATTTTCATCAAAATCAGCCGAGGTATTCAGAGGTTATGTCATTATGCGGTAAAGTCACACCATATAGTTTATGTTGTTGTGTAGATAGTTAATTTTAGGACATTTTTGGCAACCAAGGCCCTTTATGCTATCTTAACTTTACTTTGTCAACTTGAGATGACGAAGAAGGAGATGCAGTTTTTAAAGTCTGAGGAAATCCCCCAGGGAAATCTCCTGGGGGAAAACCCACTCAGTCAACATAAGTTGGGACTGCAAACCCATGCAATCCAAATACACGCCCAGGAATTGAACCCGTGACGTCAGGGGTGACACGGCGGGGAAAAAACCACTACGCCAACCCGGGTTGAAATGTGCACTGAAGAATTTATTTTTTTAAAAATTTACCGGCAGCCGAAATGCCATTCTGATCACGCGCAGCCCAGGAAGCATCGGCACTCGGCCTCGAGTCTTGCCGGCGATTGGTGGCGCTGTTTCCACGAGCTTCATTTGGCAGGTTTTGAGTCGGTGGAATATGGTCGCACTTCTTCTCTCTGACGTGTCTTTTTCGGAATAATCTGGAAAGAAACTGTTAATTGTGACGTCATTAGGTAAGTCTCTCTTCCTTTGTGCATAAATACGTCGATATTTTGCCCGATAATAGAGTTTTCGGCGTGCACGGTTAGTAATGTCGCCGACGTTTGATTTGAACCAAGAATCTTTATACACTGTATTTGATGATGTAGACAGGTAGAGGGCAGGATTTTGATTTTTAAGGTAAATTATGGGGTAAAAACAGGAATAACTGGCCTAAGGTTAAACAAATTCAAGATGGCGTTTTATGCTCAATGTGGCATGAAAGGCCGTTTTTGATTGGCTGAGAAAGGTTCACTTAGTTTAATACCCGGTTTCTGATTGGTCAATGAGTGGGAGTTTATTAAAACATGAAACAGAAGCAGGCCAAATTCAAGTGAGTTAGCAATGCTGAAGCTGACCAAAGGTAACAAAAATTGTATTTTTTTAAAGGAATTATCGTCCAAAAGTTAAAAACTATGGATTAGAGGACTGAAGAAAAAAAGGTTGTTTCCACAAAAGTAAACATACGCCTAGTGGGAAAAAAAATAAATCATTTTTTTTTAGCTGTAAAAGTTAATACAAAAATGGGTGGCCTAAAAGTAAGGAATGCCGCCAGAAGTTTATTTCGTATAGGCCCTACTCTGTACGGCCATGTGTTTTCGTTCTAAAAATGACAGGACCATTTTACTTAAACCATTCAACAATGGAAGCACAATATGTGCAACCATGCATGTCCTCAAGGAACAAAGAAACTGCCCCACGAAATGGCGGCTATTCGATACGGTCTATAGCACTAGTGTAGGCCTATGTCTGCACATTTTCTTACCGGAAGGCCCTACCCCCTGTTTGCACGTGGCTGTAGGTAGGCCTATATTATAGCCAGAACTTTATTTCGTATCGGCCCTATACTCTGTATGGCCTTGTATTTTTGTTCTCTTTAATTGAACACAATGACAAACTTACCATAATTGGCTCAGATTTGATTCTTCAAGAAAAGATACAGTAGAATAGGCGTTGTTATAAAATTATTTTACCGCTAAAAATCTACACGCAAGCATGAGAAAAACACAGTTGTGCTGTTTTGTTCCATTTTTACTGTCGCGCGTATACGCGCAATAACGCAGCGAAAACTCCATGCAAACAATGATTGCGTCCGAATAGACCGTGTAAAGCCTGGGCTGCGTTTCAAACACGCGAACATTGCAAACATTTGCATCGTTCGCCCAACATCTGGTACCCGGCTTTCCATAGACGAGTGCACAAAAGTACTGTAACCAGTGTCAAACGTTGGCAACGTTCGCGTATGTGAAACGCAGCCTAGGGGCGCGTTCAATAGCACAATACGTACGCCGGTATTGCATACCGAAAACGTTGAACGCAACCGAACGCACGGTATTCCTAATACGTATTGCATCCCAACAATTCCAACTCGAACGTAGTACGCTTTCCATACCAAGATGGCTGACGGATAAATTGTGACTACGGCCTCAGGGTTTCAAGTCAATATTTTGCTTTATAGGAATTCAATATTCAGCGTGTCGAGAAGAATTTCGAAGTGTTTATTCTTCGACTGTGGAAGACCGGTTGAGCTAGCAATTTTGATTTGCAATTTAATTGTCAAAATCTTTGCGTTAAGCGTGCAGCCGTAGTGCTTTGCAAACCGTGTTGTCTACAGCAGCCATGTTTGATCGTACGTTTTGGGATGCAGTCGTTCAACAAGCCGTTTCGGTTGCAGCATACCGACACTGCCATACGTATTTCGGTATTGTGCTGTTGAACACGCCTCAGGTTTCCATATCATCGCAACAAACGCAGAGACCCCAAATCGAAAACCCCAAATCGGTAGGTTAAACTGCTTATTTTGACGTGGAGTCAAAATGGTACCTGGAAAAAAACGGTCGGAAGTCGACGAGTCTCGCGGAGTCCCGCGAGACTATTTGGGGAAGTATTTTACATATATATGATTGTTATATAGGTTAGAACAAAATAAATTTTCTCCAAAATCCATTTCCTCCAAAGAAAAATGATAATAAAAGTGTGACGTCGGATGCCATGGTAAATGGCTCTAAACATCATGGCCGTCGCACAAGGTACCATTGCAAAAGCACAGGGACTCGGTTCAGTGTAGAGCCATTGCATAGGAAACCAACAAAAGAAGACGTATATACTTCGGCAGTCTAATAATAATAATAAAAATACAAAAAAATAATAACAAAGTGCATTCAGCTCATGTAAAAGCCCGCGCAATATTGATCTTCCTTAACAATGCGATTTGTCTTAACTCTGCGTCAGTGTCATCATATAAAGCTTCTAAAACAACAGTCCCTTTGCGGACGCGACTGTCAAGCAATAAGAATAGCTGAATGGCACTTGACGTCACAAACGTCCAATTATGTCGCTTACGCTAATAATGGGTGCTTTCACAGAAATCATGTCGATTTGCTACTGAATAGGATTGAGTTTATTTTACTGGATAAATTGAACGATGGTCTTTTGTTTGCGTTGCCCAGAATAGCCGACATAAGTAATTAAGCAATGGTTTATAAAAAGGCAAAGTCCGAAGATACATGTACTGACAAGTTTAGCGAGACAGCGGCGCGTGATCGATAGAAGCTTTCAAAAGAAAAATTGCCTAAAAACCTTCCGCAAACAATAACGGTAAAAACAATTAAACCATCTTGATATTCACAAACGATTATGTGATTGGATGATAAACACGGGGAAAGCTCGAGCGCTATTAACCATATTTCGACTAACGAACGATCACCCGAAAGTGCAGATCGTCCACTAATAAATTGCAATTATTTTCAAAAGCGCTCCATTTTGTCAGAATACGACACGTTCGTCGTTGACTTCACCAATTAATATTACATGTAATACATGTGCCAACTGCGTGTATGAAAAAATTAACTGGTATTGTGCCTAATAGTGCTGTGTATATAATAATTACCATTTAAACAACCCAACTTGTAACAACCCAACTTGTAACAACCCAACTTGTAACAACCCAACTTGTAACAACCCAACTTGTAACAACCCAACTTGTAACAACCCAACTTGTAACAACCCAACTTGTAACAACCCAACTTGTAACAACCCAACTTGGGATGAGAGAATTATACAGTTAAAGGTACAATGTAGAACACATCATTTGCAGTGACCCCCATTTTTGTCACGAGTTGACAAGAACGTAATGCATATGATGTGTGCCAGCGCAGCGCGCGCTAACCCCGAGATTGCTCGTGGAACACTTAACCCCGCTTGGCGCTTGGTTTCCCACTACAATGCTAACCCCGGGGTTTGGCTGTTAACCCCGAGATCGCCATCCTTAACTCTGCCGGTCGCTGGCAGGGTTAACGAACCCCGGGGTAACAGCCGATTTTGTTTTCTTAACCCGGGGCAGAAAAAGAGTAGTGGGAACACTCGCACTGCCTCGGGGTTAAGGATTGCCGTTCCCCCCACGAGTTAACCCGGAGATTTTGTAGTGGGAAACATGATTTTATTTCAGTCCAAAATTGTATTTTTTTTGTGAGAAATTAATAACTGAAGGTGGTTTTATAAAAAGTCTTTTGCAAAAGACTTTTTTTACCATTTAACTCAACACAAACACCATGCATGGATTTTTCAAGTTTTCAGAAGTATTACTGAACCTATGTGGCTGAAATTTCTACAGGGCAGTTTGATCAACATGGGCTTCTAATCACGAGTGGAAATAACGCCCCTTTTAACAGTTTACCAATCATTAACACATTGTGTACGACCTAGAAGGAATTTGCCTGGATGGCACGTGTTTTCCCAGCCATTTCTCTCTGAGTCACTCTTTCATCCACAGTCCATCTTCCATTTTTTTCTTTTAAGATCTAGGTTAACGTTTGTACTCGTGCACGAATGCACAAAATCGGCTTTGTTTTTCCTAACGTTGCCTCGCCAGCATTGGTTCCATTCGCTACTCGTCCGCACTGCAATAACGGAACATCTTACAAATTTTGACATTTTTAAAACCGTGTTTTTGTAATCGAGGGACTGACAAAAATGTCAGGTCAGGTGTGGGAGCATGTGCCGCAGCGGCACTTCGCCGCGTTTACCATCTTCCTCCACCCTCCGGTCTCTTTATACCGATCGATCGGGCCTGCGCCGGGCCCATCCCCCACCCCACTAGGTGGTCCCCCAGCTGCGCCAACCACGGCGCACGGGGGGTCGACCAACAGGTTGCCTCCCCCCGGCTCCTTGGGGTCCTTTGCACTGGGGTCCTTTGCAGCTTGGCGCTCTCGGATCAAGCAGGTGACCCTCCCCACCCACGCCCTGTCGAGCACGCGATAACGTCATCATGACGTCATTATCATATGTTACAAACCTTTTAATGTAATAGACAACATACCCGTGAAGTTTTATTTGCAGATATAGGTCATCAAAGCTTTAACATTAAAATGCATTAAATATGGCACCTCATAAACGTTCGACACCACATGCGTGTGTATTGACCCAGGGTCATGTTATATACCAACTATCACGTTTATTTTGGGGAAGTCTGGTAGGCTCTGACACTAACACCATTGACCCACATCTCTGTATACCTCCCACACCATTTACAGACTAAGGACCATTCCGGTTTCGACCGGAAATGACCAAGGTCCAAAGAGGCACCATATATATTATCGCAATCTCACGTGAAACATGTCACACGACAAACAATTTAGAGACACGAAAAACATAATTGGTTAAGTAAGCATCATCCTGTCTTCTGTATTTCTTCTTTCAAATTCTAAATTACATAAATAAATTTATTTTATAACAGTACATGTATTTGTTATATTATCTGCCAAAATTAAATGATCCGTCATACTGCGGAAACCCAGCTGAATAAGTAACGCAAATGCACTGCAAAAGTGGAAAGGCAATAAATCATACTGTTTTTAACCAGCAGGTATAGTCACATGATTTTAACATAGTTTTTGAAAGCTTTTGTGAAATAAATAGATTGTAATGGCGAAACCAACAACATGGATTAACAGTGACATGACAAAAGCATTTAACACAACGAACTTTCAAAATAGTGTTTACAGTCCTATAGATGTATGAGTTATATAATAATCTCCAATGAACCATAGAGAGTTATATATATTAAAGATATTATACATGATTGGTAAACTGTTACATATAGCTTTATCCCCCTGTGTGGTTGAAGATATGCATGATTGAAACCAACCTGAGCAAAAACCAGCTCCGTATACTTCGTCTAACTTTTGAGAAAACAGTCAAAAAAGGGTTTGCAGTAATTTCGCCCCAAAACCACAGTTCGCCCTGAACCATGGCCTGTGCACGAAGTGGTTTTGGGGCGAAGTGGCATTTGGGCGATGTAGTGTTTGGACGAAATAATTTGCAACAGCAACAGCAACAGCAACAGCAACAGCAACAGCAACAGCAACAGCAACAGCAACAGCAACAGCAACAGCAACAGCAACAGCAACAGCAACAGCAACAGCAACAGCAACAGCAACAGCAACAGCAACAGCAACAGCAACAGCAACAGCAACAGCAACAGCAACAGCAACAGCAACAGCAACAGCAACAGCAACAGCAACAGCAACAGCAACAGCAACAGCAACAGCAACAGCAACAGCAACAGCAACAGCAACAGCAACAGCAACAGCAACAGCAACAGCAACAGCAACAGCAACAGCAACAGCAACAGCAACAGCAACAGCAACAGCAACAGCAACAGCAACAGCAACAGCAACAGCAACAGCAACAGCAACAGCAACAGCAACAGCAACAGCAACAGCAACAGCAACAGCAACAGCAACAGCAACAGCAACAGCAACAGCAACAGCAACAGCAACAGCAACAGCAACAGCAACAGCAACAGCAACAGCAACAGCAACAGCAACAGCAACAGCAACAGCAACAGCAACAGCAACAGCAACAGCAACAGCAACAGCAACAGCAACAGCAACAGCAACAGCAACAGCAACAGCAACAGCAACAGCAACAGCAACAGCAACAGCAACAGCAACAGCAACAGCAACAGCAACAGCAACAGCAACAGCAACAGCAACAGCAACAGCAACAGCAACAGCAACAGCAACAGCAACAGCAACAGCAACAGCAACAGCAACAGCAACAGCAACAGCAACAGCAACAGCAACAGCAACAGCAACAGCAACAGCAACAGCAACAGCAACAGCAACAGCAACAGCAACAGCAACAGCAACAGCAACAGCAACAGCAACAGCAACAGCAACAGCAACAGCAACAGCAACAGCAACAGCAACAGCAACAGCAACAGCAACAGCAACAGCAACAGCAACAGCAACAGCAACAGCAACAGCAACAGCAACAGCAACAGCAACAGCAACAGCAACAGCAACAGCAACAGCAACAGCAACAGCAACAGCAACAGCAACAGCAACAGCAACAGCAACAGCAACAGCAACAGCAACAGCAACAGCAACAGCAACAGCAACAGCAACAGCAACAGCAACAGCAACAGCAACAGCAACAGCAACAGCAACAGCAACAGCAACAGCAACAGCAACAGCAACAGCAACAGCAACAGCAACAGCAACAGCAACAGCAACAGCAACAGCAACAGCAACAGCAACAGCAACAGCAACAGCAACAGCAACAGCAACAGCAACAGCAACAGCAACAGCAACAGCAACAGCAACAGCAACAGCAACAGCAACAGCAACAGCAACAGCAACAGCAACAGCAACAGCAACAGCAACAGCAACAGCAACAGCAACAGCAACAGCAACAGCAACAGCAACAGCAACAGCAACAGCAACAGCAACAGCAACAGCAACAGCAACAGCAACAGCAACAGCAACAGCAACAGCAACAGCAACAGCAACAGCAACAGCAACAGCAACAGCAACAGCAACAGCAACAGCAACAGCAACAGCAACAGCAACAGCAACAGCAACAGCAACAGCAACAGCAACAGCAACAGCAACAGCAACAGCAACAGCAACAGCAACAGCAACAGCAGGGCCGTGCATGGTGCTGCTGCTATAATCTGCGTCATTTATCAAGTAGGTTTATTTCTTTTATTGAAAAGAAGCTTATTTTATAAATTGTTTAAATACGTTTTGCTGCTTTTCAATCTTTTGAAAAAAATATGTTTTCTTTCTTTCTTGTAGCTTAACTGATGCTACTTGACTGCTGTTTTGTTCCATTTTAATTCGTTTTGCATACACTACTATCGTGCAATACAATGTGAACGAAATTAATACTGTAAACAATAACAAATACGTGTAATTTTAAATAAATAACCCACTACTTTTGAATCACATCTGTTTTGTGCATTATTTTACGCCTCTGTTCGTCATCCCCATTTTCTATTATTTTTCGGTTACATATGTACCCATTTACTCCTGGGTAGAGAGAGGCAAAGAGCCTTTGAATCGTCACATATGCACGATGTGCACGCACATAAACATGGAGAAAAAAAAGCGAAACGAAACAAAGTGCATTGATCTTTTTGAACAATATGTTATTTCTCTTAAAACAACAATCACTTTAAGGACGCGGCTGTCGAGCATTTAGACTGGTTCCCGTCCACATATTCTACACACGAGAATATAAGGACAGGTAAAGGGCGCTTCATCTTGATCTGTAATTGGTCGTCTTTGCGCGTGCGCATTGTGTTTTTTATATTTAAAAATTTGCCAAACTCTTTGCTTTAGGCAATGTACTTTATTTAGGCTACATAATTGGATATGTTCGACACACACGGCCAAGTTACAAATGTCAATGCAAAATCTGCGCACTTACTAAAAAAATTAAAATAATAATAACCACGTGACGGGCAGAATTCTGCCCGTCATGGCTGCCCTTTACCGATCCCTATATTTTCGCAATAAGCGAACCAATCTATAGGGATCGGGAACCAATCTATCGAGCATTTAGGTAACTCTCTATAACAACTGACGTCACAAAAGTCCAATTATTTAACGTACAATAATATCGGTGCCTTTACAGAAATCATGTCGAATCGTTACAGAATAGGACTGAGTTTATTTTAGTGGACATCTAAAAGTTGCGGTCTTTAATTTGTTTGTGTTGCTTAAAATAGCTGGTAATAGATAAATTAAGTTTCTAAAAGGCAAAGTCCGAAGATAATGACAAGTCTGAGACGGCACCGCGGAATCTTGAGGAGCTTTCAAAAGAAAGATAATAACGATACAAATATAGACATGTCTATGAGTTTGGGAAATCTGGATGCAGCAAAAAGCAACTTGGCTCCACCGGGATTCGAACCTTCTGCTTAACGCGCAGACGCCCTACCAATTGCATATGCAGCACGATATGGGACAGAGAGAATACCATTGTTCCCCCATTGTGTCTCAAACATCCAAGGAATTCCTTTCAGTTTTTAGGGGGTCTTGGTGCGTTAACAAAAGGGAAGAGTGAGTGTGTTGAGGTATAGGGGCGTTAGGGGGAGGGCGAGTCCCTTTGCCACAGTGTGAAACTCTTGGGGGTTACTTTGCAGAGCAATTTAAAATGGGATATCCACGTGGCTGATATGATGGCATGCGGCAACAGAAAATTATTTATGCTTCGGAAATTAAAAAAGACGAATATGACAGTCAGATAATGCATAGTTCCGAGATTGCCTAGTTAACCCCGCCCCTTAGATATTGTTGCTATGTGCTCACAAGCCATCGCAAAAATAATGGCGACACAGCGTACAAAGCATGCAACAGGACTCGGCATGGAAAGCACAGATTCATTAGAGAAAACTCAGAGGTATTTATGTTTTGGGGTCGACAGTTACCGTAGCACACACTGAGCGAAGGGCTAGTAATGCGCAGGGATGACATATTCATAAAAATGCGCTTTCCTATACCTTTGAACAGCGAATCGCCCGGCATTGAAACAAAAATTCACCCGGTCACTGGCGCATACATCATACAAACTGTATGGGCAGAAAATCGCGTGATTGTGTGATGATTGCATCACTTTGACATATGTGGGCGCCGTCTGCTAGCTCTGTTGTGATTGGTCGCGGGTTCGGTTTGATTGACAGGTCGGAACTATGCATTGGTCACCGTATAGACTTATAAGATGCCTGGATGATACGATGCCTGTATCGGATGATACCTGTTTTCCCCGCAGCCATTTCTGAGAGAAAAATCTATTTTTCTCCCATCCCAAGTTTTAGATGTTAAGCGGGCCTCCCACTGTGCGATTTTTGCCACAATTTACAACGATCAGGTACGATTGTGTAGAGTCTACAGACAGTCTCAAGTAATCTCACCAAATCGTAGCCAATCGTTGGAATTTTGCGGCAAAAATCGCACAGTGCAAGGAATGCCCGCTTTAAATGAATTGATGCCTGGATGATACGATGCCTGATTGGATGTTACCTGTTTTCCCCGCAGCCATTTCTCCCCTCGCATACGAGTCGCATACAGGCACCCTTTCATCAGCCGTCCAATCTTCTTCCCCAGCCCAGGGGGCAGCGTAACGGGGCGCGGGTTGTGCCATATTAGACTTATTTCACGTCTGATATTGCGTATCACCAATTATGTATAAAGTATACTTCTCATAAATTTGTGAAGTATGCGCGATCTCAGACTTAAAATAAGTCTAAAATGGTACAATCTGCACCCTGTACCTGATAACAAGATTGTTTTCTTACGCCGCCCCCATTTTTGGCCACACCCTCGGAATGGTTTATTGCCTCCGAGCAGGCCATTATATTTTTGTTTTAAAGATAGGTACAAGTTTGTACTCGTGCACGAATCCACAAAATCGGCTTTGTTTTACCCTGTTGCCTCGCCACCCTGGTTCATACCCTATACTCGTACGTCCACACTGCAATCACATAACTTGTTACAATGTGACATTTTTAAAACCATGTTTTTGTACTGGAGGGACTGACAAAAATGGAAACCCTCGAATTCCACATAACTTTTTTTAAATAAAAGCTTCCTTTGTTGTACGGTAATATTTCTGATCAGAAAATGGGTCCGGTTTTCATTTTAGAAAAAAAAATAATAAATTTGACTTACAAGATTAGAACTGCTGATAGGCTACGCAGTGAAGTTTTCGTAGAAAGTTACTCCGACTGACTTGCAGCACGTATTCGGCGACCACTCCTGTTTTGGCCCAGGTGGATCTATACACGTACGAATTATCCTTTTGCGCGTAACTTAACCTTTTCACTATGGGCTGGCGAGTTTCTAGCCAACGGTGATCGTCCAATCTTCGAACAAATACACGCCTGTTTTCTGCCAAGTCGGTAGATAAGGAACTGGCGTTCGAAGAAAGCAATTTTGTTTTATACCTTTTCCTGAGCAAGTATGCACTGAGCTGAGATTTGATTGAATCGAATAGGCCGCAATTAAACTGAATGCAAACGCACACTTCGCCCGCTTCTGTTTAACTTAAGGTCACTGCACATAGCATCACCAATTGGCGCACTTGCGCATAAGTTCCCTAGAAAAAAAAGAAGGAAAAAGAAAGAACAAAAAAGAAATAGAGATAGTGTTTATCTTGTGATAAACATGGAGCTTTTCAGAGTTTGGTGTTTCTATCGTTTAAAGACCGTTCGTATTTTGACACTTAATGACGTCATCATGACACTACAAAAGCAGAAATAGACAATGCTCTTTGGAAATCGCTACAACAAACCGACCATAGTGCCCTGAATGCTGGCTACTTTTAATTGAGCACCTTTAAATCCTTTAATGATTCAACCAACCGCCACACCTTTTTGGGGGAAGGTTGATGCCCCGACACATTTTTGGAAAGTTCGACGGGGTATACGACGCTCATTCTATTTACCCCATTCAGTTATTTGCCAGAACTTTCAAATGTAACATGGCACTCCTATTCCCACCGATGGGAAATAAAGGCAAAAGTCAATTAATATAGGCCTATGTGCGAAACTATAAGAGCCTTATTACAAACGGTTGATTTTTTTCTTCCGATTTATGACATTATATATAATCTGACCCCTGATGGCGTTACTTTCACATGTTAGAGACCCATAATAAACACCGCTCAAACTATTGAAACAGTACAGCATCAAACTTATTAACTGACACCTTTTCTTTTAAAGCCTTGATGACGTCAATAAGGTTTAGGTCATTAGTACTGGCGTGTTTGGTGCACTTTTTAGTCTATCTGCACCAAAATTCAGCTGATTTAAACGGGTGTAGGAATAGTCATTACCTTTTGGAACATTTTCAATCTTGTCGCTAGAGGGCGCTCTTTCATAAGGTGACGTCAGAATATAATTTGTTAAATGCTTAGTCACACTGGGCACTAATGCCATTAACCCCATCTCTGTGTCTCCTGCTACTTTAAAAATACAGGCCACTCCCGGTTTCTACCAGAAGTGACTATGTCAACGGTCATTTTCTGCGTACAGCATTTAGATGGTTAGTTGTGACACTTTCAAATACATAGTCCACTTTCGGTTTCCACCGGAAGTGAACAAAGGAATTGGGATCATAGGCCTATGTTAAAGCACTGGGAATTTTTTATTGATTTTTTAAAACATTTCGACCATTAATTTTCAAATTATTGTAATATGACACACGATAACGTCATCAAGACGTCATTATAATCTGTTACAAACCTTGTAGCAGACAACATATCCGTGAAGATGTATTTGTATCCACTGTTGGGGTCTGCAGATGTAGGTCATCAAACTTTAAAATTCAAATGAATTTAATATGGCACTTGATGACGTCATCAAAGATTGACACCACATGCGTGTGTATTGACCCAGGGCCACGTTGATCCGAAGTTGACAACATACAATAAACGTGAGCCAAACAGTATGTGCTTTGTCTATGGTACTTCCGGGTTAGAAGAAAAAGACAAAAACTAGAGGTCTAGTATTTTGGCAGCACATGTATTTCTAAAGTTGCAGGTGGTAATACATGTACATGTGTATATATATTATCGTAATTTGTCGCATGACAAAAACAACATTTAGAGTTATTGTTTGCGTGAACAAACTGTATTCTTTATTTATTCTTTCAAATTCTAAATTACACAAATAAAATAACAAATACTGTTATAAAAGAAAATCTCAGGGAATTTCCACTCTGCAAAGCGACGTGACAATACCCTGAGGAAATACACGCAAATCTGTGGAGCGAGCCGGCTGTTGTCTTGAGCCAACTGACGCCCGAGTCATTTTGATGTAATTTAATCAATTCGGTCATGTTATGCCGAAAAGAAACGATTTCTATACTTTCCAAAAATTGTATTGGGTTCCGTTCCTTATGACTGTCCCATTCCTACCAAACTTTCAAACGACGAACCTTATTTACTCCGCAGTTTTTCACATTAATAACAGGGATGCATGCTGACGAATGTAATGGAACAGATTCCCCAGTACGCTTTAAATAGCAGCCAATCGCCGACGCGGACAACGGCCAGCATCACCGAGTACATGTATCACATGCATGCACGGTGTTTACAATCTGCGCGCGTTACATTTGAATGCCTGCAGTCGTGCTGCAATGCACGTCAAGCGTCCTGATTGGTCCAGCAGAGGCGACAAGATTTCTGTCGCTAGTCCCACCGCCAAATGGGGCCTTTTTCAACAGGGCCACTGTACGCAGGAGTTAGGGAGTGCGTTAAAGGGGCACTGTTGCAAGAGGATGGTGGAAACCCAGCTGAATAAGTAACGCTAATGCACTGCAAAAGTGGCACAGGCAATATATCATACTGTTAACCATAAAGTAGTCGCTTTTAAGATTTTAACATATATTTTGAACCTTCTTTGAAATAAATCGATTTTAATGGCCAATCAACAACATGTATTAGCAGTTACATGTGTGTTAGCAGTGACATGACAAAGGCATTTATCACAACAAACTTTCAAAATAGTCTGTACAGTCCACTCCTATAGATTGAGCATTGTTAATAATTCCCAATGAGTTGTATAATAATTCATGTAATTTCAATATTTATTTCAAAGACAACACTAAAACATTGGCAATACATGTATATTTACCTGTGAGACACTGTGGAAATTCACGAATTGTTACCATAATTACGTATAGGCTGTACAATCTTGTACACGAGCAAGCTTCGTTGTGTGATTTGGTTAATACATGTATTAAACATGGTTACCGTACATAGTGAACTTTAAAATTACTAAGGTGTTGGTATTTATTCTTTCTCGTTTGGACCAAAACTTGGGAAAGTGCGTTTTTGTCCATCCAGTGTGATTTGGTGCATTCTTTTTAAACATATATTTTCAGACATCAAAGATGTGCATCTAGTATAGTGACATTTAAAGATGATATAGGATTTGCTGGCAATGTCCCATAATTTTAATTAACTATTATTTTGACCAGAAAAAAATCTTACTCAATTCTACCCATTAGTTGAAGAAGCGTCTCCCCAAGCTCCTGCACTTCTAGGGCAGCTGTTTTTGAGATAAGCAGCTCCAAAGGTCAGCTTATCCCACGCAAGTTTAACCGGAATTAAAAACCCAACAAAATGGGTTTACTTTTCTGAGAGCCCTTAACTTCAAAATTCTCCCATTTTTGAAAGAGCACATTTCGGTTTTTAGTGCTTGTAGCAGGTTGGTGTTTTCTGATCAGGTGAATTTAGTCCCACCTTTAACCATTTTTTGAGAGCTTGGAAAACGTTGTTCATTTCAGGTGCGTTGTACAAATCTGCACCGACTGAGAGATCTCACGGAATTTGCCATGTCCATCCTAAACTTGCGGTTGACGAAGCAGAAGAGTATGGGGTTGGCAGCATTGTTGATGAAATGTATGTAGCTCGCAACATTGACGAAGAATCGGAGGCCCGGGCTGTAGGCTAAGGCCGGAATGATGACGGGATACAGAGCCAAAATGACGCAAAGCGGCATCAAAGTAGCAAGGTACATCACCGTGCTCAGAAGCAACATTAGAGTGGTCTTGCGGTGGAAATTTGCCCCAGCTCCGCCATCTTTGCTGGGCTCGTCGTCTGGTGCACTGCCTTGAGCGTTGGCTCCGTTCCTCGTGGAGCTTGTGCCGCTTGTTTGTGCCGCTTGTGCCAGACTTAGAAGCGGGGTCTCAGACGTCTTCCCTTGCTGTTGCTGTTTCTTGTTGTCATCGGGACCTGCCTCTAGGAATATCGAGGGGCTGGCTTTAGGCTCTGCCGTGTCTCCATTCATGGACTCTTGTTTCACTTTCTGTTCTGGACCAGATGAGATTGTCCTGCCACTAACTGTGGCCAGCGATTGACTGTACCTGCCGCCTTCGGCCAATGCCGTGGACTCGTCGTGGGTCTTGCGATTAAATGCCCCGCGTGCGACAGTGTTACCAGGCCGTGTTTTAGCCATCCTCCTAATGGCTCTGTACATCTTGGTATACAGTACAACGACCAGGACGAAGGAGACGAGAAAAGTGAGCACCAAGAAAATGAACATGGTGTTGGTGATCCATTCAGCAACAACGAAACTGCATCGCGACGAGCCGTCCTCTTGCACCACAACGCCGTAGAAAAACGCGTACGATATACCAATTAGCAAGGTTGATGCATAACACCCTGCCACGATGTACCAGGCCCGGCGCACCGTCAAGCGGGTTCCGTGCGGTTTGCATATCGCCAGGTATCGATCAACCGCTATGGCAGACGTGAGAGCGATGGACGAATACTTAGCCCAGAAATCTATGAAAGCTGGAGTGCGGCAGAATAATTCATTGTACTCTCTGATGGTATCCAGTGGGGGGAATAGTTGTACGATAACGATCAATCGAAGAAGACAGACGCTGGCGTCGGCCATGGCAAGAGCTATGATGAACACGTGGGGAGTCACTTTATTAGGTGATCGGGCCAACAGCCCGATCACCTATTACTCTCGTACGATTTCTTTGTCTTTTTTTTTTTTTTTTTTTTTTTGGCTTTTTCGTTTAGGACGAAAAAGCCTTTGTTTTCGTTTTGATTTTTTTTTTTTTTTTTCCGTTTTTGGCTTTTTCGTTTAGGACGAAAAAGCCTTTGTTTTCGTTTTGATTTTTTTTTTTTTTTTTCCGTTTATTTCTTCTTCTTCTTCTTCTGATTTTTTTCCCATAGACAAAGCGCATGGGCGTTGTCGGCGCTTTTTCAGGTTGTTCCCAAACATTGATCTTAACCAAACTTGGTGACATCAAAGACATAGTATAAGAGGTGTGCACCCAAGAATGGCTTCATTGTGACGTCATCAGTTACGTCATTATAACACTTTAAAAATGCCTAAAAAGCGGAAAATTGCCGAAATATGTACTTTTTAAAATGGTTCCCTTGCCCAAACCACATGACCCAGGGTTTTCATATTTGGCAAACATTTAGATCAGATCATGAGCTTCAATGTTCTTAGTGTAGGCATTTTCATCTGACCCTTCCTTCCTGGGTCAATCGAAGGTCAAAGTTCAGCCAATTCAAAAATCACATTTTTTGTATTTGTTTGTACTTATGAAGCAATATTAGCTATTCAACCATGCTTGATTTTCATAAAACTAGGTACAGGCGTGGGCCCCATCACAAACGTCCACCACCATGTAGAACGTCTCCATGACGTCAAGGATTACGTAATTATAATTATTTTAAAATGGCACAAAAGTGGATTTTTATCATGAAAATTACCAAAATATGCATTTCGTAAAACGCTTCCCTGTATGAACCCACATGACCCAGGGTCTTCATATTTTGCATACATATATATCAGATCATGGGCTACAATGTTCTTTGTGTAGGCATTTTCATCTGACCCTTCCTTCCTGGGTCAATCGAAGGTCAAAGTTCAGCCATTTCAAAATTCACATTTGTTGTGTTTTTGTGTACTTATGAACCAATTTTAGCTATTAAAGTACGCTTGATTTTCATAAAACTAGGTACAGGCATGGGCCCCATCACAAACTTCCACCACCATGTTGAACATCACCATGACGTCAATGATTACGTAATTATAATTATTTAAAAATGGATTTTCGTCATAAAATTAGCCAAAAATGCATTTCGTAAAATGTTTTCTTCTATAAAACCACATGACCCAGGGTCTTCATAAATAGCATACATTATAGATCAGATCCTGTGCTACAATTTGCTTTGTGTACTCATTTTCATCTGACCCTTCCTTCCTGGGTCAATTGAAGGCCAAAGTTTAGCCAAGTCAACATTTCCGTATATACAGGGTGGATTTAAAAAAATGAAACCGAGATATTATTGCTAATTGTAACTAAATTAGGGCGCGTATGAATGAACGGGAGATATCATCTGTTAGGGTTGAATCTCCTCTTCAAAATGACACCATGATCATGTCATTATGTTTTTGGTTGACTGAGCAGTGACCAGTGTTATGCAAGGGGCCTAGTTTTAGATTTGACCGTTCTCAATGCGAGCAAACGTCGTACAAATAAATCTTTACCGTGGCTGTCTATTCCGTGTGCCCTGTGTGACACGGCGTCGACCGAGACGGTGACACGGTAACTTTTAACTGTGTCTACCACGGACGTGTAATTCTACAGAAGATGGTTTAACAAAAGGACATGTGAGTAGGATACAATCTTTTATGTTATTTCAGTCTTATTTAAGAGAGTCCACTCTCTACAAGAAAGTAATTGTATGTTATTGAGGGAATGTCGTAGTTTTGCCGTGAAGCATTCATTCCAATGTTTGTTTTCTTCCTTTTAGGTTTAGTAAGGTGCAAAGCTTAATATAGGCCTGATATCATTAAGTCATTGTCTGGATTTTATTGAACCATCTTCAACAAATATAATTAAGAAAATGTTCCTTCTTGGCCAAATTCTTTTCAATCTTAACAAATTATGTGCTCTGATTTCTGCCTTTGATGACTAATATATGTAGGCCTATATCAGTTTTTCGAGTAAACATCGGATTTCCATCCCAAATGTGAACAAAACAAACTAAAAATTAACAATATTTTTTCGCTGACTACATCGTGAGACAGCAGATGAAAATTACCAAAATATGCACTTTTAAAATGTTTCCCTCTATAAAACCACATAATCCAAGGTCTTCATATTTAGCAGACATTATATATCAGATCATGGGCTACAATTTGCTTGGTGGAGTCATTTTCATATGATTCCTCCGTCCTGGGTCAATTAAAGGCCAAAGTTCAGCCAAGTCAAAATTTGCGTAAAACAATGCATAAGCCACCAAATGTCGACTTCTGTACGTGACCGGCAGAGAGCGTCATTCATAAATTACGGTGATGCACAGACCTATAAACCTATAGACCAACGATCGTGCATTGAAAATCGTGACTTGGAAAAGTATGGGCAAATGACGACACAATGGGCTGCATGAGCTAACAGCGCAGGTTTAAAGCGCTCACGGCTATTCCGAAACGCGCATACGCCGTGTGTATTGTACGCGTTCCTATGAAGTATGGGCGATGGACGCACGACGCTCGCAAAGCGGACTGACAGCGCGCACGAGGATTAATTGTCATGCTTTTAAACTACTTCTAAAAAAAAAAAAGCAAATTCAAACCTTGTCTGCATCACCCAGCTGAGCTCCATATTGTACTTTTAATCTGCTGTTGTAATCCCGTAACTATATAGCCATTCATTATCGCTTTACGGTTACCGTAACTATAGCCACTGCGTAGTAGTTCTGAATCCGTTGCATCACCAAATACACACGCAGCGGCACGCATAGTGCACGCGACGTCAACTCAAATTCTCGAAACAATGACGAATCATACCCGACGATTAACGATAACGTCCGGACGTGCATTCGGGTAACTTCGGGAACCTTTGCAAAAAGGAGCAATTCCTCCTGTTTCAATGTGGCGGGCAAACGTGTACATCTTACGCGTGTGGTCTAGTGGATATGAGGCGGGACTCCCAATCAGAGGTTGGAGGTTCGAACCCCACTTCGACCAACGTGTCTGTGTCCCTGGGCAAGGCACTTAATCCCAGTTGCCTCGTAAACCCAAGCGATATATTGGAAGCTGTTAAGGGGAATGCCACAATCTAACTGCTGATAGTGTTGTGCGCCTGACCAGCAGCCACCTTGTTGAAGCGAAATGGTTCTGGTGATTCCCTGATGGCAACGGTAATAATGGTAACAGCGCCTTGAGCACCCTGCAGGGTGGATATGTGCGCTATATAAATCTCATCACTATTATTCAGATGCCCTCATGCTTTGACCTTTAACTGTTTGACCTATTGGTCAAACAGACTCTGCTTGTAGTTTGAACGTGTTCAGAGCTAGGGTAGGGTATTCAAACTAGGGTAGGGTATTCAAAACTATGGTGTTGACCTTTGACCTTGCTCTACCGGAAGTGCATTTAAATAAACCTATTTTGTAAAAGTGGTCAACGATGCCGAGATCGGGTTGGCAGTGTTAGTGTCTAAGGTAAATGCTTTCCAAAAAATGCGCCCTCTAGCGGCGAAATTAACAAATCTTAAAATTACCCTTTCATAGCAATGTTTGCGCAAATTAGCCCATAGTGGTGCTTATAGAGTACGTCGACCACCAAACATGTCTGTAGTTAAAACATTGATTACGTCATCAGTCCTTTAAAGGTAACGCATTAAAGGTTAATATTTTAGGTTAAATAGTTGATATGTTAACAACATCTAATTTTACAAGGTAAGCATGCTCATTTTTCAAGTAAAAAAATGTGAAAAAGCCCTACGCCCTGTTCATAGAACAGACGTAGCTCTAGTTTTTTTTTCTTTTTCTTTTTCCACTCAAACGTTTCCAGAGCTTTTCTTCAAAACGGTTCAAGCTATCAACTTGAAACTTTGTAGGAACATCAACCCCAATGTGAAGGTGTGCATACAAGGGTGACGTCATTGTGACGTCATTGGGTATCAAATTACAACCCAAAAATGACTAAAATATGCATGTTTTAAAATGCTTCCGTCTGGAAAACCACGTGACCCATGATTTTCGTATTTAGCAGGCTTATAGATAAGATCATGGCCTACGATTTTCTTCGTGTGGGCATTTTCATCTGACCCTTCCTTCTGGGGTCAATCTGAGGTCAAAGTTCAACGAAAACAAAAATCGCAATTTTTGCACTTATTGAGCAACAATGCCCATCAAACCAAGCTGAATCTTTAAGTAACTAAGTACAGGCATAGGTCCTATGGCAGACTTTCACCAGCGTGTATAATATTATGATGGCATCAAGCGTGACGTCATCGTGACGTCATCAAGTATCAAATTACACCCCCAAAAAAAACAAAATATGCATATTTTAAAATGCTTCCGTCTTGAAAACCACGTGACCCAGGATCTTCGTATTTGGCAGGTTTACAGATGACATTCTGTGCTACAATTTTCTTTGTGTGGGCATTTTCATCTGACCCTTCCTTCTGGGGTCAATTGGAGGTCAAAGTTCAACGAAACTGAGAATCTCAGTTTTTACACTTACCAGCAACAATGCCTATCAAACCAAGCTGAATCGTTAGTAAATTAGATACAGACATAGGCCCTACGGCAGACTTTCACCAGAATGTATAGTATCACGATGGCATCAAGTGTGACGTAATCATGACGTCATCAGGTGTCAAATTACAAAAATTCAAAGGTTATTATTTCCAAAATTCATATCTCAAGAACCGTAATAGATACTTGAACAATTCTTTCACAACATGATAAGTCTAAATGAACTGAACAAATCATACGATGTCATGACCCCTGTGTGACGCCTACTTCCGGTCCAAACCGGAAGTTGTTCGAAAATGTGCATTTTGTAAGCGTTTTGAATGCAAATAGATTCAAAGTGGTAGTGAATTTGACCATATTTCTACGGAACGAAATGTTTCCACACATGTAGACTTTTTGACTATACCATTTGTGACGTCATCACATGGACGGTGGTTACGTAATGTGGCGTCAAAATACGCAAATTTGGAGCTGAATTGTTTTAAAATGCTGTATCTTGAGAACTACAGCAGATATTTGCATGATTCTTTCGCCACATCTAAGAACTTGATGTTTATCAAATTGTTGAACAATTTGTGCACAACATTGTGACGTCATGATATCGTCACAGGTGTCAAATTACAAAAATTCAAAGGTTATTATTTTCAAAATTCATATCTCAAGAACCGTAATAGATACTTGAACAATTCTTTCACAACATGATAAGTCTAAATGAACTGAACAAATCATACGATGTCATGACCCCTGTGTGACGCCTACTTCCGGTCCAAACCGGAAGTTGTTCGAAAATGTGCAATTTTTTAGCATTTTGAATGCAAATAGATTCAAAGTGGTAGTGAATTTGACCATATTTCTACGGAACGAAATGTTTCCACACATGTGGACCTTTTGACTATACCATTGGTGACGTCATTACATGGACGGTGGTTACGTAATGTGGTGTCAAATCACGCAAATTTGGAGCTGAGATGTTTTAAAATGCTGTATCTTGAGAACTACAGCAGATATTTGCATGATTCTTTCGCCACATTTAAGAACTTGATGTTTATCAAATTGTTGAACAATTTGTGCACAAAATTGTGACGTCATGATGTCGTCACAGGTGTCACATTACAAGATTTCAAAGGTTATTATTTCAACAATTCATATCTCAAAACGGTGCAAGCTATCAACCCCCAGCTATGGCGGATATGCAGGGAGGAGATATTAGTTACCGGATTAGTGTATACAGCAGCCGATTTCACGAAACTTTACGCAATTGCGCAAGTCCACTTACGCCATAAGTTATTGCGCAAGTAATGGCGTAAGTGGACTTGCGCAATTGCGTAAAGTTTCGTGAAATCGGCTGCTGAACTTCCATTTTTGCCATTCCACAGGTGATAACAACGTCTGAAATTCATCACAAAATGTTCATTTAACCCGATCACCTGGCGTTTGTAACAACAAACGTCATACCTCTAGTTCTTCTTGGAGATGTAGACCTGAAGAATTAGAAGGTTTCCCGGAAATCCCACCAAGAAGACAAGACTGTCGAGGACGAACCGAAACCACCAGACGGAATCCAAATACATCGCTGGAGACTTTGCAAGACAGCGTGGAGAAAACTGCAAAAGAAAAGTACAGAGAGCGCAAAATTTGGTCAGACATAAACGGCTGCAATGGCGGGGGAGGAGTATGCAAAACGAACGACACGAGGTTTCGCTTTGAATTCTGGGAACACAGGTCAAAGGTTGATGCCAGGCGGGGGCTTTATAAACACTGTTATCGTGCCAAGTCAACTTTATAAATCTACTATGTCGACTTGGTGAGATAATTTGTTGCCAAGTCGACTTAGTAGATTTAGAAAAGGCGACTTGGCAACAAAAATATCTCACCAAGTCGACTTATTGATTTCAGGAAGTCGACTTGGCAACAAAAATTATCTGGGCAAGTCGACTTATTAAATCTAGGAAGTCGATTTTTCAACTCAAATTATCTCGCCATGTCGACTTAATCCACGTTATAAGTCAACTTAGTATCTAAACAAGTAGCATGGCACTCACAGAGCGCCGTACTGGGCCAATTTCATGTCAAAATAATAATAAATGGTTTTTTTTCAGTTTGCCGAAATCGAGATGCCATTCAAAGAACTGTATAAGTTGTGAGGCAAGAAGGAGAATTTGTGATAAATTTTAGAATCGGTGTTTGAAAAATCGAGCCGTTTTGGTTTAAGTCATCTCGTTGATTCATTTTTAAGCTATGCATGTCTCATTCAAAAATTGATAACTTTCGGAAACCGTGAAAAAATATATGTTGGTATTTACAGCGTTCTGAAGTGAAAATAATGCTCCTGGAAAAGTCTGTCTCAGCAAACCTCTGATTGGAAAATGTATTTCTAAAGTAATACACATGAATTGGTACATGTACCAAATAGATCACGTAGGAATTAGTCCGCCGGATTGTCTTTGTAGACAAAAATAGTGATTGAAGTTGATCAAAAATTATTTTTAAAATGTGTTTGTGTGCACACGCACGTTAAAGACTGCTCTGAAAATGATACTCTATATGTAAATGTGAGTTTTTAAATTTACTTTTCGAAGTATCAAAATACAAAGCCCGCAAAAGGACATACTGAATAAATATCTTCAGAAATCTTGCGCCACATTACACCGCCATCATTTTCAATCCTTTGAGCTCTATCGATTGTCTTTTAGATTTCTGGAGTTTCGTGTTATATCTCGAAATAACATTCAACAGAAAATGAGCTCAAGAAAATAAAAACGCAGCAAAATGTGAAGTTACAATTCTAATAAAGAGATCATATCGTACTTGTTGACATTAATTCAAAGTGTATTTGGGGAGTCGAGCCGGGGAACAAAAAATGATGTCGAATTCCAGCTAAAAATTCTACCTAAAAAATACTAAAAGCAAAAAAAATTCTCTTTGGAGTTGAGTATATTTCTGATTAGAAAATATGCACAGATTTCAATTAAGAAAAGTTGATTGATTCTACTTACAAGATGGAACTGCCGAAACGCAGTTTTCGTCGAGAATTAATCTTGCTCACTTGCAGCTTTCCCGGAGAATACCGGTGCAGGTTTTCCCTGGCGATCGCTCCCGTTGGATTTACAAAATAATGTACTTGCGGTGGCCGCTCCAACAGGCTTGTGTTGTGCCAAAGCAGGGAAGGGAATTTTGCTTTTATAACTACCTTTTTTACCTTGAGCGAGCAAGCATGCACTGAGATTCGACTGAATCGAATAGGCGATTAAATTTAATGTAAACGCACACTTCACCCGATTGTGTTTGCATAGAGCATCGCCAATAGACCGTGTAAGTCTCGTGTCAGGTTACACTTGAGAAGACAAGTAAGGGAAAGATGGGGTTTTAAAGCTGGGTGGAAATCTTTCTTCACTTTCATGGTTTTCAAGTGTATTCCTTTCTTTATATGAACGTTTTATATCAGATTGTTATTCCGAGACTCTTTTCACGCGAAACTGAAAACGAAAGGTCACGTCAATTAATTCGAGCTATGTGTGTGACGCCATAGCGAGAAGACACACTGAGTAGACTGGTTCCCGTCCACATATTCCACACAGGAGAATATAAGGACAGGTAAAGGGCGCTTCATCTTGATCTGTAATTGGTCGTCTTTGCGCGTGCGCATTGTGTTTTTTATATTAAAAAATTGGCCAACCCCTTTGCTTTAGGCAATGTACTTTATTTACATAATTGGATATGTTCGACACGCACGGCCAAGTTACAAATGTCAATGCAAAATCTGCGCACTTACTAAACAAATAAAAATAATAATAACCACGTGACGGGCAAAATTCTGCCCGTCATGGCCTCCCTTTACCGATCCCTATATTTTCGCAATAAGCGAACCAATCTATAGGGATCGGGAACCAATCTAACACACTGAGCTGCTTCACCGTGGTCGGGTACCTACAATCATGGCCAAAACTCGCTAGGCGCCCCGGCACCCGCTCAATGTTTGATTTCCGCGCGGTCTGTGCTCCAGCGCGGAGTAACAACATTGATCGGGGGAGCGGGGGAGGTGGCCCAACCATTTTGGCCAGGATTGTAGCTCCTCGCAACAAACACGTACACGTTGTATGCACGCACGGAACCGCGGATTTTCCACATCTTAAGATAGATCTAAGTAGATAACTTCAGCTAATCAACTGCAACGGATAGTGGCACAACATACCTTCCTGAAAGCCGTGTGTGCAAATTTCCAATATACCGTATGTAACAAGGACACCAAAAAATGTCACAAAGTATGTGTCCTATGTTACATAGGTTAAATAGAAAATGTGTACACAGGGTTTTCAGAAAGGTATGTTGTTGCACTATTTGTTGCTTAAGTTATCTCTTTAGATCTTTAAGATATTTCTTTTGTTTTGAGAGAAGATAACTGGCTTTGCACAAAGTTATGATCCTGGTGAAAAAGTCTCTCCGGTATTGAAAACAGACTTTGTACAGTCTTATAGATAAATGTAACTGAGCATTATATAATAATCCTCAATGAACCATAAAGAATTATATAATAATTCATGTAATTTATATATTTATTTCAAAGACCACACTAAACATTGGTAATACATGTACATGGGTCTGTCCACAGTAATGGGGTACATGTCTGTAACATTCAATATCTTAGGTCCCAGTTCACTTCAAATGTCTTAATTTTATCTTTAAATTATCAAGCTAAACTGAAGAAAAAACGTTTTCACCAAGGAGTAAGAAAGATAGTCCTACAACATACATTTCTGAAAACCCCGTGCACAAATTTTCTTATTACGCATGTAACAAAGACGGAAAAAAATGTCACAAAATGGTCTGTCCACGTTACATGCGTAATAGGAAAATTTGTACACAAGCTTTTTAAAAATGTATGTTGTGGCAGGAATTTCTTACCTTTTTGGGTAAAAGTTATCTCCTGAGAACAAAACAAGGACATTTCTTTAATTCTGAGATAAACTAAAGACATCTGAAAGGAATTATTGACTTATTTTTCAAATGTACCCCATTACTGTGGACAGACCCACATGTATATTTACCTGTGAGACACTGTGGACATTTATACGAATTCTTACCATAATTACAAAATAACGTACGCCGTATATAGGCTATACAATTTGGTACACAGTGTGATTTGGTTAATATCATATAACGTGGTTACCATATACGGTTAGTATTTATTTAGGGATTAAAAATGGGTTTGAATGGTCTTAAAGTTAAACATACGTTTAAAACCGGATAGGGGCCTGGGGCGGTATTCAATTCAGTACTTAAGCCAAATATTTAAGAATTTTACTTAGTTTTTGGCTAAAGTAAAATACTTAGCCAAAATCGGTATTCAATTCGCAAGTGGCTAAGTTTTTTACTTAAGAAAAATACTTAGGACATTTGGTATTCAAATGGTTCTTTTTGGGAAAGTATTTTACTTAAATTTGAGAAGGCAGGAAAGCACACTTAAGCAATTTTTTACATACATCGCACGTATACTGCAACCGGTTTAGACCGGTTTTGTTTTGGTGCGTGTGTTGTGCGTTTTGCGTGAGAAAAACGCTTATGAGAAGGCGCGGTTCATAGCGCGTCCCACGCTGTATTCGATTGGCTGTTTAGTGAGTTCTGCGCTCTGCGTTCATTTTGTAACGTCACAATATATCCAAGTATTTTACTTACTAAAGTAAAATTCTTAGAAGGCTTTGAATACGAGATAGGTCATTTTCTTAGCCAAGCCAAATACTAAGTAAAGTTTTTACTTAATTTAAGTATTGAATTGAATACCGCCCCTGGGCGCTGATAATGGCCCAAGCCAAAGGCGCGGGCCATTATCAGCGCCCAGGCCCCTATCCGGTTTTAAACGGATTGTTTAAGACCTGCCAAACCCACTTTTAATCCCATTCATAAATACCTTTTTTTTTGGTAAATCGGTAAAACTCACCAAAATTAGCTTGTCGTTGCATTCACTTTTTCGCTAATCTTGTTGTTTGTACATTGTACATTCAAACTGCTAGCTGTGCGTCGAGATGTTTGTTCGCGCGCGTTACGCGTATAATGCAGATGTGTTGTGTACGCGCAGGGCAGACGATCCGCGGTAGATGTCGCATGCACAGTGCAAATTTTGCTGTCGGAAGCGTGCAGTTTCTGCGTGCGTGTGCGAGTTCCATATGCGTACTATAGGGCGCAGGCAGCAAACGCGAGCCAGCTAGTTTTAAACACTGGCTGTAGTCTTTCAGGAGGCAGGTCTCTTGTTGCCATCTGCTCAGCCATGATTGCTCGGATCAGGGGCCAATTTCATGGCGCTGCTCAGCACAAAAACTTGCTTAGCACAGGATTTATTTGCTTTATAAAATGGATTACAAGCCAAAATTACACACCAACTTGTGTTCTTCGCAAGAGTAGGAGAATACCTTTCAATACACATCACTTACGATTTTTGCGGGCAATCCATTTTTGCAAAATAAAGCAAACAAATCCTGTGCTAAGCAAATGTTTGTGCTAAGCAACGCCGTGAAATTGGTCCCAGGTCTTGGAGGAGAAAAGAGCAAAATCTTCTGTCGGTTGGTCAAGATGCTGGGACAATGGATGGCGAGATGATAGCCGGAGGCGGTGAGGTTGGTTTCTTGTCACGACAAGATGCAGAAGGTGAGTGTCATCAGCTATGGAACGATGTCCGGTGGAGCAATCCCACAGAGAACGGGAAGGTTTGAGGTAGGTGTAGACTATATGGCACTGGAGAAAATCACTGATTAAGAGGAACAGTCTTGAAAGCGATTCCAAAGTGATTGGTCAATCAGTGCCTTGTCATCCCCTATATACCTAACAAACTTACTTCTGTTCTGCTGATCGAGAAGTAAGTCTGATATTTTAAGCAATTTGCGCGACTGTCATTTTTGAAAGAGCAAATTTCGGTCTTTAGTGCTTGTAACAGGTTGGTGTTTTCTGATCAGGTACTTTGTGAATTTAGTCCCAACTTAAATCATTTTTGGAATTTCTTTATTCATTTCAGGTGCGCTGTGCACATTTGCACCGAAAGAGAGACCTCACGGAATTTGCCATGTCCATCCTCAACTTGCGGTTGACGAAGCTGAAGAGTATGGGGTTGGCGGCATTGTTGGTGTAGTTTATGTAGCTTGCAACATTGACGAAGAATCGAAGGCCCGGGCTGTAGGCTAAGGCCGGAATGATGACGGGATACAGAGCCAAAATGACGCAAAGCGGCATCAAAGTAACAAGATACATCACCGTGCTCAGAAGCAACATTAGAGTGGTCTTGCGGTGGAAATTTGCCCCAGCTCCACCATCTTTGCTGGGCTCGTCGTCTGGTGCACTGCCTTGAGCATTGGCTCCGTTCCTCGTGGTAGTTTTAGCGTCAGATGCTGTCTGTGAGCTTGTGCCGCTTGTTTGGGGTGCCAGACTCAGAAGCGGGGTCTCGGACGTCTTCCCTTGCTGTTTCTTGTCATCATCGGGACCCGTCTCTAGGACTATCGAGGGCCTGGCTTTAGGCTCTGCCTTGTCTCCATTCACGGACTCTTGTTTCACTTTCTTCTCTGGACCAGATGAAATTGACTTTTTGCCACTTATTGTGGCAATCAATTGACTGTACTTGCTGCCTTCAGCCAATGCCGAGGAATCGTTGTGGGTCTTACGATTAGATGCCCCGCGTGTGACAGTATTACCGGGCCGTACTTTAGCCATCCTTCTAATGGCTCTGTACATCTTGGTATACAGTACAACGACCAGGACGAAGGAGACGAGAAAAGTGAGCACCAAGAAAATGAACATGGTGTTGGTGATCCATTCAGCAACAACGAAAGTGCATCGCGACGAGCCGTCCTCTTGCACCACAACGCCGTAGAAAAACGCGTACGATAAACCAATTAGCAAGGTTGATCCATAACACCCTGCCACGATGTACCAGGCCCAGCGCACCGTCAAGCGGGTTCCGTGCGGTTTGCATATCGCCAGGTATCGATCAACCGCTATGGCAGACGTGAGAGCGATGGACGAATACTTAGCCCAGAAATCTATGAAAGCTGGAGTGCGGCAGAATAATTCATTGTACTCCTTGATGGTATCCAGTGGGGGGAATAGTTGTACGATAACGATCAATCGAAGAAGACAGACACTGGCGTCGGCCATGGCAAGTGCTATGATGAACACGTGGGGAGTCACTTTGTTCTTCTTGGCGATGTAGACCTGAAGAATGAGAAGGTTTCCCGGAAATCCCACCAAGAAGACAAGACTGTCAAGGACGAACCGAAACCACCAGACGGAATCCAAATACATCGCTGGAGTCTTTGCAAGACGGCGTGGAGAAAACTGCAAAAGAAAAGTACAAAGAGCGCAAAATTTGATCAGACATAAACGGCTGCAATGGCGGGGGAGGAGCATGCAAAACAAACTACACAGGGTTTCGCTTTGAATTCTGGGAACACAGGTCAAAGGTTGATGCCAGGCGGGGGCTTTATAAACACTGTTATCGTGCCAAGTCAACTTTATAAATCTACTATGTCGACTTGGTGAGATAATTTGTTGCCAAGTCGACTTAGTAGATTTAGAAAGGCGACTTGGCAATAACAAATATCTCACCAAGTCGACTTATTGATTTCACCAGGAAGTCGACTTGGCAACAAAAATTATCTCGGCAAGTCGACTTATTAAATCTAGGAAGTCGATTTTTCAACTCAAATTATCTCCCAATGTCGACTTAATCCACGTTATAAGTCAACTTAGTATCTAAACAAGTAGCATGGCACTCACAGAGCGCCGGCCAATTTCATGTCAAAATAATAATTAAAAAATTATTTTCAGTTTGCCGAAATTGAGGTGGCATTCAAATAATTGAGAAATTGAGATGCCATTCAAATAACTGATAAATTTTAGAATCGGTGTTTGGAATCGAGCCGTTTTGGTTTAAGTCATCTCGTTGGTTCATTTTTAAGCTATGCATGTCTCATTCAAAAATTGATAACTTTCGGAAACCGTAAAAAAAATATATGTTAGTATTTAAAATATGCTCCAGGAAAAGTCTGTCTTAGCCAACCTCTGATTGGAAAATGTATTTCTAAAGTAATACACATGAATTGGTACATGTCACGTAGGAATTAATCCGCCGGAGGCGGTATTATCTTTGTAGACAAAAACAGTTATTGAAGTTGATCAACAATTATTTTTAAAATGTGTTTGTGTGCACACGCACGTTGAAGACTGCTCTGAAAATGATACTCTATATGTAAATGTGAGTTTTTAAATTTACTTTTCGAAGTATCAAAATACAAAGCCCGCAAAAGGACATACTGAATAATTATCTTCAAAAATCTTGCGTCACATTACACCGCCATAATTTTCAATCCTTTGAGCTCTATCGCTTATCTTTTAGATTTCCGGAGTTTCGTGTTATAGCTCAACATAACATTCAACAGAAAATGAGCTCAAGAAAATAAAAACGCAGCAAAATGTGAAGTTAAAATTCTAATAAAGAGATCATATCGTACTTGTTGACATTAATTCAAAGTGTATTTGGGGAGTCGAGCCGGGGAACAAAAAATGATGTCGAATTCCAGCTAAAAATTCTACCTAAAAAATACTAAAAGTAAAAATAAATCTCTTTGGAGTTGAGTATATTTCTGATTAGAAAATATGCACAGATTTCAATTAAGAAAAGTTGATCGATTTTACTTACAAGATGGAACTGCCGAAACGCAGTTTTCGTGGAGAATTAATGTTGCTCACTTGCAGCTTTCCCGGGGAATACCGGTGCAGGTTTTCCCTGGCGACCGCTCCCGTTGGATTTACAAAATAATGTACTTGCGGTGGCCGCTCCAACAGGCTTGTGTTGTGCCAAAGCAGGGAAGGGAATTTTGCTTTTATAATCTACCTTTTTTTCCCTTGAGCGAGCAGCATTCACTGAGATTCGACTGAATCGAATAGGCGATTAAATTGAATGTAAACGCCCACTTCGCCCGATTGTGTTTGCATAGAGCATCGCCAATAGACCGTGTAAGTCTCGTGTCAGGTTACACTTAAGAAGACAAATAAGAAAGATGGGGTTTTAAAGCTGGGTGGAAATCTTTCTTCACTTTCATGGTTTTCAAGTGTATTCCTTTCTTTATATGAACGTTTTATATCAGATTGTTATTCCGAGACTCTTTTCACGCGAAACTGAAAACGAAAGGTCACGTCAATTAGCTCGAGTTATGTGTGTGACGCCATAGCGAGAAGACACACAGAGCTGCTTCACCGTGGTCGGGTACCTAGCTCCTCGCAGCAAACACGTACACGTTGTATGCACGCACGGAACCGCGGATTTTCCACATCTTAAGATAGATCTAAGTAGATAACTTCAGCTAAACAACTGCAACGAATAGTGCCACAACATACCTTCCTGAAACCCCTGTGTGCAAATTTCCAATATACCGTATGTAACAAGGACACCAAAAAATGTCACAAAGTATGTGTCCTATGTTACATACGTTAAATAGGAAATTTGTACACGGGGTTTTCAGAAAGGTATGTTGTTGCACTATTTGTTGCTTAAGTTATCTCTTTAGATCTTTAAGATATTTCTTTTGTTTTGAGAGAAGATAACTGGCTTTGCACAAAGTTATGATCCTGGTGAAAAAGTCTCTCCAGTATTGAAAACAGACTTTGTACAGTCTTATAGATAAATGTAACTGAGCATCTCCAATGAACCATAAAGAATTATATAATAATTCATGTAATTTCAATATTTATTTCAAAGACCACACTAAACATTGGTAATACATGTACATGGGTCTGTTCACAGTAATGGGGTACATGTCTGTAACATTCAATATCTTAGGTCCCAGTTCACTTCAAATGTCTTAATTTTATCTTTAAATTATCAAGCTAAACTGAAGAAAAAACTTGTTCACCAAGGAGTAAGAAAGATAGTCGTACAACATACATTTCTGAAAACCCCGTGCACAAATTTTCCTATTACGCATGTAACAAAGACGGAAAAAAATGTCACAAAATGGTCTGTCCACGTTACATGCGTAATAGGAAAATTTGTACACAAGCTTTTTAAAAATGTATGTTGTGGCAGGAATTTCTTACCTTTTTGGGTAAAAGTTATCTCCTGAGAACAAAACAAGGACATTTCTTTAATTCTGAGATAAACTAAAGACATCTGAAAGGAATTATTGACTTATTTTTCAAATGTACCCCATTACTGTGGACAGACCCACATGTATATTTACCTGTGAGACACTGTGGACATTTATACGAATTCTTACCATAATTACAAAATAACGTACGCCGTATATAGGCTATACAATTTGGTACACAGTGTGATTTGGTTAATATCATATAACGTGGTTACCATACACGGTTAGTATTTATTTAGGGATTACAAATGGGTTTGAATGGTCTTAAAGTTAAACATACGTTTAAAACCGGATAGGGGCCTGGGCGCTGATAATGGCCCAAGCCAAAGGCGCGGGCCATTATCAGCGCCCAGGCCCCTATATCCGGTTTTAAACGGATTGTTTAAGACCTGCCAAACCCACTTTTAATCCCATTCATAAATACCTTTTTTTTTGGTAAATCGGTAAAACTCACCAAAATTAGCTTGTCGTTGCATTCACTTTTTCGCTAATCTTGTTGTTTGTACATTGTACATTCAAACTGCTAGCTGTGCGTCGAGATGTTTGTTCGCGCGCGTTACGCGTATAATGCAGATGTGTTGTGTACGCGCAGGCAGACGATCCGCGGTAGATGTCGCATGCACAGTGCAAATTTTGCTGTCGGGAGCGTGCAGTTTCTGCGTGCGTGTGCGAGTTCCATATGCGTACTAGGGCGCAGGCAGCAAACGCGAGCCAGCTAGTTTTAAACACTGGCTGTAGTCTTTCAGGAGGCAGGTCTCTTGTTGCCATCTGCTCGGCCATGATTGCTCGGACCAGGTCTTGGAGGAGAAAAGAGCAAAATCTTTTGTCAGTTGGTCAAGATGCTGGGACAATGGATGGCGAGACGATAGCCGGAGGCGGTGAGGTTGGTTTCTTGTCACGACAAGATGCAGAAGGTGAGTGTCATCAGCTATGGAACGATGTCCGGTGGAGCAATCCCACAGAGAACGGGAAGGTTTGAGGTAGGTGTAGACTATATAGCACTGGAGAAAATCACTGATTAAGAGGAACAGTTTTGAAAGCGATTCCAAAGTGATTGGTCAATCAGTGCCTTGTCATCCCCTATATACCTAACAAACTTACTTCTGTTCTGCTGATCGAGAAGTAAGTCTAATATTTTAAGCAAATTGCGCGACTGTCATTTTTGAAAGAGCAAATTTCGGTCTTTAGTGCTTGTAACAGGTTGGTGTTTTCTGATCAGGTACTTTCTGAATTTAGTCCCAACTTAAATCATTTTTGAGAGCCCGGAATTTTGTTATTCATTTCAGGTGCGCTGTGCACATTTGCACCGAAAGAGAGACCTCATGGAATTTGCCATGTCCATCCTCAACTTGCGGTTGACGAAGCTGAAGAGTATGGGGTTGGCGGCATTGTTGGTGTAGTTTATGTAGCTCGCAACATTGACGAAGAATCGAAGGCCCGGGCTGTAGGCTAAGGCCGGAATGATGACGGGATACAGAGCCAAAATGACGCAAAGCGGCATCAAAGTAACAAGGTACATCACCGTGCTCAGAAGCAACATTAGAGTGGTCTTGCGGTGGAAATTTGCCCCAGCTCCACCATCTTTGCTGGGCTCGTCGTCTGGTGCACTGCCTTGAGCATTGGCTCCGTTCCTCGTGGTAGTTTTAGCGTCAGATGCTGTCTGTGAGCTTGTGCCGCTTGTTTGGGGTGCCAGACTCAGAAGCGGGATCTCGGACGTCTTCCCTTGCTGTTTCTTGTCATCATCGGGACCCGTCTCTAGGACTATCGAGGGCCTGGCTTTAGGCTCTGCCTTGTCTCCATTCACGGACTCTTGTTTCACTTTCTTCTCTGGACCAGATGAAATTGACTTTTTGCCACTTATTGTGGCAATCAATTGACTGTACTTGCTGCCGTCAGCCAATGCCGGGGAATCGTTGTCGGTCTTACGATTAGATGCCCCGCGTGTGACAGTATTACCGGGCCGTACTTTAGCCATCCTTCTAATGGCTCTGTACATCTTGGTATACAGTACAACGACCAGGACGAATGAGACGAGGAAAGTGAACACCAAGAAAATGAACATGGTGTTTGTGATCCATTCAGCAACAACGAAACTGCATCGCGACGAGCCGTCCTCTTGCACCACAACGTCGTAGAAAAACGCGTACGATATACCAATTAGCACGGTTGGTGCAAAACACCCTGCCACAATGTACCAGGCCCGGCGCACCGTCAAGCGGGTTCCGTGCGGCTTGCATATCGCCAGGTATCGATCAACCGCTATGGCAGACGTGAGAGTGATGGACGAATACTTAGCCCAGACATCTATGACAGGTGGAGCGCGGCAGAAGAATTCATTGTACTCTCTGATGGTATCCAGTGGGGGGAATAGTTGTACGATAACGATCAATCGAAGAAGACAGCAACTGGCGTCGGCCATGGCAAGTGCGATGATAAACACGTGGGGAGTCACTTTATTCTTCTTGGAGATGTAGACTTGAAGAATGAGGAGGTTTCCCGGAAATCCCACCAGGAAGACAAGACTGTCAAGGACGAACCGAAACCACCAGACGGAATCTAAATACATCGCTTGAGACTTTGTAAGAGGGCGTGGAGAAAGCTGTAAAAGAAAGGTACAGAGAGCACAAAATTTGGTAAGTCAGACGTAGACGGATGCAACGGTTTCAAATCTTGCAAGAGAATTAACTCGCATCTCAAACGAACCCATTCAACAAACGGTTGAAGAAGGAACCACAATGTAGCATACTTGTTTGGCCTCACGCGCGCATTGACGAGCCTCTGCCTTTTTAGTCACAGACTCGTCAGCAATGTGCGCGCGCCAAATTCGTGCGAGCCTGTGCCTTTAACTGGGCTGCGTTCCAAACACGCGAACGTTGCCAACGTTCGCCACTGGTTACAATGCTTTTGTGCACTCGTCTATGGAAAGCCGGGTACCGGTTGTTGGCGAACGATGAAAACGTTTGCAATGTTCGCGTGTTTGGAACGCAGCCCAGTACTGTATCGAACTCTTTGGGCTACGTACTATACGAGTGTTGTGCGAGTTCGTTTCACAAACGTCCATCTTAGGGGTTCTTAAGTCCTATTGTAGGACTTAAGCACAGTCAACTCCTATCGCTAAGACCTTTTCCACTAAGTCCTATTTTTGTGAAATGAACCCCTGCCGATTTCACGAAATTTTTACGCAGTTGCGTAAGCCCACTTGCGCAACATTTTATTGCGTAAGTTGCACAACAATTTAGCGATAACACGCAAGCCTATGGGGCTTATGCCATTTTCAAAAGTTGCGCAAGCTACGCAATTATTCGTGAAATCGTCTGCTGGACTTGTCGCGCACAAACTAATGTCATGACGCGAGCCACATTATGTATACGCGACCGACTGAGAACGAGGAGACGAATTTATAATTAAAGTCATTTTGAAACACCTCGTCAAGAGCGGCAAGACGCACATGGATTTTCATGTTTTTGGAAAAGGTTGTGCATTTGACGAAGCTAAAAGGTCCAGATATATCTTTCTTTTGATTTATAATGGTTTTGTTCTCCAAATCGCTAGAAACAGATCATCTATTATAGGCCTTTCAGCGTGTAGTCTAGTAGTACAATTAAAGGCACAAATCGTCAGCAATGCGCGCGCGCCAAATTCGTGCCACGAAATACGCAGCACCATGCCTTTGGGTAGTCGAGCCGGAAACAAATGACAAAGTTATAATCTCGAATTCCACCTAAAAGGTAAAAAACAAACAAACAAAAAAATATCTTTGGAGTTGAGTATATTTCTGATTTAGAAAATATGCACAGATTTCAATTTAGAAAAGTTAATCGGTTTTACTTACAAGATAGAACTGCCGAAACACGGTTTTCGTCGATAATTAATTTTGCTTACTTGCAGCTTTCCCGGGGAATACCAGTGCAGGTTTTCTCCGGCGACCGCTCCCGTTGTGGCCCGTTAACTAACGACAGATTTGATCTACAAAATAATGTACTTGGTAACCGGTAGAGCGAATCGAAGGCCAACAGTGGCTGTTCAAACATTCGATCAAACACACGCTTGTTTTGTGCCAAAGAAGGGAAAGGAATTTTGTTTTATACGTTTTTGTTCTTGAGCGAGCATATGCACTTAGATTCGATTGAATCGAATAGGCAATTAAATTGAATATAGGCCTAACGCTTGTGTTTACTTTAAAGTCACTGCGCATAGAGCATTGCCAATTGACGCACTTGCACTTTCCTTGAAAAAAATCCTGAGTTTGTTAACGTAGCTGTTGTCAGTGGAACATTTGATCAAATAATGCAGATTGTAGGCAGTCTCAAGGAAACAAATCACACGCAAATTTCGTCGAGTAAGCGTGCTCATGTCGGAAAAGTACAAGGACGCCGGACACCGGCTAGCCTTTGCATGATGCAACGTGGACAGGGGGTGGGAGCAGCGCAGAGCAGCGCAGCGCAGAGCAGAGCAGAGCAGCGCAGCTGCGACGCCTTTGCCGTCCCGGAATAATTATTTATTAATGTATTACAGCCCCTGTTACATTATTCATCCCTGCATTGTTGTGCTGCGAATGTATGTTTGTGTTGGCGCACGCGCGTGCTTACAAACCATGGGCGCGAACCTGATTGGCTCGCATTGTTAGCTATTCAACGCAACACGCACACTGTGTCATAATATTTAAATCATTAGCATTTTGCTACCTCAGCATCCTTGCTCTATGCTCTCAGGTAGCAAAATTCCGTCCTCGTCACATGGTGGCGCTCTCCTTCTGGCGCGCGACACTTCTGCGAGGCCCTAGACACCGGCTGATATATGATTTAACAGTCAGATGCTACTGTATAGTGCTTTGAGTCGCGTTTTGGCGAACATAACCAGAAACATGTTTCTAATAGTCACTGTATCGTCCAAATAAAAGATTGGACCAGTACAATGGTTTAATAAAGACGTTTTTCGCAATAAGCAATAGGACCGGGAACCAATCTATTCGCAGAAAACCGAGGGCGCACTTCCCGGATCCATCCGCCGCGCTCCGCGCAAAAGACAGTGACAGCCAAAAAGAAAAGCGTTAAAATATTTATGCTTGGTCTACTCATGGAGGAAGAAAACTTTCGTGATTTTTTTCCACAGGTATTCTACAAATCCTACAATCACAGTGGTTCTACATGTTATTGCATGGAGGAAGGAAACGAGCGTTTATGTACTCTTTACCCCTCGCATGGCCTGAAATACCTTTTTAAACATGTTAAACATGGGGGCGTGGTTTGCGATATTGTAGGGCCCAAGCTAGACCCATTAAAACAGGGCGTCGTACATCCGCCCTGAAGCCGTTTCCAATCTGTGGCAAACTCACCCAAATGAAATTTGTCCCATGGCTCTGATATTTGCTCAATTAATAAATAGGTGCACTCGCCCCAACGTTAAAATATTCCTTAGATTAGAGTATGCATTGATCCGATGTATAGTTTTGGTGAAATCGTGGGGCAAAATTTAGACCCTCCGTGAGATAAAATACATGCCGTTTGCCCCCAAATCCAATATGCGCAAGCACGAGAGCGGAGAGTTCAATACTAGACTGGTTTCCTGTCCTCGCATTTACTTCGCCTTCGTCGTATACAACGATTGTAGGAGTGCGCCTGACCTATGCCTCACACCTCCCTCCCCCTGCTGTGCTTTCCCACCCTTTTACGTGTTTTAGCGGGGATCTGGTCTTGTTTTTTTATGCCTCTTACTCTTAGGCCCAGGCCAGGGTGGGGATTTTGAGACATACAAAGCAGCATATGGCTTAGATCTTGCTCTTCCAAGGGTCAGTTTCATCACTGTTCATGGAGCTGTTAGTCCGTTACTTTAGCGCAGATATTTTGTTTACTACAAAAAAAAAGATTTTGCAAAAGAATGAGTTGCCCGATTGACTGGTATTCTGCTGCTGTTGATAGGAATACAAGTTGACAGTATGCATTTTTTGGCCGGTAACCCAGTTTTGCAAAGCAAATAAATTTTGTGCTGAGCAAATTTCTGAACTTATTAAGCATCTTGATATTATCCTCGGATTGTGTCAACATTTTCCAAAAGTCAATAATAGTTTGTACATATTAGTACTCAAATCAGATCTTGTTCACATTGCAGAACAACGGTTGTGCTGCTATTGGTAGCGTCTTCGAGTGAGTTCCAACAATGGATATTATCTATCTGCACAGCGGACGTGTACTCGAAGAACTGATTGAGTACTTTAAGACGCATGACGCTAACAACAACATTCAGGTTCGACTGATTCGCAATAATGGAGCCGCAGAGGCAAGGGGAGACAGTCAGGACGATTTGTGGGAAGCAATCTCGGAATTTTGGCGTGAATTCTACCGGAACTGTACAGTTGGAAATGAAGTCAAGGTCCCCACTTTGAGAGGCGATTTCCAACAGCCAGAATGGGAGGCATGCGCAAAGGTCTTGGTGGTTGGCTTTCGTCAGGCTGGTTATTATCCTTTGGAGATAGCACAGGGTTTCTTGGAGTATACCCTTTATGGTGATCAGGGCTTGTCAAGAAATGATTTATTGCCTTCATTCTTAGAATACGTAACACCAAACGAAAAGGAAATTTTGATGAAGGCAATGAAAAACTTCAACAGCGTAGAAGCTGACCTGCAACGTGTCCTACGTGCTCATAGGGTCCGTTCGCAAGTAACCGAGAAAAACCTTATGCATGTCTTACAAAGCGTGTCTCATTGTGAGCTCATACAAGTGCCAGCGTACGTTGCGTACTGCTGGGGCAACATTCTGCGCCAGTATGTGCAACCACAGAAACTGTCGCTCTCGTAATGAGGGCATGAGGCCAACAACGACGGAGGTTGCGGGTTCGAGCATGTTGAGCATGTTCTCAGAAGAGACACCGTGTTTAAAATGCATACTGCATCATGTAGGTCAAGTAAATTATAGGCACGTTCACCACAAATTTAAAGAGCTGTAATCACATTCACAAGCATTTTTATTTCATGTTAAAAGGCTTAAAAAAAGAAAACATTGATTAAAATGAGTGTTCTTTTCTTGCAAAATATTGTCGATTTTCTAAAGTCAATTTTTATGTTAAAAAATGAGGCAAATTGTTGTGACCACTTTACGAACCTTTAAAGGCCCATACATGTAGCATTTGCAAATGCATCTTTTTCTATAATAGACCGCTGAAGTGAATACGTCATCTTTTGTTAGTTGCCTAGGCAATGGCTCTACACTAAAAAATCACTGAATCGTATCCCTGTGCTTTTGCAATGGTGGTTTTTCTGACAGCCATGATGTTTAGAGCCAATTACCATGGCAACACGTCACACTTCGGCTGTCTATTTCAACGAACAGCGGTATATTTGTTTTGTCTAAAGAAGAATGTAAATGAACGATGTCGGGTCAAGTCGACCGTTTGCCAGCTCGACCATGAACGAACTCGACCGCAAATGTACCAACTCGATCGCGCGGTGCTACAAATCACTTTGCTTTACATCCACCGACCGATTGACCGAATTTACATTTATGATAGCGACACACGTATGGCACTGTTTTTGGACATAAAAAGCCTAAGTTTTTCAAAGAAAAAATTGGTTCGTGGTTGAGGTGGTTTGAGGTCGAGTTGGTCGACGGTCGGTTTGGTTCACGGTCGACTTAACGGACATCCAAATAAACTATCCTGTAGAAATTTCAGCTGCATACATGTAGATGCAGTGATACTTAAGAAATTTAGAAAACCTTTAAAATCAATGCATTTTGTGTGTGTTAAGTAAATGGTAAAAATATGTTTGAGCACATAATTAAAAACGCACCTTCAGTGGGTAATTTTCTCTTATTTTTACCATTACACGTAAGAAAAATCGTGTCATGTTTGTTACCATTGCTAGGAACACTTGTGGTGAGGTTTTTCTTGTCAACTCATAAAGTAAAATTTTTGATCACTGCAAATTATGTAATAGAGCTTCTGCACCGGCGGCCATGACAGGGGACAGGTTTTCTTATTTAAATGGTGTAACAATAGAACCACAAAGCACCTACTCATGCATGACACACGGTGACAATGTGACTGCCCCCTGTCATGGCCGCCGTGCAAAGGCTCTATTGGCCTCTGCCTTTTAGGAGGCCTCCAGTGGGGTACCGTGGCCGAGTGGTTAGGGCCATTGACTCGCAATCATGGGTGAAAACTTGGGGTTGCGGGTTCGAATCCGGGTTCGAATCCGGCTGCGGTACCTGTGCCCTTGGGCAAGGCACTCAACCACACTTGCTCCATCCTTCGGAAGGGATGTAAAGCCGTTGGTCCAGTGTGTTAGGTAATGGTAACGCACTCTAAAGATCCCAGAGCATTCTTTCGTGAAGAGCAAGGGGAATCCCCGGTGTCTCTGGCCATTTCTAATTATAATTCTTCATGGGTTTCCTCACGCTTACGAGTGACAGTGCAATGAGCACTATTGAGGAATCCTTGGTATGAATACCAGAAAGAAATAATAATAATAATAATAATTATAAAACAATAATTGGCATCTGCTTTAATACACTGACGTGATTAAGTTTTTGGTTAATTTTATAATTTATCTGAAATTGCTCTCCCAAATATCTGAAATTGTCTCCCAAAGAAATAACAGGTTTAAAAACTGGTCACAATATATGATGCACGAATACTGAAATGGTGATGTCGGTTTATACCATGGTACAGTAACTGGGTCTTTTTATTCATTGGTAATCTGAAATGTCCATTGCTAGAATGCAGCAAAACAGTTCACTGGTTTTGGTGTACATGTAGACCCAGTAACCTTGGCAACACATAAAGGGTGGCACTTTTTTTTTTTTGCAACCTACAATTAAAATTTTACGCGATCTGGGACTTGCAATCAAGTCATTGCCAAAAAATCCCATCAATTTATATTAGTCCAACGAGCAATTAGCCAAAAGACAAGATTAGTTTTCGTCTTTTATGCAGCCATAACCGCTGATATAATGTTGCTGAATCATGAAGTAGATTATTTTTATGAGCAATTTTGATCAAGTCGGTACACTTTGTATGTGGAAAACGCAGAAGAGAATTAATTGCCAATCATTAAAGAGCATATAAAGAAAAACGCACGGAAATGGTTTCAGTAATTATACTTCCAAATTGCACGCAATATATTCAAGAAATTGGGCCAGACTTTTTTGTTTGGCCTTTTGCGTGTTTTGTATGAATAGCATCTGATGTCCTGACGTACTTCCTTTGACATGCACACTAAATTTCTCTTGACAGACTACGTTTTTGTTGCTATGTGGTGCACGCAGCAGGTGTGAAGTACAGAATCAATACCGTGTTCACCTTAGGAGGGAATGCCATAAAGCAACCAGACTATTCGTTGCTAAGCAATGGCATTGTATGTGGACGTTCTAAACTACACCTCCATTTAAATGTGAAGAAAATGGTGCCAGCCATATATTAAAATAATTGTTTAGCCAAGATTTCCTAATAACTGCTAAGATGTCAAAACAGTATTTTTTTTGTAATTGTCATTACAAAAATATACACTGTACTCAAGTTTGGCTATTATTATTATTATTATTATTTCTTTCTGGTATTCATACCAAGGATTCCTCAATAGTGCTCATTGCACTGTCACTCGCAAGCGTGAGGAAACCCATGAAGAATTAGAATTATAAATGGCCAGAGACACCGGGGATGATCCCCCTTGCTCTTCACGAAAGAATGCTCTGGGATCTTAAGAGTGCGTTTTCCATTACCTAACACACTGGACCAACGGCTTTACATCCCTTCCGAAGGATGGAGCAAGTGTGGTTGAGTGCCTTGCCCAAGGGCACAGGTACCGTAGCCGTGGGGAGGTTCGAACCATTGTTTCATTTCAATGGTGATTAGGCACCATACCAGATGTTGCGTAAAATGTGCGTTCGGTTACTTTACCTAGTTGCTCTACCATGCAACACCGAGAGAAAATTTGGGTCCATAGGGAAAATCTGAGGAAGTATATCAACTGTGCCTTATAGTCTAGCGTCTGCCCGATGAGTCGGAGGTCTCGTGTTCGAATCCCGATAAGGCCCTACGACCTTTTGGGGATTAGGCACGATACCAGATGTTGCGTATGTACCCTAATATATATTTAAGTACATGCATCGATCAGCGTTTGTGTGATTTCGATTTTAGTTGGTTCGTTTAATTGATTCGATAATTAAATACATGCAGATCTAAAACATAATGATATCCCGTTCCGTTTACACGCGCAAAGTTCTATGGAAGTCTCAGAGTACCAGACACATGTAAACAAGCGGTGACGTCATCGTGTTCCAGAGTATTTTATTAGCCCGCGGGTATAAATTAACAGTGCATTGTACTCTGCACAACTCCGCACCGATCAGAGGTTGTACTAATGATCTTTTATAATTTTTCACTTATGTGTCATTTTGTTTTCCCAATGGATAATTAAACGAGCCCATGTGACAGTAAATTGGTTTGAGTGCCAAGTTGTCCATTGGAAAAGCTTGGTCTTTATAAGATTTGGTTTGTCCCAAGACTGCAGTGCCTGAACTGACAACGGTTATAAATTCACCCTTTGCATGAAACCGTCGTGTTGGGTAGATAGGGAGGCTTATGTATGCAAAAGCACATTGACTTTCTTCATTTTGATTTAAAGACGGATTACATGATTGGAAAACTTTTAAAAACAATTACAGAAGAACTTAAAAATAATGTTAATGAAACTGCCTTTAAATTTCAGTCAAATGCAGTAATACGTTTTTAAAAAAACATGCATGTTTTTTTGTTGAATTATGAATGGTTAAAAAAATGTCTGCAGACAATTTTGTTACAAAGCACTTTCAGTTGGTAATTTCTCCCACAATTAAAGAGATCATTTTTACACGGGAAAAAAATAATGTTTGTTACCATTGCTATCGGCACTTTTTATTAGTCGGATTTTTCTTGTAAACTCGTTACTGTATTAAGTAAATTTTGGATAACTGCAAATGTTGTATAGAGTTTCTGCATCGGCGGCCATGACAGGGGCAGGTTTTCTTATTTAAATGTGTGACAATGGAACCACAAAGCACCTACTCATGCTTGACACAGTGACAATGTGACTGGCTCCTGTCATGGCCGCCGTGCAAAGGCTCTATTGGCTCTAAGTCAACACGAAATAAACCCTGGGTGACTGCAAAGTTTCACAAGCCTAAAGTCTGGTTTCCATAACACAGAACCTCGCAGACCAGTCGCAAACTCAACGCAAACAGTGACGCAGACGATCAGCAAAGTTGGTTCAGCTTTGATTGGTTGACGAATTTTACCCATGAAAGCTGCGCAGTATGATTGGCTAGAAGTAAAGGTCAATCAGGTGCCTGTTTTCGCGACCATAAACAGAAACATGTTCCTTGGTTCAACCAATGAACGCTTCGGTTGTCGACGACCATTTGGCCATTGTCATTGGTTGAATTCTGGGCCTTTTTCCAAATCTCGACTTAGGCTCAGGCTCCGGCTCCGGCTCCATGTAAACCCTATGGAGACGGAGACGGAGACGGAGACGAAGCCGAGATTTGGAAAATCCCCCTGTAGTTACGTCAGAAACATGTTTACGGCTATGGTCGCCAAAACAGGTTACAATCAGAGGACCAATGAAAATTGTTGAATTCTGGAAGTGATCTGATTGGTTGAAACTTTTCCAAGATGGCGACGCCATACTGGGCCAGGAACAAAGTCAGCAGATCAGAAAACTACAGATTGAAGCCAAATAAATGCCCTCTCAGATTAAGTCGTAACTAAATAAGAAAAAATAGGGTTCTTGCAAACAAAAAATATGAGTTTTTTTGTTTTCAAAAAAAACCACTGGCTTTCACAAAACAACAGAGGGCGCTAGATGAGCACAAAATAGATTGGTTCCTCAGATTGACCATTGATGTGCATGCGAAAATACATTGGAAGACAAGGAGTCGCTCTCATGCCTATTGTGCATTGAGATTGTTTACGAAAAGCGGATTTTCAGCTTGAAATTTAACTCGTGTTTTAAAGAATTTGACAGACTTTGAGCGATTGAATTAAAGTATGTTACATTCATAGTAAATCGGAGGTGTCTTTTTATATAAAACAGGCTCACGTTGAATTACTGGCGTTTGTCTTCAGTCGGGATTCGACAGGGGGCGGGGTTATAGGGTGGCCGTGGGTGGCATTATTAAACTTAAAGCCTAGGCAAGGCTCGTCAGCAATGCGCGCGCGCCAAATTCGTGCCACGAAATACGCAGCTCCATGCCTTTGCTATGGAGCTGCGTATTTCGTGGCACGAATTTGGCGGGCGCGCATTGCTGACGAGCCTGTGCCTTTAAGGGGTCTGGGGTAGGGTGGGAGGCCGGAGGGCTAGGGGGATATGGGGGGGGGAGGCCGGGTGAAAGTAAAAGTTGAAAAGTTGATCAATATTTTTTTGTGTTTAAAGTGACACATCAAGGCCAGGGGGGAGGGGGAGGTGCACAAAACATGTGAGTCTTGTATGCATAGACATTTAATTGATCAAAATCCCCACCCTGGGCCCTGGGGCACGAAAAACATGACCAAACCCCCACCTAGGCTAGGCAGTGGGGCAATGAAAAAACAATTTTAGAGTTAGAACATTTTAAGATTTTTTTGAAGAAATAGGGGCCTACTTGGCCTAGCCTAAAAATGTTCAATATTTTTTATATGTTTTGACATGTCTGAAGCCATGAGAAACTACTCGATTCTTTCCATAAAAACGCAAATTGAAGGGAAAATATCAAAATGTTACAAAGATCTATTTTTATCTTTTGATTTCTGACAGGACAGCCTGCATCCATTCGCAATGCATCATGGGTAATCACCTGACCGGTATAGCTCCCTCGCAGATCTTTCCAGTAGAGCATTATTTGACCGATGTCAGCGACTATGAATTCGACACCAGTCTCGGCAGCACACGGTTCTTCAAAGTTGCAAGAGCAAAATATATGTAAGTTGATGTGTAGCATTTGCTAGACGTGTTCGTCAGTTGCTTTGAACTGTTTGAAAATATTTGTATCGAATTATTTCACTCCGGTGGTCCCTAAAGAAATACCTATTCATAAAAAATATTAAATAATATAAATATGCAAGACAATTTATGCATTCCCATTCGTTGAGATCGCGTCACGTGAATGGTCTTAAACTAGGTCCATTGTATTATTTGCAATGACCCAATTTTGTTTTTCATGAGTTGACAAGAAAAACATTACTCAAAGAGTTGATAGCAATGGTAGTTTACCAACATTCTTCTTTAGATATGTTATGCCCTTATTCCAGGAATAATAATCCATCTTTAATAATGGAGATTTTGGCTTGTTTTGTTCGTTACAGGGAAGGTCTTGCGGTGGTGAAGGTGTTTGTGATCCACGACCCTTCTCTACCTCTCAAACTCTACAAAGATCACCTGGAGGAAATTAAGAACCGACTCGGTAGTTCGTCCAACTGTCTGCCGTTCCTCAGAAGCACTGTAAGAACCAAAAAGTCTCATCACACACTAGCCTTTTAAACATTTTGGCCCCCCTCCCCTCCCCCCCTCCCCCCAAAAAAACCCTAAAAAACACAAGTTAACTTGTGTATAATTTCAACATATGTCAACTCTTTGCATTTGAGCACTTGGCAGTTTGAGCTTTTTACTAATTTTGTGCATCATTTTACCTGATTATTTTACCTTGTTATTGTCCTGTTGTTGTTATTGTCGTTAATTTTACGGCATCTTCAGCAACCAAGCCCCTTTATGCCTTCAAGCCTTCAACTATTGACCCCTTTCGAGCATGTACGAATACGCCATTTTGGGAGTCAAAATAATGCTGAGTCATTGTGGAAACGATGTGCGTGCGCTTGTGTGCGTCTCTGATGGGCGTAACGCGGTTTAATTCACCAATGGGAGCCTTAGTATAGTGCGTTACGCGTGCTATAGACACACACAACACGCACGCATTGCTTCCACAATGACGCGGCATTATTTGACTCCCAAAATGACGTCATTGGAAAGGGGTCAATAGGGCGGTTTCACGCTGTCACGGGTCACCAAACCCTACTGTTTGTCCTCCAGACCGGGCAGAGAACAATAGAGCAACATGCAGAAACGCATGTGGCTCTATTGTTTTCTTCCCGATCTGGAGGACAAACACGGGTGACGGGGGATGTTTAGTGATCCGTGACGGCATGAAACCGCTCTATATGGTATTAGTAAGATGACGAAAAAGATGATGCAGTTTTAGAAGTGGGAGGAAAACTCACGCAGTCGAGTAGGGACTGCAAACCCGCAATCCACACACACACCCAGGAATCGATCCCGGGACGCCAGAGGTGAAAGGCTGGGGGAAAAAACACTACGCCAACCAAATTATCCCTCATTGTTCTATGCTAGTGTGCTTACAATGCTCATTCAACCCCATTTTGGTTTCAGTTGTCGGATAAAGCGGCGCTGCTATTTCGTCAGTATATCCGTAACAACCTGTACGATCGCATTAGTACTCGGCCGTTCCTCAACACCATCGAGAAGAAATGGATTGCCTTTCAGCTCCTGTGTGCGATCAACCAGGCCCATCGTGTAAAGGTAAATCACTATCGATTCGATTTTATATTTTTAGCCGAAATTAGTGCATGAAGTTCCAAAAAGAATCGTTCATCATTGCAAAGTAATTACGTCAATAGCATGTGTGGGATGCTGTCTTTTAATGTAATTGGCGGAATTTTGGAAAATAAAATTGGAAGCTTTCTCAAGCAATGTTTGTATCAAGTTTAGTTTAAAGGGCTCCTTAACTACTTGACGCCGGAGGACGTGTAAACACGACAAGATTTCTGCATCGGTGTACTGTAGCGTAGCTCTAGTTAACACGTTTAGGAGAAACTCGTTTGTTACTGCGTTTGACATCTACACTCGCAGTAATTTCCGAGAGAAATTGCCAAAAAAGTTTATAACAAAGCGACATTGTGGTGTACAATGACAATGCATCTTGACATAGCAACAATACTTCACTGCACATGGTTAATGAGTTAAAATTAAGTTTTTGGTTTTATGGTAATATGAATTTGCATATTCATGAGCAAAGTTTTGATGTCGCAGGCAAACATAGGAAAATCAAACTGTGCGCAAACCATTTCACTGAAAAAAAAGAAGAAAAAAATCCTCATTTTTTTTAGTATTTCAAGGTTATTTAGTATTTCAAGGCCTTTTAAACTATGCTTCATTTGTCTCTTGATTTGTGTCCTAAAATCTGTCTGTCTGTAGGTTTGCCACGGCGACATCAAGAGTGAAAATGTCATGGTAACGGGCTGGAATTGGGTCCTTTTGACGGACTTTGCGAGCTTTAAACCAACCTTCCTGCCTGCTGTAAGTACTGAGAAAATCCTGAAAATATCTAGAGATAATAGAATCTTACATTCCTCATTGGGATTTCAGAATGGTAGTGAGAACAAAAATGACAATTTATTATATGGTATCAAAATCTCAACTATGGAAAAATTGGGTCCTCAAAAATGTGATCTGGACACGCCGTCCTTTAAAATCTTATCAATAACTTTTTTCTTACAGGACAATCCAGCCGAATTTTCATTCTTCTTCGACACCTCGCGACGTCGCACCTGTTACATCGCCCCTGAGAGGTTTGTGGAAGGAAGCACGCGTCAATCTGAGTTGATTGACAACCCAGAAAGCCTGCTCGGGGCCGGATCGTTGAGAAAAGGAGAACTCACACCACAGATGGATATATTCTCCACTGGGTTAGGAATTTATTGTGTTTGTCTTATTAAAGCCAAGAAAAACAAATTATTGCATGGAATTTTTTTTAAAATATTCTTTTCATACATGTAGCTGAGCAGTCTAGAGGATTAAAATCAGTGCTTCAGATAATTTTTCAAGCTGTGGATTCAAAATGGAGTGTTGCATCAGGCTAAAACATTTACCAAAATAAATCTTCACATTTTAAAAATATTACACTTGCATTTGGGTAATTCCTAAAATTAGGGGTCCAAAATGTTTAGTGTCCCAGTTACGTACGACACTCTCTGCTTCAAAAATTACCACTTATGACCACAAATTCTCAGTAATGGACTGTGGCCTGGCTGTGATTATAGGGGGCAGCATAATTTTCTTCAATATTTTGTTTTCTGATTCCTGAAAAATATTCAAAACAAAAGACCATAAAGGCTTATAATTTGTTCCATGGTATTGAATAGGAGTTTGGTGTCCCGGGTTACCTACGCCAATGAAAATTGGCTGGAGAATGAGTTTGCATTAACATTGGTGCCATATCTACACACAAACATTAAATTTGAGTGGCATTTGTTCAAATAAAAAATAATTATTTTCTACTGGGAAACCACTTTCAATCATTAAAAACACTTGGAAATCTTAAAAAGCTTGTCACACTTTTGGATCCCTAATTTTGGGAATTATCCATTTAGAAAACCACACTGGTTTATTGAATTCATTTTCTAAGTGGTATCATTAGGTACAGGTATTGTTTGAAGCGCGGCATAACAAAATCAACTCTTGAAAATGTTATTGTAAGAGGGAGAATTCGTCCCATTTTCATGGAACGACTCGTAATTCATTTTCACTCTTTCCGTTGACAGTTGCGTCATAGCTGAACTATTTACCGAAGGTCACGCGCCCTTTGATCTTTCCCAACTCCTGGCGTATTGCAGCGGCACATACAGTCCAGACATTGTATTACAGAAAATTGAAGATCCCAGTATAAAGGTATGTGAATTTTTTTGGGGAAAGCTCTACAAGTTTTTGTTCACAAAATATGTATTTGGAGGTCCAATCAATTTCGATGTAAAAATCAACTAAATGGGCCAAGAAAAAAATATTTCCTGTTAAACGTTTACTTCATGAGTCGACAAGGAAAACTGACTAAAAATGTTGATAGCAATAGTAACAAACACTACATAATTTTTCTCGTGTAAAATGGTCTCCTTGTGCAACAAATTTGCCTACTGAAGGTGTTTTTTTACTATTCATTCAACACAAAAAACGAAGTATTACTGCATCTACTGTAAAAGCTGAAATATTCGCGGTGGTTTTATTTTCGCGCATTTCGCGCACCAGACAGAGCCCGCGAAAATAATAACCCGCGAAAATATTGTTTGCAACAATTGTGGCGATCCCTGAAACAAAACATAATTTCCATCCGCGAAAATAACAACTCGCGAAAATGTCAGTGATGTTGAAATGCGCGAAAATATCTGTACGCGAAAATATTGGCTTTTACAGTATGTGACTGGAATTTCTACAAGGCAGTTTTCTTGATACATGTATTACGAGTAGAAATAATGCCGTTTTTAACAGTGTACCAATCCCAGAAACGGATCCAGCCTCATTAAAATACAGGAATACAATGGAATCTAGGGGGTCGGACCCCTCAGAATCCATTGTACTCCTGTATTTTAATGAGGCTGGATCCGCCACCGAATCCCGTATTCTGTCTTTAACCAATGAATGTGCAGTGCTGGTACGGCGGTATATTGTGCTGGGGTATAAAAATATATTGACTGTTTTTATCTATATCATTTCAGGAGCTAGTAGAACACATGCTTCAAAAGGATCCATCTAAGCGCCTATCTAGTGCAGAGGACTACTTGCTCCAATGGAAGACTAAAGCTTTCCCCGATGTGTTCTACAGCTATCTTAAGATATTCATGGGAGAATTCGCTGGCATTCCCATCCTTCCATCTGACGAGAAAATTGCCAGGTGAGCTCATCTGATAAAGCTCGTCAGCTCACCTTTTCTGCTTATCCAGTGTGCTTAAGCACAATATTTGTTATGTATGAATACAGCGCATTAATGATCCTCTGCGATCGCTACACACAGTCATGCACATGTTTGTACATGCACAACATACAGCGGTGGCCTAGAGGGGTATTCAATTGCGATACCCCCTAGTCTTTTTCCCGGGCGTTTTTATGGTATGCGCTCGTGCGCTGTATTGCTCGGACGGTGAATTGCATGTAGCCGGAACGTATAGACGAAGGAAGTGTTTAGAAAACGGCCTCACTTACGTCTACGCACACAGCGGCATATCGGTACATTCTTGGCAATGCTGTGCTAGCGCTGGTCGATCGTGCGTTGCGTGCATAATTAATGGAAACAAATCGGGTGCGCGAGTTGTGACAAGTTGGTCTATAGTTGGTTCAACGTGGGGAAATATACCAGGTACGTAATTACTAGCCTAAAAAAGTATGTGCACCAGTGCATGTGTGCACCCGTTGAAATTGACCGCTGTATACATCCCTGGCTGCCTATGTATGTAGACTGGGGTTATTGCCTGACAAACGCCCAAGTACTGAAAATATGCAGAACGACGTCCATCAGCGAATTTTGCCAACGCCAACACATCAAATATACCGCCCATGTAGCACGCATGCCCAATTAAAACGAACTCAAAAAGTGGCTATTCACAGACTCTGAGCACAGCAGGTCACAAAATCAGTGCAGAGAGCTAAGTCGAGAGCTCGATATGGACGAAGGACAGTTGAGACGTATGCTCTATCGCAAGAATGAGCTAAATGCGTGGCTCAGAAGCCGCGAAACCCCATAAGCGTGCAGTACGCTTTCGCGGGTCAACATCTTTAACACACATTCTGAACTTTATTCAACTTAGACTGAAGACTGACATGCCTAAGATTATTGCCACGCTCTGCCCAACGGATTGCACTCAAGACAGTTCCAAAGACCACAATAGTGGTTTGATTATCGTCTTATCTCTAGTAACATCGTGTCTTCGAACTCTCAAGGTAAGAAAAATAGAAAACACATTTTGTTTGCACAACTCCACGATAATAAAAGCCATTATATTAAAGTTGATCACCTTCCGTGACGGGTTGTGGCACTTGTGCTCTTGAGCAAGGCACTTAATCACACTTGCTCCGTCCTTCGGAAGGGATGTAAAGCCGTTGGTCCAGTGTGTTAGGTTTCTGTAACGCACTTTAAAGATGCCAGAGCATTCTTTCGTGAAGAGCAAGGGGAGGGATTCCTCAGTGTCTCTGGCTGTTTCTAATTCAACTTAGAAGTTGAATATCTATGTTAATTGAACCTATTCCTGTAATTGGCGGTCCTTCCGCTGTTGGATGTGGTGAATAAATAAATACATGTAAATATATAAATAAATAAATTTACATTTTGTACTTTATCTTTTTTATTAAGTTTTGCATCTCTAAGCTGGCGGGACTGGAGATACTCCTGATGATAGCTCATCACATTCCAGACGATCTTATCCTGGATCGAATCATTCCATACATGGTAAGGTTAACCTCAACCCCATACTCCAGGGGCGGTTTGCAATATAACCGCCTTATTTCTAAGACACATCGTATGTCATAAGTGAATTTAGGTGTCTTAAATTTCATGTTTCGAGATACAAACTATGGCACAGAAATTTTTATTGCAAGACAAAATTTACGTCTGGTGTCTTAGTTAAGACGTCTTAAGAGTTAAGACGACGTCTTAAGAGTTAAGACGACGTCTTAAGAGTTAAGACGACGTCTTAAGAGTTAAGACGACGTCTTAAGAGTTAAGACGTCTTAAGAGTTAAGACTTCTTAAGAGTTAAGACTTCTTAAGAGTTGAGACTTCTTAAGAGTTGAGACGTCTTAAGAGTTGAGACGTCTTAATAGTTAAGACGTCTTAATAGTTAAGACGTCTTAATAGTTAAGACGTCTTAATAGTTAAGACGTCTTAATAGTTAAGACGTCTTAAGATTTAAGACGTATTAATAGTTAAGACGTCTTAATAGTTAAGACGTATTAATAGTTAAGACGTCTTAATAGTTAAGACGTCTTAATAGTTAAGACGTCTTAATAGTTAAGACGTCTTAATAGTTAAGACGTCTTAAGAGTTAAGACGTCTTAAGAGTTAAGACGTCTTAAGAGTTAAGAGTTAAGACGTCTTAAGAGTTAAGACGTCTTAAGAGTTAAGACGGTCTAATGACAGCCTTGAGAAAACATTTTACTACATGTATGACATTGGTGTATACATTGGTTCCCCGCTCCCTCCGTGCTTACATACTTTCTGGACAGCCCCTTTCCATGCAGTATAGCCATGAAACCAGTCTAAATAGGACAGTGGCTTCAGACAATTTCTTGAAAGCACGAACACAGTTTGTCAGATTGGACTTGGATGAAGTTTCCATATGATTCACAAATGCCTTTTCCTGTGTGCATTTCTTTCTCGATCTTGATTCATTTTATTGTCATTTTTATGATTTTTAGCTGTATTTTATCAGCGATCCCTTCCCAAGAGTCAGAGCAGAGGCCATTCGGACCCTCAGTCAAACACTCGCCCTTGTCAACTCAGTCCCAAGAAGGTACTGCTGTTTCTTTCTGTTCAGAGTTGTTATGACTTTTGTTGGAAGTTACAAAAATGTTCCCTCCTCGTAATAATATGGATGCTTAGGCCCGCTTCAAACTTCGCGCTTATGCTGTGTCGAAATAAATTCAACTTGGCACGACGTTGGTACGACGTTAGCACAGCAGTGGCTTCAAACGTCGAACTTAATTGCAAACTCCCAGTCGAGCTTAAATACATCCAACATGGCGGATGAGTATTGTGCACGTCATGGACGTTGTGCACGTGCGTTTTCCTTTCTGTCTATTGTACGTCGCCATTTTATTATCTTGATGCACTTGTTTGTTGGTTATTTCTTTACTCACATACGCGCTGCAAGCATGCGCATTCCTATTCGGAACAAAATTGCGGACCAACTTCGAACTGGAATTAAATTCGACACGGCAGAAGCACGACGTTTGAAGCCAAGCTGTGCTTGTGCCGCACTAAATTGAGTTAGCACGGCAGACCCTGTCGAGCTAAAATCTTCTGCCGTGTCGAACTCATTTTGCCAAGCCAAATGGCTTCAAACATCGTGCTTGTGCCGTGTCGAAATTAAAAAATCAAGTTAAATTTAATTCGACATGGCATAAGCGCGATGTTTGAAGCGGGCCTTAGATGCACGTATAATGTGCTTTGAGCGCTTGGTCATTATCGTGGTAAGATCTCAGAAAAAATACAAAAAAAAAATCACCTTTGTGTCTTTCGTTGCGAGAAAACACTTTTGTTGTGACTAAAATTTGAATCTTGGTTCTAAGACCTCCTCGTGATATGACCTGGGGCCAATTTCATAGAGGTGTTTAAGCACAAAAATTTACTTAAGTACAAAAAACTCTTGCTTAGTAGAGAATGTTACCAATGAAATCCTCATGTGATAGAAATAGTGTATGACCAGCGTTAGAGGACTGTTTCATTACCACGACAATCACATGAAATTTTTGCTGGTAACCCCATTTTATCAAGCATGGTTTTTCATGCTTAAGCAATTTTTCATGCTTAAGCAGGTCTATGAAATTGGCCCCAGTGCTTAAAGCATTTTTATGTTCACATTTGCAGTTTACATGTATCTAAACCTCCCTAATTTTCTTTATATTTAATTATCCTTTCACATATAATTTTCTTTGGTCGAATAAAGTCTTCTGTTTTAACCAGTTGATGCCGGAATTATTTTTGGCAAAAAATACCAATGGAAAAGGCAAATGTGATTGGCCAAACGTTAAGACCAGGGGCCAATTTCATGGCGCTGCTAAGCACAAAAATTTGCTTAGCACAGGATTGATTTGCCTTATAAAATGGATTACAAGCCAAAAATATTTGCCAACGAGTAGGAAAATACCTTTCAATACACATCACTTACGATTTTGGCTGGCAATCCATTTTTACAAAATAAAGCAAACAAATCCTGTGCTAAGCAAATTTTTGTGCTTAGCAGCGCCATGAAATTGGCCCCAGGTCAAGCATCACAAATACCGACTCCTGAGAGTCATTTCTACATTCATTGTGTGAATCTTCTCACCAAAAGATCATACTTTGCAACACTTCGAGTCGACCGCCCCTGTGACTTATACATTGCCAGAACGTGTTCACACGTTCTCTGGCATCATGTGTCATTTTGGAACTGTAGGGCATCACAGAAACAGGATCCTAAATGTGATATTTTCCTTTGTTTTTCTCACAGTGACGCAAATATCTTCCCAGAATACATACTTCCAAACTTGGTAAGTCGTGACAACGTCTTGAATAGCATTTAAAAAGTTGTGTGAATATAATGGGAATCGATTCCTCCAAAAGACGGAAACACGATTCCAATTCCCATCTTGGAATGGAATTAAATTTTTTTGCTCTGAATAATGTTTTTTCTGTTTTAATCACTTGATGGCAGAAGATGTTTAAACGCGTTCTGACAATGTATGTGGGTAATTCCCAAAAATAGGGGTCCAAAACTGTTGGTGTCCCAGTTACGTACGACACTGTCTGCTTCAAAAATCACCACTCATAATCACAAATTCCCAGTAATGGACTGTGGCCTGTGATTATAGGGGGCAGCATAACTTTTCTCAATATTTTGTTCCCTGATTCCTGAAAAATATTGAAAACAAAAGACCATAAAGGCTTATAATTTGTTCCATGGTATTGAATAGGAGTTTGGTGTCCCGGGTTACGTACGCCAATGAAAATTGGCTGTAGAATGAGTTTGCATTAATCTTGGTGCCATACCTACACACAAACATTAAATTTGAGTGGCATTTGTTGAAATAAAAAAACAAATTTCTACTGGGAAACCACTTTCAATCACTAAAAACACTTTGAAATCTTAAAAAGCATGTCACACTTTTGGACCCCTAATTTAGGGAATTACCCATAGTCACAGGGGCGGTTGACAAGTTAAAGCGTCAGCTGTGCAGCTGTCTTCCACGTTGTCCACCATTCACTTGTACATACCGTGACTTGAACTTGATGGCTATGAATGGCCTGTCAGTGTAGCAAACCTCGCTCCGTGGCGGCCGCCTTGGAATGTTGCAAAGTATGATCTTTTGGTGAGAAGATTCATACAATAAATGTAGTCAGTATTTGTGGTGCTTGACCCAGTCTTAACTTTTGGCAAACAACATTTGCCTTTTTAAAAAAAATTGTATTTTTTGCCAAAATAATACCAGCGTCAACTGGTTAATTATTTGAATTGATGCTAATTTGCACGATACTAATTTAACTTCTTTGTACATTGCTATAGTCTAACGTGCCGCAAGATGACATCGTGTTGGTGCGCGTGGCGTATGCCGAGAACATCGCGATGCTCGCCGAGACCGCACTGCGATTTCTGGAAATGGTTCAACTTGATCAAACGCTGCCACAAGATTCACAAGCAGACTCTGTGCAGGACCCCAATGTGCAATATCAGGTACTCAATGTGGACAAAAGATTGGGTAAAATTGTGACCAGTTCTCTCCCCCCCTCCCCCACCCCCACCCCACCCCCCTCCACCCCCCTCCAAAAAAATTATTTTTTCCAGAAAATGGATTTCGTTCTAAGTGTAGACTGTCGAATTGCTAGTTTTACGCTCTGCTTCTATAAGTTTTACAGAGCAAACCGAGTCATACAAAAATTATTTTGTCAATTTTACTTTGCTGAAAAGTTTTGTGTAGACAGGCTTCGTAAAACCATACTAGAACCCAAGTTAAGGTCACGTAACTTCCGTGTGTACATGAATGATGACATCACATGTTACTGTAAGTTTTACCAAGGTTTTACGAGGCAAAGGACATTGCACGGGCCGAAAATAAATCCAAGTGCTAATGCACAGAAGAATTACAATGATGGTATGTTAATGGTTCGTGGTTACTTTTTACCAAAAATTGCTTAATGTGGAATTGGCTATATGCTTTTTATCAGTGCTAAATTGGGAGTGATTTATATATATTTTTTCAGGCGAGTTACGACGATGAACTGCAAAATCTTCATGGAATGATACAACAGAAAGTTGTCACTTTGCTGAGCGATACGGTAAGAAATGGGGGTTTATTCATTTTATGAATAAACACGCTGGGGGGTGGGGGAGGAAGTGGTGGGCTGGTGAGTGGGTGAGCGCCCTCACGGGACAACACGTGCCGACGTAATGTAATGTATTGTAGCGCCGTAATAGCCGATATAGCGGTGACGTTTTGACGAGCGGTGCTATGTCACTAGTATAATTCTTTCATTTCTTAAGTTTTTTTTGTAGACGGCACCATCAATTTGCCGACAGTACCACGATTTTGCCAACAAAAATGAATAATGGGGGGTGTCACACTCCCCCCCCCCCCCCAACCCACCCCACACCCACCCTCTAGCGACGCCGCAGAATATCGGCGTCGCTATATATAAACAGTATATGGCGTTGTAAATCGAACACCCCCTTTACCTGCTGATATTACCAAAAACATGACGAGAACAATTCGATAAACTAGCGAAATCTTCCAAATGCAAGTGTGACTTTTTCAATACAGTTTAGTATGCATGTTATTTTATTTTATTGTTTCTGATAATGAATTCTCCAGTTCCCCCATTGTGGTAGTGTTTTTCGTAACCCATTATGTAGACGGGGGAAATATGCTCAGATTTAGCATATGGTACACGATATGTGACAGATGGTACCCTGCCCCTTACATTGTTCCCCCATTGTGTCTCAAACGTCCAAGGAATTTTAAAGGAATTCCTTTCAGGTTTTAGGAGAGGTTGGTGCGTTAACAAAAGCGAAGATAGAGTGTGTAGGGCTCGAATTTCATGAAAAAATCTGCTAGACCACAGGGTTAGTAGCCTAAATAATTTACTGGACCGATGCTATTTTTACAAGACCAAAGCCACAAGCAACATGGATTTACTGTTCGTTAGTTTGAAAATGCACTAGACCACTGGTCTAGTACGGTAGAGAAAGCACTAGACCGAGGCTTAAATTACTGGCCTCGGTCCACCGGTCCAGTGGGTATTTCGAGCCCTGGTGTGTTGAGGTATAGGGGCGGTACCGGGGAGTCCCTTTGCCACATATCGTGCTGGGTATAAGATTTGGAATTGGCAGAAAAGATTTAGCAGGAAAATCTTCCACACTGGAAAAAAACTACGATATCAAGAAGGGATTACAATTTCAATCCACATATTGCTCCGGGTGGGATTCGAACTTGGGTTCTATAGAGAAGAAACCTGATTTTCCTCTCTTGCCATAAACATGGTATAAAATACTCAATTTTGAGTCACATTTATCTGCCCACAGTTGTTACTGATTTTCTCATGATATCTTTGACAGGAGAACATTGTGAAACAGACGCTGCTTGAGAACGGAATCACGCGACTTTGTGTGTTCTTTGGACGACAGAAAGCCAACGACGTCCTGCTTTCACACATGATTACATTCCTAAATGACAAGGTAGGTTTTTCTTTTGGGTCTTCTTGAGCCCGTTTTTGGAAATCAAGATATTTACCTACAAATGCTTCTATCGTCTAACAATAAGTTAGCAATATTGTGGGGGTGTACGCAGATATTTGATTGAGGGTATGCATTCTGCTTGAATGATTTTTGTATATGATTAGACAATTGATTAGACACACCTTGTCACAGGAATAGGTGAAAACAGTCATTTAAAGAAAAGAAAAAAATCTAAAATTAAACCACACCAATATCCCTAATAAACCTATTGTGAGTAGTGTTAGTGAAAACAAATTTGGTCACCAGGCTGTACAAAAATAAATAATAATAAATAAATAATTTTTTACCATTGTACAAATGAAGTGGATATTTCATAACACTTTTATTGTGTGTTTGTCCTAAACAGAATGACTGGCATCTACGGGGGGCGTTCTTTGACAGCATTGTGGGCGTGGCTGCGTACGTCGGCTGGCAGAGTTCATTCATCTTAAAACCTCTCATACAACAGGTAATAGATTTATCCGGTTCTATAAAGAAGTGAATTGATTACACCAACCTTTTTGCTTCCACATCTAAATTGAAGATTGCATATTGCCTGTTTTCTTCCCATAAATGGTATTATGGGGAGGTATTTTATATGATTGTTAGGGTAGAACAAAATCAATTTTCTGGAAAAATTTGAACACGCTCCTTTATTGAATGTGACATTTCATTAAACTTTAATCACAGTACTTTGAGATTGAAAAAGATGTTTTTCAATAATCTAGCTTTTTCTTTCCCTTTAATTCTAGGGCTTGTGCGACTCGGAAGAATTTGTTATCTGCAAGGCACTAACTGCCCTGACGAGCCTAGTGGAACTAGGGCTGCTCCAGAAGCCTATAATATTAAACCTGGCCTCGGAGATCGTGCCCAATCTTTGTCATCCAGTGAGTATGTACATATTAGTGATCGAATTAGCACTTGTCCATTGGCCAAATGACAGTTGAAATCGTCTCGGACCAGTTGGAAAGCCTCCCCAAGTGGTCCGGCTGGCCAGTTGAAATAAAACAGACCCATGTCCTAACTCGCACATTATGTTGTATTGCCCTGCTAAAAAGATGCAAATTAGGCAGGGTATTATCGTACAGTGCCTCCTTTTAAAGAAAATTGCAGAGAAAATCTACCAAATTTTCCTCGTTTGTTCACCTATATATGTGGTTAAAAATGTCAAATTCTTGTATAGCGCATAGACCGTTTTAGGTTGAACCGAACTTAGTCTGCTTTCAGTACTATTATTATTATTATTATTATTTCTTTCTGGTATTCATACCAAGGATTCCTCAATAGTGCTCATTGCACTGTCACTCGCAAGCGTGAGGAAACCCATGAAGAATTAGAATTAGAAATGGCCAGAGACACCGGGGATGATCCCCCTTGCTCTTCACGAAAGAATGTTCTGGGATCTTTAGAGTGCGTTTCCATTACCGGTACCTAACACACTGGACCAACGGCTTTACATCCCTTCCGAAGGATGGAGCAAGTGTGGTTGAGTGCCTTGCCCAAGGGCACAGGTACCGTAGCCATGGGGAGGTTCGAACCTGCAACCCCAAGTTTTCACCTATGATTGCGAGTCAATGATCTAAACCGCTCGGCCACGGTACCCCACTGTGTCTGAACAAGGCCAGTGGTTCTCATCGGGAGATTACACGCTCTACCGCGCAGTCGCCACACGCACTGATTGTACTCGACACGTACTGTGGGGAACAAGACAAAGATGGACGCACTGTGATAAAGGTCAATTGCATCCGACAGTTGGAGCCACTTCAGTCTTCCACTTTAGTGTGGTTTTTTCAGTCAGACGGTTGATTAAAATTTGCAAATCCAGTATGTGGACTTTAAAGGCCCAGTGTATCATTTTTCAATGACCCCAAAAAAGTAATCTACGAGTTTACAGGGGAAAAGTTCTGAAAGTAAAGATTGAATTAATAGCAACTATCCAATGAAAGGTTTCCGCTCAAAATGATATAATTTTACCAGAAAATAATCAGAAAAGATGAAATTATTTAGATCGTTTGCAAACGATTTACTTATTTTTGGTTCGCATCTACGCGGTCCAAAATGCATGGGCGCTGTGTACTCCGCATGCGTGTTCTAACGCGATGCATTTTTATGGATCGCACGCACACGCAGTATATGATGTGCGCCACAGAGTGCATGACGCAAGCCACATAGTACCCGATCAACTGAGAACGAATATTTGAAACACCCCGCAAAGACCAGGAAAACGCATATGGATTTTCATGGTTTTTTTAAAACGTGGTACATTTGACAAAGCTGAAATTTCTTCGGATGAGTTTGTTGATGTCTTTCTTTTGATTTAGAATGGTTTTATTCGCAGAATTGCTCAAAAACAGATTATCTACAGGGCCTTTAAAGAGCTGTTGTAGAATATATGCAGGTTAAAAAAAAAATGTAGAAATTAAACATTTTACTTTGCTGTTGACAGAATCTTTGGGTACGGCAAGGCACGGTTGGCGTCATTTCAGTCATCGCAACCAAGTTCAACATTGCCGATGTTCACTGCAACATTATACCACTTCTACAACCGTTCATCAAGCAGCCCGTTATACAAGTAGAAAATGAGGTTAGTGTTGAAGTTAAGAGGCCGTCCAAAGATGTCAACATTTTCACAACATTTTTCAAGACCCCCTCCCTTCCCCCGAAATGTTGCTTATAAAATGTTTTTTGTCACTACCGTGAAGTGTCAACATTTTACAGTGTATGTAAAGTCCTACGCGGCCTCAGTGGCGTCACTTTAGGGGGCGGGGTTTAGTGTAGGGGGGTGTGACACCGCCACCCCCCCCATTAATCATTTTCGTCGGAAAAATCATGGTTCTGTTGGCAAAATCATGGTGCTGTTGGCAAAAAAATGAAGAAATTAAAGACCGCTCATCAAAATGCCACGGCTATATCGGCAATGCTATTACGGCGCTGGTAATACAATACATTATATATTGTCAGCACATGTTTTCCCACGAGGGCGCTTACCTGCTAATTTCCCTAATGTTAATGAATGTCTTTGTCATTTTCTTGTTATACAGGCCGTTCTCTTGAACGTTTTAAAGCTACCGGTTCCAAGACCTGTCTACGACTACGTCCTGAGGTCCACTTTGATCGACAGCTTGTTTGATCTGCTACAAGATAGACAGCTTTTGAGGAACCTGTCTCGGCCGGGTCACAAGCCCAGCTATGGTCAGCCGGACAGCAATGGCCTTGCTCAGGTCAGTTTTTATTTTTTGGCCAGGCGAGGGCCATTATCAGCACCCAGGACCCTAGCTTTTAATACCATTTATAAATACCTTTTCGTGTAAATCGGTAAAACTCACAAAATTTAGCTAGTCGTTTTGCCATGTTTTGCATTCACTTTCCTACATTTGTATGAATGCTAGCTGTGCGTCGGGTTGTTTTTTTTCCATCACGCATGTTGCGCGTAATGCAAGCGTGTTGTACGCGCACGCACACGACTGGGTACTTATCACAGTGCACATTTTTGCTTTCGGGAACGTGCAGTTTCTGTGTGTGTGTGTGCTGTATGCGCTGACCAGGGCGGGGGCGGGGCGTTGCCGCGAGCCATGCTCAAAAGTGTTTAAGCCTGACCGGGCCTTTATCGTCCGTTTAATACTGGCCACGTGATGTGCTCTCAGCCAATAGGGATTCGTAAACTATCTAAGGTATTTATGAATGACCATTATCTTCCACAGAATTTCCACAAGACATGACTTGCATTCATTTGCCTGAGATGTTTAATTTGTATCACTTATTCACCATAATCGTTGGTCCAGTTTTCAACAACAAAAGCATCAGGATTTTTCTCTGTTTGGTTTGTCTAATAGCTTCTTCGGAAACTTCAGTCCCAAGGAATGACGGAAGACGACGAGGATAAACTGCTGCTACTCAAAGACAATGTGTTGAAGCAGCAGCGAGCAAAGTCAAGGTATATGGTTGAAGAAAAAAAAAGAAACGCAAATTATAGTCCCGATGAGGCTGAGAGATGTAACATTTTATCAGTTAGTAAGGGGCCGTCCAAAGGTGTCAAGGGGAGGGGGGTCAAGGGCCGTGTACGACTTTACATGCACTGTAAAATGTTGGCATTTCATGGTAGTGAAAAAAATGTTAATAGGTAGTATTTCGGGGGTAGGGAGGGGGTCTTGAAAAATACTACTCTCTGTTGAACTGTGAAAATGTTGACAACTTTGGACGGCCTGTAATGTGTATAAATACCTCTTGTGGCAAGGCCAACTGCACCAGCCTCTGTAAGAGCCACTAAGGCAGGGTGCGCCACTCTGCCTGAAGTACTCCCAGAGCTCCTGCATTTCTAGGGCTCTTTGGGAGACGTGAAGCCTCAGAGGTCAGCTCATTCCACAGAGGTTCAATCGGCCTAAAAACTCCACAAAATTGGTTTTCTGATAACTACAGGATTCTCCCAGCAACAGAAAATGTCACATTCCATTACTGGGGAAATCATTCTGTTCAAATAGGTCGACCTATAGACAATCACCGAAGTGGAACAGTCTTGAAAGCGATTCCAAAGTGATTGGTCAATCAGTGCCTTGTTATCCACAAGTTCACTGTATTCTAAAAATTCTGTTCTGATCAAGAATTTATATTTTAGGAAAATTTCAAATTTGGGTCTTGTGAAACACTGATGTTTCAATGAACGCAAGGAATTTAAAAAAAAAAGAATTTTATTTGTCTTATTTTATCAGTCCAAATGATCAGCCTCCGTTGTCCCCCGGGGAGGACAGCCCAAACATTCCCGGAGTCATCAGCATCCTAGCTCTGGAGAAACTTGCCTCTATTCAGAAGTACCATGCCGACCTGCTCAAACCCGCTGAGCAACGGTCGGAGGTGTCCGAGAAAGCCGCTCGCAAAGCCAAGAAAAGAATTAATAACGTCGAGCCTATAATGATGGTTAGTTGCCAAACAAATGTATATAAATATTTCGTTAAAGACCCAATGTATTATTTGCAAGATGAAACTTTTTCATGGATTTCTTTGCATAACATGTTGGTAAAACTAGCCTGTTCCATTCAACTTGGATTTGCCTCGTTCAGTGGAATATTCCCTCTTTCAACTCATGAGAAATTGTTACTATTACCCAAAACACAATGAGAATTCATTTCAATAAACTGGTGTGATTGTCTAAATACAAGTGCGACATTTAAATTTTTAAAAAAGATGTTTTGAAGTTTCACTCGTAATATAATTTATATTTATGAAGTACAGGGGGCGATTTCACGAAGTGCTACGATCCTTTGTAATTCGAGATGCACGTTACTCGAGACGCACGTTACGGTGGTTTACCCATCGCAACTGGTGTTACGAAGAATCGTAGCGCTTTGTGAAATCGGCGCTAGGCTACATATTTGGGCCAAGGAAGAGTCTTTATTCGTAAACACCTGGCCGCATACATTTGGGCCAAAGAGTCTTTCACAAACACTGTAGGCCGCATACTATGGCCTTTTCAAAATACAGTGAAACCTGGTATTAAGGCCACCTTGATAAACAGGCCACCTGCTTATAAAGGCCACCCACCTTTGGTCCCAAATGCCATGTGTATAATGCTTGAGAAGCCTCTATAAAGAGGCCACCTCTTTATAGTGGCCAGTTTTTTACAGTCCCGAGGGTGGCCACTATAGACAAGTTTCACTGTACCACAAATAACTCACTACACATTCCTGTTACTTTCTGTCCATCCCTTGGGTGGCCACTATACTCAGGTTTAACTATACCAGATTTCATGCTTGATATTGCCTTGATTTATTACCCAGAACGAGGAATGGAAAAGCATGTTCGGAACCAGCGAACCCCCTAAAACCTCTAAACCCCCCGCCCAGCCCTCCAGCCCTATCCATCCAGCCCAAGACGCCCTAACTTCCCTTAATCCCACCCCCGCCACCAAACCAGGCCGGCAGGCACCCCTAGGACTCGCCCACAGGGGCCTCTCCACCCTGGGGCCTATCTCCATGTCACAGCTGCAGGCTGCGGCTGAAGGCGTCCCCGAGAAGAAACCGCTAGCACCACAGCAGGAGAAAAGACCGCCTCCATTTCAGAGTGAGCATCCCTTTTTAACGCAAGTTGTGCAGTTTAGAAGTCCATATACTGTGCTATTTACATCTGCCGTGTGCACCCAATCACATCACATAGAAACAACAATTTAGTCTGGTCACTAAGTGTGCACTATTTGACACCTGACTGCTTATAATATAATAATAAAAATAATTACATTTATATTGCGCAAATTTCATATATATGTTCAGATGCGCATAACAAATAAGATTGTATACAATTAAAATGGGATTTACAGTACAAATAATAATTAAAAAGACCAATTATTACAAGATACCAATGAACTAAAAAGACAATTAAACACGGTACAATAACACCAATACAACAGCAACAAATGAAAAAACAACGATTAGGAAAAAAACAGCAAAACAACATAAACAATAATCCAATCGTATAAAACGAAAGAACACGATAACTTAGGAGAATGCAACTTCAAAAAATTGAGTCTTTAATTTGGCCTTGAAGGCCATAACAGACTGGGCAGTACGAATTTTGACTGGCAGTCGGTTCCACAAAGCGGGAGCAACTGACTTAAATGCTCGAGCACCTAAGGTTTTCAGCATTCTTCCTTATATGCCCTTCTACCAGGCACATGATGCTCTTACTAAAGGAAATGTTCCCATGCCACGAATTGAGACCGGGCTGTGTAGGTTTAAACCACAATTTCAAACCACTGGACTATTTAATACTTGTCAATACCTTTCCAGCTCTAGTCGCAACATGTAAACTAGAACTCAGTCGTCTCGTGTCTCAGAAGAGGGAGCAATACGCAGCCGACATGACTCGCAAGACGCTGATAGAAGAAGCAGCACTCGAGGCAAAGATACCGCCATCGTCATGGAAACCAAAAGGGCTCTTAGTGGCGCACTTACACGAGCACAAAGCTGCAGTCAATAGGTTCGTCACTGGTTTGAAAAAATATTGTTTTTATTTGATTTTTTAGCATCATCTTATTTGTATTATACACTACTAAAGTTAGGGATATTGGTATGTTGTCCGTTTTTGATTTGTTTTTCAAATGACTGTTTTCACCTATTCCTGTGACATGGTGTGTCTGTCATGAAGATTCAGTTGTTGATAGCAATGGTAACAAACACCACATTATTTTTTCCCCTTGTAAAATGGTACCTTTATAGGAGAAATTGCCAACTTGAAGTGTTTTTAAAAAAAAGTTGTCTGCAGATAAGTTTTTTACCATTAATTAAAAAAAAAACCATTCATTGATTTTTCAGGTTTTCTGAAGTATTACTGCATCTGTGTGGCTGAAATTTCTACATTAACATTATTCTTTAGTTATTATTATTATTATTATTTCTTTCTGGTATTCATACCAAGGATTCCTCAATAGTGCTCATTGCACTATCACTCGCAAGCGTGAGGAAACCCATGAAGAATTCGAATTAGAAATGTAATGCTGTTGTTCCTGTTTTTAAAAGTTTTCCAATCACGTAATGTTTTGTAACCAGGATCCAGCTAAGCCAAGACCATGCCTTCTTCGCGACATGCTCCAACGACGGCACCGTTAAGGTTTGGGACACCAGTAGACTCCTGGGAAAGAGCAACACCAACCGATCGCGACAGACATACAACCGCCAACCGGGCCGCATCAAGGCTCTTACATTCTGCCAATCATCTCATAGTATTGCATCGGCATCGGACGACGGCTCAATTCACGTTATTAGGTAATCTGTCCACATCAGACTTTTGTGATAAAAGTGCTTGAAAAAAGGCTTAAAAATAATTCTAGTAAAACAATTTTCCTTATAAATCAAAAGAGCATACTTCTATTGGGCATGTGCAGACCATCGCACACGTGCACAGTCTGCCATTTTGGGAGTCAAAATTAAGGCATCTCATCGGTGTTTTGCTGTGCGTCCGCGTTGGAAAAGGCGCAACATGCACATAATGCATTGTGACGTGGTTTCATTTGACTCCCATAACAACACAGAAAACATGTGTGCGTGGTCTGCTGGAGCTCAATAGACAAAATGACAAACTCGTTTGTTTTTATTTACAAAGAAATAACCTTTTAGCCCTTACAAATTTCGTGGCATTGTGAGGGTACTGTTCATTCATAGCTAGTCATGGAGGAAATCCACAGTTGAAAAACAAGGAAAAATGTTACAGTAGTTCACTGATCAATTTTTGACTGTAAATTTATTTCAACGATTTTAATGTTTTTGACGATTTTGACAATTTTGAAATTTTTGAAGTTTTTGACGATTTTAAAAATTTTGATAATTTTGATTTCAAGGATTGAGGCAGGGGCGCCGCGTTTCAGCCTCCTACACAGGACTAATCTTGACCTCCAGGAGGAAGGCTTCGCCGTTGACATCACGCATTTTGATACGGGTAAGTGACTTACTATATAATAGATTTTTATCAAAGCACAACCATTTTGCCTTTTTCCAGAAAATGGACTTCGTTTTAACCAAACAATCATTTGAAAAATACCTCCCCAAAATACTATCCATGTGAAGAAAACAAGAAATTTGTAATCTCCAATTTGGATCTAAAAGCTCAAAAAGGTTGGTGTACTTACTGCACTGCTTTATGGAACTGGATAAATTAGTTTACAAAACATCTGTGGTTTTTGACGATATCCTTGAAAATATACGGATTGAGAACGCGAAATTTCAGAATGGTAATGAGAAAAATATGACAAACGATATGGTATCAAAATCTCAACACCCACGGGAAAAAATGGGAGTTTAAAAATATAATATCTGGACACGCTCTTTAACAAGAATTCTTTGGGACATTGCAGATTACCTTGTTATAACAGGAACCTTGTATTATCAGGAATGAAAATAAGGAACAAGGAATTGTTTTTAGTTGTAACTTGATTTTTTTGTTTTACTGATTCTTTATTGCAGGAGCTCAATCGGTCGTAACCTACGCAACTGTCCAGGGGTATCTTGTTGGCTGGGACCTCAGAGCCCCTGGTATCGCCTGGAGACTACGCAACGAACCAAAACACGGTACGTAGGACTCGTAATTGTCAGTTTTAAAATATGTTTGCAGTAGAATGCAAAAGGTTGTGGGTTCGAATCCCAGCTGAGCAACTGTCCAGGGGTATCTAGTGGGCTGGGACTTGAGAGCCCCTGGTATTGAAAGTTGTGGGTTCGAGTCCAACTTGGGCATTCTATGTCTGAAAAAGTTAGCCCCTGTCTCATTTAAGGTGGGGATTTGCCACGTTTTTCATGCCCCGGGGTGGATGTTTTGTAAAATTAAATTAAATTTTCAGCGAGCAAAACATGCATGTTTTCTACCGAGTGTGGAATTTGTCACCTAAATTTTGCCCCAGGGATGGGGATTTTGTTACCTACAAAGTGACAGTCCCACCTCTTATGTGGGGTAGCCCAGGGGAGGGGTGGGAGAAACAATTGATGTAAAATTTAAACCAGCTTTTCAACACCAGCTATCTGAGTGGTAGAGTGGTTAAGACAGCTGCCTAGTATGTAGGAGGTCGTGGGTTCGAGTCCCACTTGAGCACATTGTGAATTTTGTTTGGTTGTGTCTGAGAAAAGCACATTATTGTAGACTCTAAAAATTACGTTAAGCTAGAAGACGATTTTGATTTCTTGTTTCTTGTTTGTAGGACTGATTACATCATTTGCAGTGGACCCTAATCAGTGTTGGATGGCGGTCGGTACAAGTAACGGTGCTCATACATGCTGGGATCTGCGCTTTCATCTGCCCATAACAACGGTGCACCATCCCACAGGTAGACATTTACAGCATCAAGGCCACTTTAAAATGTGTTCCCACTGGACTTTCTTTTAGCGCGTGTGGTCTAGTGGGTATGAAGCGGGACTCCCAATCAGAGGTTGGGGGTTCGAGCCCCACTTCGACCAACGTGTCTGTGTCCCTGGGCAAGGCACTTAATCCCAGTTGCCTCGTCAACCCAAGCGATATATGGGAAGCTGTTAAGGGGAATGCCACAATCTAACTGCTGATAGAGTTGTGCGCCTGACCAGCAGCCACCTAGTTGAAGCGAAATGGTTCTGGTGATTCCCTGATGGCAGCGGTAGTAATGGTAACAGCGCCTTGAACACCCTGCAAGGTGGATATGTGCGCTATACAAATCTAATCATTATTATTATTATTATTTTACACTTCCTTGCGGAAAGTAACCGTGACCTCACTGTAACATTCCTTCATGTAATCTTACCGTGCGTTCCCATTTGCCATTTTTTAGTGCCCATGTGTAGTAAACTTTTTATGCGCAAGCCCATTGTTTACTGCGGGGCCATGTTACTTTTACAAGCCAAAACTGTAAAACTACCGCAGTAAGCGGAAAGTTTCTGTGGCCTCGCTCGGCCTGTAAATTTTACATCGTGGCCACGGTAACTTGACAGGGATGCTAGTTCTCTATGTGTCACCATTGGACTAACGCACAACCATGGTAGTTTAACAAAAGATGTTCAATAGGAATACCGCTTTTAGGTCATACATGGTTGAAGTAACACTTGAGATCATATTAGTCATTGTCTGTGCTGAGAAATGATTTCACCTCAAAATAAAAATTTGAATAAATTACAGTGAACTCTCGTTTTGGTTGCTACTGTCCCCTAAAATCAACGTAAACCGACGCAGGAAATTTTGGAGGAGGCCGGGTGCAAAACTAGATGAAAAAAATAAAAATAAAAACCAAACACCTCCCCCCCACCCCCCACCCCCCACCGCAAAAAAAAATAGCTGAGTGCCGAAAGGGCTTTAAAAAAAAAAATTCCATTTTTACAGAGAGTAGTATTTTTCAAGAATCCCCTCCCCCTCCCCCCGACATTTTTCTGTCGGTACCATGAAGTGTCAACATTTTACAGTGCATGTAAAGACGTACGCGACCCTCGACCTCCCCTCCCCCTTCCTACGCTTTGTAGAACCGTGAAATTGTTGACAAATTTGGACGGCTCCTAAAATAACATCACTAATACAAGTTTCATTAATTTGTGCTATGTGTACAGCTTCCCAAGTTCGGCGAATTAGTCTGCACCCCAACCACCCCTCATGGATTATCTCCGCAGTGCAAGGCAATAATGAAGTGTCGATGTGGGATATGGAGACCGGGGCCAGACAGTTCACACTGTGGGCCAGTCCCTCACCACCCCTCTCTCAAACACAGGTACATGTCGGTTTTCTTTAACCAGTTAACGCTGAGATTAATTTTGGCAAAAAATATAATTTTTTTGGAAAAAGGCAAATGTGATTGGCCAAAAGTTAAGACCAGGTCAAGCACTGACTCTTGAGAGTCATTTCTACATTCATTGTATGAATCTTCTCACCAAAAGATCATACTTTGCAACACTTCGAGGTGCCCATCATGGAGTGAGATTTGCTACACTGACAGGCCATCCACAGCCGTCAAGTTCAAAACACAGTGTGTACAAATGAATGGTGGACAGTGCACGTGTTTACATGTCAACCGTGGAAGACAGTGGCTAAGCTGACGTTTTAACTCGTCAACCGCCCCTGTGACTATACATTGCCATAACATATTTACGTCCTCTGGCGTCAAGTGGCTAAGGGGCACTTTTTATTGTTGTCCTCAAAGAACAAATTTGAATAAATTGACTAATTTTCGCATTGTCTGATGATGATGATAATGGCATCTTATATAGCGCACATATCTATCCAGTATCCTACAGGATACTCGTGGCGCTTTACACATTATCACCCTGGTCATTGCGCACAACTCCCTGGGGAGTATGCAGCCCTGGCAGCCTGACACACAAGCGCTCAACGGCTGTAACCCTTGCAGGTACTCATTTACTCCTGGCGTTTTCACCATTTCTATTGTTCGTATTTGCAGACGTCAAACCATGCAGTTCACGGCCTGTACTGCATCCCGTCCAATGAGCATTCCCCAAGCTTCCTGACCGCGGGGTCCGATCAGCGACTACGCTACTGGAGTTTAACCAATCCAGAAAACTCGAGCATAGTGGCTGGATCGGTTAACGATCCGTCGACTCAACCCGCTGTTACTTACAGGTAAAGACATTTTGCATTTAGACGTTAAGGCACGTATACACGAGCCAACATGTGAAGAATTTCATCGCAAAATGTTATGTATCAATTTTTGGCATTATGAGAAAACTACCATTTTGTAGTACAACAAATCACGACAGTCAATGGTAAATTCCAATAAGTAAAACAGTTTTTTTGTGGGATATATCACAGTTTGCCAATAATCTATTTCAAAAATGTATAGGACCACTAATCGAGAATGTACCGACACAATTATCTCCTTTTTTATATGGCGTTTATTGCATTCGGGATGAAATTCTTCATTTGTTGGCCAACAAGGACCAACATTCGTCTGACGATATCGGATGACCGAAAGTTGGATGGTGTGGATGGCCACTCCAGACAACGTCCAACATCATCTGACAAGTTGGGCCATGTAGCTATCCCCCAACTTTGTTGGATGAAACGGACCAATGGCAGAGTAGAACACATGTCATGTGAAGGAAACAGCCAACCACAGACGAGATATTTTGGATCATGTTTGGTCATGTGGATGAGTGCATCTGTGTACCACCTAACAAGATCCAACTTCATGTTGGTCCTTTTTGGCTCGTGTAGATTTGCTTTTAAAAACGAGGATTGCCGAGTTCTAATTGATTTTGCTATATCACGTCATATTTAGCGACTTTCAGAAAAGTCTCGAGAAGATCTTGGAAATGGTGTTTATTGAGTCAATGTTCCCTTCGCCACTTTGAATATGCTACCTAATGGAATGACACGTTTCTTTTCAGACGGAGGCTTATCGACGGTACCGAAGTGATTGTTGAGACATACGACAAACACCACAGCTCCCCCAACGTGACCGAGACCGGACGTCAGGGCCCTGAGCAGGTTTCGGTCGGTCATCGCAATGTTATCACGGACCTTGGCGTGTTTCTGATACCGCCCAATACCAATACTGCAGCAGTAGTCACGGGTTCGCAGGACGGAGTGCTTAAAATATGGAAGTGATTTTATTCAATGTTTGGTGCGGTGCTTAACCAGTCAACGCTGGGATATCAAGGAATATCATCTATGGGTTCTAAGCAACATTTCCTGCAATTTTGAAGAAAATCCGAATCATGACTTTTTTTTCAAAAAATTTAAATCGTAAGGGGTTAGTCCAGCATTTTTTCTCAAAATTGGCAGAAAATTGACAATATTTGGAAATGTCTTAGAAATGACTCCTAACGAAAAATGTGTCCGTTTTGAACCTATTTTAGCAGTTTTCTAAGCAAATTTCTGCAAAAAAAATCATATTTTTTCTCAAAATTCCACATTTCATTTTCTGGATGAGCAGTCAAATTCATGAAATATCATCTGTGGGTTCTAAGCAACATTTCCTGCAATTTTATAGAAAATCCTAATAATGATTTTTTTTGCCAAAAATTAAAGGGGTTAGTCCAGCATTTTTTTCTCAAAATTTGCCAAAAATTTACTTTTTTGAAAATGTCTCAGAAATGATTCTTAACGAGAATTAAGGCCGTTAGAAACCAATTTCTGCCGTTTTGACATTTCTAATTCCTTTATCCAAGGGAACAATTAACTTTGGTTTCCGCTTTATCCACGTACTACTTAGAGAGTTAAAAGGAGCCCTTCCCAACGCAGATATATAAAGTGATATTTTTTTTTCTATAAAGCCTTGGAGCGCCATCTTCAAAGGAATTGAACCATGCAAATGATGAAATTTCTAATATGCAGGTGCAGGTTTTCGAGAAAAAAAATCTAGTTTTCTTTGTGAATAATATTGTTATTGTTTGAATAATATTGTTTATTTCTTTGTGAATAATATCGTTTTGTGTTATTGTTTTAAATTATGATGAGGCTTAAATTTAATTCACAAGGTCTTATTTTCTGTGATAATTGTTGCCAAACGTTTTTGTTGAGAGTATAGGTGTGTAAGTACTAATAAAGTCTTAGGAAGTTTTTTTGTTACAATTCATGTCAATAAATTGCAAACAATTAGGCTACGGGCCAATTATTTTATTAAATATACTGAAACAGTTTAGAAACAGTTACCAGAAAATTTAGTGTAATTATGTAAATAAATGCAGTTAATAAAAATGAATAGGCCTAAACAACATTTTGTAAGGCATGGGTTTTAATCTCATCTATGTTCCCAATATGAAAACGATTGACAAAACGCAGAAAATTCTGTGCAGCTGTCACAGACATTACACAAATTGAATGTGCAACACGAGTACCATGGATGCATTAAAAGCAAGACAGAATCACGAGATGCCGTCATACAGAGTAGTTTGATGAGTCCGGGCCAAATCTGTATTATTTTCTAGGGCATGTTGGTAGCAGGATCGAACTACCTCCACGCTGGGGCCCTAATGCTCGGAGGATCGAGCTACCTCTACGCTGGGACCCCTAATGCTCTGAGGATCGATAGCTTCCTCCACGCCAGGGCCCCTGATGCTCTGAGGATCGAGATACCTCCACGCCGGGACCCAGGCCTGATGCTCCGAGGATCGAGCTACCTCCACGCTGGGACCCCTAATGCTCTGAGGATCGAGTTACCTCCACGCTAGGACCTCTGATGCTCTGGGGATCGAGCTACATGTATCTCTACGCCGGTGTCGCGTGTAAATTTAACCGCCATGTAAATTCTTCCGGGATGACCAAATTTGGTCATCTACGTAATGCAACGTCATGCGCACTGCATAACAAAAGTGCACCGCTTCCATGCATGCTGAATCTTCCGGCCATGTGTACGTGTGTACGTACGGTAGCATGCACGTGTGTACACATACTGTATTTGCACGTGGCGCATCTATATCTTTCCAGCGCGAAACTTGTACTGACCATGCTGACTAGATTTACTAACTGTCATGGCGTCTCCAACCATGGATGCACCGCGTTTTTTAGAGATGCAAACACGAAAGGAGAGGATAGTATACTATCTGAGCACTGGATCGTACTTGACAGGACTTTCTGAGGGTGAGAAGAGGTCGGTACATTCTCAGGCCAAGTGTCACACGCAAGGTTGCACGCATGTATACGAAAGTGAGAATTAATGTTCACACAGCCAAGGCTGCGGACATACGTGAACTGTTTTTGCACAGCCTATGCCGTTCGTGTTGAATATCCGGAAGTTTTTGCACGCACGGAATGAAATACATTCACCGCTACGTGCTGGAAATTCCTATTGCGTCACCCGGAAGAATTTACATGGCGGTAACATTTACACGCGACACCGGGAACCCTAGCTGATGCTCTAAGGATCGATCGAGCTACCTCCACACCGGGACCTCTGAGGATCGAGCTACCTCCACGCCCGGACCCCTGATGCTCTGAGGATCGAGCTACCTCCACGCCCAGACCCCTGATGCTCTGAGGATCGAGCTATACCTCCACGCTGGGGCCCCTGATGTTCTGAGATGTTTAATGAGAAAATTGCCATCATGTTGAATCTGCACAAGCTTACTGATGCTGTCTGCAAGTCCTTTTTTATTAAAGAAAAAATATTAGAGTCTAAAATGGTCGGAGAACGCTGTAGAATGCAGCTGCAGGAGTATCATGTACAGCGCCACACGTGTTCATCATCGGGGCCTGAGCGAGGAGGTCGATCCTGGTTACTGAGGCGGGACCTGTGTGGAGAGGTAATTTTAAAAGCGCGGCACGACTCGCACGCGGCGAAACACTGACGAATTGTACCCGACGATTAACGATAACTTCCGGACGTGCATTCGGGTAACTTCGGGAACCTTCGGGAAAAGGAGGAATTTCTCCTGTTTCAATATGGCGGACTATGCATATGTATACTGGCGGTTTTTTGCCGGACTTTAAAATCAGTCGGAATCTACAATTTCGTCAGATTGTAAAATGGCGAAAATTACAAATTCGAATTTGCTGCAGGGTACGAAGTAGCCTTTTGTCAAGGCCTCGTGAATTTGGGCGATTTGGTGACTTGAGTAGAGTCTATACGCGCAGAGTGAATTACTCACTTGGCCTTTTTCGAACTGACAGGCAATTCTTATGTTTTTCTTTATTTTTGCTACCAAAAGTGGTAGCAGAAATCAGCCAGTCACGTGCAGGTCACTCCATGCAAATTACGCAGGGAGCTCCTACAAACAAGGGAGGTAGGCTTACGCTTTTGAATTTACTGGGTACATTAAACGGCAAATAAATTAAATCAAATGGGAATTATATTAGTTCCGTATAAAATGTTGATGTAATAAACAATTTATGTCAAATATAAACGTATTTTCATGAAGCTCGATGGTTTTGTGTCGAAGTAAATATAAGTGCCGTACCTACGTTGGTAATGAACGAGGCCATAACGCCGCAAGCCATGTGATTGGTCAATTTGTCCTGCGGGAACTGTACGTGACTTGCATCACACGCGCGCGTGCAAAACAAGCTCCTAGCGCCCATTGGCTCAGTTGAATGTTTGTTTTCGATTTCTGTTTTCAAAATCTTTACGTGCAGAGTGGGGCGTGGGTAATGTTGTGACGTTGCACATTCGGGTCAACTGCTTGCATGTAATGAATAATGTAGCAGTTGCCAGTTCGAAAAAGGCCTTATGGCAAAACAGAAGGCATAGCGTTTGCACAGCCTTCGTATACTCCGCTCAAGACGCCCAAACCCCAAAGCCATAAGGCCTTGTCAAAAGGCTAGGTACGAAGCAAAACATGCAGCATTTCCTGGACGCGTATTTTTTTCCTAGGAGGGTTGAGGGTAGTCTGGTTCCCGGACCAAACAATTCGATCACTAGACTGATTTTAAGGTCCGCCAACCGCCAGTATACATGTTTGTCCGCCATATTGAAACAGGAGGAATTCCTCCTTTTTTTGAAGGTTCCCGAAGTTACCCGAATGCACGTCCGGACGTTATCGTTAATCGTCGGGTACGATTCGTCAGTGTTTCGCCGCGTGTTTATTTTACAATTATGCAGACAAGGTTTGAATTTTATTTTTGATGCCATGTTTTATTTGCCCAATACGGAATAACCCTTTTCAAATTGTTATACACTCGTGTACGGGTATTCGCTCCTAAAAATAAATGGGTGACGTATGCTTAGTGCTATTTTAAACACCACAGTAGCCGGTCCTTATATTCAGTCGTTGTAGGCCTATGTGGAGTGGGAACCAGTCTAGTTTGAGGCACGCATATATTGAATTATTGCATATACTGATGTATTTTGTTGATGCTGTCACTTAAAGGCACAGGCTCGCCCGCAATGCGCGTGCGCCAAATTCGTGCCACGAAATACGCAGCTCCATGCCTTTGCTATGGAGCTGCGTATTTCGTGGCACGAATTTGGCGCGCGCGCATTGGTGACCAGCCTTGCCTTTAACACAACTCCACGCTGTGTTTCTAGAGTTAGAAAGTGCTGAGGTGTTGAGAAAAAAAAAATTGTAAGAGAGAAGATTCGAACCCGCAACTCTTGATTGACAGTCCTGCGCTTTACCACTAGACTACCGAGCAATTCGCTAGAGCCTCTCATTTTCTTCATTTCATCCTTTTATTTAATATTCATATTCATTTGAACCAATCAGGAGTAGAGAAAATTCTCAATGCCCTGACAACTCTCCTGGAAAAAAAAAACGCTTCCTGTTAGCTAAGGACATAAGAAGACTCATGGAATCCGTTCTGCGGAAGGTCAGGTTTCCGGCACCGCACCTGTATATTATTACTATTGTACAGATCGCACCGGAAGGAACGTACGTGCACCGTGCACCCTGGGGACGAGTAGTCTGGTCCCGGACCAAAACATTCGATCACTAGACTGATTTTAAGGTCCGGCAACCGCCAGTATACATGTTTGTCCGCCATATTGAAACATGAGGTACCGTATTCCTCCTTTTCCCGAAGGTTCCCGAAGTTGCCCGAATGCACGTCCGGACGTTATCGTTAATCGTCGGGTACGATTCGTCAGTGTTTCGCCGCGTGTTTATTTTACGATGATGCAGACAATTAGGTTTGAATTTGATTTTTGATGCTATATTAAATGTGTTTTATTGCATGGCCAAATATGGAATAACCTTTTTTTAAATTGTTATATACTCGTTTGAAAATTAACGGTTATGCGCTCCTAAAAATAAATGCACGACGTAATGCTTAGTGCTATTTTAAACACTACAGTTGCTGGTCCTCATATTCAGTCGTTGTATGTCGAATATGTGGAGCGGAAACCAGTCTAGAGGACGAGATGCTTCACCGGCCTAGATTGGTTGCCGATCCCTATAGATTGGTTCGCTTATTTATTTGTAACTTGGCCGTACGTGTCGAACAGATCCAATTGTGTAAATAAAGCACAATGCCTAAAACAAAGGGCTTGGCCAATTTTTAAATATAAAAAAACACAATGCGCACGCGCAAATACAACCAATTACAGGGCTGCTTTCGAGCGCGGCACCAGGTGCTCCATGGTGCTCCATGGTGCTCGCCCGAAAGCGTGTGTAAGCATGTGTGTGACGTAACGTTTCCACCACATGGGAGCACCAGGGACGAGCGCTCGAAAGCAGCCCAGATCAAGATGCATGAAGCGCCCTTTTATACCTGTCCTTATATTCTCCTTTGTGGAATATGTGGACGGGAACCAGTCTATCACCGGCCGTGCTTATAAAACAGTTCATTTACCATGTAGCTCACTGTATGAGCTTTCATGTCAACAAACACACGTGCTCAAAATGGAGACTTTTTTCGTAAAATACAATGCCGAATAACAAGGATGACAAGCAATGAACAACAAAGACACGTTTTGTGTCAAATTTGGGGATCCAGTGGCCTGCTTTTTGGAACAAGAGATGTTCGTCTGCTCACGCCGAAGCTTAGGGGCGCCGGAGTCAAGTTGGCACGATCGATTTTGCTTGCATTAATAATATTCGTCGTCTGTGTGAAGTCGGCGCCTGTGCCATAGTGCAACTAGTTTCGCAGCCGAGTGGCTATAGTCAGGTAATGTTATGCACCTTTTACTGCATGATATTGTACCTATCGGAAAGAGTTGAGAAGCTGACCATGTTAAGTTATTAAGCATCGTTAAAATGGTTAACATGTGCAGATTTGATGGAAAAACCAAATTTTTGAGTGAGAAAAGTTTAAGATTTTGTGAGTAAACACTTGAAATAAACATTTATGTGCATCTGTATACAAGACGTGCATGATTAGCTCCCATGGGTGGGGATTTTTGTCACCAAAATTTTGCCCCAGGGCGGGTTGGGATTTTGTCACGCAAAAAGTGACGATCCCCACCTTTTACTACATGTAGTTTGGTTATTAAGCGGGGGGTGATAGGTGCATATTCAAAAATATACACTCCATATCAATATGTATTTTGCCCATTTTGCACCACAAAACGTATAATTATGAAGACAAGAAGTCGAGCCGAGAGTTGGCCCTGGAGCCTATTGAAGCATATCCCAATTTATATGCTCTTAAATTTCACGAGGCTTATAACAACCAGTAGACATTTGGAACAAAATTGGTCAGCATGCCCCTCCAGTTTGCCTCAATTCGGTCCTTTGAAGTTCAGACAAAATCAAGGCTGGCTGGAGTGACTCTAAAGATGAGCACAAATAAATTCCTGTGAAAAGTTTAACCTTGTTTAACCCCTACACATCCTGGGTCAGCTTGTTTCAACTCAGTTGGTTTTTCGAAACAAAGTTATTATGAAAAACAACAATAAAATTACAAATTTGTTTGTTCCATAACAATAACAGTTATCTGTTTCTTTATTTGACAGGTCAAATGCACCTCCAGGATTTGTGCCATGCATGACCAAGACGAAGAAGGGACAGAATATAATGGGAGGGAGGTATGATGAGCAACAGTTTTATTTTTTTAGACCAATGTTTTAGCCAGAAGGGTGTCTGGGTGTTTTTGTGTTTTTACACATATTAACTAAGAAGGTATTTAAAGTAACTCAAGTGGTGTTTAAATTAGCCCAAGGGGTGTTTAAAGTAGCCCAGGGAGTGTCTAAAATAAGTAACTTCAGGGTGTTGCAAAGTAGTTAAACCGGTTTTCCAAGTACCCAAATTGAAGAAGAATTCAAGATGATGTGCAAACTAGCTCAAAAGGGTTTCTAAAGTAGCTCAGGGGCATTTATAATATCCCAATACTCAACTGGCTAAAACCATTGGTTGTACTTGTCATGTTAGGCCATCCAAAGTTGTCAACATTTTCACAGTTCTACAAAGTTCTTCAAGATGATGTGCAAACTAGCTCAAAAGGGTTTTTGTAAAGTAGCTCAGGTGCATTTATAATATCCCAATACTCAACTGGCTAAAACCATTGGTTGTACTTGTCATGTTAGGCCATCTAAAGTTGTCAACATTTTCACAGTTCTACAAAGTTCTTCAAGATGATGTGCAAACTAGCTCCAAAGGGTTTCTAAAGTAGCTCAGGGGCATTTATAATATCCCAATACTCAACTGGCTAAAACCATTGGTTGTACTTGTCATGTTAGGCCATCCAAAGTTGTCAACATTTTCACAGTTCTACAAAGTTCTTCAAGATGATGTGCAAACTAGCTCAAAAGGGTTTCTAAAGTAGCTCAGGGGCATTTATAATATATCCCAATACTCAACTGGCTAAAACCATTGGTTGTACTTGTCATGTTAGGCCATCTAAAGTTGTCAACATTTTCACAGTTCTACAAAGTTCTTCAAGATGATGTGCAAACTAGCTCAAAAGGGTTTTTGTAAAGTAGCTCAGGGGCATTTATAATATCCCAATACTCAACTGGCTAAAACCATTGGTTGTACTTGTCATGTTAGGCCATCCAAAGTTGTCATCATTTTCACAGTTCTACAAAGTTCTTCAAGATGATGTGCAAACTAGCTCAAAAGGGTTTCTAAAGTAGCTCAGGGGCATTTATAATATCCCAATACTCAACTGGCTAAAACCATTGGTTGTACTTGTCATGTTAGGCCATCCAAAGTTGTCAACATTTTCACAGTTCTACAAAGTTCTTCAAGATGATGTGCAAACTAGCTCAAAAGGGTTTTTGTAAAGTAGCTCAGGTGCATTTATAATATCCCAATACTCAACTGGCTAAAACCATATTGGTTGTACTTGTCATGTTAGGCCATCCAAAGTTGTCAACATTTTCACAGTTATACAAAGCGTAGGAAAGGGGAGTGGGGTCAAGGGCCGCTTAGGACTTTACATGCACTGTAAAATGTTGACATTTCATGGAAGTGTCTAAATTGTTAATAAGTAATATTTCAGGGGAAGGTGGGGGGAGGGGGTGGTTTTGAAAAATAAGTACTCTTGAACTGTAAAAATGTTGACAACTTTGGACAGCCCCTTAAAAGAGCGTGTTCAGATTTCTCCAGAAAATAGATTTTGTTGTAGCATAGCAATCATATAAAATACCTACCCAAAATAATATCAATGTAAAAAAAACAAATTGCTATCTCCAATTTGGATGTGGAGGAAAAAAGATTGGTGTGATCACTGCACTGCTTTAATGGAACCAGATAGATTACTTACATTTATAATTTTTTTTATGATATCTTTGAAAATATACGGATTGAGAGTGCAACATTTCAGAATGGTAATGAGAAAAATATGACAAATGATATAGTATCAAATTCTCAACACCCATGTTTCCCAGAGTGTTGAGAATTTCATACCATATCATGGGTGCATGTCACAAATGTGATCTGATCACGCTCTTTTAAAGTTAATTACACCAACATCAAAAACCCCGACTGATAATTAAAATGTCTTATTAATTTTGTATGTTACATCAGTTACTGGTTTTGTCTAAAGGTAGAACACATGATTGGTAAACCATTAAAAAGGGGTGTTACTCCACTAGTGAGTAGATGCTCATGTTGATAAAACTGCCACATAGGTGCAGTAATACTGAGTGAAAACTTGAAAAATCCATGCAAGGTTTTTGCGTTGAGTTGAATAGTAAAAAAGTCTTTTGCAAAAGATTTTTTTAGAAAACCGCCTTCAGTTGTTAATTTCTCACACAAAATGTCATTTTGGACTGAAATAAAAATCATGTGGTATGTTTGGTAATACTGTTAATAACACTTTTAGTAAAGTTTTTCTTGTCAACTCGTGAAAAAACAATTGGGGTCACAAGTGCTGGAAATGATGTGTTCTACCTTTTAAGAAGTTGAGTTGCAAAAATGAACATGCGTGGGATCCAACAAGTAATTTTGTGGTTGTTATTTGGTACATCATGGTACATTTGGGAACCTGATGAGTGATGTTCACTAGAAAGTTTGCTATATGGTGTTCATTATAGAAACTTTCCACTGTAATGTCTTAAGATAAACATGTTAATTGTAGAGTAAAAATTCACTTAAAGATGCATTCTGCCCCAACATCCATGGCATTTATGTAACATAAAAAGAACTCAAACTGCAAATACATGCATATTAATCCTTTTTTCACCCTGAAGACATTTTGGAACTTCGGTGTTCGAGATACAAAAAGTATTTGCAGCAAATTTTGTGCGTATCTTTGTCGTAAATGTACCGATATCTTGAGGGAATAAGCTACTTTAGTGAATCCTGCTTAAATTTAAAACATCATTTTTACATCTTGAAGCAATTTTTTTGTTTTTTTATGGCCTAACCTGTGGCAGAATGCACTTTTATTTTGTCATTATTTTTGTTGTTGTCATTTTGAACCTTTTAATCCCATTTTATTTCTCATAGTGTCTTTTATATCGTTCCCTTTTAGCCTGTTTTATTGTATTTGCAGTCATTTTGGCCCAGTTTTACTGCATTTCAATCATAATTTCGCTATTTATTTAGTTTTTCTTAGCCCATTTTATCACGACTCTCATTGTTATTTTGTCAAGTTTTACTTTTTAGCTCTTTTTATTGTACATTTATAACCTCTTTGGCCCTGTTTTTTGTATTTCTGTAAGTTTGAGCCATTTTTAGGCATTTTGAAACTTTTAAAAAACTTTCTGAGCCATTTTACAGTGTTTTAACATAGTAATTGTGACATTTTAAGCCTTTTTAGCCCGTTTAATGGAATTTTGTAATTTTGTTATTTTTGCGCTCCATACTTTATCTATTGTTAATTTCGTAATTTTAGCCATTAATTAGAATTTTGTCATTTTGGCGCTCCATATTATGTTAATTTGTTGTAATTTTTCATTTTTAGCCTCTTTAACCGATATTTTGAAATGTTGTCTTTTTGGCGCTCCATACTTGTATTTCCTTAATACACGTACACAGGTGTATGTAGTTGAGTGTATTACACAGTGCATGTGTGGTCCACCACATGCACCAAAAAAAAATAAAAAGGATGGTGCACAAAAAGTACAAAATAAATATGCACCCGAAAATTTGTCCTCCCCGTCTTGCCCCACCTCTCCATCTCTCCTCCCCTCCATCTCCTCCCCGTGTCGTCTCCTCCTGGTGTCGTCTCCTCTGCATTGTCTCCTCCGCATTGTCTCCTCCGCTGTCTTTATTCATGGGGTTAGTGGTTAGTACACATTTATACACATCAATCATTGGGTTAGTATATTATATATATCAATCATGGGGTTAGTATATATATCAATCATGCTCGCCGGAGGAGTTGAACCGGGGTCCTCTGATCTCGAGTTCGTTGCTCTCTCCACTAGACCACCGCGGTGACCACACCAGGTTAAGAATTTTGGACTTGATGAATATTAGAACCAGTATTGTGTATACTTCACTGTAGTAAGAAGGGGTGATGAAGGGCGCCCTCTCGTGACTTGAAGGGCGCCCTCTCGTGACGTAAAGAGCGCCCTCTATTGACAGTGAATGACAAACTTAAGCAAACTATTGTTGTATATTTTAAGGTAACTAAGACCCTTCATGCTATCAGCTATACGGTTTTAGTTTGACTATGCTTTATTACCAACTTGAGATGACGAAGGACTTGCAATTTTATAAGTGGGAGGAAAATCCCCAGGTTACCCATAAGTAAAAGGCGAGGAAAGAACCACTACGGGCGACCGCCCTTAAGCAAATTAAAAATGATCAACGAGGGTTTACATTTTAATTTGTCATAGATAAATAAAAAATAAAGCAAACTAACAAAACAGACAAAGTGAGAAAGACATTTTATCAATATAAATTTCTTTATTTAAATTTGTAACAATTTAAAACAATGTAACGGTACAATCTGGATAAGATCACTTGAAATTTAAGTCATAATTGTCTTATAGTAATAAGGTTTCAACATTTACTTGAATGTGATACCAAAACCGCTCCATCCAATGAAGGCTTAACACATAACAAGAAATTAACTTTGCATAAAATATTGAACTAAAAGTCTTTAACAAAAACACAAAAATCATTTGCTATGTTACATTTATGGCACTATAATTCTTTCAATAATATAGGTTATCCTAGCCTTGTCCAAGAGCTATGATGTGTGAATCCGTGAAGAATTTGCATGTATGCTATGCAGCGAAAGTGCGCCATCGCGCGGTGAATTGTAGCCAACTGCAAACTAGTCTGTTTACCGAAATATCTTGGTCTGAATCCTGACTTCTCGGGCGAGGCTGTAGATCGGGGTCCGCCAGCCTACCTCTCTGGCCGGGCCCCGCCTCACCAACCAGGACCTCTACGTTCAGGCCCCGACAGCACAGCGCGGCTAGCGCGACACTAGTGCATAGTGCACCTTGCGTGCATTGCATTATGCACTCCAATTTAGCCGCCGATTCAGTCGGCCATTCGGAAATCCAAAATACATCCACCAGACGTTGAAGTTGATGTCGGATATCGCCACTTTCCTGCACTTATTCAAACACTCAACAATTTTGCGTTTAAAACACAACTTGACATCTCTAAGTCCTTTATCCAAGGGAACAATTAACTTTGGTTTCCGCTTTATCCACGTACTAATTAATTAGGGAGTTAAAAGGCCGATAGAAGTGATTTGTTTAATAAAGTTATTGGAGCGCCATCTTTAAAGGAATTAAACCTTGCAGATGATGAAATGGCTAATATGCAGGTGTAGCTTTTAGAGAAAAAAAGTATAGTTTTCTTTGTGAATAATATTTGTTTTGTTTTGTATAATGAGGGTATATGATAGGACTGACAATTAGAGATAAATTTAGGAACACGAGAAAATTGCGTTGCCCCGACTGGGATTCGAACCCAGGTCCTTGGCATATACATGGCCAACTAGTGCTCTACCAACTGAGCTATCTGGTCATCCCGTCGGAATATCACAACAATCTCGTGCTTACCACTCTTTTTTGTTTTGTTTGGTGTTATCGTGTTATTGTTTTAAATTATGATGAGGCTAATTGAATTTAATTCACAAGGTCTTATTTTCTGTGATGATTGTTGCCAAACGTTTTCGTTGAGAGCTATAGGCGTGTAAGTAATAAGGTATTATAAAGTGTTTTGGTTGCAATTCATGTCAATAAATTGCAAACAATTAGGCTACTTTAACCTGACTAATTATTTTATTTAATATACTGAAACACGTAAACCAGAAAATGTTAGTGTAATTATTATGTAATGCAGTTAATAAAAATTATTAGGCCTAAGCAACATTTTATGAGTGGCAAAGACAAAATTTGAAAGGTGAGAGAGAACGAGCTTTGGGTATGGTGTTGGCGCTGGCAGGAACATCACCCAGCGAGGTTGCGAGAACATTTAAAGGAACACGTTGCCTTCAAATTTCACGAAATCTCACGTTTGAGGGTGTTCCTTATACTTATTAAGAGTTGTTCTTGCAATAAAACACATTTAATGTGTTATAATTAGTGAATGGTAATTAAAAAAAACAAACACTGACCTCTGACCCCCACTACATGTCCCGCGAAATGTATACGTATTTCAGCCGTCAATACGATCGTCCGGGTAGTGGGCAAATTGCAGCGACGAACAGGAGTTAGGCTGGCGCCGTAGCCAGTGGTCAGGTAAACCTATCAGATGAACGCAAGGTACCATACCATTCTCCGCCTCCCGAGACATGTGTGAAATGTAAACACACACATCTACACACACACACACCGACTGGCTGTCAAAAAATGGATCGTCAAGAGAACACACAGACGCGTCAAAAAAGAAAAAAAGAAAACCTCGCCAATCAGGGTAAGAATATTGTCATGGGACAAACCAATAGAAAGGACTTGGATGATTTATACCCAATGGTTATTGTAGACACGAATTAAAAAAACAGGCACATCACACGCAACGGAGGAAGGAAAAATAATTTCTTTCTCCAGGCTGGAAATAAGACTAATATAATTTCTCCGCCATTTATGGGAGTCAAGATTTTGACTCCCATAAATGGCGGAGCGTGCTGCTTCGAGAAATTACGCAAAATTGAAGCATTTCTAAGGCACGTTTGTGTGGATCATTATATTCTACTTTTTAAACATCTTTCAGATCGTGCTCATTATACTTCAAACGCTTGTAATAGCCCAAAAACGCCCAATAAAGCGCAACCCGAAGGCAACGTGTTCCTTTAATGTCCATGTGATATTATTGCATTCCAAACTCGTCTTGCGTTTTTAAGGTGTGTGTTTTGCGTTTCTAAAGTGTGTCAGTATACATATTCTAGAAATAGTATACAATTTCTAGTATATATTACTAGAATACGGATACAATTTCTATAGAAACATAAAAGTTATTCGCTTTAAAATGAGACATCAACGAAACAAATCGACCAACGTTTAGTTATCGAACAATTACTGTCAATATTTTGATTTATTGGCGGTCCGCCAATAATTTAAGGCGTAGACTTGCCCAAGTCTGACCTCCCGTGCTTAGTCTACAACGCGCAGCGCACAGTGCGCCCTCCGGACCGCCTGTCCAATCTGTTTTCTGTTGTTTCCTCTGGCTCTGAATTTCAGAACGTCTTCCGAAGCAGAAGAAATTTGACAGGCCACCAGTCCAGAGGGCGCGTTGCACGCACCGCACCACAGACCAAACACGGGAAGTCAGACCTGGGCAAGTCTAGGAGAGGCGCAAAAAAGCCGTATAAAAAACGGCGTTTTCACAGGGTTGCCGAGATGTCTAAAACAAAGTATGATGTTTTGTCGTTAAAATAAAGCAACTGCTTTAAAAAAAATTGTTCGGAGAAAAATAATTCAAATTCGCTGAGAACCACGGACTGTATATCTTTTTAAAATACCAAAATGCTGGGAATGCTAAATTCTGTGAAAGTGACCTGTATAATGCAGACTCTATAGCTATGAACTTTGCTGCACTATGATGTATCGGTAGTCTTATAGGATACATGTTTTTTGGACAGTGTGTAGAGAGCGTCATTCACTACTCGCATTAAGTTAAAGGGCCCCTTATTTAGGATTTTTATCAATGAAATCTATGCTTTAAAACCACTCTACTCAGTTAAAGTCATAAAAATCCTAGCTTGCTTTGGGGGTTAAAACAAAGGTTTTTAGTTTTTATGCTAATGCAAATATGCATATATTCATGACCAAGGTCACGATGTCACAAGAGGCAAACACAGGAAAATCACATTCAACTGTGCACAAAAGATTACACTTTTTTTCTCAATTTTCCTGAAACTTTTGTAATCCATGGCTGTTTGAGTTTGTTTTACATGTTGCCTGCTGTAAGCCATGACAAAACTGGGGGTAGAAACTGCAGCAATTTGCCACAAGTCCAACTTGAAGTCTTATGTTTTTTCTTAACTTTTCCCTTCTGTCTTCATGTGATGCACTCAAAACAGCGCCCTCTGTCTGTGATTTATTGCAATGAAATCCTCAAAGTTGAAAAAGGCCACCTTTTATTGATTTTACATCTAAACGAACAACAGTATGTCTTGCTGAACAAGTAATCCGTCATTATAAAGCAAAGCTTAGGCAAAAAGTTGTTTAGCATGTCACAGCCCTTTAAGGATGGGGTGTGCGCAGATATGCATTCCGCTTAAATGGCATCTTTTGTTGGTTGCCTAGGCAATTGGCTCTAAACTAAAAATCACAGAACCGTGTCCCTGTGCTTTGCAATGGTACTTGATGATAGTTTAGAGCCAGTTGCCATGGCAACCACGTCACACTTCGGCTGTCACAGTAAGTGATGTACTTTTTGCTAAGTTTACATAATACTACGCGACATGTACTGGTTTTGATCCATAATAACTAGCAAAATTTTAGATCATGTGAACATGGCGTCATGGCTTAACACATTTTATTGAAGGTGACGTACGTTTACAAAACAAAAATTCCATAATCTGCCACTTTCGACTTTGTAGTTTCCACTGGTCGATGCATCACTTGAGATGGGGGCGGAAAAGCCCATGTGCTGCAGCTGAAAGCTTCTGATGAAGGAATACAGGATCACCTTGATTGTTTTGGGAAACTCATCATGCAAATAAGGGACCTCTGGAATAGACAATTTCCTTGAAATTGGAGGACGCCAGCGCCAGTCGAAAATCTGACTGTATTGAGTGGTAAAAACAATGACATGTGTAGGAGCTGCCTCCACGATGGGGCTCTGATGCTTTGAGTGTGTTTCGATGAGTTGAACAACAGAGTAGTTTGATGAGTCCGGGCCAAATCTGACTGTATTATTTTGTTGGGAAAAATTGCATGTTGGTAGTGGGTTCGAACTACCTCCACGCTGGGGCCCCTAATGCTCTGAGGATCGAGCTACCTCTACGCCGGAACCCCTGATACATCTAGATCGAGCTACTACTCCACGCTGGGGCCCCTCAAGCTCTGAGGATCGAGCTATCTCCACACTGGGACCTCTCGGATGCTCCGAGGATCGAGGTACCTCCACGCTGGGGCCCCTGATACATCTAGATCGAGCTACCTCCACGCCGGGGCCCCTAAAGCTCTGAGGATCGAGCTACCTCCACGCTGGGACCTCTGATGATCCGAGGATCGAGCTACCTCCACGATGGGGCCCCTGATGCTCTGAGGATCGTGCTACGTCCACACTGGGACCTCTCGGATACTCCCAGGATCCAAATCGAGCTACCTCCACGCTGGGGCCCCTGATGTTCTTTGGATATCGAGCTACCTCAACGCTGGGGCCCCTCGTGCTCTGAGGATCGTGCTACGTCCACGCTGGGGCCCTTGAAGCTCTGAGGATCGAGCTATCTCCACACCGGGACCTCTGATGCTCTGAGATTCGAGCTAGCTATATAGGCACACCTCCAAGCTGGGGCCCCTGATGCTCTGAGAAAATGTTGAATCTGCACAAGTTTACTGACAATATAAGTCATTTTTAATAATGAAATATTAGGATCTAAACAATGGTCAACTAACAAAATTTACATCAAATTTTGCGTGGTTATAGTAAATCGTGTTGGTATTTAAAAAAATTGAGGAATCGTGAATCCCTTTCAGACTAATGGAGCAAATTTTTGCAATTGCATTGACCGCATGCGTTGATCGCAAAAATGTATGTTCCGCCGTGATGCCGATCAATCGCAGGGAAATAATTCCGTTTACTGGTCGCCATTTTCCTTATAATAACTCAATATCCACCACAACGTGTTCATATTTTAGAGGCAAGTGAATTTAGGAGTGAAAACGTTTCAACAATTTACTTGTTACTAAAATAATTTCCTTTCTGCCATGTTCCATATACTTATCACACGGCCGGCGTCTCAGTATAGTAGCGACTAGTAAACGGAATTAATACCAATCGCATGAAATCTTTTGAGAAAAACAAACACTATAATACTTAATAGTGCTTGGCTGCATCATAAAATATGGCAACAGTTCGCCCATCCACCTACACACACACAGACACATGGACTAATCTTACTGTGCGCGACTACAAGAAATATCTTGACTTGTGTCACAAAACTACACTGCTTCTACACATATGTACAGTATACATGTATCTGCTGACGTATACAAGTCGTACAACGCTGTACATATAATGCAGCTGCAGTATAGTAACCATGCACAGCGCCACACGTGTTCGCTGGGACCTGAGCGTGGAGGTCCTGGTTGGTGAGGCGGGGCCTGGCTAGAGAGGTAGGCTGGCGGACCCCGTTGAGGCTGTATCATAGCTTCGCCCGAGAAGTCAGGATTCAGACCAAGATATTTCGGTAAACAGACTATTTTGCAGTTGGCTACAATTCACCGCGCGATGGCGCACTTTCGCTGCATAGCATACATGCAAATTCTTCACGGATTCACACAATATCATAGCTCTTGGACAAGGCTAAGGTTATCCCGGCCAATTTCGCAAAGTTTTGTTGAAACGGTGATTCAACTAAAGAGCAAGTTCGGGCGGGCGACTTTACAATTATAGTCGATCTAGATGTCACTCGTACGCTGCGTGGTTAGACTAGCTATAGTCTGACTACAGGAACCAAACCCCGGGGTACCAGGTCGCCTATTTGTGAAATGGAATGTTCACACTATGAAAAAGAATGCCTTTTCATGGAATTGAATTGGGTTCGAGAATGTCTGTTCAAATTCACACGAAAACGAACGAGTGAGCTTCAAAACCAAATGACAACTTTAAATTTGCGAAATTGGCCGGGAAAACCTATATTATCTTAGCTACAATGTCAATCATAACATCTTAAAGGCACAGGCTCGTCAGCAATGCACGCCCGCCAAATGTGTGCCACGCAATACGCAGCTGCATAGCAAAGGCATGGAGCTAGCTGCGTGTTTCGAGTACAAAAAAGACAATCATGGGGTTTTCCTAACTAAGTACGTTCTACTACATATGTAGTTGGCAACAATTGTGCTTAATTACATACATATGTCATGTATACATACTGTCGTTCTGACAGACACGATATCGACAGACTTTTGTCTGTCATGTCTGCCAGACAAAAATCTCATAGTGTGGACTGCACGTCAGACACGATCAGACAATAGGAAGGTTTGATCCGAGTCTGTCAGACAACACATTTTGATTGGTGTTTGACTTTGTCTGAAGACTTTGTCCACACTATCAGACAATCTGGGCTGCTTTCGAGCGCTCGTCCCTGGTGCATGCACCTTGGAGTTGGGAACGTTACGTCACACAATCGCGCTCGAAAGCGTTATTGGGATCCCTGGTGCACCACGGTCATTACAAATTACATCTCCGCTAATAAAAGCTTAGTTTTCCACAAAATTAATCACAGGTATCGGATGAAAATAAATCATGAAAATATTTACAACATTTGCATTCGATGTGGAAGCTTGAACATTCAAAACATCAACCCAAATTTCCAGAATCATTCTACGACGCGCCAATCATTTTCGCCGAGTCATGCATGAGTACGCGCATCTGTGCATGTCTCCCATTGTCCCGACGACTCGGAGGTCAGTTGGTGCCACCATCTGGTGCACCAACATGCTTTCGGGCGAGCACCATGGAGCACCAGGGATCCCTGGTGCCGCGCTCGAAAGCAGCCCTGATGACGTTAAAGATCATGTGGCCACTGAAAGGTCACATGTTATCAAACTGTCCACTGATTGGCTTTTGTTGGAATGTGCATCTTTTGTCTGAATCGGATAGCGTACCCACGCCATTCTTGCGTTTTGCTCTGATGAGTGCAAGTCGAAAAGCTTTAGCATGTCTTTGTCGTTACTTAATTCTATATTCCGACTTATTCATTTTGTCTGAATGTTCAATCTTTTGACAGACAAGTCAGCAGCCGATTTCACTAAACCTTAAGCTGCGCACCATTTCTGTGATAATTACAAGCAAGACTATGGGGCTTATGCCATTTTCAAAAGTTGCGCAAACTACGATTTCATGAAATCGGCTGCTGTTGAGTTGCTTCCAGTTGCAAGGTCGATGTACGCTAGGCTTTACATTTTGAAGTATACTAATTAATACTGATTAAAAAAATACCAATTTTCCTTGGGCCAAAGGTGTGCATCAGTCACAGTGCTTGGGTATTTCGTCTCATTCCCGGTAACTTCTTATTAGCTGTAAACAGAAAATACCAAACAAGAAATTGTCATAGTTGTTATTTTTATTATTATTATTTCTTTCTGGTATTCATACCAAGGATTCCTCTAGAGTGCCCATCATTGCACTGTCACTCGCAAGCGAAAGAAAAACCATGAAGAATTATAAATTAGAAATGGCCAGAGACACCGGGGAATCCCCTTTCTCTTCACGAAAGAATGCTCTGGGATTTTTAAAGTGCGTTACTGTTACCCAACACACTGGCTTTACATCCCTTCCGATAAGTTCCGAAGGATGGGATGTTATAGGTTTACATCGTGTGTCTTCAGATTTGTGTAGACTTCATGAAGTATTGCCAATAATAAGGTAATGAAGGTGGTGTTCGCTGGTTTTAAAGCCCCAATACATCATTTGCAGTGACCCAACATTTTACTTCACGAGTTGACAAGAAAATTCCGACTAAAAGTGTTGATAGCAATGGTAACAAAAACAAATTGTCTTCAAACGATTGTTTACCATTCATTCAACACAAAAACCATAAATAGATTTTTAAGGTTTCCTTAAGTATCACTGCATCTATGTGGCTGAAATTTCTACAAGGCGGTCTATCAACATCATTCTTTAGTTATGTAATGCTGTTGTTCCCGGAATTCGTAAACAAAAAATGTTTATCTGCAAATAATATTATGACCAGCTAAGGACCAGGGGCCAATTTCATAAAACATAATGGAAATTTCTTTACAGATCGAGGTATTATTTTGATTAATTTAAGAAATTTTGAAATCTTCATCCAGTGTTTACCAGTTTTGGATCACGCTCGAATCTTAGATTAAAGCATAGCACGGAAATTTGCTCAAGCAAGGGCATATTTTATAAAACTTGTTGTTCTAAGTCGGTAATGTTTCCATTTTGGGTTGATTATCACTATAGTACGCAGAAGACCCTTGCCAGTCACCGACTAGGATATTTCAACAACAGCTGAAAGTTGTGTATCTGTTGGAATGTGTCTCGAATGCATAGTTCCGATTTTGCCCAGTTAACCTCGCCCCCTTGGATATTGTTGCTGTGGCTCACACGCTATCGTCAAAATGGCTACACACAACGCACAAAGCAATGGGACTTTCAACGGAAACCACAGATTCATTGGAGAAAACTCAAAGGCATTCATGTTTCAGGGTCGACAGTTATCTAAGAACACACCGAGTAAAGGGTCAGTAATACAGGGATGTCATATCATGAAATACGTGCTTTCGTACCTTTGAACAACGTCGCATTAGCAACAAATTGGTAGGTTAGCATGCGGTTTGGTTTGCTAAGTGCTTAAACAATTTTATGAAATGGAGAGAGGGCTGCTTAATCAAAAATCGAGTGCTAAGGTGTTTTATGAAATTGGGCCCTGGACACTAGTTGATAATGGCTCCGAGCCAAAAGCGAGGGCATTATCAGCGTCCCAAAACCTATAGAATTAAGCAAAGTCTTACCTCGAGTTTGATGCGATAGACCACTCGCCCATGAAACTCCAGTTGTTGAGTGTTTGGCACAATTTTACGGCTAACAGACCATGTTGGCCTGCACGTAGTCAGTTTTACCCATGCCCGACTCGACTGTTATTCCATTAAAGGTGTGTATTGTGAATGTGTACAACCCACAGATTTCTATTAACAAGAAGATGAGAAACCAGTGCGTTATTGAATGGCACATCACCGTAACCGGCTTAGGGCGGTTTCGAACGCGTACGCATGCGTAATATTAAACATTTACGCAAATTTGAAAACCCATGTAGAAGTGCCCAAAATTATGCAAATTACGGTGCCCAAAATCATGCAAATGAGGTGGCCCAAACCACGCAAATATTCAAATAGTGCCCAAAACTGTGCAAATAGTTATTCAAATGTGCCCAAAAGCATGCAAATGAGGTGGCTATAAATATGGTAATGAGATATCCATTAAAATCTAGATTTTAATGGATATCTGTGGTACAAACTCAACACAAATGGAACTGAAAAAACAAACTTGGGTTCAACAGTTGCCAAAACGATCTCAGTTTATTCAATTTAATTTTTATGATCAGTTTGCTGGAAACAAAACAAAAAAACTGTAAAACTTTAAATATGAAACCTACCCTATTAGACTGAAGTTTCTGATGTAAAATGTGCATTTTATACAACCAAGACATTTTCGCAAGAAATAATTAAATGTTATTTGTACAGTATAAAAGTTAGATTCTTAGGGACAACCTGAGGGAGTATACCACTGTGCCTCATAGCTCAGCTTGTAGAGCATCTGCCCGGTGTGTCAGAGGTCTCGGGGGAAAACCTGAGGAAGTTTACCACTATGCCTCATAGCTCAGCTGGTAGAGCATCTGCCTGGTGAGTCAGAGGTCTTGGGGAAAACCTGAGGGAGTATACCACTGTGCCTCATAGCTCAGCTGGTAGAGCATCTGCCCGGTGTGTCAGAGGTCTTGGGGAAAACCTGATGGAGTATACCACTGTGCCTCATAGCTCAGCTGGTAGAGCATCTGCCCAGTGTGTCAGAGTTCTTGGGGGGAAAACCTGAGGGAGTTCACCACTGTGCCTCATAGCTCAGCTGGTGGAGCATCTCAGAGGTCTCAGGTTCGAATCCCGATGAGGACCATATGATTATTCTCTTATCCCGTGTTTAGTATAAAAGCAGGTAACAAGTTCCACACAGTTGCATTGATTTTCGTATAGGAGGGGAAGGGGACAGATAATTGGTCAAAATCCCATTTATAATAAATGGAGATTCCGTTCTAATTTCTACAAATTCACTAAAAACTGAAAAAAAGTAAAACAAATTGGCTCATTTCTATTCAAAGGATGGGCACACGACCAATTTTAAATTTAAAAAAAAAAATGTCCCAGGTTTTGTAAACTTTATTTTTCTGGCGAAGAAAAGTCGAATGTTGGCTGCCATACTCTCATCCAAAGTTGTCCGCGGTAGACAATCTCTCATTTGCCAGATTTGGCTGCTGTCAAACAGAGAACAAGGTAAAAATATATATTTTTTTAAAGTAAATGTGCAAACAAGACTGAGTTAAATTATTGATTTTTGGAATGCAGCTCAAAATCGGCCAGCGGCTAATTTTCAATGAAATAATAAACACGAAAAGCATGGACACAGTTTTATCACTGTGTTCTCGAAATGTAGATGAACTGAGCTGATGTATACATATGATGTTTTTTATAATACACATCATCAATCACACATGGCCACACACGGTAAAAAAAAAAATTGATGAGTGCACCTTTAGGCCATTGTGAAAGATTGACCCAGAGTATCCAGGCGAAGCCAGACTTCTAGCAGGCTTTAAAAAAAAATAATGTGGAGGGAATTTGAAATGAAATGATGCACTGAAAACCACGGAATCACTTTCCGCCCAAGTTGATCTTGTGATTTTTTAGTACCTTGTTTCACTCCAAATTACCTCTGTAGACATCACTTTTTCTCAAACAACGTGTGTCAAAATTACACATGAAAAGCCACGGTGTGAACCCAGCCTAAAGTCTTCCTTCTCCCCGCCCCCCTTCCCTGCTCACCTCTGGCCTTCATTCTGCTGATGAAACTGCTACTTTTATTCTTCCTGAAGTTCTCAAACGGATCGTTAATCTCCACACCGACGCCCCTGTACATGTCCATCTTTTCCCGTACCTCTCCACCAGCGACAGGGTCAACGATGCCTTGCTCCCTGGCACCTAGGCCTTGCCCACCCCAGCCTGGATGACCAAATCAAGTTAAAAAGGTTAATTATATAATATTGGATGGCTTTGAGGGTGATATGAGAATATACCGCACGAGTCATGAAAATACTGCACGAGCCAAAGGCGAGTTTGGTATTTTAATCACGAGTGCGGTATATTCTCATATCACACAAAAAGACATCCAATATTATTATTGCTGATACCTTCGTTTTTTTAGATTTCCGTTGAAAATTCAGTTCATTTTCAACGTTTACAACTGCATGTTACTGTTCAGCTTTTGTACAGTACTTTGTTGATATGTGCGCGTCGCGCACGTGCACAATACATTCACTCGATGCATGACGTGGGTGTACGCATTTTGTGATATTTCACTTTACACCCACCCCCGTATTCAGCTGTGCTGCACATCCCCCAATTGCTTAATCATAACAAATGGCACATCATTGTAAAGAGGAATAACAGGGCTTTCTAATGAAACAAAATTCAAGACAAATTATTTAGTAACAAGAGAGAAATTGTCAAACGTTTTTGAGGAGTTTATATGTAATTCACCATCAGACATGCCATACAAAGTCTGAACAACAAAACTCAAAATATTAGAGAACATTTTTCAAATGTTAAAGTTGGAAAACTTACCCATTTTTTTCATGAGCAGAGCACCCTTATTCTCTTCGCCAAGTTTTGTGTTGACGTTGGTTTGGTAAAATGGTTGACTGCAAGTAAAAATTACAGGGAAAAAAAGGCGTTTACTTTAAAGGAGTTGTTTAGATTTTCCCAGAAAATGGATTTCATTCTAACCTTACAATCATATAAAATACCTCCCCAAAATACTATCCATGTGAAGAAAACAGGAAATTTTCAATATGGATGTGGAAGCAAAAAGGCTGGTGTGATAACTGCACTGCTTTATGGAACCGATATATTAGTTTACAAAACATTGATGGTTTATTTACGATATCCTTGAAAATGGTAAAGAAACAAAATATATCAAAATCTACACACACATGGGAAAAATGGGCGGTTCACAAATGTGATCTGGACACGCTCCTTCAACCTTTTTTTGCCTTGATCTACTTCACAGCTTTGCCAAGGTGGGTAACAATTTTCCTCAGAAATACCCATTTACAACTTTAAAACATTTTAAGGTTGTGTTTTATTGATTTAATCATGGACATTTTCAGTGAAAACTCTTTTTACGTTAGTTTCAGAGGCCTTTTACGAAACACCATCTACGTAAGGATGTTGAACTTACATGCCATAGTCTGGCGAAGGACTCCGCGATCGTTCTCGTCTCCTGCGCGGTGGTGTGTGCGATCTCGACCTCGATCGCGACCTATCACGTGACCTATCCAGCAACATATCCTGCGACCTATTCCGTCTGCGCGGCGGAGGAGGAGATCGCGAGATGCTTCGCCTCCGGTAAGAGGGTGATCTGGAACGGGATCTTGAGGGGGAACGTCGACGCCTGATGACTGGGGACTGCGAACGTGATCGCGACAAGGATCGGGAACGTGATCTGTTGAAGAGAAATGCTTTTATAGCTTTGGAAACACCAGCATTGTGCAATATCAACATTACAAGGCATGAATTTAAAATTCCACGTTATTTTGAAACAACACTTTTACCTGTATCGCCTTCTAGTTCTCTGCATGTCGTCCTCCGGTTGCGGGGTCGGTGATCGCGACAGTGAGCGGTCGCGATGAATTGGCGACGGCACGTGGATGCGTCTTGGCAGACCGTCTCGCTCAAATCGTTCCTTCTTCAGTTTGGAGTATTTCTGCTTGGCTTTGAAGAACTCGAATAGTCCGTTCTGCTCCCAGCCCTCACTGTACACCAGACACAGATTAAAATGTGAAAATTAGCTCACATGTTGTCATGTCCCCAGAGCCCCATAGGTTTGTGTGAATATTGGAAGCCTTGTTTGTCATTCAATCCCATGATGCCTTGAGAACGTCGATACGGTTTATTTAAAAAAAGATATTTCCACAAAAATGATTATTTTTTTCCAACTTTTTCTATGCATGTACTTCTGGTAATTGATGTGATTTTTATGGCAATAAAATAGTATCCAGATATAAATATAATCACTGAATCATATAATTTAATATTTCTAACTCTTAAGAGGTCGTTGTACCTGTTTCTTGGTGCTTCTCTAGAGGGAGGCGCATAGAATGCTTCTACAGCTGCTAGGAGTCTCTTACTGGGGGGTTGAGGAGGGGGCAAGCGGATGTCTTCTGGGTCTAGTGGCTCATATTCGGTGTCTTCAAGCTGTTTATGCACGGAGAAATGCGAAATATCCAATTCAGTGTTGGCAATCGAGATTTAATGGTTACCTGTCCCTTAACTAATTGACGGCGGGATTATTTTTGGCAAAAATTACCAATTTTTAAAAAAGGTAAAGTCAAGCACTCTGCACCACAAAAACTGAATCTCGAGTCATTTCTACATTCATTGTATGAATCTTCTCACCAAAAGAACACTCCGAGGCGGCCGCCACGGAGCGAGATTCGCTACACTGACAGGCCATACACAGCCTTCAAGTTTAAAACATGGTGTGTACAAATGTTTACATGTCAACTAATGAAGACAGCAGCAAAGCCGACATTTTAACTCGTCAACCAATTTAGGACTCTATACCAGTGTGCTGGAAAGCCTAGTCTTGAGTTAAAATCCTAACGATAACATTTTATTTCACCTCAACTTCATTTCCCCCCATTTTTTTTCCCTTTTCCATGCAAATCGTACCTTAACTAGCGGAGCCATCAGCCCAGCCGGCAGATCAAAATACGGAACTCTGGGCATGAGCGACGGATCGTTAGGGTCAAGCGGAAACATTTCCACATCCGGCGGGAGCGCGTTGGGGTTGAAGTCAGGCGGGAAATCGTTGGGAAACTCCCCGAATCCTGGTGGAGGCTTGGAGAAGTCCAGTATCGGGGGCATGGGTGGGCCACCGGCATGAGGCGGAGGGGGCATCATGGGGATTGGGGGAGGCATACCGGGTTGGGGAGGGGGAAAATTGGGGGGTAGCATGCCTGATGGGAAAAGGAAAGTTTGTATTAATTGGGGACTTTTGATGTACTTAGTGACAGCAAACATAACGGTCCCACGCGATCAGTCCACTTTTAAGCGTGTGCACCGTAGCTTAAGAATGCCACAGAATAATAGTGGACTGGTCACATGGGGTGCTTATGTTTGCCGCTAAACATCTCAGTGTCCCATAGACAGTACTGAATAGCTGCCATCTTGAGGGGCAATTAAATTGGTCAACAATGTACGCACAAAATGTACAACCATGCATGTCCTCACTGAACAAAGAAACTGTCGATACGGTCTATAAATGTTTAAAAACTGATTACATATATTCAATATTTATGCAATAACTCAACAAATATCCAAAACTGAAGTCACAATTTATTATTATTATTTTTTTAAATTGAAATGACAATTTAAAGAAACCAATGTTTACAACAGGTTTTGCGGATAAGCATGTTGTTTACTGATCGAAGGTAATATAGACAATGTGCCCTCTGACATCACAACAAACCAAAACATGCCCGGCGTTATGCGCACGCGTCTTGTTTTACATAAATTTGGTTCGGGTATGAGGTCGCATGCCAAATCGTCAACAAATCATTAACAAACCGAATTTATGCATAACAGGATGCGCGCGCATAACGACGACAAATTTTCAACAGAGGGCGCTTTGGATATAAACAAAGAGCACATGGTCTATAACGACATAACTGCATGAATTTTCCATAACCAATGCTGCTTCTAGCATTTGCAGTATTCAGGATAAACATTAAGACAATAATTCCACCAACCTGGCTGGAACCGCACTCCAGGCATAACTCCAAATCCTGGAGGGGGCACAGTGGGGTCAAAGCCGGGGAACATACCCGCCATAGCACTAGGGTCCATAGGTACTGTCAAGAAAGACGTTAAAAAAAGACGGAAAAAATAAACAAATGCAAGTTATACTCCGACCGAATGATCGAAGCGAAACAGTCTTGAAAATGATTCCAAACGATCCACAATTTCATCCAGTTGACGCCGGGATTACTTTTGGAAAAATATACAAATTTTTAAAAAAGGCAAATGTGACGGGCCAAAAAACTAGGACCTAATTTCATAGAGCTTTTTAACAGCCAATTTTCTCTTAACCGAGCACCAGGCTATTTCATAGACATCATTAACGGTAAGCAACTGAAAACGTGTTTTAACTGCAGAGCTAAACTTTGCTTAAGACAGTGACGCAACAATAGCCGTTTCCAAGCGTGCACATGCTTAACCACGCCGCGACCATGATATAGCGCTTAACTCGTCTGCTACAGTAAGCACACCTTTTCAGCTAATGCTTAAGCAGCTCTATGAAATTGGGTCCAAATCAAGCACCACAAATACCGACCCTTGAGAGTCATTTCTACATTCATTGTATGAATCTTCTCACCAAAAGATCATACTTTTCAACACTCCGAGGCGTCCGCCACGGAGCGAGATTTGCTACACTGACAGGCCGTCCACAGCCGTCAAGTTAAAAATACGGTGTGTATAAATGAATGGTGGACAATGGACGTGTTTACACGTCAACCGTGGAAAACAGCGGCAAAGCAGATGTTTCAACTTGTCAACTGCCCCTGTGACTATACATTGCCAGAACGTGTTCTGAAGCAACCTACCTGGTGGCATGCCAGGGCCAGGGGGCATGCCTGGGCCAGGGGGAACAGCTCCTGGGCCTGAGGGGATCATTGCAGGCATCCCTCCTGTTCCTGCAATAAGAACAAATTAAACAAATTTTGTTCAAGTAGCCATTATTTGTTAACAATAATCAATTTTTGTGCAAGATTTTGAAAAATGGATGCCCAAATGAAATTTATTAGAATCATTTTGCAGTAAGGACGTTGGGACTTCACAAAATTGCCTTGAATATTTATAATATTCAAAAATACCCCAGACAATTTATGAATTCCTATTGGCTGAGAGCATGTCACATGGGTGGTCTTAAATAGATGATACAGGTCCCAGCTGGTTTTAAACACATAGTCTGGCCCTAATCAGTTCCAACATTGCATTTTCAGAGACTAAAGACGCTTTTCCGTATGTACGTTTCTGTGTCCGCTGTGCGTATGTTGCTGTACATTGTGCTTGCATTGCGCATGTGTTTGAAACGCTCCACAGAGCGATTCAGACGGACGAGTGCAGCAGGCACACAATGCATACGTTTGCATGGAAAGGCGCGCATGTTATATTATGAAATCTTTTTTTTTTTATACGCAATATGTACGCAATATGCATGCGACGTAGCACAGCGGACGCAGAAACGTACCTGTATAGAAAGGCACCTTTATTTGCATAGACAATCCAAGAGAGACTTACCCATTATGGGAATGTTAGTTGTTACAGGTTGAAGTTGGGAAGCTGGGCCATCCCCACCATCAGACTGGCTGTCGTCAGAATCCTATGGCAAAACAGAATGTAATGATCGGAAATTAGGATTAAGGGTGTGTGTTCCAGGGTCGATTGAAATATAACCGTCCAAGTCTAAGATGTTATGACATAAATTTACGTCTCCAAAGTTAAGACATATTAACTTTCTTTATTGCAATCCACCCCAGATCAATCTATTTACAAAAATATTGTAAAAAAATAAAATAATGAAAAATTAAATAGTATTGACAACTCTGAAAGGTTTATATGTTTCGGGAAAAGTCATCTGGAGGTCATGTGATCCACAAGGTCAATTTCAAGGTCAATGTACCTCAACATACTCCAAATTCAAATAAAATGTTCAATAACTCGTCAAATTCCCTTTCCAATTATGTGAAGATTGGCTCAGTAGTTCATGAGATATGCGGGTTCAAACGTAGGCGTCCATGCCCCTTTCAGCCAAATTTCTCAAAATTTGGGGGGACGTATCTCCCAAACCACTGGTCCGATTGACCTAAAATTTCAGATTTGGTGCTGTGGGATCCTAATCAATAATTATACAAGGTTTCATCAAGATTGAGTTGATCGGGATTATTCCATTTGGTGATTTGACATGGAACGAACCACTGAGGACTGACAATATAAGCTTTAACCTTCTTGACGTCCGAATCCTTTTTGGCCAATTTCTCGGCCCGAGCATCCAGCATTCTTGTCATAGAGCTGATGTGTTCCACGAACTCGTCGTGTTGTTTCTGAAGTCGCAATAGTTGCTCCGTGATGCTGTCCTGAACTTGCTTCACGATGTCTGCATATTCCTCCAACTGAGTTGTCTGAAATAAACAAATAATGACTTTAAAAAAAAAAAAAAATGGGTGCATAAAGAATCCATTTCCGTCAATTTCAATACAAATTACTAAAAACGATTAATTCTTACTTGAAACATGGCCATGGAGCCCTCTGGAGTCTTCAGTCCATTCATGACTTCGCTGTCAAAGTACTTGTTGGTGTCCCACAACTTGAGAACCTAGAAATAAGACAGGTCAAATAATCACAAGGGGTACTGTGGCAGAATGGTTTGGGTCATTGGCTCGCACTGTTGGGATGAAAACCTGGTATGAATTCCGTTCACTGGTCGCTTCACACAATTTAGCCTTTATACTGGAGTTAGGTTCTTAAGCAATACCAGAGTATTGCTTTTGAGTATTGCGTAGAGCATCTGCCTGGTGTGTCAGAGGTCTTGGGGGAAAACCCGAGGGAGTATACCACTGTGCCTCATAGCTCAGCTGGTGGAGAATCTGCCCGGTGTGTCAGAGATATTGGGGGAAACATGAGGCAGTATACCACTGTGCCTGCAGAGCATCTGCCTGGTGTGTCAGAGTTCTTGGGAGAAAACCTGAGGGAGTATACTACTGTGCATCATAGTTCAGCTGGTAGAGCATCTGCATTGTGTGTCAGAGGTCTTGGGGAAAACCTGAGGGAGCATACCACTGTGCCTCATAGCTCAGCTGGTGGAGAATCTGCCCGGTGTGTCAGAGGTCTTGGGGGAAACATGAGGCAGTATACCACTGTGCCTGTAGAGCATCTGCCTGGTGTGTCAGAGGTCTTAGGGGAAACTTGAGGGAGTATACCACTGTGCCTTATAGCACAGCTGGTGGAGCATCTGCCCAGTGTGTCAGAGGTCTTGGGGAAAAGCCGAGGCAGTATACCACTGTGCCTGTAGAGCATCTGCCTGGTGTGTCAGAGGTCTTGGGAAAAGCCTGAGGGAGTATACCAATGTGCCTCATAGCTCAGCTGGTAGAGCATCTGCCTGGTGTGACCGTGGTCTCGGGTTTGAATTCCGACCAATGTAATTTTTCTCTGATCTCATGTTTGATTAAGAAATACAATTCTGAGGACTACCATCCAAACTTGGCTGTACTCAACTAACACCTTAAGCCATACAATGCATTATACCTTTTCAAGTTTCTTCTTTTTATCATCGTTGGCGCAGATGTATGTCGAACAGAATATGGGTCCAACAACCTGCCCCAAAGCTTGTTGTAGATTCTCAGCGCCTCGACGAACACTTTGAAGAAAAAAAAACAGACTCACAGTATCACTCAACATCTCATACAGACGCCTCGACCCGCTGCAGACCTTTGCAGATTGGCAAGTTCATCCCCTTGCCAAAATATCGGCAGTGCATATCGCCTAGGGCTGTAGCTAGAGAAGTTAAACGATAGTTTGCACCATCACCCTCATGAGCAGTCAATATTTGTACACTCGGCAAAAAAAGTTCTTGGACACTTGTAAAAGTTCAAATAATTTTTAAAAATAATTCATAAAAAGCACATTGTATATCAATATGACCACACAATAGTTCTCTACCAGCATGATATGGAGTTAACGCGTGAGCAATCATGCATGGCTGGTTACACGCATTAAACAATAGCAAGTACAGTAACAGAAAATTGCAAGAAATGGAGCATTCAAATGCTAATAATCATGTCCATCCTGCAGGCATACATTCCACAATTGCAACAGGTGTTTATGATTGGAATTAAATGCTTACAGATGCATCATGAGATGCATCATTTGGACATACACTTTCAAGATGAAGCTTTCCAACCAAGAGCGGGCAAGAGCAATAGGAATGTTGCAATCTGGACAGTCATTTAGACAAGTGGCTCGTTTTTATCAAGTTGCACCATCAACAATTTCAAATTTGAACCAGCGCTATTTGGCTACTGATGATGTTAGCGACCGCCCTAGGACTGGTCGACCTAGGGTCACCACCCCTGCAGAAGACAGGAGGATTAGGATGCTTGCACTGAGAAGGCGATTTGTCACTGCACCAACTATCGGATTATGCCACATAAACTGTTTCACAATTGAATAACTGAATGCTCCATTTCTTGCAATTTTCTGTTACTGTACTTGCTATTGTTTAATGCGTGTAACCAGCCATGCATGATTGCTCACGCGTTAACTCCATATCATGATGGTAGAGAACTATTGTGTGGTCATATTGATATACAATAATGTGCTTTTTATGAATTATTTTTAAAAATTATTTGAACTTTTACAAGTGTCCAAGAACTTCTTTTGCCGAGTGTATATTATTTCTCAGTCATGCAGAAAGTGATTGGACTGTAATTGGTACCGAAATGTAGCTTAGACCCTAGTGTAATTTATACCACGAAATATTTTGGTGCCGTCCATAAAGTACGTACGCACGAAATGCCGGCTTTTTAGACTCCCCTCCCCCTCTGTACGCATATTTCGTGACGTCACCCATATGCTTTAACGTTGGGTGTACGCATTGGCTCCAACCCCCCTCCGTGCATACATGTACGTACTTTATGGACGGGCCCCTAACAGCTTTTGTAACTGTTGTGTTTCTGTGGGACACACTGAATAGCAGCCCCTTGCTGCTACTTTTTTGGGCAATTCCAGAAAATCAGAATTCCAGTTCAGAAACATTAGGGGCTTGTAAGGCTTCACACTGGAGACGCGGTGGTCTAGTGGACAGTGTGTCAGGCTTTCGGACGAGAGGTCCATGGTTCGAAACCTGGCCATTGTACCGCGTTGTGTCCTTGGACAAGACACTTCACTCCACGTTGTCTCTCTCCACCCAGGTGTATAAATGGGTACCAGCAAATACGGTTGGGGAAACCCAACTAGTTGCTGGGGGTAGACCTGCGATGGACTTGCATCCCATCCAGGAGGAGTACATGTAGCATTGCTCCTGGTCACTCTATGCCACAGAAACCGGGGATGAGTACCAGCCGTATGAGACAATGTGACCGACTCTGGCAAAACCCGACGCTTCTCGGCATTTCCCATTACGTGATATGGGCCCACAACCTTAAAAAATGGCCTCTGGGACCAACTTGAAAATTTAGCAGAATCAACATCGGGATACATTCAAGATTTGTTTTGTTGTTTGAACTGTCTCAAAATTCCTCATATTATTGACAAAAAATTAAATAATCAACTAGTTTGTCAAACTTTAAAGACCAATAGCTCCATTTCACTTTTTCTGATCTGTCATACTTTAATTGGTCATAACTTCGCCAAAAATTATCAGAATTTCCTCAAACATGTTTTAAAAGATACCTTTTTGTATGCACACTAAGCTGATACCAAAACTTAAATTTTGAATTTTCATCACAAGTGTTGGGTTTTGCTGGAGCCGGTCACATATTGGCTCGTAAACGACTTACCTAAGGCTTCACATATCAAGCTGTTTCATTTTCAAAACAGGTTTGTCAAGCATCCTTGGTACATCAAGAAACAAATTTAAATAAAAAGATAAATAAAATACCCATCACATTCACTGAAAATGGCATTACTATCAAATTTCAAGGGGTTACACTTCTACCAAGTAAGCACTCAAAATCTTTGAAATATATATCTGAATTTCTGGAATATTTACATTTGCACGATTGTCAAATGTTCTGATTTTAGTTTAGTGAAGCTTACCAGTGATGCGTGACATCATTAATGAGGTAGATGAGATGTAACTTGGCTTCAAACGGCGTTCCTTCAGGGATAATCTTGTGCAGAAGATAACGTGAAATCAGCTTGCAATACGCGTCAGTCTTGGCCGTGGAGAAAATCCAGAGTTTCCCGCTCTAGTCAAGGGAGAAATAGACCATTAGAGATAGTATACATGATTGATAAACTGTTACAAATAGTTTTATCCCCATGTGTGATTGAAGATATGCATGATTAAAACCAACCTGAGCAAAAACCAGCTCCGTACTTAGTCTAACTTTTGAGAAAACAGTCAAAAAAGAGTTTGCAGTCATTTCGCCCCAAAACCACTTCGCCTTGAACCATTTCGCCCTGAACCACGGCCTGTGCACGAAGTGGTTTTGGGGCAAAGTGGCATTTGGGCGATGTAGTGTTTGGACAAAGTAATTTGGGGCGAAATGGCACTCGTGCGAAATGGTTTGGGGCGAAATGCCACTTGGGCAAAATGGTTTTGGGGCGAATTTAATTTTCGTCTCATGAGACGAAAACTAATTGTTTGACTCATTTCTGATTTTTGAGATACCAATCATCTATAGTGCCTTTAAAGTGTTGATAGCAATGGTAACAAACACCACATTATTTTTTTTCTGTGTAAAATGGTACCTTTGTGGGAGAAATCGCTAACCAAAGGTGCTTTAAAAAAAAAATGTTAATAAATAATCATGTATGTGCCACTTACTGCGATTGCGTCCTTTGTGCAGGAATCGATGATGGCCTGAAGTCGCGACTCCAACTCGCTTAAATCCACTTCTAATTCCTTGGCCAATATCTGGACCTGTTGATCTCGCGCAGTCACAATTCCCAGTTTAATCTGCTCCTGTGGATGTTAAAATGTCGAAGCGATTACGTTTCACTCCGCGGAAATGCTAACAAACTTGATTCCGTTAAAATAAACTCCGCTATTCTAAAATATTCTTATGTACTCATGATCCCACCAGGACCTAATTTCATGGCGCTGTTTAGCAGAAAATATTGCTTAGAACATTTATGTGCTAATTAAAGGGGCTATGTCACGGTTTGCGCGTGCGCCAAATCCTTTCATATTTTGACATACGTGCGGGCTCAGATGAATGTAGTGCAATTTCGTTACACAACGCCATTGGTGCGTGTGCTATAGTTGTGTACATCGTGTACTTAGCACGTGCCGCATGGGCAGTGTGTTCGTTCATGAGTGTTTACAATACGCAGAATTCAACTACACGTGTGCGCGCATTTGTTGGATTTGGCATCGCGCGCGCGCGATTAATGTCTGGAAAAACAAAATCGTACAGCGGTGGCGACCACTGTGTCTTTCCAAGGACAGAAGGTATAGTGTAATTTAAGATTGCTGTCAGGACCAAATAAGCATGTCAGTTTTGATGGAAAACAAGGTCGCACGGCCGCACACCCGGTGATGTCGATGTTTGGCGGCTTAAAAATACGGCAAACAGTGCGATTCCAAGTAAAAAGTAATGCATCAGGACATCCTGGACGTTGACAAGTACACCACTGCCAAAATTACTAAAGATTTATAAGGGATGGCAAAGATTGAATAGGATATGCAAAACATGGCGACAAAACTTGAAAAAGTTAGCCACACTTTTTCAAGTTTTGCTGCGCATGCGCAAACCGTGACATAGCCCCTTTAAAATTTGGTAGAATACCAATCAAAAGTTAACACAGATAGAATGAGATTTTCGGCAGAAAGTAGGCATTTCTCGAGCCACTGTGAGTGGCGCACTATAGTGAAAGAGTTAAGAGTAAAATCGCCTTCGTTAAGCTACACTTGTCCCCTTACCTCTTGTTGCAACATGAAGACCTCATGTTGTTTCTGAAGGTTCTCTTCGCTCTCTTTAATCTGTGCCTGTAACTGTTCTCGCTCTCTCTGGATTTGCAGTTCCTGTTCCTCCCGATCTTTCTGACGCTCCTTCAACAGCAGTTCCTGTTTTTCTTTCTCGGCTTGTATCTGCTGCTGCAGTTGCTGTTGCTGTATTTGAAGTTGCTGCTGTTGTTGTTGTAGTGCTGCTTGGTGCTGTGGCGAAGTATTGATGTACATTTTAAAATTTGTTTTAAGTCTTTGTGGTGTTTTAAAATGAAATTTCAAATTTTTGTAACGGGCTACTTAGCAAAAACTATCAGTTATCTTACATGTTTCATGAAATGTCTTGTGTGTTGGGCATAGGGGTCATTCTATAAATTTGGGGTCCAACGTGTGACATTTTTCTGTCCCCGTTACACCTGACATACTGCTATTTGCCATACAAGTATCATTAAAAATGCCTTCAAAACATGTTTTTATGAATTGTACTTTAAGTAATCACTCTTTGAAATAGAGAGCATTTAAAGAATATGTCCTGAATTTACAAACTACAACATTTTACAAATTGGACCCCAAATTTATAGAATGACCCATTACCAAAGTTATGTGCACCCACAAATTTCATTCTGGAGTGATTGTTTTAGTGTACACGTGTAAAGTACGCTACCACAAAAAATGTTTTGTTTGCGTTAACTGACGAGTGCCCCAGCATAACAACAATTTTGCTGATTTGTCACTTTGAAATCTAATGTATTAACTGAAACAATTAATGACCCTGCTGAAAAGTACTTTATAACATTGGCACTTCTCAAAAGGTATGGTGTGCACTGGTTCAAAATCTGTAGAGATATGGTTATTTCAAGTCACTTGAAATTTTTAAATTTTAGTTGACATACATTTCACGATTTTTAAAAAAAAAACCTTATATGATGAAAGAAGTCCTAAGGGTCTAATTAAGCATCGGTAAGTGTAGATTTGATGGAAAAACACAAATTTAAGAGAGAGAAAATTCAATGATTTTGTTAAGAAAATACTTAAATGATCAACTACTTAATTCTTTCCCTTTACACATACCTGGTGTTGATGGGGCCCCGTCTGCGGGAGCGCCATAAGGGGCGGAGGGGGTATGCCAGGGGGCGGCTGTTGTTGCCAGGGAGGCGCGCTGACCATTTGGGGTGGGGGTTGGGGCATGGCAGTAGGTGGTGCCTGCATGGCTGTAGGGGGTGTGGGCATGGGTGGGGGCGGGTGGGGTGGTTGTTGGGTCTGTTGCTGCTGCTGCCATGGAGCAGATTGGATTGACTGTTGGGTGATCACGTCTTGGATGATAGCTTGCTGCTGGGCTAGTTTCTCCTTTCGTTGATGGATAACTAGGGAGAAAGGATTTCAGAATCTGTTTAATTTTGTCCCTATGATTTTATTTCCAGAATTGTGCTAATAGACCCTTTGGATTTTTGTATATATACATTGAACACGGATTTGGGTGAATTTATATATTGATATCGATAGCTTATTCAATTCTAAGATATACTTCCCATTGACACTTCCGTCGTAAATGTTCGTTTCTGAGATAAATAAATGATAAAATTACTGCATAAAGTAATGCACAAAATGACGTGGCGAGCAGTCTGTGCGTAAGCGCGACAACAGAGGACGCTGCGCGCGTGCGTGAATGGTTATCTGGTGCACTAACTGAAGGCAAGTTTTGAAGAAGAAAACGTGATTTTTCTACAGAAAAGCAACATTTGCGACAAAAGTGCAAGTGGGAAGTATATCTTAAAATTACATTATCTGTTGATTCCAGGAGGTAATTTCCTTAAAATCTTTGTTCAATGTATACAAAAAAAATACCGACCCTTTACACTGGCGGACATGACAGTGGGCAGGTTTTCATATTTGGAAAGATTACCATGCACGGACACCCTCTGAGACTCCATGCGCTAAACCTATGGGGCAACTGGGGCAAAATTCCAAGTTCTTCCTTAGTAAATTCATTACACTTTTCCCTCCTAGTTGTGCGGTTTTATCATCAAACTAACATTTTTACATGGTTGATATGTCATAACAAGGAAAAACCGAGTGATTTGGGTCATTGACTCGCAATCATGGGTGAAAACTTGGGGTTGTGGGTTCGAATCTGGCTGCGGTACCTGTGCCCTTGGGCAAGGCACTCAACCACACTTGCTCCATCCTTCGGAAGGGATGTAAAGCCGTTGGTCTAGTGTGTTAGGTAATGGTAACGCACTCTAAAGATCCCAGAGCATTCTTTCGTGAAGAGCAAGGGGATATTCTCCGGTGTCTCTGGCCATTTCCAATTCTAATTATTCATGGGTTTCCTCACGCTTGCGAGTGACAGTGCAATTAAGGAATCCTTGGTATGAATACCAGAAAGAAATAATAATAATAATATATTTGTTGCGTAGACAACGGCTTTGTTCCTTCGCTTGTCACCATGGGCACACCGTTGTTTTCATTCCAACCCTACCGGATGTGACGTGGCACCAACAGACATAATTTTAAGGATTATCTTAGGGTTAATACTCACATTGCTGTTCCGTAGAAACTTTACACTGATAGTAGTTGAAGAACTCTCCGCCATACAGGAAATTAAACTTAGGGTTGTTCATCTGTTTATGCTTTGTCATCTTTTCAAATTCCGGGCCATTGCGAGCCACGAAGTTGGCGAGCTTGTCGATGATGTTTTTAAGTTCTGGGTCTAAAGGAAGAAAAACACAGAAAAATCTTGATAAATGGGCACGAATAAACCTTATTAACGTTCGCAATGCATCATGGTATTGGATGAAAAAATTGCCCGGCTAATTGAGCATAAACCTATCGGGCGGACGCGAACTCGGCAACTTTTTTGCTCATTTTCACGAAACCAAAAAGAGTTCAAGAACCAACCTCCCACCACTTTATCTTCAATACATATCAAACATACTGACAAACATGTCCTGAAACAAAAATGTTGCAAATGAGAGAAATTATCGGGGATTCCCTTCGTAGTGGGGGAGTCCGTGTACCGCGCTCGCAGCTCGGTATGCACAATGCAACATATAGCCACGGCGTGGTTGGATTGAGTGTTCTGGAAAAAATACCAGGACAGTAAGTGGCGACCAGTAGCTAAATGATTTCTTTTCACGATATAACCCTGGGTTCAAAATGACGGTATTTTTGTTCGTATACATTGAACAAAGAAATTACCTCCTAGGATCAACAGATAAATGTAATTTTAAGATATACTTCCCACTTGCACTTTTGTCGCAAATGTTTTTTTTTTAGAAAAATCACATTTTCGCCTAAAAAAAATTGCCTTCAGTTAGTGCACAAGATAACCATTCACGCGCGCGCACAGCGCCCTCTGTTGTTGCGCTTACGCAGAGACCGCTCACCGCGTCATTTTGTGCATTTACTTTATGCAGTAATTTTATTATTTATTTATCTCAGAAATGCAACATTTGCGACAGAAGTGCAAGTGGAAAGAAAATCTTAGAATTTGATGGTCTGTTGAGTCCAGGAGGTAATTTTCTTAAAATCTTTGGGAGTGCCAATCTTTGTTTAATGTATACGAAAAAAATACAAAAATGATTTAACGGTCGAGTTGTCCCGCACAGAAACATTCCCACATTCGTCTACCGTACATTCACCATGTTCACTGTCACTGGGACACTGAGTCAGAAGCGGTTAGGAACAAACTCGAATTACAAGAACAAATCTAAGCATACTCTAAAGCTAATGACACTGAAAATATCCCCAATGGTTTTGTTACCGTCGGGTGCCTTTGGTTGGCTATCCATCTTGGAATTAAGCATAAATTCCACCAAGTTTTTCAAGGGAGTTGTCTGAGCAGTTTTTCGTTTTCGGAGCACAACGCGGCCATTTGTAAACGGCGCCCTCTGTTGACCGTACCAATAAGTGTGACAAAGCTGTTAGACTGGTTCCCGGTCTTACTCCTGTATTGTCGTTTTGAGCGCCCAGCCTGACTTTAATAGGTGCAGTTTAGAAAGCCACACATACTGTGCTGTTGTTGCTACGTGGTGCAAGCCAATGCCTAGCAACCAACAGTTGTTTTATGTCATTCTTTCCTACTGTAAACACGCTATTGATTCTGTACTTTACGCCTTCCGCGCGGAGTGCACGGGGTCACACTAACGTAGCAACAACAATTCTGTCTGGTCACCTGGATACTAACGTGGGGATGTGAAAGGAAGCACGTCAGTACACTAGCTATTCATGTGAAACCACAAGAATCTTAGTGTACTGAAAATGCCCCAACAATTTGTTTGTGGCTGGCGGTACTGGACGAAAACAAACTTGGTCACATTAACCTAAATCTCATACCGCATGCTTATGGGTTGTGTACCGCTACGCTTTACCAATTTCCTGGCCAAACGAACATTGAGGAATGATTAAACAACGCAGACTCGAACCAATATTGGAGGTAAATTTCTGTTCGCAAACAACAAACCGACAACGAAAACCTAGCGGGTTCATGAATGTTGACGCGTTGAATCAACCGTTGCGCGCTCCGTCAGCCCGCCATTTATCAGGTGCTTCCGCTCACACAGTGCCGGGTTTCCGTAACATCAGCCCCGCTTGAAGCACGAATCGAAAGAGAATACTTTCTGCTTCGTAAGACGCGCGGATTTAGACTGTCCGCGTTTATTTGGCCGTTAATTGAGAGTTATTTTGTTTGTTGTTCAGAGTTCAGAAAGTCAGGCTACGGGAATAAGTGGGTTATTAATATACACCCTTATGGTAGAGTTATATTTGCCATGTCTTGTTCTCCGTGTTTTGAGCACGATCAGTGCACCAACTACACGTTCGCACGAATTTCTCAATTTGCGCGCTGCGCGTTTGGTTGATGGCACCACGCGCGCGTCATAGTGGGGTGCCTGTGCCCTTGAGCAAGGCATTTAACCATAATTGCTCCATCCTTCGGAAGGAATGTAAAGCCGTGGGTCCAGTGTGTTGTGTAACGCACTTAAAAGATCTCAGAGCACTTTTTCTTGAGGGGTACAATAATTACGCAGTGTCTCTGACCATCGGCTGCCATCGGCATGATTTTTTTTCCCACTTGGGGTAGGGGGGGGGGCGTAGGCACAGGGAGGGGCATTGCTTTTTAGTGTGGACCCAGGGGCACGATTTTAAGTGGTGCGGGTCACTTTCTCTATGTTTTACTTGCCTTTTTTAGGGCACTATACATATATCTGGATTTTTTCGTCGGGGCATCTTGGAAGATGCAATTTGTTGCAATTTGACAACTTAAGTCTCCAAAAATAATTGAATCTTTCTCAAACAACGTGCAAAATGCACTTCGTCTTTACATTTCCCCCGTCTAAAACCGAAAGTGCAAGCAGCTCTAACGCCGGCGGTTGGACCGCCTGTTATCATTAAAATCTCCCCCGTGAAAGCACCGTAAATCCCGCTAAATGACGGCCGAACGTCAGATTCTGAAAAAAAATATCATAAATCGGCCTTTTAGCGCTGATTAATTACGCCAAGTCGGAATCCTAATGGGGTTTAGACGGAAGCCTTCCACGATGGTGAGCAGATATGAACGACAGCAGAGCACACTGTATACTGCACAATTAGACAATGTTTGCCTAAAAAGGGCACTAACCTTATAGGTTGGTTTGCAGAATATAATAGGACGAAAATGTTACCGTAAAACTATAAGAAATAATGATCGCCGAAGTCGAAATTTTATTTACGAAACATCATGCCATTCTCTACATCTTATAGAAGCATACATCATTTTTCTGTTATTTTTTCACAACCAACTGAATCACCGAAAAAGAAGAAATCATGCTTACTATATGAGCAGTGCACGTGTGACGTAGTTGATTATACGGGGGCCATACACTGCCCTGTATGTAATGAACTGTACCCACAGGCTTTCATGTTATACATAGGGCTTGGCTGGTGGCCCAGATTTCCCAGGGTCGGCCCGACTGATGTGTTAAGCCACTCCGCGACCGTCTGCCGTCTTACTTCAGGTAAGAGAACAATGCCTTGTCTAGACTGGTTCTATTGTATTGAAAAAGCTGCCAGTGGATGTTGTACGAAAACATTGAACTCTCCTCCCATTTGGAGGAGGGAAAAGCGGGGGGCGGCGTATTTTGCGTGAGTGTTACATTATTCTTCTGGGGTCACTTTAAAAGACGGCCTATAATCATGGGAAAGATCAACTGACATTCTCCCTAAAACGTGACTCCAATATCTGAAAGTCTATCACCATACACAAACAGAAATTTTCTAAATGTCCTTATATATTTTAAATATAAAAACGACTGGTCAATGACCCCCAGTATTTGTTGATGGCCTCACTTAATGACATTAGCTCCTTCTCTTTTTATACGCATGCTCAGATATTAAAAGCATCCCATTCGTCCAATGCCGCGCGTTGCGCGTGCTTTTGTTTAGGCTGGATTGACACTTGAGAAAAGGCAGCGTGGAGGAAAACTGGAGTGAAAAAGCGCACTGAAAACAACAGAATCATGAAAGATACTTTGCGTCCAAGTTGATTAGGCCTATGTGGTTTTCAGTTCATTGTTTCACTGTGATTTCCCCCCACGCCGCTTTTCTTTCTCAAAACGACGCGCGCCAAAATATTTACGCGCGAAAAGGCTCATTGTGAATCAACTTGAATGTTCCGAGTCAACGGCCCAAACCACTCGGTCACGGTACCCCACAACAAAGTACACCAGTAGTCAGTTTCAGGTCTGCTTGTGCAAAAGATAAAACTGTGTGCAATTTCACCCAGTTAATGAAGATGTAGATTCGATGAATTGATGAAAGAAGAAGACAAATAAAGAGGAAGGGTCATTTCAGGACGGAGGATCTTCAAATCAGTTCCACCCATCTGAGTTGTAGCATTTAGCAATCGCTACTCTGCAGACGTGCCGAGCCTTAATCAAAGTCAGCGTGCAGCCAACACGAAAAAGGTCCTTCGGTTTGTTATGCGCGGGCCCGGAGAATTTCAATCCAGCATCAATTCCGCCAAACTGTCACGGACAATTTGGCGGGAGAATTCTTCACCAATTACTCCTGCAATCCCCGCCAATTGTGACTAGGAGCCAACTCGGTATACCGCGTGTCCCACGCGGTTCCTGCGACAGGATGCGCCGTGAACGAGCGTTAATTTGTTGAAGCCTTTCTCCTTTTTTTAACAACCTTGGGAGTTTAATTCCCCGAGTATTAAAAAAGAGTCGAACCACTAACGAAACAGACAATTTTATACTATGTAGGCCTATAGTTGCGAGTCAAGGAAAGGTCTTTTAGAGGTAAAATCTAATCAAATACGATGCAGTGTGGAGTGATCTGTAATTGAACGCTTTTAACAAGTTAAAAATTAATTTGTCAAAAAACGAGAGACCGGACACGGGTCGTTTTTTACCGATTTCCGGACACATCTCCAGCCGGCGTGCTTGGACCGGGATTAGAAGCCCGAGTGACCAGTCACTGCTCTCACCTTTCCGGGAATAAAACGCAGAAAAGGCTGTCAAACGCCCCGGAGATAAAATAGTGGATCGATTTCAATCTTGTGATGGATTTCACGAAGATTAATGATTTCGTCCTGTATTACCAGTCGTCACTCGTCCTTTTCAATGTGCGTTGTAAAGGTCAATGGATATTCAAAGTTTGCATGTCGTGGAAAAACAAACTCTGCAAAACCCTTGTTGTTTGTGTTTTAAAGGAACACTCTCTCCGTCTCGGAATGTTTTATCTAAACTTGCATTACCCGAGGGTATGGATTTGTTTGAGGAGCACTATAGAGTAGCCTACGCAGTATGGCCGCTGAGGCAGGATGCGCCTTCCTAAGGTCCTGCACTTCTCGGGCCGTTTTGGAGACGCGTAGCTCCAGATGTCAGTTCATCCCACGCAAGTTCAATCAGGTTGATTCTCCCAGAAACAGGAAATGTCACATTTCATTGCTGTGGGAATCACTTTGTTCAAACATGAAAACCACTAAAGCGGAACAGTCTTAAAAGCGATTCCAAAGTGATTGGTCGATCAGTGTCTTGTTATCTACAAGTTCATTGTATCCAACAAACTTCTGTTCTGATTAAGAATTGATATTTTAGGAGAGTGTACTACACCCGTAGTCTGGAATTCTGCCCTTAGACTATCTGGGAATCAAAAGGGCCGAAAAATTCTAACAATCTACGACCAATTACCTTTTTTTTTTTTTGTTCGTGTGAGATTCAATTTGAGTGTCATTCCAACTATCTCTGAAATATACATTTTTTAAAAACTGCCCTAGAATCCTTGGAATGTTTGTACCGTAAATTATCATTCTTTTGGCGTATATGTAAGATAAGCTCATCATTAAATAAAATTTGTACGAATGGAATGTTGAAAGCGCGAAATGTGCCCCCATGACCACGCGGTAGCCTTGTACGCAATCCCAGCTGCACAAATAGTTGACTATAAAATTGGCCTTGTGGAAAAGCTGCTGTGATATTTGCGTCGCACAAAAGGCATTGAACTCAAGCCGCCAAGCTGGGGACGGGTATGGCAAGCCAAAAGGCTCATAACGTATTGCGGCAACGCGTTGCGAAAATATCACAACAGGTTGTGCTATCATCCAATCAGAACACTGTATTTCTGCAACGTGTTGCTAAAAATAGACTCGCGACGTGTTGTGAGGTGTCCAAAAACGCGTTGCGAACATCTCAAAACGCGTTGCCAGATATCCACAACGCGTTGTGAGATGTTCGCAACGCGTTGTTGGACACCTCACAACACGTCGCGAGTCTATTTTTAGCAACACGTTGTAGAAATTCAGTATTCTGATTGGATGATAGCACAACATGTTGTGATATTTTCGCAACGCGTTGCCGCAATACGTTATGACCCTTTTGGCTTGCCATAGACGGGAACTCTCATACCGCCGCGGCTTTTATTTTGCCCACATACACAATTCACATATGGGTGAAATGTTGACAACGTATCAGCAGTATTATACGTCGTCCATCTGGTTAAAGTTGCGACTGAATAATACCTTGTATCCACTTACCTCTATACCAGTGAACCGTTTCCCTGTGTTTTAGCAATGGGCGTTTTAGATTACCAGTGAATGTTTAGACGTGTACAAAAGATAGTGCCAAATGAAAAAAGTACATCACAAAACGTGTACACGTAGTAATAATCAGATTAACTCCCACAAATGATTTTTTTGTATCAATATACCAGGTCTGGTAACCTGCTCTTTAATATACTTCATTAAATATCATCCACTGAGGGCTACAGTCTATTTCTAACCAAAAGAACATTCATCATTTTACAGACAACTGTCATTTTCAATCAAGTCTTCTTCGTAACCAAGTTATGTTCTCAAAAATGCTATACATGCAGTAGGCTCCTAATTCAATAAACCATGTGTACATTTCTATGACATCGCGGTATTGGATGACAAACAATGTTGGGATTTTTGCACACAAATCTAATTATCTAATCAATTGTATTCTCGTTCTTGTAAAGAAGTTGACAATTGATCTTTCCATGCGTTGTTCCAAAAGTAAAGATGCACTTTTGACATACATTGTAATTGTATTTATTATGTCTGAATTTTTTTTGCACTGCGCCAGTTTACAAAATTATGTAAGGTCCGTTCCAATTGGTTGAAGTAGCATACATGTTAGACCAATCACGTGCGCTCTTTTATAGTTATATTAAAACTGGCTCCGTCTATCGTATTGAATTGTCTTGTTTTATTTCGTTTACTTCAATTATAATAATTGCCATAAATATATCTTTTCTCTGTGAATATTATGTGTGAAAATCAACTCATTATCAAAAATGAGAATGAAATCGATGAACAATGTCGAGTCCCAAGAGCCCTATTGATACGTGTAAACATTGCCAGCTATAATTGTCATCCAATCCCATGATGCTTCGGGAATGTTTATTAGTGAAAACATGTCACGTTTTTGCGACAACCACCAGCAATATGTTTTTTACGCAACCACCGTGTTAATAATGGCTAATCAATGGCAGAACCGTTAATTACGGTAGAAACGTTTTTCTCTCTGTAATCGCAAAAACTCAGCCTTGGTAGGGCGTCGAAATTCAGTTTCCAGGAAAAAATGTTTTACAGGAAAATGTTTCAAAAGCGTCCATGAACTTTTCAATGGACGTTTCAGCCGACAAGTCAAAATTTTGAACCACTTTTTCAAACAAAAAAATTGGAAATGAATATAATTCCTAAAATTGCAAGAAATGCAGAAATCCTTGAAAATCCAAATGTTTGATTTGCAACAGAAAAATATATTGCACTTGTGAAATTTATTTTATTCATAAATTTGACTTAATAATATCACTCATTTAATTATGTACAAATTAATTACATTTCATACCTCGTCTATAACACTCGGCACCATGATTACATACGACAATATACTCGCAATAGATTAGTGATCTTCGATACTTTGTGAAATTTATTTACAAAATTGTTTAGCCATAATTTCTTAAATCTGTCAGAATATTAAATTTATTTTTCATCAACTTAAAAATATAAAATACCACAAGGCAAAATAAAATTGTAACATTATTTTCAGTTGAAAATAAGCTGCTATAATGTAAATAAGAAATAATAAATTTTATAAGTTTAATTGTTTAAGGACGAAAATCTGAACTAATATTTTCTTTCACAATTTTCACCATATTTTATCCGTTCAGAGCGGACGTCGACAGGGACTCAAATCAGTTTATCACCGGTCGCCATATTTCTGCAGTGACCATTCAAACAAAGCCCGGAAAACCTAAACTCTATGTAGGAAAACCATAACATTTCCATCTATTCGTGAATATTTCTAAAAGTATACAGTGAGACTTGTATACAGTATAGCCACCGTACTCAGGACCGTAATAGACTGGCCACTATAAACAGGTGGCCGCTTTATAAAGGTTGCATTCGCATTATACACATGGCATTTGGGATCAAACGGGTGGCGACTATAAGCGGGTGGCCTCTTTATCAAGATGACCTTATAATAGCAGGTTTGATTGTAAATGAACCAACGTAATACACAAACTTATTTTGCAAACTGTTTACAAACCATCCAGCAGGACATGTAGTAAAACCGCACAGTAAAATTACAGTGTAAATAAATAATTCTTAGTATTCTATGTCAAACCTCGACCAGCGAGTTTTAAACGTATGCTTCATCTGGGTACAGACCGTAAACTAAAAGCAATGAGCAAGTTCGATCAAGCGACTATAGTCGACTAGAGTCCCTCGAACAAAAGAAATTACCCGTTGTTCGAGGGACTCTACTCGCTTACGTGAGTAAAGAAACGAGGAAACTCTTGGTGGCAGCAGACAGCTACGATATATGACTAGACTGGTTCCCGGACCACATATTTCACATACGTACACGATTATTGTTCGTACGTGGAATGTGTAGACCGGAAATCAGTCTACGACATGACACGCACAGCCGCACCACCCTTTGTGAAACAAAATGGCACCCATAGAAATTTCCTGATGGAAATTAGAGCGAGCATGCATATCCTCATCAAACACTGCACACCGTAGCATTTTCGTATCAATTTTCTTCACAGCTACGACAATTTTCCACGCAACGCAGCCCACGTGGGTGGATTCATAATTAGCCTTTTCGCGCGTAATTTCGACGCGCGTCGCTTTGAGAAAAAGCGGCAGGGAGGGAATTTAAGGGGAGTTTACACTATTGCGGAAAAATCACACTGCCGCTCTGCGCTCACCGCGTTGCATGACGTCCCAAGTGTCGATCTCTCCAAAATAGAAAATTCCATTCCAATAACTTGGGGCTTCTCTGATACCTCGTTGGAAAGGTCAGCGCAACAGATTTGAACTTTGACCCAGCTCAAAACGTTCTGCGCGTCGCGATAAGCTGCGCAAACGGCAAACCAGTTTCTGTACAACCCTATGAACCAGCTGCGCGCAAAGCCATTTTTCCGCGATAGTGTGAACGCCTATTTACAGTGAAATGACGCACTAAAAAAATCACTGAATCAAGTGGTCTGTGATTGTTTTTGAATTTTAAGAACGTCGTTTCACTACAAATTCCTTCCACACCGCTTTTTCTCAAAGCGACGCGAGTACAATTTACTCGCGAAAAGGCTCGGTGTGAATCTACTCTAGCGAACTGAAATAAATCAGGAGATTTAAAGCGTACATGTATAATGCAAAATCCAGACACCATACAAAATCCAGATGACTTCAGGTCATGTCCGAACGAAACAGGCGTATCAAAGGCGTCCCACAGTCCAACGAAGCAAGTATTGCGAATAAATTAAGGGGACGTGGGAATTTTGATGATTAAAACAGTTTAAACGTACGCATAAAATATCCATTTGGCACAATATCGTTCAAATAACTCTCAAGCAGATTAGTTTCGGTACCGTTGCAGATCATTTAAAAACCATTATTTTTAGTCCGAAAATTCCAGATGTCGATATAATATTATCTAAGATACCGGAACGAGTATAAAGAAAGTGCCGTTTAATAAATGTCAGATGAGCCCCACTTATTTTGCCCGGTCATGCAAATCGTTTGTGAACATATGGAAATAATATTTTGCTGATATACCCCTAAATCAGCACAAAAATGCTTGTGCCGTCTTAAATTGATTACCATTTAATATACAATTAATGTATCTGGGTTGGTAACCTTGCGCATATCATGAATATTCACAGTATGCAAATTAAAGGAGACCCGTAAACTTTCAACCAACCAGCTCACTATGGATCGTTCAACCTCGAACGTGATTGGTTCATTGTGTGTATTTTGTAATGACGTCATGTTATTGGTATTGTATGTGACATTTTGTGGATGCGCATTGAATATAACACCAGGCACACAACACTCTACGCATTACACGCACAAACCACTGTCACCCATTTCGACTTAACATACCTATAATCACTCATAAATTTCACACATTCTCAATATTCTTTGGAGGTTAAGTTTAAACAACGACATAAGAAATCGTGCCTAAATAAGAGAGAGAAAAAAGTAGAGAAAATGTGAAAATCAATATTTTCTTTCTACATAAAATATATTATAATGTCCAATAAAATGCAACACTAAGAACAGGCGGCGCAACTAAAAATGAAACATAATTTTTAATAATTTAAAAATTCCTAATCAGCTTTCCAATTTGATATAAAAAATCATCAATTACAAAAAACCCCTTTGGGTAAAAACGCGTTCTATATGAAAGGATAAATCTATTTTCTGAGGCTAAATAAGAAAGGAACGGTTAAAAATGAAAATGAAATTTTGTCAGCTATATGAAAAAAAAATTAAAAGCACATATTAGCGGAAAAGCACCACAATTTAAACCTCACCTCGCCTTAGCACAACAAACAACAACATGGAGGTTTGCACATCCAAATTTTTACATCAATCAAATGGGCCACTGCACCATTCTCTCCCCCTAAAAAAGTAATAAAAAAATAAAAATAAAATAAATGTTAGTCTAATCAAAATGTGTGCACAATATAAACACAATTTTACACTGTAAAATGTGTACACTTTGCCACGTGCTTTCAACACTTCCACATATCACTCCGCTCCATCGGCACTTCAACCAATCACAATCCATCTTATTTACACCCTTTTGCTGCACTGTATCACTCCGCCAACTTTGAACGTGTTTTCGCAATCATAACCAAAAAACATGTTTCTGACGTAACTACGGATTTGACCAATGACCAGTTATGGTCTTCGGCAACCGAAGCGTTGATTGGTTGAAAAAGTAAAACGCCAGAAACTTGTTTTGGTTATGGTCGCGAAAACAGGCCCCTGTCACATTATCAATTTGGTTCCGATTGAATTTATTTGAAATAATTGTTGAAGAGGTCGCTGACGATGTCACATGATCTTTTTGTTCTGATAATTTGAGAAGTAGACCATAAGACATGACGTCACGGTACGTTTACATGTGCGTTTTTCTGAGTGAGTCAGAAGGAATCAGACGGAGTTGTAGGGGTTTTGGAAAACCCTACAAAAGCCTCCGTTTAATGTTGTTGTTGTAGTTTATTTTATGGCACTTCGGCAACTAAGGCCCCTAGCCATTAACTATACTATCAACTTGAGATGATAGAGAAGGGGATGCAGTTTTAGAAGTAGGAGGGAAAACACCAAGGGAAATCTCATGGGGGGAAACGCGGTCAAGTAGGGACTGCAAACCCAACTTATACACGCCCCGGATTCGAACCCGGGACGCCAGAGGTGAAAGGCGAGGAAAGAAACCAAACCAACTCGACCGCCCTATCCTCGTTTCAAACGCAACTGTGCGGAACATATGGGTCAACTAACACACGACAAAACACATGCACAAGCAGAAAAAAAATCACTGAATTTATTTGGAGCTGTTCTATTCGATTCTTGCCTGAAGCCGCCATATTTGGTTAAACAATGAGACTGGCCACGCAATAAAAAGAATCCAATCGCGTCGTTAGTATGTAAGTTGTGGTAACAATTGGTCCAGACATATCTTTTGTCAAACACAACCGTGCTGAAACAGGACATGGTGACGAAGGTTGCTGGTAGCCGTGCCTCCCTATGGGGATTGCTACAGTGTTCTTCGGGGAACCACCGACGCTTATGGCTTCAGAGCGAGGCTCGATATCCAGCACGAGGCTGTTAAATTATAACATGGCTTAAACTGCCGGTTCCACGCTGGGTAGCCGAGTATACTGCGTGAGTTCAATGCTTTGACTCCCAGCACGACTTGGCGAACAGTTACCGTCGCTAGACGATCGCCCACGCCGTACCGAGTAGGCCTGAGTCACCATTGTCGTCGTGCTGTACCGGGAATTATTATACATGGAGTCCTGTCGATTCTTCCCCCCGCCGAAACAAACCACACACCGACAGCAGGACCGCAAAGCCTCGACCACTGTTTCGCGAAAGTTCCTGGACATGAAACTGTACACTATCGGGTTGACGGCGCTGTTTATGAAAGTCAAAACGTGACACGCGGCAGATATTTTCTTCAAGACGTTCATGCAGTAGTGGTCTAGACCTCCGAAGGCGTGTACTACTGCAACAACGAGCAGAGGACCCCACGTGACTGCATACAGCACAACCACTAGAATCAGCATCAGAATAACCTTTGAAAAAAATTGGAAAACTTTTAAAAACAGGAACATCAACTTTACACAACTAAAGAATAATGTTGATAAACTGCCTTGTAGAAATGTCAGCCACATAGATGCAGTAATACTTTAGAAAACCTGAAATATCCATGCGTGGTTTTTGTGTTGAATGAATGTATAAAAAGTTGTCTGCAGACAACTTACCAAAAAAACCACCTTCAGTTGGCAATTTGTTTTCACAAAAGAACAATTTTACACGGAAAAATCATGTAGTGTTTGTTACCATTGCAATCAACACGGGTTTTTCTCGCCAACTCCTCAAGTAAACTTTTTGATAACTGCAAATAATGCATTGGGGAATTAAAGTATACTCCGTGTTCCCAGGCGACTGTAAACTATGTTTTAAAATCTCAACAATCATGGGACGAATGGGGGCTCAAAATGTGATCCGGACACGCTTCTTTAATACCTGTTGTCGGTCTCTGAGCGAGACGGAACGCCGCGGTTGCCTCGGCCGTCGAGTCTGCCGCGACGCACTGGGCGCCACGATCCGGCCTCCCGCTGGCCCGTCAACCCGTGTCTCGGACCCCGCCGAGAACGGATCATCGTCCACTGGCACGATGTTAGCGGTGCTCGAGGAAGACCCCGACCCGTTGATATTGGATCGTCCCCCGGTACCACCGCTGGATTTCGCCGGTGCTTTCATGCTTTGAAGCCCTCTCGATGTCTTGGCACTCGCGTACAATCTCATGCACACCGTGGTGTAAGCAAAACCCATTACACTCAGCGGTATAACGTACAGGATGGTAAAACCGTATAGAGGATACCCTCTTCTAAAACGGTCGTCGTCCCTGTAATCCTTTTGGCAAAAAAACTCTTCCGTCACAGTGTTCTTAGTTTGATTCTGCAAAAAAAAAAGGTACAGAAACAAAGAACAAGAAATCAGATTCTGCAAAATACCGATAAATACACCAACATTCTTATATCTATATTGTAGATGAGCGATTCGCACACCAAAACAAAATGATCGATTCTGGCAAGACTTGGGTGGCAAACTTGGTTCCTTTTGAGCTCCGCAAAATACTGAATGTGCTTTTACAGTGTTTACAAATCAACTTGAAGGACCAAATGATGAAAATAAGAGACTAAAATTGCTTTTTTTGGTGTATATGGATTGGAGGACTGGTTCTTCTGTGCACCAAACGTGAAAGACCACACAAAAACACATGAACCTGAGGCGATATTTTTTAGCGGCAAAACAAAAAAGACGAGTATAGCATTTCTCGGATCGCATGAGGCCAATTGTATACCCATAGAAGTTTTCAATCGTGTTTGGAATAAATGCCAGAATACAACAAACTTATAAGGGGCAGTGGCGTATCATATTCCATGCCTCAAAAGTTCATGGCTCGGATTTGAGTCGCTCCTGGATTCGTCCATTTGGGACAAATATTTGGTTTCGCAAGCCCGAGGAATCAAGGGGTTTTTATTGACGGCCAATGTACTGGTTAAACAATAGTAGGCGGATATCTTATCTGCTTCAAGCACGCTGCGTTTGTTCTTCGCTCCGGGATTGTATTTCAGGCCGTCAAGATACTTTTTTTCGCTGCATCTCCGGTTTGCCCACTCATGGCTCGGCACCAAATATACGGTTGCTTTTCATTGGAAAGTTCTTTGTCTCGTGGCACATTGTGAATTCAACTTGAGTTCCCCGTTTCTATTAGTGGCCACGCTTTGAATAAAATTAGACCCGTTCCTTAATAATGAAATCCCCATCTTTTAATTTAAAGGAAGGGACAACACTTGCAAAGGGTTGCCTAACTCTATACGCTTCACGTAAGTCGCAATCTTTTGCAGTTCGGCGCTCAGACTTGAGAGGGCGTGAGTCAGGACACAAAAGATTTTTACAATCTTGACGTCATCCATGCAATCGTTGCATGGTTGACGTCATCATCCCTTTCAAAATTTAAAATATGGCGCAGCACATAGTTGCATTAGTTGCAGAGTTTATCATCAAAATTAATTGGGTTGCCGACGTTGAAAACAAGATTCTCTGATTCTCATGAGGGTTTATATGCACCAGGCAATACATCGGTAATATTTTTGATTAAATTCGTCGATAACTTCAAACAAGTGTCGCCCTTCTTTTAAATTTACTGAACCGAAATGAGTACCTCAGTAACAGTACAGCTGCAAATTTGCTTCATCAATATTGTAAAACGTAACAAATTTTTGTTTGAAGTCGGAACCATTTTAATATCAAAACGATCGATTGATGTTATACTACGAGTTCATTGACAGCGATTCCTCCCTCTGGAAAGCATTCCCAGACTTATTGCAAGACGGTGTAGGGCAATTTATTACCCCGAGGCTGTAAAAAGATTGATGTACCTGGAACACTAGGCCGGGAATTCCTAAAATAAAACTGACGATCCACGTTCCCGCCACGATGAACTTGGCACGTAGTCTTGTGATGAGCGAGCGAGCTTTCAACGGGTACAAAATCACGATAAATCTGCAGGAAAAAAAATTGATAAAATTAAAAGTAATAATAACAAAATTTGATTAGGAAATCAAACATATATTTCTTACATAATTACAGTTTCGACCAATGGTCATGATCAGTCATGTCATACGCGGGAAGCGCCAAGCGTCGCGCGTCAAGTATGTCGTGCGAAGTTAACATGCTAGAGATATCCCTATTTCTGGGCATGCAAAGGCGTGAGGCTGCGTATTTAGTAGCACGAATTTGGCGCGCGCGCATTGCTGACGAGCCTGTGCCTTTAAAGATGGATGCACACTGAACATTTTCGCACAAAAACTTGAGGCGCGTCGCTTTCAAAAAAAGCGATGTAAAAAGAATTTAAAGTAAATCGACGCACTGAAAATCAAAGAACAACAATAAGCTGAAAATGTTTTTATGATTCTGTGGTTTTCAGTACGTCGTTTCACTCCAAATTCTCCCCACACCGCTTTTTCTCAAAGCGACGCACGTCAAATTTAAGCGCCAAAAGGCTCAGTGCGACTTCAGCCTAATGATCCCTGCACGGGCATAATTATAAACTCACCGTTCCAGACCGATGACCATCAGCATACACGCCGAGCATGCAGGGGAGATGAGGTTCATGTACCCGACGAGCTTGCAGGCCTCGAGGCCCAGAATCCAGGACGTCGTCACAATGTCGGCTACCTTCATCGGAAGATAGATTGTGACTACGATGATATCGGAGACTGCGAGACTACAGAGTAGCAAGGAGGTCACGCTTTGATGTCCCTTCCTAAAGAAAATGGTGTAGACGACTAAGAAGTTACCGACGAAACCTGAGGAAAAAACGAGGGAATAAGGAATTATAACCAAAGCCAAGAAATTCTTGAATTATTACATTTTTATAGCGCACGTGCGGTGTACATTAAAATGGATTTTTATGAAGCTAATCGTCTTCCACCTAAACATCGAGATACATAGGTGGGTGGCGCCATTGGCAGCCGACGGCCAGAGATACCGGGGAATCCCCTTACTCTTCACGAATGAGTGCTCTGGATCAACGGCTTTACATCTCTTCAGAAGGATGGAGCAAAGTGTGTTTAAGTCCCTTGCTCAAGGTATACCACAGGAAAAACCCACGCGGTCAGGTAGGGACTGCAAACACAATCCACATACACCCCCAGGAATTAAACCGGGGACGCCAGAGGTGAAAGGCAAGTAAAGAACCACTACGCCAACCCGATCGCCCTTTTCAAATCCCTAGACTTGCCTATCAGTCCTATCGCGCTGTAGACAAAACACAAAATGATGGTTTCAGCCAACGTAGGAAACACGAAGTCGCACTCCTCGTCGTAAAAGCTCGAATTAGAATAGTCGTCAAATCCTAAAAAGGACTGGCTCAATGAGACGGTTTCTGGTGTTGTTACCCAAGACATGGTTGAGTTAATCTGTTGATGTAAACAGACAAAACAAATAAACACCAGGAATACAAGACTGGGCTTATACACTAAAGGGGAGTTGACACTATCGCGGAAAAATCACACTGCCGCGCTGCGCTCATCGCATCGCATGAGGCCCCAATTAATCGCCGATCTCCGGTAACTTGGGGCTTCTCTGATACCTCATTGGCTGCGCGTTGGAAAGATCAGCGTACAGCGGTCAAAGTTCAACAAATTTGAACTTTGACCCAGCTCAAAAGTTTTGCGCGTCGCGACGGGCCGCGCACAAGCGGAAAACCAGCTCCTGTACAAAACAAAAGTCATGTTCAGACGGGCACTACCTTCGAAGGTAAAGTTAACAACGACAGTCCCACTAACAACGACGCGTGTTCACAGGGTGCTTTAACAACGACGCGCAAGCATGCACACGGCCCATATACCAAAGGTGCGCGCTCGTAAGTAGCGCGCTACTAATATGATTTCTCGTTGGTAAATCGTAGTTGTTAACTTGTAAGTAAGTGCGTCCACACGGTCACTACTTACGAGCTTACTCACGAGCGCCCACTACAAACGACTTAACTTTAAGTTAACAACCATAGTCTGAACGCACCTAGTGTGAACGCCCCTTCAGTGTGACTTGGCAAACGCAATCGCAAACACGCGCCTTTAATTTTCCGGGCCGAGTCGAAGGCGTCCTAATTATCATATGACAAATCGATTAACTGTGCACCGGCGAATGAATCTCGCAAATTGGGAAATCACGGCTTGACAGGCAAGAAATGGACTCCTATGAGAACAGGTGGTTTGAACGACAGTGGAGATATAAAAAGGTAAAAATATAGGGACACTATAAGGCGGATATATACATCTGAAAAATTGATGAGAATAAACAGTGGATGTCCTTTTTAGTTTGTCGAATTTATTTGCCTTTGAATAAATTAGCGCCTACAAAATCCACCAACGTACAGAGGAAATTCAAATTTTCATCAGAAAAGCGTCAAGCAAACATGACGCCGCCCACATCGGCACAGTCCACACACGTGACTTGAATAGCCAGTGCACACTCTAGTTTGCTATATCTAACTCTATGTGTTGTTACCATTGATATCAACACTTTTAGTCGGGTTTTTCTTGTCAGCTAATGAAGTAAATTTTTGGGTCACTGCAAATGATGTATTGCAATGGGGCTATAAATAGAAAGAAACATGGGTAGGCCTATAATACATGTAGTGGGAAAAATGGGGCAAATATGTAAACTATAAAAAAAACAGCTATCGATCATAGGTTTCTTATGGGGTTTTATTTAATTATGTACGATTGAACATGGCGGGGGCTCAATGCGTGACCGTTTCAACCAATAATTTCAAAAGTCACGCTTTGGAGTGTGTCTTTACGGGCTCTTTTCCGTACCGCTACGGGCAGTACACGATTTGGGAACGGTCGTTATTGGGAAAAATAAAACGAACACGTTAAAAGGAGCGTGTCCAGATCACATTTTTGACGCCCCCATTTTTTCCATGGGTGTTGAGATTTTGATACCATATCATGTGTCATATTTTTCTCTTTACCATTCTGAAATTTCGCGTTCTCAATCCGTATGTTTTCAAGGATATCGTTAAAAAACCACTGATGTTATGTAAACTAATTTATCCGTTCCATAGCAGTCCAGTTATTAGACCTGCACCATTCTTTTTGCTTCCACATCCAAATTGGAGATTGCAAATTTCTTGTTTTCTTCCGGTGGACAGTATTTTGGGTAGGAATTTTTTACGATTGTTAGGTTAGAACGAAATCCATTTCTGGACAAATCTAAACACGCTCCTTTAAGGCACGAAAACCGAGCCACGTATTTTGGCCTTCGCTGACATTTTGTGTATAAATCCCCGCTAGCCACTGAACCCGATTCCTTGCGACTGAACCCGAGACCCGGGAGGAGCAAATGGGTACCTGACAGTGAATGTCTTGTGTCTTTGGCTAGCTCATGGTATATGAGTGCCTAACAGGCAGCAGCCTGTATGCTCCTCATGGAGTTGAGAAGGTTTTGGAATGATATTGTTACGCCCCAACTACGGCCACGGTCCCAACTGTAGTTGGGCCAGTCCCAACTGTAATACCGTAGTTGGGAAATCCCAACTATAGCACACGTACAGCGGAGCGTGAAGGGATATGGGAACTACAAAAAGCTGTACTACGGCTGGCATGAAATTTAGCCATCACCCGGCGCCCCCTTTGTCTGGGCCCGCTTAACCACTACGAAAGGCACGCGTGCGTGAGAAGTGACGTGCCAATCAAATACGGAAATGCATAAATGTTCATCAAAATACCATCACAACCCGCCATGTATTGTCCAAACTATAGTTGGGATTTTCCAACTATGGTATCGCAGTTGGGACAGTCCCGAGTATAGTTGGGACCGTGTCCATAGTTGGGGCGTAACAATTGAATTTAGCCCAGTCACCAGGGGTAATGATGTGAGTTTTTTCCCCGTCTAAAATGGTACCTTTGTGTGGGAAATTGCATGCCAAGTGGGGAGAGGCTATAAGCCAGGCACCTCGTGCATGACGTAAGCTTTCCCATCACAGCCCGTGTACGAACCCGTCATGGTTGTGGAAGGAAATTGTCCCAATTGATGTTGTGACCCTGTACACAGTATGCAGTCCACATTCGGGCCCTTGAACTGTGCGATCCGCATTCGGGCCACGTCTCGTGCTGTGACGTCATGCACGAAGTGCCTGGCTTATAGCCTCTCCCATGCCAAGTGAAAAAAAAACATGCATGGATTGTTCAGGTTTTCTAAAGTATCTATCAATTTATTCTTTAGTTATGTAATACTGTTAATTGTTCTTTCAAAATTGTTCATCTGTAAATGATATATGGCCTTTAAACACTTGCATTTCTGTTCTCTGACAAATAAATCAACTAAATAGTTTGCTTTTTATTAATTTACGAAAAGACAATTTATGAATTTCGGCAGGCAAAAATGTCCAAACATCAACACACGCTCACAGAGGTCGTGTCTATTGAAATGTCACGTTTAAACACGTACGGCGATTCCGAAGACTGAATAATATCTGCACACGTTCTGTTATATTCACGTGTAGCGATCTCCCCACACGTGGCACTGACATCACGACCCTGGTAGAAAGGACAAATTAATTTCGTGGCGTTTGACTCGTTCATGATTGGCAGAGGACGTGTGGACGTGTGGGAAAAATAACTGAATATAGTTAGATCTTTAAAGCCCCAGTATACATCGTTTGCAGTTACCTACATTTGTACTTCACGAGTTGACAAGAAAAACCAGACTAAGTGTTGATAGCAATGGTAACAAACACCACACGATTTTTTCCCGTGTAAAATGGTACCTTTGTGGGCGAAATTGCACACTAAAGGTGCTTTTTAAGCAGACACTTTTTACCATTTATTCGGCACAAAAAGCAGGCATGGATTTTTCAAGTTTTACTTTTAAGTTTACTGCATCTATGTGGCTGAAATTTCTACAAGGCAGTTTATCAACATTATTCTTTAGTTATAAATGTTGGTTTTCCTGTTTTTAAACGTTTTGCCAATTTGTCTTTAATTTCTTACAGAAGTCAGGAAAAATACCCAAGACACGGTGATATGCCCTGTGTTCTATAAACACCGAGCTATATACAATGGACTGGTAAACCTAGTAAGCGACCTCCTGAACAAAGCAACCGTGCGCCATCTTCCTCCATGCAAGACAAGCACAGACTGGTAATACTACTTTCACACGAGTACATGTGCTAAGTGGAATACAAACGATCTTGCGGACCGGGGACCAGTCTATAGGCAAAGTACTGCATTGCCTGAAGTAAGATGGCCGAAACATTGCTTCAGTTCTCGTATAGACCATTTGCACTAGCGGCCGTGACAGGGGGCAGTCACATTTTCACCGTGTGCCATGCACGAGTATAGGCACTTTGTGAATCTATTGTCACATCATTTACATATGAAAACCTGCCCCTGTCATGGCTGCCGATGCAAAGGCTCTATAGCCATCTGCTGTTGCACCCGACCATTGTCAGTGTTTAGATAAAGCGTCTGGATCCCCGAGACTCACGTAGAAAAGCGCATATGTAAACAATATGTGTGACGTCATTATGCCCTAGGTCCATCCGAGCATGCCTCAATCATTCAATTTGTTCAGGTTGTTGTTAATTGTTCACGTAAGTTCCCATAAGGGGGCTCTCTTCAATTCACAAAGTGGAAACTGCCCTGTATTATATTCGCTGGAGAGTTCTTAATGGCATAGAAGTGTACAACTATACCACAAACGTGTACTCTGAAATACTAAGAGAAGAAAAACAAGAAAAGGTAATTCGCTTTCCGAAATTGTTTAGACTCAAAACATCTCGAAATGCCACACCGAGGGAAGAAAGTTCAAGTAAATTTAAGTAACGGTCAGAAGAAAAGAAAAAAAGCCTCAGCCGGGATCGGAATGAAATTGGTTCGATCAAACACGACACACTTTCTCGTGTTTACGCCGCGGCTCGACTGTCACCTGAAGAACACACAAGAGGACCCTTGATGCACTTTTGGCGGGAAAGAATGAGATAAAAAAAAAGCGCGCCATTTCCAATCAGTACCTTTTTTTCTTGATCAATGATGTGTGCAGCTGCATTACAAAATCTATAGAGCCCCATTGGCGCGTCGATGCGCTAGTATCTCTGTTGTCCAATTTCCACGTCCTTGCTATATTTCCCATATGACTGGTCTATTTGAGAAATAATTTTCGCCGTGAGGAAAAAAAATGTAACGCATGCAAGAAAATCGATGTATTTGAAATATCATATTAGCGACTTAGTAATTGTCGCCGACATCATGTATCTGTAGTTACCGTTAGCAGACAGGTTTGGGAAAGTGCCCGGCGGGTACTTTATCAAAAGACACGTGTTCACCGCGCACGGATGTGCACTTCTATTGATTTAATTGGCCAGTTATTTGTCACTTAATGCGGACTGATTGCCACTTTTCGCATTCAGCGCACGTTCGGACACACAGTGATGTGTAGTCTCCGTGGCATAAAGTGAAAAATTGGCATTCTTGGGAGTAAATGTTACACTCGTAATGACTCCTTTCGCATTGGTTTGCGCGCTCGGTTTCGTTCGCTCCAACCACTGCTCAACTTGGCAATGTATCCTGCGAAGCGCGTGCGTGACGTCACCCAAGGCCAAGGCTTGATAGCACTTGACATGATTGGCCAGATTCTGTCACCTGACGCAGTAAACATGTCACGTGAAAGTCAGTTCTCGCTGTGACCTTTGTCTTTTTAAAGGAGCATGACCAGAGTTTCTGGAAAATAGTTTTCGATGTAACTTACCAATATTATCAAGTAACTCCCATACACACCTCCCATGTCCCAAAAACCCGAAAACATTCGCGATTTCCAGTAAAAAATTGAACAAAACTATCGAGTCGTCTTTCAGTGGATAAACGTTGATACTGGAAAATTAGTTTACAAATAATCGGTGGATTTTCGACGATATCCTCGAAAATATGCGGCCTAGAAGCGCGGGAGTTTCAGTTTCGTAATCAGAAAAATATAACGGATGTTATGATATAAAAATCTCATGACCCATAAGGTAAGTCCCGGGGAGTTATGGGTAAAAAAAAGTGATCTGGTCACACTCCTTTAAGTAACTGAGAAAATACTTTAAAACATTTCCGGGTTTGAAGAACGTGCATGTGATCGACCGATAAGAAAACAAGAGGTGATAAGTCGTTTGGTCGCCACCAGGGGCCGATTTCACAAA